>BSBK01000102.1:661875-1323750 GCA_027943335.1 Chamaecyparis obtusa | reverse complement strand
CACCGAGTACTTTTATGAGGCTGATGAATGAAGTTTTGAAGAAATTCTTGGGTAAGTTTTTGATTGTATATCTTGATGACATTGTGATATTCAGTAAGACTAGAGAAGAACATTTGTTGCATGTTAGACAAGTTTTGCAGAGATTGAAAGAAGAAAAGTTGCTGATAAATCTGAAAAAGTGTTCATTCATGAAAAATGAGATTGTGTATTTGGAATTTATTATTTCAGCTGATGGTTTGAAGATGGATCCTGAAAAGGTTGAAGCTATTTTCAATTGGCCTACACCTATGAATGCTAGTGAGGTAAGATCATTTCATGGTTTGGCAAGTTTTTACCAAAATTTCATAAGGAATTTCAGTTCAATATGTAATGCTATGACTGAGACTATGAGAGGAGACAAAAGGGAATTCAAGTGGACACATGGAGCTGATAGAAGTTTTGAGAATCTGAAGCAGAAGGTTGTTGAATTACCTATTTTGGCATTACCTAATTTCAGTAAGGTATTTCAAGTAGAATGTGATGCAAGTGGAAGTGCAATTGGAGCTATGTTGAGTCAAGAAGGTAAACCTATTGCTTTCTTTAGTGAAAAGTTGAATGATGCTAGAAGGAAATATGGTGTGTATGATCAAGAATTCTATGCTATTGTTCAAGCACTAAAGAAATGGAGAAATTATTTGATACTAAGTGAATTTGTGTTGCATACTGATCATAAGGCTTTACAATATTTGGGTAGTCAAAATAAGTTGAATCAGAGACATATGAAATGGGTTGAGTATCTACAGAGTTACACATTTGTGATAAAGCATAAGAGTGGAGTCACTAACCAAGTTGCTAATGCATTGAGTAGAAGAACTTTGATGACCAAGATGAAAATTGAAGTTCTTGGTTTTGATGAGATGAGAGACTCTTATGAGTTTGACCCTAATTTTTCTAGCCATGGAGAAAGTGCAGAGCACCTATTCAAGATCAACAAGATACTAAGTGGGATGAATATTTTATTCAGGAAGGTATGTTGTTTAAAGGCATTCAATTGTGTATACTGAGAGGAATAATGAGAACTAATTTGATAAAGGAGAAACATAGTAGTGGTTTGGCTGGACATTTGGCATTGATAAAACATGGAATTTTCTTAAGGAGAAATACTATTGGCTACAGTTGTATAAAGATGTTCAAAAATTTATGAAAAGTTGTGGAATTTGTCAAGTTGTAAAAGGAGTAAGTCAAAATACAGGATTGTATGTACTGATTAATGTTCCTGAGAAACCTTGGATTGACATTAGTATGGACTTTTTTCTTGGCTTACCAAAGATAGTAAGAGGTAATGATTCTATATTTGCTGTTGTGGATATATTTTCTAAGATGGCACATTTTATACCTTGTAGAAATACATCAGATGCAGTACATGTAGTAGATCTTTTATTTAAGGAAATTTTCAGATTGCATGGATTACCAAGGAGTATTACGTATGACCAAGACAGTAAATTTGTTGGATACTTTTGGAAGATCCTTTAGAAGAAATTTGGCACTGCGTTGAAATATAGTTCTACATTTCACCCACAAACTAATGGACAGACTGAAGTTGTGAGCAGAAGTTTGGGAAATCTTTTGAGATGCTTAGTTGGAGACATATCGAGTAATTGGGATTCTGTATTGGCACAAGCAGAGTTTTCATACAATAATTCAGTGAATAAGAGTACTAGAAAGACACCATTTGAGATTGTGAATGGAAAACAACCGAGAGGTATATCTGATTTGAGAGACATTGCTGATGAAAGTAAGAGAAGTGTTGAAGGAGTAAAATTTGTTGAGTACATGAAGATGTGAAGCTAAAGCTGGAAGATAGTAATCAGAAATACAAAGATAGAGCTAATAGATCAAGGAGACATAAAACTTTTGATGTTGGTGATGAAGTGATGGTTCATTTGAAGAAAGGCCGATTTCCTATTGGAACATATGGGAAGTTGAAAATGAAAAAGTTTGGACCTTGCAAGATTTTGAAGAAATTTGACAGTGGAAATGCATATGAAATTGAGCTACCTAATGACATGGACATATCACTGATTTTAAACATTGCTAATTTGTATGAGTATCATGAACTTGATGAAGAAGTGATAGTACTGACAGAATACCCTAAGAAGCAGAATGAAGAAATTGAACAGATTTTGAAGGAAAGAGTTGGCAAGAGTATAGAGGAAAATAGTATATGGAATATCTGGTAAAATGGAAGAATAGACTGATGGAAGATAGTTCATGGATTTCACAGTCTAAGTTGGATGTAGCTTGAATCATACCTACCAAATGATTCAGAGAATCATTTCAAAATAACCCTAGGTGTCTGATGCAGGAGCATCTTGGGTCCTTGGCAATCCTGTGTCACCAAAACATTTTGGAGTTTGTCTGTGTTGCTTGATTCCTTCTTTGACTGAGTTGATCGGTAGTTGGTCAGTTTCCTTTGGTTACCGAGTGTGGTCAGTTATCTCCTAGGTGGTCGGTTGTTTCACTGGGGCTCAGTGTTTCTTGTCTACTGCTTAGTTATCTTTGTTCATCAGTGGGTTTAGTTTTGGTTTCTATTGTGGCTGACTTGTGCATTTATGTTGGATCATAGATTTAATGTTGATATCAATCATTGGGAGGCGTGTGGTCCTAGATCTGACCATTTCTTCCATTGATTGTGGATCTGAAGGCCGACTCAATTTGATAGTTTCTTGTATAAATGTAGTTGTTGGTTTAGAGTTTAGAAGGTAGTTTTGATAGAAAATAGAATTAGAGATTTTGGACTGATCCTCGCATGTTGGAGGACTTCTATAATTCATTGTAATAACAAGGTGTAATCGGGAAGGCCTTACAACCTGACATGTATCATTCTTTTTGATGAAATATATAGTTGATCCTACATTCTCTCTCTCACTGTTGCTGTTTATTTGCTTCTACATGTGTTGAGCAGGATTGGATCATTAGGGTGTGCCATTGTTTGGCCCCTCTTGACCCCTACCTTGCACTAGTCTAGAATTGCACAATGAGCAGGAGAGATGCAAAGCAACTCGAATATATATATTTTGGCATTGGTATATTGTAGTTGCTGGATGATGTTGTATGATATCTCTTTAGACTCTTTAGAATTGGAAGATTTGGAAGTAGTCCTTTGTTTAGATGCAGATGTAAGATTAAAGGGCACCTTCTGGGCATTTGATGAACCCTAGTTTTATCCTTGAAGATTTTCCTGAGCTTGCGATCAAGTAACTACATTAGTTATCCTGTTATCTCTATCCTTTCTAACAATAGTGATGACATTATAGTGTTTAGAGAGGCATGGTACTACCATGTTGATAACATCATTGTTACAAGAGTAAGTGTAATTGACTTTAGCACCCATATTTGGTTTAGAAGATGAATCTCCTTGATTATGTTTCAGAAAAGGTTCTATGAATGTTGTATGATCATTGTTGGATTTATGGTTGTCGATCACAATTTCTCTAGTGTCAATTTTGTCTTGAATGAGATGTTTTAGATGCATGCAGTTATTGGTTTTATGACCCTTATTTCAATGGAAATCACATAAATCGGTCTCTTTCCACCACTTAGGTTTGACTTCAGGATCATATGGTTTGATCTCAGGTAACGTGATGATGTTATTTGCCTATAGAGTTTTCATGGCAGATTCCAAGGACTCACCCATAGGAGTGAACTCGTGCTTTGGTTTTGTAACCCAAGGTTTATAGTTAGTTGACTTTTTAGCTGGTTCATTTGCCTTCATCTATGAAGCTTTTATGGCTTGGGTGCCAATGGTGAGATTAAATGTGGGTGCTTTAGGTGGAGCACTAATATGATCAACAACATTGTCTGTAACAATGTTTTTGTTCTTGTTTTATATTTTTCCCTTATCCTTGTTGGAACCAGATCCTGAATCGTACTTGTTTTCTTTATGAAGTGATATGTCTCCCTTTCAAACAAGCACAATTTCAATCTTTATAGCATTTTCTACCATTTTATCAAAGGATGTATGATTTTTCATTTGCAGATGATAAGTGATTTCTGGAATTAGATTATTGATAAAGATTTCTAACTTTTCATTTTTTGGTATTGGTCGGGCATAGAGTGAAAACTTCTTCCTCCAGCATTTGAGGAAGGTCAGGAAGGGTTCTCCTAAGTTTTGTTTTAGATTGCAGATGTCGATCATGGTGACTAGATGTTGGATATTGTAGGAGTAGTGTTTATAAAATAGTTTTATTAACTCCTTAAATGTATTGATGGTAGGGGGTATCTTAGAGAACCAATTGATGGCTGCTCCTCCCAAAGATCAGGGGAAGAGACACATTAAGAATGTAGGTTCATGCACAAATTCCATGGATAAGGTGCAAAACTCTCTGATGTGATCTTGAGGATCAAAGTTTCCATCATATTTGTAATATTTTGGGAGTTCTACCCCTTTAGGGAATGGTGGCATATACAAGCTACAATCGAATGGAAAAGGACATAGAGCATCCATGGAGAATTCTTTAGGTTCTTTCTCCTTTTCCAGCTAGTTTAGCTTAACTTGCATTGCATGCATTTTTTTCATCATAGTAGTGATGGGTGTTTCTTCCTCATGTGTGACGATATTATCAATGTTGAAGCTAGGAGGAAGTTTGGCCCCTTTTTGGGCCAATTCAAGGAAATATGCCTCTTTGTCTTCACACAAGAAGTGTTTCATCATTTTCTTGAAGACATCATCATTTTGATATTGGGAAATTTCAGAGGGTGTGGGTTCTTGGTCCCCACCATGTTCAGATTGGTGACCCTGGGAGCCTTGGTTTTCTCCTCCTTGAGACATATTGGCGCTTTGATGGGGATCCGATGTCGATACTGGAGGGGTTATGTAACCACCTTCCAAGCGTAAATTGCCAAGGGCATCTTCTTCATACAAATTTGTATCGTAAGGCTGATGAAATATCTAAGCCAAAATAGAAGATGATGGAGAGATATTTGGTTCTTCTCTTGATTTTCTATGTGAGGAAGCTCTAGTTTCCACCATTAACCTTGGGTGAATAATTAGAGTGAGATATGACAACTAAGAGATAGTCTGATTTAGGAAAGTTTAGGTGATGCAACCTTGTCAAGATTGGTTTTTGAAAGGATATTAGATTGGATGTAAATGAGGAATGTAGTGTCCAAGATGTATAGGTAGATACCCAAAAAAATTGTGGACATGAATTCACAACACTTAGCCATTTGAAGATATTGAATTGAGGTTTATTTTGACAAGATTTTGACACAAGACAAGATGGGATTCAAACTAACAAATCAGATGGCAAATTGGGCCTAATTGACCACTTTAGGGAAAATAGTATGAATTTTCTATTGGCTCTACTCTGTTCCTGACATAGTGAGAATTTTGACAGAATCTAGATAATAATTGCTGGTTGATTGAATTTATGACAAATTTTGACTCTCTGGCAATTTTTAGGACAACTCTCATATGAGAGTATCCAGGCTAGAATGACTCAGAATGGGGTTTGACACAATAATTTTAGAGGCTCATACAAAAATTGACTCCAGTATTTCTTTTCTACTAAGGATTTATGACAAGACTCGTACGACACATAACTGGTTCTTGTACAAAAATTTGAGGGTTCTAATACAACACTTGAAAATCAAAGATATTCTCATATGACAATTGAAAATTCAAGATGACAATTTACACCAGAAAATGATTTTTCTTCAGATTTTGCAAGTTTTTAGCTATTTGATGTTTTTGTATCAAATTGTTTGCAAATTTCTCTGTCCAAGTTTTTGAAAATCTTTGTATTGGATTGTCTTAGGTTGTTTAACATAGTAATAGGCTCGCAATCAAAGAAAATAAAGGAAATCAAATCATTGAATCAATCACACCTATCTTACCCTAGGTAAGAGAAGAGATGTATTACTTTCTCATTGACTTAGGAACACACTCATGGACTCCTTAGAATATGCAGGTCTGACAACATGCAATGGATGTTGAAGCTCATATTAGCCAAGTTCAAACATTGAAGAGGTCTCGTTATGACAAGTTTCTTGGGGTGATTACTATTCACCTCGCACAAGCACTAAAAATCCTTCAGGGGTGGGTTGGTGGAAAACTAGCTTAGATTTTTAATCAAGGCATCTATTCACAACTATGTCACACAGTCCCACAAGAAGAATTGAGGCTATTAATCCTATGAGCACTCTGACTAGTGTGGTCTCACAAGCAAGATTTAAGCAGCTCTTCTCTACACAAAATCAAAGCGTGTTCATGGAATGAATCCAAGGAACAAGCGCATCTATGTCTTCCAAGGCTTTAACCTCAATAAAGCATCAAATTTTATAGTGGGTTCGAAGAGTCAGCGTAAGACTTGTCCCCACTTGGGTCATTCTCGGGAGCTTTTTACCTCTCCGACAGGCCCTCTAAAGGTTTAATTAAAAAGTGAGGTTGGGGACCACATGATCTGGGTTTCTAATTCTCTGAAACAGAAGAGCATAATCCCCTAACCTTGTCCTTTTCCCTATCCAAAACACATCAAGAAGATTAATCTAGAGACAGTACGCAAACTGGCACTAGGGAAGATACCTTCTGGGTTTCTGATTCTCCTAAGAAGGAGAAGAGCATAATCCCCTTGATATTTTCCTAAATGGAAATAAGTGCACACACCTATTTAGCTAGATGCCTATGAAAATGAAATGAAATTTAAGAAAACAAAATATTTTCTTGAAGAAGATTAGGCAACCTACAAAACCACCCGTCATAAATTTTGTTGAATGAGCATATTTGACCAATGATTTTTTGAAAAATGGGGTTATCTGCAAAAGATGGGCTTAAAAGTCAAGACAAGAGGCTAAAAAATCTATTTTTTGTGCTCAATCTTCATCTTTCATCCTGCATCGATATGTTAGGCTATAAATGTTCAGGCTTAGAATTGTTACCTTACATTATGCATTACGGCTAACAATAATTCTATCCTAACAATGGAAACCTCTCCTAGTTGTGGGTAGACTATGAATGAAGAGGAATCTCTGGATTCTATGCCGGTTCCTATAAAATATGGAATATCACTTTCCTGATCTGCAAATTGTTGGGAAAAGGGAAAAGAATACTATAACTAAAAGATTAGGGTGATACACCAATGAATAATTTAGACTTTGCAAAAGAGATGAAATTCAATCTTGACTCACAAATGAATATCTTAACACTTTGAATCTCTACTCAACATATAGGTTAATGAATTCATGCTATTAGGGTTCTACCACAAACAGCTTGGACAATTAACAACATACATTTCTCACACAAGGCCTAGGGGCAATTGATTATCTTGAGAAGGAACATAATTTCATTCACTTCCTTTAGATAATAAACAATTTGACACTTGTTAGAAAAGATGAAAACAAGATTCGATATTGAAAAACAAGTACACAAATATGAGTCAAAGAATCTAGTTCATTCCTTCAAAAATTTGACAAAATGATTACAAAAATGGCTTGCAAAGCACTTAGGAATGATATGTTCACTATATGCCCTCTCTCCAAAATCTACAACCCTTAATTGATCTTCTAAAATCAATTTTATAAGCAACCCTAGTCTCAAATCTGAAAATCTAAGCTCATAAAAAATGCCCAATTTTAGCCTAAAAATGTGCCCAACAACGTGCCACTAACCAAGCTTTTCACCAACTTCCTCTAAAATCTTCTTCCCTAAATTTTTGGCCTAATATAAGGAATTAAATCCTTTTACAAAAATAATTGCCAAAATTATTATTAATTTTAATATTAGAAAAAAAAACTAATATTAAAATATGCCCCTCATTCCTAACTTAGATAAAAAAATCTAAGTGTGAACTACATACAAAGTGGAGAAGTCAAAAACTTTCATCCACTTGCAACAATTGCAAAAACAAAGGAGAGAAAGAGGTGGCATGTTCTCAAATTTTAAGGCACTGCTGGTACTGACATCTGCATATGCATTAAAGGCATTGCTACTTGGTGGATTCCAATTTTTATGAGGTTTATTTGATTTCGGCACTTGAGTTTATATTTTTCTTCAAAAAAAATTAGGTGAAAGAAACCCTAACATACAAGAGAGTCTACGAAAACCTCTGAAGGATCTCAACATTTGATTGTGAATGAACTAAACTTGTTGAATCCAAACCCTCTGTTGCATTGGAGACCACTGGTTATTATTGACTGAGAACTCAGTATTGAAAGCAAACTCAAGTTTGGATCAAACTGTAAGTTTATTTATTTGAACTCTTTGTTTATCTTCATGTAATGTAATGCAATGAAAATGAAACCTACATCAAAATCGTGGGCTCTCCATGTGTAACTATTCCTTCAATGTTGCCGTTTCCTTTGATAATGTAGTCACGGTTTATGATTTTGTAATAACAGTCAAAAGACTAGTGTTCTATTCAGCTCAATCCCCAATACTTCGAACAGTAACTTGACTTTACTTTGCATAAACTTTCGATACACTAAGTTCTCTTTAGATTTGTATAACATCAAGCTCATACCATGGTTCACGACACTTATAAGCCACAAGCTTTATAAAAACACTGTGTCATTAGTCAAAAGACTGGTATCAACTTGTTACTGGCAATATGTCTTTTGATCTGCTACTTATACATGTTGAACTGTTCTTTGTTTTTTTTTTGCAAGCTTCACACATCTCATACACGAGCTCTACTGTTAGTTCATTTCTTACAAACCACACATGGGTTCAAATCTATTGAACTCGAAACTATTCACAATACTTTTTGTTTGCAAGCTGTTAATACATCTTACCATGTATGGCCATTATGTGACTATTGTAAAATCGTGAGCTTCATGTATGTAACCTAGCAACAGTTGTGGGTTTTAACTGTAGGTTATCTTCATTTGATGAGTTCAAAACTTGTGAGCTTGAGCTATATTATTCCAGTCATGGCTTGATATTAGATGCTAACAGTCATTGTTGGCATCAGGTGACTGATGTTCATTTGTTTCTTGCACATTGCAAGCTTGCTCTATACTTATGGCACCCACTGTTACTTTCTTCTTTCGCTTCTTCTCTGGCATTGAACACAAACTCGAGGCTCAAAAATTGTTTATATTGGCAATCATGACACCCATTGTTATTTACATTAACAGTCTCAGTTTGCTTATTCTCTGTGTGGATTCAAATCTTGTGAACCTGAATTATTCAAAACAATTTTTGTTTAACTGTGAATTCACTGATTGAAGCTATGATCTCTTCTTTGCAATGCTTATGTTTTTGAAGATGTACTTGATAACACATCTATGGTGTTTGAACTTTTCTTTACTAGTAGTATATATCTCAGCATTGAAAAAAATGAGTCTTATATTCAGCACTATTGCTTAATCTTTTTAGCAACAAGTTGTAAACTATACACTTCCGAATCCTTTGATAGTGAGCACCATGATTAGAATTGCATACCATGTGAAAATCTATTGTGAATCAATGATTTTAGATATGTTAAGACTTATACCATATGTATCCAGTAATGAAATCTATTTATGGGGTTTGAGCACGGGGTCGTGACACCCATAAATAGATTTCAAGTATTCTTGTACTTGATTTTTAGCATCCTTTCAACATATGAAAAATATCAGAATAGAACACTGATTCTGTGAACACCATGATGAAAAGTATACTGCATCTCTTTTGATTTTTTGACTATAAAGAATGCCAGTCTATTTCTGAACAATGTGTTTCTCTGTTAAGCTTAAAACATCAAAATTATCGCATTATGTTAGTGAACATGACCCAGTGGTCAATTTTGGGCATCCATCAAACCACTAGTGTGTTCACTTAACATAATGCGCACATCTATCTTTTAACACTGCTTTTCACTTTATGTACATGCTCATTTTGCTATTACATTGAATATCAGAATTATATGCTGCTATGAAAGAATTGATATTGTATGATGCTCCTTCTTCTTGCATTGCTTAGATCTAGTTGGATCTAATAGACTCTTAACCATGATGCAGGACAACTCGTAAAGACTTAAAAGTAGACAGATGCAGACTCAAGACAAAGACTAGAAACTTGGACCAGACATGACAACTAGCTCTAAATATGCAGACAACTTCAAGGCAATGTAGAAGACTCACTCATACCCCTATCTCTTCTTTTTATTCTATACGTGTACTCTATTTATTAAAATATGAAATACGAAGTATTAAAAGAGCATTTGTAAATTACATTCAGTATGAATGCACAATGTAATGATCAATTATAAATTTTGGAAAATTTTAACATATGATCAATACTTAGAGTACAATTGAGAATTTGATTTGAATGCAATAACAAAATGATACTAACATAACTTGGAAAACACTGTTAAATGAAAGTACCTAAATGCACCCCTACTATTTGTCTATTATTTTTCAAGATGAAAAATAGGGTAACAATTTTGGCGACTTCTGCTGGATGTTTGCCTGCTAGACACGATCTCAGATCTTATCATTGGGCAATAGGAGTCAGATAACTGGAACATGCATGAATGCAACCTTATTGAAATGAAAATGCACATAAACCTAGACCTAGACTCATGCAACCTAAAACCTAGTGCTGGACTACACTTATTGAAATGAAAACCTAAACTAACCTACTTTAACCAACTTGAAGCTTGGCTAAACAAAACCATTCACTGATTGTGAAAAATAACTTCCTTTCCTTTTAAGATCACAATAATCCATATGCTTATGAATAATCATCATGAAATGAGCATATGAGATGAAAGTGATCATTTTCTTGACAAGGATCTGACTGATATGAAGTTTACTTACTTGAGCAAGCTGATTGTAAACACCATTATTTTGAATAAAGTCAGCAAGCAACAACTTTTGATGAAGATCCAACAGAGGCTTACTTACTTGACAAAATAGGACAACAAGTTGATTTGATTCCCTCTCATCTTCATCTTGCAGAGGTGCTGGCACAACTTGTCCTTCTTTTATAGCCTCCATTTTGACCAAATGCCTGATAGGACAGCCATGAGAAATGATGAACTTGGAGTTCTCCTTGATAGTTTCAGGTTCCTGAGAGATTACTTCAGTTTGATTGATTTGTTCATTATGCTGGTCAGAAATAATCTCCTTCTGTAGCTTGTATGCACTTTCTAGAAGTGAGGGCTTGACATCAAGATGCAAGCAAAACTACTCCATCTCATCCCAAAATTGAACTTCTTCTTCTTTTTCTTGATTCTTTTGTAGGAGAATTATTTTCCTATCAGCACAAATATTTTGATTTGCTGTAATCTTCCTTATCTCAACTTGCTAAAAAAGAACCTTCTTTAGATCAGCAACCTCCTTTTCAATGGTCTCCTTGTCTTCTTCCAGCTGAGAACACTTCTCAATCTACCTATGATAGCCTTCTTTATACTTTTCAGCAGTAAATGATAGGAATCCCATCTTTTGCTTGAAATCATGTAGCTCTTTTTCATAGGACTCCTCCTGACCTTTTGAATCTCTTTTGTTCTCCAACTGATATTCATGACCATGTTTTAACATGGCACCTATTAGCTCTGGAATTTTCTCGATAAATTCTTGTTGTGCTCTCAGTTCCTTTTCTTTTTCCTCTTGAAACTTCTCATGAAGCTCCTGATGAGCTCTTAATTCTTTTTCTTTCTCTAAATGAAGTTTATTGCCTCTATCAAACATGGATTTTAAGAGCTCTCATCCTTTTTGAAGCTTCTTTTCATAAACATCTTTCTGTGCCTCTAACCCACCTGCAAGCTTGGCTTCATTCCTCTTATATTGTTCAACTAGATACTTCTTTTAACCTTGATCTTGCTAAGCCAATGCTTGTTGTTGTTGGATCTAGGCTTGATGAGCATGCTCTTCTAGCTGCCTATTCAACTCATCAATCTGCATATGTAAATTTTGCAACATACTTGCGATATCTCCAATTTGTGAACCATTATCATTTGCAGAATAATAGAAATCATACTGGGATTGTTGACCTTGATAAGTCTACTGAAAATGATTCTCTTGAACAAAATTTTCTTGAAATGAAGGAAAAATTGAAAACTGACCATCTGGGTAAACATACCCTCTCTGAAAATTTGACATTTTTATTCATCTGAAAGGCTAGAAATCAGAATATAAAACTACTTGAAACATACCAGCTTCTCCTTTTGAAACAATAGACTTTCCTTCATGGATCCACCAGATATGTAGAATGTGACCTCTTTTAGGTTTGAATCTTGCTGATTGCACACCAGAACCAACAAGTACTATAATGTAATTTGACCCATTCATTGAAGAACGTGTCCCACCGGGCGTGCCAAAAACTGTTCAGGCTTAGAATTGTTACCTTACATTAGGCATTAAGGATAACAACAATTCTATCCTGACAATGGAAACCTCTCCTAGTTGTGGGTAGACCATGAATGAAGAGGAATCTCTGAATTCTAGGCTGGTTCCTATAAAATATGGAATATCACTTTCCTAATCTGTAAATTGTTGGGAAAAGGGAAAAGAATACTATAACTAAAAGATTAGGGTGATACACCAATGAATAATTCAGACTTTGCAAAAGAGATAAAATTCAATCCTGACTCACAAATGAATATCTTAACACTCTGAATCTCTGCTCAACATATAGGTTAATGAATTCATGCTATTAGAGTTCTACCACAAACAGCTTGGACAATTAACAATATACATTTCTCACACAAGGCCTAGGGGCAATTGATTATCTTGAGAAGGAACAGAATTTCATTCACTTCCTTTAGATAATAAACGATTTGACACTTGTTAGAAAAGATGAAAATAGGATTCGATATTAAAAAACAAGTACACAAATATGAGTCAAAGAATTTGGTTCACTCCTTCAAAAATCTGACAAAATGATTACAAAAATGGCCTGCAAAGCACTTAGGAATGATATGTTCACTATATGCCCTCTCTCCAAAATCTACAACCCTTAATTGATCTTCTAAAATCAATTTTATAAGCAACCCTAGTCTCAAATCCGAAAATCTAAGCTCATAAAAAATGCCCAATTTTAGCCTAAAAATGTGCCCAAAAATGTGCCACTAACCAAGCTTTTCACCAACTTCCTCTAAAATCTTCTTCCCTAAATTTTTGGCCTAATATAAGGATTTAAATCCTTTTACAAAAAAAATTGCCAAAATTATTATTAATTTTAATATTAGAAAAAAAAAAACTAATATTAAAATATGCCCCTCATTCCTAACTTAGATAAAAAATCTAAGTGTGAACTACATACAAAGTGGAGAAGTCGACAACTTTCATCCACTTGCAACAATTGCAAAAACTGAGGAGAGCAAGAGGTGGCATGTTCTTGGTTTTTAAGGCATTGCTGGTACTGACATCTGCATATGCATTAAAGGCATTACTGCTTGGTGGATTCCAATTTTTATGAGGTTTATTTGATTTCGGCACTTGAGTTTATCTTTTTCTTCAAAGAAATTTAGGGGAAAGAAACCCTAACATACAGGAGAGTCTATGAAAACCTCTGAAGGATCTTGACATTTGATTGTGAATGAATTAAACTTGCTGAATTTGAACCCTCTATTGCACTAGAGATCAATAGTTATTATTGACTAAGAACTCAATATCGAAAGCAAACTCAAGTTTGGATCAAACTGTAAGTTTATTTATTTGAACTCTCTATTTATCTTCATGTAATGTAATGCAATAAAAATGAAACCTACAACAAAATCATGGGCTCTCCATGTGTAACTATTACTTCAATGTTGCTATTTCCTTTGATAATGCAGTCACGGTTTATGATTTTGTAATAACAGTCAAAAGATTGGTGTTCTATTCAGCTCAATCCCCAATACTTCGAATAGTAACTTGACTTTACTTTTGCATAAACTTTGGATACACTAAGTTCTCTTTCGATTTGTATAACATCAAGCTCATACCATGGTTCACGACACTTATAAGACACAAGATTTATAAAAACATTGTGTCATTAGTCAAAAGACTGGTATTAACTTGTTACTGGCAATATGTCTTCTGATTCATTACTTATACATGCTGAACTATTCTTTGTTTTTTTTGTGCAAGCTTCACACATCTCATACCTGAGCTCTACTGTTAGTTCATTTCTTACAAACCACACATGGGTTCGAATCTATTGAACCTGAAACTATTCACAACACTTTTTTGTTTGCAAGCTATTAATACATCTTACCATGTATGACCATTATGCAACTGTTGTAAAACCATGAGCTTCATGTATGTAACCTAGCAACAGTTGCGGGTTTTAATTGTAGGTTATCTTCATTTGATGAGTTTGAAGCTTTTGAACTCAAGCTATATTATTGCAGTTGTGGCTTGATATTAAATGCTAACAACCACTATTGGCATCGGGTGACTGATGTTCATTTGTTTCTTGCACACCGCAAGCTTGCTCTATACTTATGGCACCCATTGTCACTTTCTTCTTTTGCTTCTTCTTTGGCATTGAACACAAACTCGAGGCTCAAAAATTGTTTATATTGGTAATCATGACACCCACTGTTATTTACATTAACAGTCTCAATTTTCTTATTCTCTATGTGGATTCAAATCTTGTGAACCTGAACTGTTCAAAACACTTTTTGTTTAACTATGAATTCACTGATTGGAGCTGTGATCTCTTCTTTGCAATGCTTATGTCTTTGAAGATGTACTTGATAACACATCTATGCTGCTTGAACTTTTCTTTACTAGTAGTATCTCAACATTGAAAAACATGAGTCTTATATTTAGCACTATTGCTTAATCTTTTTAGCAACAAGTTGTAAACTATACACTTCCAAATGTTTTGATAGTGAGCACCATGATTAGAACTGCATACCATGTGAAAATCTATTGTGAATCAATGATTTCAGATATGTTAAGACTTATACCATATGTATCCAATAATGAAATCTATTTATGGGGTTCGAGCATGGGCTCGTGACACCCATAAATAGATTTCATGTATTCTTGTACTTGATTTTTAGCATCCTTTCAGCATATGAAAAATATCAGAATAGAACACTGATTCTGTGAACACCATGATGAAAAGTATACTACATCTCTTTTGATTTTTTGACTGTAAAGAATACCAGTCTGTTTCTGAACAATGCGTTTCTCTGTTAAGCTTAAAACATCAAAATTATCACATTATGTTAGTGAACATAACCCAGTGGTCAATTTTGGGCATCCATCAGACCACTGGTGTGTTCACTTAACATAATGCACACATCTATCTTTTAACACTACTTTTCACTTTATGTACATGATCATTTTGCTATTACATTGAATATCAAAATTATATGCAGCTATGAAAGAATTGATATTGTATGATGCTCCTTCTTCTTGCATTGCTTAGATCTAGTTGGATGTAACAGACTCTTAACCATGATGCAGGACAACTCCTAAAGACTTAAAAGTAGATAGATGCAGACTCAAGACAAAGACCAGAAACCTAGAGCAGACACGACAACCAGCTCTAAATATGCAGACAACTTCAAGGCAATGTAGAAGACTCACTCATACCCCTATCTCTTCTTTCTATTTTGTACTTGTACTCTATTTATTAAAATATGAAATATGAAGTATGAAAAGAGCATTTGTAAATTACATTCAGTATTAATGCATAATGTAATGATCAATTATAAATTTTGGAAAATTTTAACATATGATCAATACTTAGAGTACAATTGAGAATCTGATTTGAATGCAATAACAAAGTGATACTGACATAACTTGGAAAACATTGTTAAATGAAAGTACCTAAATGCACCCCTACTATTTGTCTATTATTTTGCAAGATGAAAAATAGGGTAACAGTAAAAATGACCAAGCAACAACAAGCAATAATCATTAGGGTTACCTGTCAGTCCAAATCTAAAATCCAAATCTCAAAAATTGCCCAAAAATTTGATACGACAAATGAAATCTAGTTTCAAAACTCATACGAGAATATACCAGTTCCCATACGAAAATCTAAACATAATACAACAATGGGTTCCTACAAACACAACAATTCAGATCTCATACAACAATATGTATCAACACACATGACAATGCAAAATATCATCTGTCGTACGACATAAAGATGTTCTGATACAAATTTATGCAAATATCATATGAAATTGTACGGAAGAAAAATTAAAAATCAGATCTTGAATTGAAATTGTAAAAAAAATGATGAAAACAATGATGGAAACGCGTTGTCGGGCCCCACAGGGGGTGCCAAAAATGTGTGTGTGAAATTGTACTTGTCTATAGAACACACCACTTCAGTAAAACATTAGAGGTTAACAAGTCATAAAATCTGCAAATAAGACAAATATTGCTAACCAGGCGATTACTGGCTTTTAGTAGATGCAAGTATGATATTCTCACAAATAACCAAGATTAGTGACAATGCAACACCTAAATGAAGTTTTTGATGATGAAAGAAAATGAAAGATGAATTCAAATTAAGCTATATTTTTTTATTTTTTCTATGCAATATGGATGAATACTAGCTAAAAATAAATTGAAATCTATTCTAACAATGATATGAATGCTAAGAAAATGAATGAAGCAATGATAACAAGAATCGTAAAATTGCACAATCTCACAATTTTGCTAGATCGCACAAGCAAGATTCTCCAAATTTGTGGTCATTTGAAACGGACTGAGCCTCATTTATATAGAAATCCAAGATTTTTGAGAACTCATGGAAAGACAAAAATCTCTCCCTGGTCAACTCAGATTGATTTTTGAGTTATTAGAAAATCAGAAAGAGTTAACTCACAAAATCATGCAAATCAACTTTTTAACTCAAATCAGAAGTTCAGATCACTTTTTAACTCACAATCACATGTTGAGTCCAAAAAGTTGACAAATTGAATTGATTAGTTGATTCAGAGTTTAACTGCTTTTCTGATTGTGCATGGATAATTATGAATTTATTTAATATTCCAAGTCTTTTATTCTCAACTTAACTGATTTTTGAAAAAAAATAATTGATTTATGGGTTAATCAATTATTTAATCAAACTTTATCCTAAAACTATATTATAAAATTTGACAATTTGATTTAATCAATTAAATAAACATTTAATCAATTATTTTTAGAAATTTGATTTATTGTCAAATAAACAATATTAATTAGGAATAAATTCAATTAAATCTAATTAAAATAATTAAGTGGCAGAATTAAGTTTAATTAATCAAATATTCAACATATTCAATTAATTGCACCTAGGATAAATGAAACAACATTTATTGCCAAATAATATTTAATTAGAAGTAATTAGGATAAATTAGGAATATTCCCCAATGCAGAATTAAGATAAGATTGATTAGGGTTTTAATAATTTGATGTACAGATGTGCCTTAGGTTAGGGCTTTTATGTTGATTTCGATTGATTTGTTGATGTAGGAGATCAATGGTCCTCAAGCCCATTTTTTGGGTATTACATTTTCCCCCTCTTTGAATTATTGTCTGAGGCGTAGTGGTTCAAAGATTAATATATTTTTGATGATGTCTGGACTCTGTTATGTGGTGGAGAAACTTATCCTAAAATAGTAACCGATTCCAAGACAAAAATTGATTGATTGATTTGAAGATGTTGATTCAAGTCCTGGTTGACCAAAGAATCAATATGATGTCAATAGTAGAAACAATGAACCAGTGACTACGAAGAAGTGTCCAAATGCCTAATTCTGAACCTATTATTCAAGGAAGTGACTATCCTGACTCCAGACCTAATTGTCCAAAGGAATCGAAAGGATGTCAAATCTGAACCCTTTAGTTACAAAGAATCAAGGAAATAACACTAATGAACCAATGGTTATTAAGGGCTGATATAGTTTACAAGTTGTGAGAGAATACCAGATTGATATGGACTTTGATGAATCTGATATGCCCCAAGCGATGTTCCCCAAGCGATGAGGACTTTTGATAAATCAGTAACTAGACATGGTTGTTGTCTTAAT
The DNA here is from genome assembly GCA_027943335.1 of Chamaecyparis obtusa. Lineage (NCBI taxonomy): Eukaryota > Viridiplantae > Streptophyta > Pinopsida > Cupressales > Cupressaceae > Chamaecyparis > Chamaecyparis obtusa. The sequence continues at coordinate 1,305,820 of BSBK01000102.1, read as the reverse complement.
CAGTGAAGGAAATTTGATTGACAGATTTGATTAATGATGTGTAATACCATGCCCCCTTTGGGATGAAAATTGAAACCTGGTAAGAAAGCCAGCATGAATTGGTTTAGAGGTGATGCAATCAATTTTAAAAGTGGTTATGCACATCTGGAGATGCGTTCTGCATTGTTTGGAGGTCCTGTTGACCATGTTTGACTAGGTTTGACCATGAGTTGACCAAGTTGAAAGTTGAAGAGTTTGATGTACGATAATCAGTTAAGTTGAATACTAGATTTCTGTGATGTTATGAAGGTCAATTATGCAAGCAGTCGGCCATCCTAGGTCTGAAAAATTTAATCATGATTTTGACAATATAAATGATCTCAGAGTGAAAATGAAGGTTCACATATCCTGCCATCGAATCAAGCACAATTGACAATATCAGAGACCTCAGTAGTATGGTAATCCAGTAAGTGGACCTCTATGGCTCTTTGTGAATTCAAATTTATATGTTTTTATGCCTTTTAGGATCTTTTTAGGATGAGTTTGAATTTTTGAAATTTTGCATCATAGAAAGTTGTACGACAACCTTTTGGGACTCGTACGACCTTCCAAGTCCAAATAGAGTGTCATGTGTGTTATAGGTGTTTTTCATATGAGGGACACCCAGTTGTCGTATGACATTTCATTGGGTCCCTCAAGTGTCGTGCGAGAACCTGTATAGTGTCGTATAACCATGAAGTGTCGTATGAGATGAAGTCTATTATCGTACGACTTTTGACACCAGTCTTAATTGTCGTATGGAAAATCGTGAGAATTTTTGAGGTCCTTAGGTCAAATTTTCAAAATTTTTGACTCCATAGCTGATTTCTATAGCCTTTAATGCACTTGTTGATATGCTCATTTTCTCATTTTCCGCACTCATAGCCTGATTTTTTATCTAATTTATGATAGTTGCCTTGTTTTTGTGCTATGTAGGTCATGTACCCGGATGTCCATGTGCATATTTCCCATCCAACAATAGAGAGACTATACTTGGCCTTACCTGACCTGATGAGAGTGCACCTTGCAGTGTGCGGTTTTAAGTACCTTATCTGGTTACTTGATATTCAGGTAAACAATGGATTGATCACTGCGCTCATTGAGCATTTCCATTCTGAGACCCAAGATTTCCACCTCTCAATAGGGGAGATCACTATGACATCTAAGGACATCTATAGTATTCTTAGGATACCTTTTCATGGCCCTCGCTTGGATTATACTAGTGTGGGTAACACAGGTTTAGCAACATTCTATACATTGTTTGATGTAGAGGAGCAGATCTCTCAGAAGATCTCTTGGGAGATGCTCGTACAATGGTATTGGAAGACCTATCGATTGGAGTGCATCATAGCAGGGATGATTAGAGGGATCATCATGTCTGCCCATCAGCAGAATGATCTCCTTATGGGGTGGGCTCCAATGATTCAATGCTTGATGGAGAATCCCACAGAGCAAGGATGGGGTTAGTGTATGTTGGCTCACATGTTTTCAAAGGTGGACAAGATCATCTACCATGAGGTGAAGACATTTTCATTTGGAGCTCTTGTATTGTAGATCTGCAGCTCTTGTTTAACATAGCAATAGGCTCACAATGATAGAAAATAGAGGAAACTGACTCATTGAATCAATCACACCTATCTTACCCTAGCTAAGAGAAGAGATGTATTACTTTCTCATTGACTTAGGAACACACTCATGGACTCCTTAGAATATGTAGGTCCAACAACATGCAATGGATGTTGATGCCCATATTAGCCAAGTTCAAACATCGAAGAGGGCTCGATATGACAAGTTTCTTGGGGTGATTACTATTCACCTCGCACAAACACTAAAAATCCTTTGGGGGTGGGTAGGTGGAAAGCTAGCTTAGACTTTTAATCAAGGAATCCATTCACAACTATGTCCCATAGTCCCGCAAGAAGGATTGAGGCTGTTAACCCTATGAGCACTCTGACCAGTGTAGTCTCACAAGCAAGATTTAAGCGGCTCTTCTCTACACAAAATCAAAGTGTGTTCATGGAATGAATCCAAGGAATAAGCACATCTATGTCTTCCAAGGCTTTAACCTCAATGAAGCATCAAATTTTATAGTGGGGTGGAAGAGTTAGCATAAGACTTGTCCCCACTTGGGTCATTCCTGGGAGCTTTTTACTCGTAGATCATCAACAAGAGCAACAGGCTTCTAGAAGAGGAGCAGAGATTCCAGGAGGTGGTGGAGGAGCTAGTAGAGAGAGGAGTAGGAGTCCTCCACCTAGGAATGCTGAGGTCCATGGTGATCATGAGGGTGAGTTGGTTCATCATGAGATACGAGATAGAGGTAGACCCCCTAGAGATGTTGGGGATGAGATCCAAGAGTTAATATGACTCCAGCCACCCTTATTTTTGGGATCCACTAATGGGTTAGTAGTAGAGGCCTGGTTATAGAGTTTACATCGATGCTTTGGATTATGTCCTTATGGGAGTAATCTTAAGGTATGACTTGTAGTTCATCTCCTATGGGATAAGGCCTCCACTTGGTGGTAGTAGGAGGAGTCCATTGGAGGAGTGGCTATTGACACACTCACTTGGGAGACTTTTATAGCCTATTTCTGAGAGAGGTATCTCTCTGAGCATTTTAGACAGAGATAGATAGAGGAGTTCCATGATCTCTAGTAGAGAGGTCTCACTGTGGCCCAGTATGAGAGTCAATTTCTTGAGCTCCTTCCATGCGTAGATTATATGAAGGATGAGAAACTGCATATCCATTAGTTCATTACGAGACTTAATATGTCTCTTCAGAGGACAATACATCTAGCTTTTCCTACCACATTCAGAAATGCAGTTGAGATAGCCCATTTTAGCCAAGGATATTCACACTAGATAGGAGTCTCAGGATCAATCTCAACACTAAAACCCTTCATCCCAGTAGTGAGGACATCAAAGATCCTCTTGGAAGGGGAAACAAAACCATTCATTAGGATCCTTTAAGGGTCAATAGTCTCAGAAGCATGGATCTCAGTAGGGTTCTAGACAGAGACATTCATAGGGTTATCAGGGCTCTAAGCCCAAGTAGTGGTAGTCTCAGGGCCCTAGATAGGATCAAAGGACATAGACCCCTCAAACACAGTCAGCTAGGACTCAACAATCCTCTAGGGGTGGATACAGTGGTTCCAGTAGGATAGGAGGGTCACAATAGGCTAGGACACAAGGAGTACAGATTCAGACCCGAGGGCCATGTTACACTTGTGGTGGTATTGGTCATATTGCGAGAGAGTGCCCATAGGGACAGTCAGCTAGTGGTCAGAGAGGGGCTACCTTAGAGCCTACAGTCAGAGATATGGGTAGATCCCATAGAGTCTTTGCAGCAGTTGATAACCACTAGGCCGAGCACCAAGCCATAGTCATAGAGGCCATAGGTATGATTCATGGTATCAGTGTATCTATCTTATTTGATTCAGGAGCCACAGACTCCTTTATATCTCCATATGTAGTGGAGTGTTGCGGGCTGGTGGCAGTTAGACAGGATGTCAATTGGGAGGTCGAGTTAGGCTCAGGAGCTAGGGTGTCTGTTAGTTCCTTAGTTCACAATTATTAGATTCAGATTGGAGACTTAATCATGATGTCTAATCTCTGCATCACCCCTCTAGGTTCTTATGATGTAGTCCTTGGCATGGATTGGCTATATGCTCATAGCACCAAGATGGATTGTCATCAGAAGAGGGTTGAGTTCATGGATGATCATGGTACTTCTATGGTGATATTTGGAGTACAGAGGGCAGTATCCCTTTGCATGATTTCTGCCATGCAGCTTAGGTGGTGCATGCGAAAAGGATGTCAATTATTTTCTATCACCATTAGTGATAGAGAGGAGGATTCAAAGGGGGAGCCTTCACTTGAGGACTACCCTATCCTTCAAGAGTTTGCAAATGTATTTCCTACCGAGCTACTTGGTATGCCTCCACCTAGGGCAGTTGATTTTCATATAGACCTTGTGCTAGGAGCTAAGCTCATATCTAGAGCACCTTACAGGATGACCACACATGAGCTCAATGAGCTCAAGATTCAGCTAGAAGAGCTCTTGGAGAAGGGGCATATTTGACCTAGTGTATCACCTTGGGGTACACCAGTGATTTTTGTGAAGAAGAAGGATGGATCACTTAGATTGTGCATTGATTATAGATAGTTGAATAAAGTAACAATTAAGAACCATTACCCAATCCCCAGGATCGATGATTTATTTGATCTATTGCAGGGTACTTGAGTATTCTCGAAGATAGATCTGAAGTCAGGGTACCATCAATTTCAGATTGTGGAAAGTGATATCCACAAGACTACTTTTCATACAAGGTATGGTCACTATGAGTTCGCAGTGGTACCATTTGGCCTCATGAATGCTCTAGCTGTGTTCATGAGCCTCATGAATGGAGTATTTTGTACATTCTTGGATAAGTTTTTAGTAGTGTTCCTAGATGACATTCTGATATATTCTCGTAATGAGGAGGAGCATGAGGAGCATCTGAGATAGGTTTTGTAGCATTTGAGAGAGAATCAGTTATATGGAAGCTTGTCTAAGTGTGCCTTCTTTAGACCTGAGGTGCATTATTTTGGTCATGTTATATCCGGTGATGTGATCTCTGTAGACCCATCGAAGATTAGAGCCATTATGGATTGGCTAGCACCCACCAGTGTCACTAAGGTCAGGAGTTTTATGGGCTTAGCAGGTTATTGCAGGTGCTTTGTGGCAAGATTTTCTAGGATAGCTCATCCCATCACTTCCCTTCAGAGAAAGGGGAAGAAGTATGAATGGAGAGAGAAGTGTGAGAGAGCTTTTTAGGAGCTCAAGAGAGCCCTCACTAGTGCTCTGATTTTAGCAGTGGCAGATCCTTCAACAAACTTTGTGGTGTGCACTGATGCTTCTTTGGATGGATTAGGAGTAGTTCTTATGTAGGATGGTTGTCCTATATCTTTTGAGTCTATGAAGTTAAAGACTCATGAGCTCAATTATCCTACTCATGATCTAGAGCTTGCAGTGGTAGTTCATGCCTTGGTGAGATGGTGACACTTTCTTCTAGGTCACTGATTTGAGCTCCATTCAGATCACCAAAGTCTTCAGTACATCTTTACATAGCCTAATCTTAATGCTAGGTAGAGGAGATGGATGGAGTTTTTGTGTGAGTATGATTTTGATGTTCACTACATCAAGGGGAAGGAGAATGTAGTTGCAGATGCCTTGAGTAGGAGGTGGCATGAGCTTTCCTCTATGAGTTCTAGTATAGATTTGAGGGAGCATATTTTGCATCACTTGCCAGAGGATGGATTCTATGTAGAGGTTTTCTAGATTGTCCGTGCTCAGAGGCCCCTTGAGGGGAGATTTGCAAAGTATTCTTTAGAGTCTAATGGACTCCTACGTCATAGAGGACGCATCTATGTACCCTCTACGGGTGACTTGCAAGATTTTATTGTGCTTGAGGCTCATAGAGAACCTTATGCAGCTCATCTAGGAGTTAATAAGTTGCATGACGATCTGAGACAGCTATATCACTGGCCAGGTATGAGATTGCAGATTACCAGCATAGTGGCTAGATGCCTAGAGTGTCAAAGAGTTAAGGTTGAGCACAGTCATCCAGGTGGGCTCCTAAAGCCACATGAGATTGTCGAGTGGAAGTGGGATGTTATATCCATGGACTTCATTGTTGGTTTCCCTATGTCTTCTCGCTACCATGATGCCATCTTGGTGACAGTTGACACATTGACCAAGGTTGCCCACTTCTCACCCATGCGTACTACATTCACAACACAAGATGTAGCTTAGGTGTTCTTGTGGGATATTGTCAGACTTCATGGCATACCCCATAATATCATCTTTGATAAAGACTCCTTGTTCACATTAGCTTTTTGGAGAGAGTTAGGGGTAGCATTGGGCACTACGCTCAATTTCAGTATGACATATCACCCTTAGACAGATGGACAGACAGAGAGGGTTAACTAGGTGTTAGAGGATATGTTACATATGTATGTGATGGACCATCAGGTCAAGTGGGAGGAATACCTACATCTGGTAGAGTTTGCCTATAATAATGGGCATCATTCTTCTATTGGTATGCCACCATATCAGGCCTTGTACGGTAGACTCTGCAGGACACCATTGAGTTGGGATAGGATCGAGGATAGAGTATCTATTGGACCTCAGTTGGTTAGGGATATGGAGTAGCAGGTGGTCTTGATCAGACAACATCTTAGAGAGGCCCAGGATCGACAAAAGAAGTATGGAGATGCGAAGAGGGTAGACCATGAGTATATGGTTGGTGATAGGGTCTTCTTGAGAGTGTGCTCGCATAAGAGTCCAATCCATTTTGGAAAGGGCTCTAAGTTAGCACCTTGGTTTGTTGGACCTTTCGAGATATTGGAGAGGATAGGACCAGTTGCTTACCGCTTAGCTTTGCCACCCAACCTGTCACGCATCCATGATGTGTTTCATGTATCTGTGTTATGAAAGTATATTTATGATGAGTCTCACATTATAGACTGGGATGCCTTGCAGGTGGAGTCAGATGGACAGTTAGCCTTGGAGCCCATCCGCATTTTAGCCTGACGAACCCTGTTACTTCGAGGCAGAGAGCTGGACTAGGTTAGAGTCCAATGGGATTGTTATGATGAGGTCACAACTTCTTGGGAGGATGCAGCATAGATGAGATCATAGTACCCATACCTTTTTGATGAACTCCAGGAGGAAGTTCATGCCTAGGGGGGGAGGATGTGAGGCCTCACCCCGACCCATCATAGCATTTTTTATTATTAACATTTTGATACATTTATACACTTGTTGATTATTCTAACAGAGACTCAAGACATTATGTTTGATGATGATTATTATATTATGTGGATTAGAATCTAGAGTATGTCATGATTTTGATTATGCATGTTTAGTAAAGTGAATTGATGAGAATATTGGATCATGTTTAGATTTGATCACTTCACAGATGACATGTCATGATGATTATGTACTTATGATGTTCAAACATTATTGAATGAAAATTTGCAATTAGGATTGAATTCTGCATATGGATTTACGTGTTAAATAATGAATTAGATATGTATATTTAATGTGATTTACTATCTTGAACTACTAATGCTCGATGTTTAATGTGTAGGTAAGAGAACCATGGAATTATTCGGAGAACCAAGGTTAAACATATGTGAACTGAGTAAGCCAAGGTTTAATCTGATATGGGATTAAAAGCTTCGTTGTAATGTGAACTCATTGTAAATGTGAATTTGCATGTGTGTTATTAGTTAACTTCATACTGTTGTTCAGGACATGACATTTTGTATGTAATGTACAATCATTAGTGTCACTTGACACTTGTTATGTGCTTATTTAAATTCATCTTTATTTCTAGCCACTTCTAGAGGCCAATAAGGGGTTCTAAGGGTCATTTTTGGCATTATTTAAGTACCTAAGTGATAGGGGTATGGGTTAGGAAGGTTTTGAGCATGTCCATAATTCCCTAGTGACCTTGGTAACCTATTTTATGACCCATTTACCCTTAGCTACGAAATTGGATAAGTCTTGACCTTTACCCAACTCCACCCTTTCCTTTCAATCATGCATTTATAATGGGGGACAAGGAAAAAGCAATAGGACCATAGGGTCAAGTCTGCATTTATTGATGGTGGGTGAGTAGAAATTGGAGGTCTTTTTAGAGGCCCTTGGTAGAGTTAGTGGGTGTTCACCCACTCTCTACTTTTAGAGACATTATGGTTTGGATTGAGGAAGGATAAGTGGATTAGCTCTTCTCAAACTTCTTTTGCCATAACAGTTGTGAAGGTTGGTTACTCACTTCCATGGAAGCTTTCTTACTTGTTCAATAGATTAGCATATATTCTTGCTCTCTCATGCATATGAATTTTATTCTTGTTGTGATATTGTGTTGTAAGGGATGGGATTTGGGCTTGAATTCATGTTTCCTTCTTGTTTTATTTTGCTTGAATGAGGGAGTTCTTGTTCATGGGAGTGAGGCATTACTCACCCTTTGGGAAGGGAAGAAGTGGCCTTTGGGTGAAGGGGTTAGTTGGGCTCTCCATGTGGTGAGAGTCTCTTCTCTTGGAGAAGAGGAAAAAATTCATGGTTTATGGGCACCTTGAAGCCATTGGTATCCTTGCATCTTGAGGATGTAGATGAACAAAGTATGTGTATGGAGGTTTTGTTTATGTAGCCTTGAAGAGGAAATGAAATACTCATGTTGAGAAATGTTGAATACCATGGAATTCTCCCCTTGGAAAAGCCCACCTTCACCCTCTTTCAATGAGCTTGTAAGACTCATTTGTGTAGCCTTGGGAGGGAGTAAATTGTTGTATATGCATATGTGTATTTTGTGAGCATTTTGTTTCTTGAAGCATACCCGTTTAGCCTTGGTTCTCCAAGCTCAGGGGTGGTCTCATGGAGACCTAGGTTGGGAGGTGAGCATCCCATGGTTCTCCCCTTTTTATTGCAAGTATTGATGTCAAGACTCATTTAGAAGAAGCTTTGGAAGAGTTTACTCTTGGATGTGATTGTGTGGAAACACCTTATGTTGTAGTAATGTTGTTCTTTGTGGAAAGATCTTTCTCTTATTGCACATTGTAATGTATTGAAAAGCATCTTCAAGTATCATGTGAAGAGTTTTCCTTATTATGAGTTGAAATATTATATGTTAGTCATGTATATGTATGAAGTCTTCCTCATCTTGAAATATATGTATTGGAAAGGTTACCATAATGAAAACAATGCTACCATAATGAGAGCAATGACTCATTACTTTCATGCTTAGAGAAATCCATTCTTGTAATAGAAATGCTATTATTCTTTGAGAAATGATTTTTAAGGTTGATAGAATAGATAATGGAATAATTGCATTAGATTACATATCTTGATTGATGAGTGAATGTAGTATTTTCTCTAAATGTAGATTGTAAACTTTCACATTCATTATAATCAATCTCCATTGAACAAGATCTCATACTTATTCCTCCAAATTGTAGTATGAAACAATGAACAAATGAAATATTGGATTGCTATGTAGAAATCTCTTACAAATAATATTCAACCTATAAATCTCATTAGTATAAGACACTAATTAATCAATGCATTTATATGAATCTCAAAAAATAAATAAATAAATAAACAAGCAAAGGAATGGAAGGAGAAATCACATTTCTACAATGACAATCTTCAGATTTTTAAGAGCAAAAATGCTCTCTGAATTTTGTATGAGAAGGAAAATATTCCCATACCAAAGAGATATTCCTACCTAAGTAGGATTAACATAAACTAATCTCCTAGCTTAAGTTTATTCAATTAACTAAATCCTAATCAAATCAAAATGATAATAAAACTAATATTATCTAAACAACAACTTGTCATAAAACTTCCCTTATCTTCTCACCACCCTACATAGGATGTGAAGGGCTATCATAACATTAAATTCTATTTCAAATTAGCAAGTTATCTCCTTACCACATGTACTGGCAACTGACATGCATTGAACATATTCTTTGGAAAGGAAAACCTTCCCCAAGTCCTGCGTGAGTAGACCTAGGGAATGGGTTGTCTTACATTTAAAAGATTTTTTTAATTAATGACTCCCATCCTTGCCCTTACGTGGGTTGGCAATGGCTAAAGGTGCGAGGATTTGCACCTCGTTCCCCGCACCTTTACCGTTTGTTAAAGCCGTCCGTTAAGACGGTACCTGTACTCCTCCTGCCATATCTGACAAAAATGTAGTAAGTACCGATTTGACAAGAATATGAATTTAACGATTTTTATAAATATATAATATTCATATTACAATAATAATAAATAGAATATTAAATTCTGTATTTAGTTTTTTAAATAATATTTAAATGTTTAAATTTTATTGATCTTTTATCAAATTTTACTTATTTTAATAATATTTATATTATATTATATAATTTAAGATTTGTAAAATATATGTTAAAAATATTTAAATAGTGCCATTATGTAACTTTTTAAAAAAATTAATAATATTAGCATACAGTATTGTTTATGAGGTAAGACTTATTAAATTCTAGTGTTAGTCTGGTAACATCATTAAAATTCATTTATTTATATAAATCTTATGTGAAATTTCATAGTATTCCCAAATTTTTACTATTTGAATCTTATGTAAAAATTTCAAATCGCTCTTTTAAGTTTTTATCTATTTAGATTCATTTGGGAAAAGAGTTATTTAAAGATTATTAAAATATATATTTGCAAAATTTTAATAATAAGTTATTTATTAAAATTAATATTTATTCATTTATTTATTTAAATCTTATGTGAAATTTCAAAGTATTCCCAAAGTTTTACTATTTGAATCTTATGTAAAAATTTCAAATCTCTCTTTTTATCTATTTAGATTCATATGGGAAAAGAGTTATTTAAAGATTATTAAAATATATATTTACAAAATTTTAATAATAAGTTATTTATTAAAATTAATATTTATTCATTTATTTATTTAAATCTTATGTGAAATTTCAAAGTATTCCCAAATTTTTACTATTTGAATCTTATGTAAAAATTTCAAATCACTCTTTTAAGTTTTTATCTATTTAGATTCATTTGGGAAAAGAGTTATTTAAAGATTATTAAAATATATATTTACAAAATTTTAATAATAAGTTATTTATTAAAATTAATATTTATCTAATATAATGTATATTTAAGTCATTTTAGAATATATATATATATATATATATATATATATATATATATATATATGCAAAACAAAATGACTATTTTAGAATATATATTATATGAAAACGTTAATATTATTATTTTTTGACTTCTAAAATTATGAGAAAATAATAAGTTTTTCATAAATATAATTATTTTTAAAATTATATATTTAATAATTTTTAATAATATTTTTTTATGTACTCATATCAGTAAAACATATAATCTATTACTAAAATATATTAATATATAATTTTAAAATATATTTATTAATAAATTATTATTATTTGCTTATATTTTTTTTAAAAGTTATATAATGACACTATTTAAATATTTTTTAACATATATTTTACAAATCTTAAATTATATAATATAATATAAATATTATTAAAATAAGTAAAATTTTATAAAAGATCAATAAAATTTAAACATTTAAATATTATTTAAAAAACTAAATACAGAATTTAATATTCTATATTTTATTTATTATTATTGTAATATGAGTATTATATATTTATAAAAATCGTTAAAATAAAATCGTTAAATTCATATTCTTGTCAAATCGGTACTTACTGCATTTTTGTCAGATATGGTTGGAGGAGTACAGGTACCGTCTTAACGGACGGCTTTAACAAATGGTAAAGGTGCGGGGAACGAGGTGCAAATCCTCGCACCTTTAGCCATTGCCCACGTGGGTTCATATTGAAGGCTAGTTTATTTGTTTCCTTAAAGTGTTTGGTGGGACCCACCACCAACTCTCACTTCATAACATAAATGCTTTTCCCTTATTTTCTAAGCAAACCATACTTTGCTACAAATTGTGGGTAACCTGACATATTAGTAAATGCTTCCTTTTCCTTTTGTCAAAGCCAACCACATACTTTGCGTAAGCATAGTCTTGGGGAAATAAAATTTCAATAAAGATGGGACTTAAACTCCTATCAAACTTTCCCCTTACTAATCCATGCAAGCCTTGTACTATTTTTGAAAAAGGGATAATGAGGTGGGCCCAAGTCATGTTCTTGTCAACACCTCATTTCCCCATAGAAATGCGCTCCTTTAGAGGATTTGATGTGTTGATAGGATAGTTAGTAGGTTAGGAATTAGCTTTTATTTTTGTTTATTAATTTGTTTTGTCTAAACTTGCACTCATTGGATTTTCCAACAGGGTTTAGTTAGGAAATTAGTAATTATTAAGTTTTACATTGATATTAATAATAAATGAGTAGGATTAACTATAGATAGGACATAATCTCCTAAGTATTAATTTAGTTATTGTTATCAATTTTATTTTAGTGGTTAACTATTTAGTTAATAAATCAATTCACTAATCAATAGTCTTGGACTATGGTTAATAGGAGGTTCTTATACTTGAACATTTATTTTTATTTGCTGACATATCTTTTGTAAAATTAAGTAATAGATAAAAAGAGTAATGTGTTCACACTTAATCATTTATAATCTAACTTGTTATCGTGATAGATTATTCTATTCAGTAAAATAAGAACCTTGGTAGGGAAATAATTGCTCTAAGTTAAATTGTTAATTTATATTGGTTAATAGAATTATATATTAATGTATGGTTTTGGACCTCTAATTTTAATTTATATGGAAAATATTAACATGGAATAGTATACAAATAATATAGATGGAAGATCTTAAATCTTTAGTAAACCTAATCGAAACTATGTTAATAAGAAATAAGTTGTTATTATGATAATAACCTTGTCTAACTATTAGTTAGATATGAAAATCCACATTAACGTATGATCCTAGAGAATAATGTACACATGTCATTTGACATTAGGCTCAAATAGAAAATATTGGAATAACTAGCATTCATCTATGATTTGACTTCCATAATGAAATTAAAGTTTGGTAGGTAGGTCAACCTTGGTTTGACTAGATAACATTGTATCCAGAATAACACCAATAAAGTTCATTGCCATATGTTAATTGGAATCCTATCTTTAACGTAGTTATCCCTTGAACCTTCACCATAGGACTAATTATCATATAGTTGGATTGAAACCTATCGAGAATCATAACCTTATCAGATATTTTTTTTGAGGGTATAGTCTCATCAGGCTTAAGTGTATATTTAATACCCTAGGTACTGTGAGTACACTTGGAACATAAATCCTTATTGGAAACTGTATACTCCAAGATTCCACCTTTGAACTTGATTCTTACAACTTTAGTTATAAACTTGATCCTAGAATGCTCCCGACATAACTGATGTCAACCTACACTTAACCATTGAACAACATTTCATTTCACTTAAAAATAAAATTTGGTTGCATTTTTGGTTGATTATTTTGGGCATGACAATTGAATCTCCTAGTGTTATTCCTCTTCTAGCTAATCTACTTCCCCTTCTACTTGGTTGCAATTCCTGGTATACAAAACCCTCTTTGTTTGATCTTTTTGGAGTTCTTCTCATTAAAATAAACACTAAGATCTGCAACTAAATATGCAATAAACCTTTAAAATAAAGTCACCAGGTGCTAGAAAATGCCTTCAAAAAGGCTGGAATACTACTTCTCACACCAAAACAACAATAAAAATCTATAATTTAGGAAATTGAGAAGCAGTTCGTGTCCCACCGGATGTACCAAAAACTATTGTCAATCAGGATTGCGCCTTTAGCTTTGATAATGAAATCTAGCTATCCTGTTGAAACATGGAAACTCTTTTAGATGGTGGGCTATCCTAAAATGAGAGATGAATCTCTGGAAGATAGGCCGGTTCCTAAGTAGTGCTCACCTAAAGATAAAACTGTATATGGAAAAAGGGATGAGAAAAATATGAATACCTAAAACTGAATGAGGTGATACACCAAATGATTTGTATGCAACTTTAATTGAATAAAAAAGAATCATAGGTGACAATATTGGTTCTCAATACTCAGACAAACATGCAATTACAAAAATGATTCTATGCAAGGACCTGGAATCTTTTTCTTTCAAAGGGAAACTAAGCTTCACCAATTTTCTGTAAAAGAGTAAGGACACAAACAAAGAGCTGCAACCACAAGTATCTAGATTCGAATATGCAATAAGAGATATAGTTTGAATGTAGGATAAACACAACATAGAAATAAAGAACCCACAATATTTTATGCAAATCAATGAGAAGGAACTGTTGTATCAATATAATCAATGCTGGAAAAAATCTCTGCTACAAAATGCCCTTACAATTTTCTCACAAGTATGCAATCTGCCAAAACATGTGAGCCATAAAAAAGGTCCTTCAAATGAGGTCAAAAAACAATAATATACGCTATAGATCTCCAAGGGTCGGATGTATGAGAAAAACCCATAAAATTAGGACCTAAACTGCAAAAAAGTGAGATCTAAGTGCTCCTATAACTCTACCAAGCTATCCTCAACTAAAAAACTACTCAAAACTGCCCCAAAACTGCTCAAGATCCTCGAAAAACATGAAAAAACTATGGGGGTCAGATATGATAATAAATCCCACCAAAATAGGGATGTAACTACAATAAATTGTGACCAAATAGCTGGAAATGGCTCCCCAACTGATGATGAATTGATAACTATCTCCAAAACACATCTAAAGCACTAAACATAGGCCTAAACTACCCCATAACTGATCATGAACATGAAAAATCTCTCTTGAGTGAGCATAGAATGAGCAACCAACTGATAGTCCGTCCCTAGACAAGCATGCCATCACCTAAGGTCAACTCCTAAAAACACCTCCTAACTACACTTGAATAATTAATAATGTCTACCTTATAATATTGACAAGTTCTATTATTATTATTCACAATTAATGCAACTAGAAAAAATCCCCTAAGACTAATCTTTTATTTATTTGTCAACTATTACTTGAATATATTTTAATACATTTAATCCTTTGGAACAAATAATTGACTCATTAGTTCGAAAAATTAAATATATTGAAGTATAATGAAGTAATACTTAACAAATAAATAAAAGACTTCAACTTATTTACCTAATATTTAAATACGAACCGTGATATATTTTTAATTAAAACATATAGATTACACTTTATTTTAATTTAAGTATATCATGATTTGTTTTAAAAAATTAAATAAATAAATTGAAAGAAGTCACAAAAGAAATGAAACACAATTATATTCAAATTAAAAAATGATAAGTATAGTTAAAAAATAATGAAATATTAAATTCAGCCAATATCGTTTTAAAAAATGATATTGTTAAAATTATATTTCATTATTTTAACTATACTTATCATTTTTTAAAATAATGTAACTTTATTTCATTTTATTGAACTCTTATGCAAGAATATCATTAACATTAAGATTTATAAATTATAAATTAATGAATATTTATTAACATTCATTAATTTATAATTTATAAATCTAATGTTAATAATATTCAACCCTATGACTTAAGAGTTAATCTAAGCTAAGGCATGCGATGCAAATCTTAAGGAATAAAAGATTAAAAGAAATAAGGCAAAGCCTTGCATGAGAGATATATGGTAAATAACCCTAAAATATAACACTTGGATCTCATTTGCATTTGCCTTGTTCTTCGCTGTTGCTGCTTTTCTCACCTCCAGCCGCCATGAAGGTTTGGAATTTTGACTACTGTTATTCCATGGGCACTACTGTTGTTACTAGTTGACGCCTCCTTTGTGAGGTATTTTCTATAGATTTTTATTGTTGGGGTCTCCTCCAGTTGCCATCGCGAGGTTTTGAAAAGGCTTGTTGGTGTGTTGTTGATCTTGAGCCACCATTCTCTGCTAGATATTTGCATTTTCCTCTAGCTCGAGCTGCTACCTTGCTTGGGTTTGGGAGATGTTTGATGAGGATTCTTTGTGATATTTCTTCTAGCCATACCATCGTGAGGGTTTTAAGACCAAAAAAAATGTGTAAAATTTCTACTCTTAGATGTAGCTCTCTTTCAGACTTTATTTTCTAATAGGTACACATAATATTCTGCCCCTGCTTTGATTGAAGCTATATTTTTCCTTGTTTGAAAACTACGATGTAAAAATTATGATTCCATTGTTGTTTTGGGTTTTAAGAGGCACCAGTGGTAGTTCAAACATTGTTTCACATAATTTTTTTAGCTTAATGCCTCTGTGAAATCACCTCATTTGAGATGTGGTCATTGAGCCTCTCTGGTACATATCTGGGTTTTTCTTTCTAATGGTTGTGACTTCTTAGAGATATTAAACTTATTCTACTGTGAGTCCTCCTTGCGTATTTGATGCATTATGGATAACCTTCTTGGTGACTCCTTACCACCTTATTGGGATGTTTCCTTGCATAGGGTTTGAAGGAAAAAAAAAAACAATGCAGAACATTGTTCTCTAAATAAATTTATATTTCCCCTATTCCTTTGGCTACAGTTTGGCCATCTCTTAGCAGTAAATAATAAAAGAAAAACATTGAAAATTCTGCACTCACATGCTCCTTTGATCCTATACACTAAATCACCCTACAATGAGTTTCTCTTGACTATACAGATGCTAGCATATTGTTCTTCTTTGTTTCTTAAAGTGTTATAACTTCTGCTCAGACAAAGCTCCCTTTACATGTTCTTGCTGAAGGTTCCTTTTACATACAGCTAGCTTTATCTTTATAAAATTGTGATGTGATTTTTTCTCATAAATACACAAGTTCTTCTTTGTTTACTTCAACCTCAGATTCTATACACATATGGATCAATTCATTTGATTGTCTTTTACTTTCAGACCCTTGGTGATAGTCAACTGTGCATTATCCCTTTTGAAGCCTGTGCATGATATTGCATTCAGGTGAATGCTTGTAGCCATTCGAGCTATCTAGGACTATTACAAGGATTCTTATACTCCTTGACATTATTATCATAATATGACTATCTTCACTGTGACTGCCCTTTTTTCCTCCTTTGACTCATGCATATATCAAATCTTGTCATACAATGTGGAAGCCATTGAAGCAAGTTTCATCTATGCGTGCATGCACTACTTTTATTACATTCCTTATCTTCATTTGCCTCTTGACTAAGGAGTATTGTCTTCATTTTTATGCTATGTATGTCCTTGTAGGATTGACATTTTTGACCAGGGAACTAGAACTTCTTAGAACTTAAATTATATTGTTATATGTTGAAAGCTCAACTTTTCTACTCTTCATTACTGTTTCTTTTATCAATGTAACCCAATTTCATCTGTCTTTGACTATGCACCTTTGATTGTCTTCATCTATGTTGTTACCATCAGTTGTGTTTCTCGACTTTCATCTCTCTTTGGCATATCCTACATGTTATTTCCTTTCATCAACACACCTCCAAATTCTCCAACATTTATCTTCTCCTCTCCTTCAACTATTTTATTTAAAATCTTTGCAAATAGGAATTCTGTAGATATGCTTCAAGCTGAGCTTTCCAGTGTTGAGCATATCAATTCAGCTTCTATACTTACCTCATAGGTAGATGTTGAACTATAGAGCTGGAGGATACATGTCATTTTATATTGAATTTAATGAAGCAGTTGGTATCCCTAGTATTCTCATAAGCTGGTACTACTGCTCCATTGCATTTAATGAATGATATTATTGAAGTTAATCCTATACTTAAATCAATAACCTCAGCTTAACATGGTGTCTTATGTGATGGGTCCTCTTGCTCTTATTCTGATTGTGATGTTAGTTGAACTTCTTTTTTGCGAATCATCATTCACTTTATGCTCTATTTTACCTTGATGGATCCGATACTTGATATGCATATCATTTTCACAAATTTTGAACAAAATTTTACTATCATATGTTCCATATTACCTGTATATACTATTAGTATTCATGTTGTTGCTTCTCAAAAACTATGATTGATACAAATGCTGCATACTACTTCTTGGTTGATCATAGTTATTTTGAAAATTATACTTTTTTTATATCTAATATAAAATTTGTTCTTTTCTTGATAAACATACATTAGCAATTCAATATTTTGTAAGGATGGCATGCCTCATTAAATATGGCATCAATATATTATTTTCTAGCTTCCTTACATATTGTCATTCTCACTTACATTTGTGATCCCATAGTAAAATTGTGGAAAATATGGGGAACTTCATTTGTGTACTTTCCCTTGATGCTGGTTGTATCTTAATAACATGGTTTTACTATTCCTTCCTGTAGAAATCTTTCATATTGTTTCTCTTCATTGCAACATATGTGTAACATGAAACATTCAAATAACCCAAAGATCTATATGTAGTATTTACCTTTATGTAATAATCTGAAATACTCGTAAGATGTGATAAGCTCTTGAAACAAGTTGTGATATATGTAGAATATGATAAGTCCTTGTAACAATTGATGACTAAGTTTATTGAGCTGAAAGTTTTCATGATGAAATGTCATGTCCCTTCAACAACTAATCTTTGAAAGCTCCATGATTTGATTGAAAGGTTTCATACTTGTAGTTAATGTATGTCCCTTTAAGAATCTCCTCAAGTCTTCAACTAGCTACCTTGGTTCAACTAGAAGGTCCCATACTTGTAACTTATGTATGCCCTCTCAATAGTATCCCCAGAATCTTCACCTTTGCATGAATTAGCTGAAAGGCTTCATGCTTGTAACTTATGCATGATCCTTCAACAACCTCATATATTCAAATAACTCCATTTGTATCTACACATAACGCAAACATTGTTAAGAAATAAAGTAGTTCGAGTGATATAATCATTCCTTCTAGCAACTCCTCTTTATTGAAATTTGATTTTACATTATTTTAAGTGTATGGAAGTAGATGATATATATTGATAGGATTAGTTCCTTCATTTCCCAATTCATATGAACTAACCCCATTTCTCTCTCTCTTCTTTTTTGCAGGACAATTTCGGATGCAGGTCCTGGATTGAAGAAAATAAAAACCTTCAACAAAAATACCAGGCAATGGGGGGCCTAACCCTATCCTCCTCCTATTTCTTGTATTTCTTCCATTTATAAGAATGTAGAATAGCTTTAATTTTTGCATTTAATATTCAGATGCATGCTTGCATTAGACTAAGCCATAGGTTATTTGGTTGCATAATAAATGCATTTTTTTCATGATTGTATATCTCTTTATAAAAAGAGCTTTTGTATAACTTAAAAATGCATGTTCAATTTGAAGTTTTGATAGAAACCACTACTTGTGTAGATCATTTCACTACTGTACTTATGTTGTGCAAAATGAACAATCATTTCCTTTCTATTTGAATTCCAGCATAAAAATTGGTAACAAAACCATATCATGATCTGACCTATCAAAGACTACTTCACAGGGTAATACATGATAGGGATAAAGAGAGGGGCATCAATTGTACAACACTATGGATATGCTTACCCAAAAGATATTAAATTTATTATGCAATAAAAGTACATGAAAGAATTATTCCATAACAACCTTGAATTTGGTGCTATAAAAAGGTTGGAAAAATTGTGGGGTTGGCTCATGTAGAAGATTTTGAGTCAATAAAAGATACAAGCAAGAGAGAAGAAAGTGAGCATCGAGCTCTTGATCTTGCAAAGAAGATAATTTGGTTCAAACATATGGTTGGAAGCTCTCTGGCATACGTATCTAGGCAACCTGCTATAATACCCCAAAAATGGGCTATAGGACCATTGACATCCTACATCAACAAATCGATCAAAATTGACACAAAAGTCCTAACCAAAGGCACATCTGTGCATCAAATCATCGAAGCCCTAATCGATTTTATCTTAATTCTGCATCGAGGAATACTTCATAAATATTCCTAATTTATCCTAATTATCTTTAATTAAATATTATTTAGCGATAAATATGTTCTATTTATCCTAAAGTTAATTAATTGAATATGTTGAATATTTGATTAATTAATTTAATTCTACCACTTAATCATTTAATTAGATTTTATTCTATTTATTCCTAATTAGTATTATTTAATTTTGATAATAAATGAAAAGTCCTATGAATAATTCATTAAATTCTTATTTAATTAATTAAATCCAGTTGTCAATATTTAATGATATAGTTTTTGGAATAAAGTTTGATTAACTAATTGATTAACCCATAAATCAGTTGTTTTAATTCAAATATCAGTTAAGTTGAGAATAATTCATTTGAATTATTAAATTAATTCATAATTATCCATGCACATTAAAAAAAATAGTTAAAATTTAAATCAGTAAATCAATTCAATTTGTTATCTTTTTGAACTCAACATCTATTTCGAGTTAAAAAGTGATCTAAACTTCTGATTTGAGTTAAAAAGCTGATTTTGCATGATTTTGTGAGTAAATAGATCTGAAGCTCTAATACCATATTGGAGTTGATGAGTAAACAACCCACAGCTCCCAAGAACACCTACATGCAAACACCTATCACAAAAAGAGAGAGAGAAGAAGCAAGAAGCTATGGAGGCCAACATGCATTGATCCACGAGAGAGGAGAAATCATTCTTAATGTGCAAAAACAAAAGTTGCAATTCAATAATGAATAATCTATTTTTCAATACAAAGGAGATCAATCTTTATAAAAGGAGATCTGAAAACCCAAAAAGGTAAAACCTAGGTTGCACAAAAATAATTAATAAAGTAATTAATTATTATATGCCTAAATTTTAGCTTAAGCATAGAGAGATAATAAGTGACTTAGTAATTAAATCAAACATGATTTAATTAATAAGAAAACAATTTATTACTCTAAAAAAATCAGCATGAATAGTTATCTCAACATCATTGTGTATCAACTTTAGACATTGGTGATATATAGAAGGCACTTCCTGCATCGCATGAACCCATGGCCTTCCTAAGAGAATATTGTATGCTAAAAGAAGATCTAAGACTTGAAAAATAATGTCTCTCTCCATATGACCAACTCAGATAGGAAGGACAACCATGCCCTTAGAAGATCTCTCCTCTTCATCATAAGCCTTAATAGTAATTTTTCTCCTTGGATCAATGGCATGCTTTGATAACCCAAGAGTCTGGACAAGATTAAGTGTACAAATATTCAAGCCTACACCTCCATCTATCAAGGCATGCATGGCCCTATGGTTTTGGATAAGGACTTCAATGTGGAGAGGTAGATTATGTGGAAGGCCCATAGATATATCATCTTCTTTTGAAAAGGTAAGGTAATGTGGGGATGTAAGATGTCCCACCATGGACTAAAATTTATCTATCTCTAAATCCTTAGGTATGCTTGTTTTTAGCAATGCTTGATCGAGGATATCATGATGTGCAAAGGAAATATTTAGTAATTCAAAGATAGATACCTGAGATGAGGTACACTAAAGCTGATCCACAAGACTATAGTCATTTGAGGAGGACAAAATTTTCTTAGAAGGCTTTTGAGTTTAAGTGGAGGCTTGTTTGGTATTAGCAGTAGAATTAGGACCTCATAGGAAAATTCTCCACTGGGATCATGTAACAACATTGGAAGATTTAATCCTTGGTTGGGAAGCATCATTCTCTTTGATTTTGATGACATTGATTGACTGGTTGTTTATCTCAATCATGTGAATGACATTGTTTGTATCGGTGTAAGTATAGCCAACTTTGTTTCCTTGAGATTTAGAGGATTTTTCTTTTTCATCTTTAGGGAATGGTTCTTTGTAGGCATTATGATTGGTATTTGTTTGAGTTTCATCCACAAATATGGTCCCATTGTTGATCAAATATTGGACAAAGTGTTTGAGCTTCATACATTCATTAGTCTTGTGTCCCTTGTTCCTATTATATTCACAATAGTGGTCATCATTCCACCACTTAGGCTTGACTGCAGGCTCATAGGATTTAGAATTGTCAAGAAGAGTAAATATCTTGTTTGAAACAAGAGTTTTTAGGGCATCCTCTAATGGATCTCCTAGGGGAGTGAAGGTTCTTTTAGGTTTAGAAACCCAAGGTTTATCCTTATTTTGACTTGAATTAAATTTAGGATTAGGAGGGGAATTATCCTTGGATTTTGTAGCTTGGATATTGGTGGTAAGGTTGAAGGATTTTTCCCTAGGCTTGGATGAGGTTGTGGAAACAATTACATCATTGACAAAATCCTTGGTTTTATTCCACCATTTTCTCTTTTCCTTGTTAGAGGATTTATGTTCTTTTTGCAAAGTGATATCACCCTCGTGGACTAGGACATCCTCCAACCTAAAGGTTGCCTCAAAAATTTTATCAAAAGAGGAATGGATCTGGACTTGTAAAGAATAGTTTATTTTAGAAACCAAGGTATTTAAAAAAATGTCAATCTTTTCCATCTTAGGAATCTGCCTTGGATATCTAGCAAACACCTTCCTCCATCAGTGAAGGAAAAAGACAAAAGGTTCACCCACTCTTTGCTTGGTGTGAGAAGGTCTAGCATAGTGACGGGGTGTTGTATATTATAAGAGTGATGTTGGATAAACTTTTGAACCATCTCATCAAAGCTCTTGATACTAGGTGTGAGGGACGTGAACCAAGACATGTCTTGGCCACCAAGGCTTCTAGGAAATAGTCTCGCGAGGTATGTTTGTTCATGCATGAACTCCATAATAAGGGAAAAAAACTCTCTAACATGGTCTTGAGGGTAACCACTACCATCATACTTGTCATATTTTGGCATCTCAACTTTGGGTGGAAATGGTGGCATATAGAGGTTCCTATCAAAAGGAAATGGACTTATATTCTCAAGACAATATTAGTTAGATGAAGTCTCTTTAAATTTATTCATTTGTATGAGCTCTCACTTAAGATCTTGGAATTGCCTAGTTAGGGCCATCATTGTGGACTCTTCCTCTTTCTCAATGAGGCCTTCAATGCCAAAGTTTGTGGATAATTTAACTCCTTGGGATGCAAGATGTCTAAAGTAATTGTCTTTATCTTTCTTTATGATAACATGTAGGAGTTTTAGGAAGCCTTTGTCCTCTTGGAACTTTCAAGGTTCTTCCTCAATAACATCATCATCTAAGTCATGGTAGAGCATATCATTATCATTATGATCAACCATATTGATATGGATAGTGTGATTAATCTCAGGAGTCTACTCAGGCTATTCAAACAAGTTTTTTTGGTAGATGGTGGAAGGGAAAGGTCCTTAAAAATAAGGTTGGAAAGGTATGTACAAAGCATTATGTAAAGCTTGGAAAATAGAAGGATTGGGTGTGGTTGTTTGATTATCTCTTTAGGTAGAGGGTTCAAGTTCAAATTTAGGACTCTTATCCTTAGCTATTTGATACTCACTATGGGTAAAGACCAAAATGAAATTCTCCAATTGAACATAAACAAGTTTCAACTCAAGTAACTAGACTCAAGGTCCAAAAACTCCAAAGTAATGGTTGATCCAAAGGATAGGTGGATAATTCAAGTTGATGAGAGACTAAGTAAACTTAGTGTGAGGTGTTATATGAGGCCTTAGTACCTTAGAACACCCACAAAAAACTCTGATCAACATCTGGTAGAAGATTAGGATAGATTAGGATCAAGGAGAACCTCAAAGTGTATGAAGTAATGAATTAAGCAAATATTGTATCCACAAGGTAATTGGTCCACTAGATTACTTCAGGAAGCCAATTAGGGATTTGGAGGAATGAAATTCAATAGTAGGATGAGAATAAAATATCCTAAGATAAATTTTGGATTCAAATGAGATAGTGTTAATGACAACTTAGGATGCAAGACTGAACCAAGAGCGAGGCGATAAAATTCCAAGAGGGAAACTACAAAAGCTAAAGAGAGTATAAGGAACCTATGGTCAGATTAGGGAAAGTATGAAAGTCAAAATCCTCTTTTAGGATCCTCTTAGTGTGATTAGTACTGTCTTAGGATCAAATAGGATCAAATGGGGCCCAATTAGAAAAGCTTGGAAAACAATATGAGTGTTTAGGAACCCATGGAGTTAGAAATTGGATATTGCACTTGTCAAGTTGGTAAGGATGTGTTTCAATGTTGAAATAATTATGATAAAACAAAATGTCTTAAAATAATCCACTAAGGGACAAAGAAACCTTGGTGAGACAAGAACATGTGAAGTCCTAGTTTCAAATGTGTATGCAATAGCACTTATGTATGTCCAAAAGATTTCCACAGGTCACAAAACAATCAAAGAAACATTAAACATACTATACCTAAGGTAAAAAAAGGGAATTGTTCCAACCTTTTTCCACAAATTGATGCTCGTATCCCCACAATTAAGTTTTTGAATGGCCTACTATGAAAGTTATGGATCAATTGGAAGAGATCAATACTCACAACGCATGTCTTCCAATATTACCACATTCAAGCCTTAGCATCCAAGGGAGCACATATGGTGAGTAATCTTGTGGTGATCTGGGTAGTCCACTTGGATCAATCCTTGCATAAAGGAATTCAAATGGATAAAATGGTTTGCCTCTAAATCCTAAGGTGTCTAGTAAGGGTCTCCGTTCATGACTACCCCTTGTATTTTTGCAAGCGGAATTGAGGCCTATAGCCCTACAAGCACCCAAAAATGTATAGTCTCACAAGAAATATTGAGACCTCTAAGCCATATACAATTTGGATGTACTCCCCTTGTAGTCTTGTAAACAATATTGAGACCAAGATTTCCCTACAAGCGCCTATACGATTGTAGTCTTGCTTAGCAAGATTGAGGCAACTAGACCCTACACATGAAGAAGCATTGGAAGTAGATAATAGCTAAGTCTTCCCTCTCTTTGGATTGAAGGAATCTTTTGATTATATTTGGGTGGAGTAGCTGATTTTTCTTGTTCCCCACTTGGGTCATTCCCAAAATATCTCTCTCTTGGCAGGCCCTCTAAAGGTAAAAAATAAATAAATTAATAACCAAGGAAGGTTTAGATTTCTGATTTTCCTTGAAAGAAAAGAGCATACTCTCCTACTTCAATGGATTCTCCCAAACACACAAAACACAAATTAATTAACTAATATCCCTTTCTAATGACCAAATTAAGTATGTCTAGATTTCTGGTTTCTCCTTAAAGAGGAAAGAGAATACTTTGATCATACTACCCAATTCGATCACAAGAAATGAACCTTCCTAATTAGACTATGTGCCTAAGACAAAAAAAACTAACCAAGACACAATGTTTATTTGTATCTCCAAGATAAACTACAAACTACAATGTCAGTAGCTTTAATGATATTAAGTTTTTTTTAAAGCGTCCTACAAAACAATGTGTTAGTAGTTCAATGGATTTATCTTGGTCAAATGTCCTCCAACCACAGACTCAAATCAAACATGTGAAATAATGAAAAAGATGATAATGCCAACATTAAAAAGTAGATTTCACATGAAATTGAGACTCATAATAGAACCTATTTCTCAAAAAAGTAAAGTGATATTATGGTACACTAGACTATTTGCAAACAAAAATGTGAGCTCATCATGAAAATTACAAATTAATTTTTATTTTTTTTACTTTTGACCTAGTCAACAAGATCTGATTTGTTTGCTATAATTTTGGCCCTAAAATTAGAAATACAAAGAAGACACCCCTACTAAAAATCTGATAGCTTTCTAAAAATGTAAAAAATTTAGTAATATTCCCTAATTTGTGCCTTAGAGACCTAATTTACGAAAATAGAACACTTTTCAAAGATCAAATTTTTGAACTATTAAATTTCATCCAAATTAAAAACAAAAAGAAAAGACCCCCTATAGAGTTATTAGACCTTCCTGAAAATGTAATTTTTGTAAAAAAATTATCTAATTTGCGACCAAAAATGAATTTTTATGAAAAATAATAAAAAATTATAACTCACATAAAAATGATTAGAAAAATATGATTTTTGGACTGAGACACATTAAAACCATCCTTGACCTACAGTAAAAATTTAGACAAAAAACAATAGGCCATTTGTGAGATATGATCAAATGTAGTACCCCCGCCGGTAGTTCGCTTTTAGGTTTCTTTTTGTTTTAGTGTTTGATCGAATTCTTTTAGGTCACTTTTGATGTGATCGATTATTATGATTAATAAATGATGATTATGGATTTTTGTTCATTGAATGTGTATCATGTTATTACCTAGATTAGATGATGATATCATTTGATGTTATGGTTATGTTTTATGTTGATTATGGTACTGATCCCATACTGGCATGTGTATGGTTGTTATGTGTTTGCATCTGTTTGATGTGTTTGTTTGGTAGAGGACGGAGGTGTAGTTACTCGCATAGTCAAGATCCACACGACTGATTGTACCCTATCATTGTTTGATATATAGTATTGTATGTACATGCTTTTCTTTATGGTGACAGGTTTACAGGTATAGGGCATCGTCTTCCCTGAATTGGCAGGAGTGAGCATGCCTACAAACATTCATCTCAATGGAAGAGAGGGGAGATAATAAACAAACCCAAAACCCAAAACCTAAGCCTTATTGTCCTCGGATTGGACAAGTGTCGGTTTGACTACCCTACCTGAATTCACCTGGTTGGCATGAATTCATGGATCCCTTCTCCTGTGTTTGTTTGATTTATTGTGTTTGATTTTTACTCTGCATGATTCAGTTGATTTATGATTATGTGGGTGATTATTAATTTATTGATTATAGTTGAATTATGTTAATTTAGATTATTTTATGTGAATATTGATGTTAGGTGCATAGTTGAATTTAATGTTTAATTATGCTTCTAGGATTTAATTGAGGGAATAAAATTAAAGTTAATTATTTTAGTATTGGAAATTAATATTGATTATGTCCTAAGTTTATTATGATGAAATTTAATTAAAATCAAATAATTGATTATTTGGATTTAATTGAGTATTTTATTGAGAATTGGATTTTATTATGTTTGTGAGTATTATTAAATGATTAAATAATTAATTGCATGAGTTCATGATGCATTAAGTATTTAAATTATTTAATAATAGATTTTATTATTAACATGTGCTTTATTGACTTTGAAAGTAATTTGTTTGAAAAATGTGACAACTTGTCTTTAGGAGACTAAGTTGAGTTGTGCACAATTATATTTATTTTTAATTATTAATTAGTAATTTCTCTCAACATAAGTGGGAGAGTTTGATTAGGAGTTCTTTGTGTGAGTCATCTAGGGTTTTGCATGTTTAGTGGAGTTGAATCCCTAATAGGGGGATTTTGCATTCATTTGGAGTTAATCAGTTTGTTGGAGCAATTTTGGAGGTAGCTTTTGGAGTTTTTTAGTTTTTCTTTGTGTTCTTGAGCTTTTAGAGATTGTGCATGAATTCTGGGTGAAGGTTGCTTGCACTTGGATTTGGGATTGTATGCACTGTGATTCAGATCTGCAGGTGGAGCTGTTCTGTTGTCAAATCTGAGGGTTTCGGCATTCTACAGGCCTTCTTATTCAGTATTTAGCATTGGAATTGAGGTAGGGATTTGTGGAGTTTTCTTGTGAATTCATCAGTAGTTATTTCTGCAATTTCTCTATGTTTGTTTCAGTTTATAGATTAAGATATGTTTTCTATTATGCTTTAAATTTGAGGATTAGAAAACTCATTAGAATGCTAGTTCATATTTTTATATTAACTTGGCACAGTAGGGTTATGCTGTCCAAATTTGGAGAGAAAATTCATTCTAGAACACATAGAAAATGAAAAATCAATCTCTATATAGTTAGTTCTATACTTTGAATAAATTAATTTAGTGGGTTGTTGTCAAAAACCCATTTTGGATGAAAGTTCCTTATTCTGGAAAAAAAATCTCATTCTCTGTGTAAAAATATACAGTCAAAAAGAATTACCAGTAAATGATAAAACTACTCTCATAAGCCCAATTTATTTGATGTAAATTTAACTATAATGTTAGGAGAAAAGGACAGAATAGAAAAGAAAAGAAATTTTCTTTTAGTTCTGGAAATTTGACTATATTTTCATTTCTGGAAAAAAAGTACTAGGCCTGTTATTTCCGTTTTCGAAAACAATGCCTTTTGTGTAAAAAAATTGCATAAGAAAATATTTCTTAATAATATTAAACATATATATGTGTACTTTAAAAATATATATATTACAAGCCTCATTCTTTGTATTGTTCTTTTTAAAAAATGCATATATTAAAAAATGAAATGAATCATTAAAAGGGAGTCATCGATTTTTGGGAAAGTCAAAAAAAATATAAATTATGCGTTTTGGAAAAAAGCTATTTAAGAGGTTTCTTTTTTTAAAAAAAAATAAAATTAAAAAAATAATATTTGGGAGGGTATTGACTGTACCCCCCCCACAACAGACCTTACCTATCGATGGTACCAGTGGGTACCATGCAGTGGCAGGCTGCCAGTGGTACTCACTGCAGTACCGTGCGATGAGGCTTGGGTAGATGGGAGTGGGCTCCGCCCCCCATGTAATTTGACTTTTTTCTTTCTTTCTTTAATAATTTTTGTTAGTTTTTCTTTTAATAAAATATATTAATAAATTTTTTAAAATAGTTTTATTTGTTTTGTATTTTTATAAATTTTATTAAATATTAAAAAGTTTTGTTAATAAAATTTTGTTTAATATTAGTAAATTTTTATAGTGTGTTTTAACATTAATACTTTTTATTAATAGATTTTATTTACCATTAATAAAATTTATTAGTGGATTTTACATAATGTTAATGGTTTTATTTAAGTAATCATTTTTTTTGTATAGTTATGGTGATTTTTTGTTCTATCGATAATTTTTGGTAGACATTAGCGACTTTAATTAGTTGATTACTTATGAGTGTGTAATTGTAACGTTAGAATGTCAATTATAGAGAACTTAGACTTTTAACCTTACGAATTTATTTATTGCCATTCATAGAACAAAATTTTGATTATTTTCTATCGAAATTGGGTATTTTTCATTATGATGGATTCTATGGTACTTCTTAGGTAATTTCATTTACTTACGATATTTATGGACATGGTTTTTGTGAAAATTTCCTAGTAGACCCTTTTCTTGAACTTATTTATGATGATTATGAAATGTATTGGATTATGGTTTTTATTTCAGTTCAAATTAATGTGAATGTGTATTCTTTGTGTTCTCATTTACATTATGGGTTGTTGGGTTCTAGATGACCTAGGGGAATACATAGGCTAGGGTTTGAGTCAGATGTTCATGTTATCAGTTATGTTTGGTGTGTGTGTACTCTATCTGATTATCATTCCTGTTTGACCATTGGGCTGATGTTATATTGTACTTTGTTTGTGGTATCTCTGTAACCATATCTAGTTCTTTTGTGTGAAAATGGATATGAGGTTATGTAGTTGTATACCTGATTAGATCTAGGGGAGATATGTGATCCTAGGGTAGTTTACTTAGACATGTAATAGGAGGTGGCTTGCAATAAGCGTCAGGGCCTACAAGTGGCTACCAGGATCACTTATTGTAAAGTTTTAGTAATTAAGTGATAACCTAATATAATTAAGGGGTATTTAAATGAACCTAATAAGACAAGAGTCCTCGCCCATGCTTGAGTGCTAGTACAGACTAAGGTGGAGTTGAGAAGATGACTAGCCCCCTTTTGAGGGATGAGTTGGCATAGTTGATGACTTCGTCAGTACGAGAGGTCATTGATACCGTGTATGGTCACTTGGGTGCTGGGATCTACAGAGATTACCAGGACAAAACTCAAGGGTTAGACGTACATGATGACACCTTCCTATGCATAGTCTAGTTATTCTACATGTGTCGATTTCATTTGGATTAGTGAGTTGTACCTTTATCTTTATCATGTTTATCTTGAGTTAGAGTGCTTTTAGGATCCTTCTGCATAGGGTTTTATCCTTGTTCTATTTTGGTTATCCGATTGGGGTTTGTGATTATCTCCTCAGCATGGTGGGGTAGGCCTTTGTGGTTCTACATGGATGGGTGATAGTGGTTCTTTACCATTTGAGATTCGATGTCCTGGTGCCATTGCTTGATGGTGGTCCTATAGTTGGTTCCCTTATGATGCTTCTTCTTTGATGTTTCTTTCTTATCTTCATTATTTGTAATCCTGTATTAGTGTATCGCATATGATACCTAATCTGGACATTGTATTATCATAGTTAGTTTTATTACTACATACCCTGCGACATGTGCAGTGGATGTCAGTTTATGTATATGTCATGGATGTCCATGAGGAATTGTATTTATCATTATCATGTAATTGCAATTTATAAGTTATGGAATCTTTTATCGATGTTAGTTCTAGTTGTGTTTTATTCTTACGTAATTCTACGTCATGGAACCCTTAAGTCTTGTAATCTGTGATGGATATTGTTTCAATGTGAGTAAATGGTAATTGCTTCTGCACTGTGGTTTATCTTGTTTGTTAACTTTAGAAAAAAAAAAAAATGTTCACCAAACTTAGTAGCATGTTTAGGATTAAATTCTCTTGGGTTCCCTGGCGGGGTGTTACATCAAATCTTTCAAAAACTCTAGGATTTTATCTTCAACTCAACCTGCACAAGGGTTAGCCTTGAAAAACTTGAATAAAACAACCATGCAAGGTTAGAAAATATTAAAAGTGAAAATAAAATGAAGGAAAATCAGGGATGTGAGCCCCGAGATGGGTGCCAAATATGTGTGTGATAAAAATGTGATGCTTTAGACCTACAAATCACACACTTCAAAAAGCCATTACATCAAACATTCCTAATCTAGTAAGAATATGAAATAAACAAAGAAATGTTTGAAAGTGGGTTATTACTTCCTATTTGAAGTGAGTTTCATTCTAGATTATGCTCATCAGATTGAGAAAATAGAACTAGTGACTAGACAACCTCAAAATGGAAGATTCACAAGATGATCCCAATCTTCTTTGAGTTGCAATATGAAATGTAAAGTAAACTAGGAAGATTGCAAAGCTATGAAATACAAGATTAAACTAAGAATGATAATGCAAAGTAAGCTATATAAATGAATTAGATTAAGAAAATGAAATAGTAATCTATGATGCAATGTAATATTAACAACTATAAAATGAAACAACTAAGGTAGAATGGATGCAAAGCAACTAGTATTCTAGTATTAAAATGCAAGAAACTATGGTATGATAAACAGTGCAAGAAAGTAAACTAGATTGCTAAGAATGCTCAAGAATTCCAAAAAGTGCTCTAAAATTCAAGTATGCTTTAATGATTGATTATGGATCCTTTTTTCAATGGAGAGAAGAGATTTTAAAGAATTTTCCTATACAATGGAGGGTTAATATTAAGTGGTAAAGAATGTGTGATTGAGATTAAGAGGAAAAAGGAGAATAAATGAGATGTGAGGTTAGGTAGAAATGAGTGGTGAGGTTTAAGAGTCAAAATAAATGTTACGTAGAGATGTTAGGTAGAATAAGACAAAATAGAAGTTTAGAAATCACAAATCTCCTTTAATTTCTAATTAATCAGGATTAAGTATGTGCACACATGTGAATGTGTTCTTTTAAAAAAAGTGTAGAAACTTTATATTAAAAGTAATATTATATAAATTAAATAAATATGCAAGCTCTAGAAATTAGACCATAGTATAAGATTGATATAAATTTTTTGATTTTTTGATTTAATTATGCAAAGGAGATTTTCAAGGTTACTCTGCACAATTATGTCTAGTAAATTTTGTCATAGGGATTTAGATTTGAAATTAGGAAAATTGATTGAGATTAGGGGCTTAGTTTTTACTAGACCAAATTTTTGTGATTACAAAAATACAAAAAAGAACAACATCCATGAAAATTACATTACAAAACTCAAAAAATTGATTGAGATTAGGGGCTTAGTTTTTACTAGACCAAATTTTGGTGATTACAAAAATACAAAAAAGAACATCCATGAAAATTACATTACAAAACTCATACAATATTACACTACAATTCATCCAATTTCATTCATTTTCAACATGTAAGAACAAAAAGATAAGGAGTGCTTCCACCAACCTAAGTCCAAGCTTATGGCAATGAAGTTTGAAGAAGAGATTCCCTTTTTGTCCATATCCTTTCTCCAAGGTCTTCACTGACTCTAGTAGTCTCTAAAGATATAGAGTGGGTGATCAAAAGACAATGTTTCTCTAAATTCCCTCTAAAAGGATTCCTACCAACATCCCAACAAACTGTCATAAAGAGGGTATGGATCAAGAAATTATTTTTCTCCATTCTTGTCTCCCCTCATAAATGATATGGAGACCAAAAATGGGGAAAAGGGAATGGTCTTTTCCTCTTTTCCCAATCCCAAAATTCTCCACTTGACTTGAGAGGCATTTTAGATGGGTCATAAATGAGTTATGGGCTCTATTTTGACCAAAATCTAACTCCCAACCCATAGTATACCAAGTGGGGTTGTTAAAATTGACCCAAACTACAATCTAGGGGCTCATTTAACCCTCCAATAACCCCCTTGAAGTTTACCTACGGGTTTAACAATATTTGACCCAATTTATGGCTTCCTAACCAAGGGGTCTACATGGGAACACTACAAGTTAACCTTAGGCAAAGTGTCACACTCCATCCTACTCACAAGGTCTTGTCATGCCAACACACACATATTACAAGTGTCAAGTGACACTACACAATTACACATCGCATATACACATGGAAAGACCATTAAGATGATCACATATTTACAATTTATAATTAATACAATCATACAACATCACAGTTATGAAATAAAATACATAACAATGAGGTTTTGTCTCTTCATTAGACACAACCTTGGCTTTCAATGATTTCAAAATGGTCTAACCTTGGTTCACTGATTTATTTGCATGGTTAAATTTCTTGCACAATTAAATCCAAATATCAGTAGTCCAATAAAACCATACATAAAAACAATGTAAATAATTGACATAATTTAAGCATATATCCTTCACACTTGCATTCACATAATTCACCATTAATCAAATCAATATTTTTAATAAAATTTCTACATGAAACATATTTACTCACAAAAAAATATGGAGAATAAAATCATTATGTAATTTTACATGTCAACATAGTTTAACCATGAAATACATAATTTAATTGCATCATAATATTCATCTAAATCAATATATCATAACACACCATAATAATATAGCATAAATTACGCATCATAGAAATCATAAGTACTGAGCCAAACCTAATATAAAGTCCATCAAATCCACTAATAGGAAATATATGTCAGATAGGTCTAAATATATCCTCAACAAGAGTGCAAAAAATAATATAAGAAAAATGTATCACAATCAAATGTGATCCAAATACCATTCTTGTAGAGTGATCATCCATAATGCATCAAAATAGAGTATCAAATACTATTTCCATCATAAAATAAAAGTAATTCTATGATGGGTTAGGGTAGGGCCTAACACCCTCCCCCTCTAGGCATGAACTTCCTCCTAGAGTTCATCAAAAAGATGGGGGTATTGTGATCTTATCTGCACTACATCCTCCCATGAAGCTGTAATTGTGTGTGTGAGTTTTTGACCTACAACACAACACTTCAATAGGACAATAACATCTCTTGTTAGAGAAAATAAGCATGTAATTGAAGAAACTAACAAGTAAAAGCATCCTATTGCTCTCTAGTTAGTGTGAGAATGAAATAAGGGTTAGTAGCTCTCAGATTTGACCCTTAAATAGTGACAATCTACACTAAAATGAGAGATTCAATGCAATATGTATGAAATCAAGCTAGATATAATAAATTCTCCATAATTGAGCATGAAAACATGAATTCTTTACTAGATGACCCAATTGAAAGATTTCTTAATTAGCTAGAGCATGAAATTAAGCATGAAAATCTAAGAACAACTATCAAATTCAAAGCATTAGTAAGCAAATTCCCAAGTATGAGAGTTCAATAATCAAAGATTATGAATCCTAAAATTCAAGCATGTAGAAGTCCAAGTATTGAGAAGCTAAAATCCAATTTCAAGAAGTATGTAGAAGAAGGAATAGGCTTTTGAAAATTCTCTTTTATAGAAGATTAAAGGAATTGAATGGTTGAGATGCATTTGTGAGGAGTGGTTGAGATGCATCTTGGCTTGATCCTTGATCCATGTGAGATCCTCTTAATAATTAAGGTGTGTTTTTTGTGTTTGTTTGATTTAAGAGGTATTTATGATTTTCTTTTAATTAATAACTCTAGCCATGCATTTGGTGGGATTGAATTAATTAAATCGGCCTAGAGTTATTTGACTTGATTTTGCGTGAAACCTTAGTGATAAATGCTTGATTTAGGATTTGATTGATTTTATTGAATTTTTTGGATTTTTGTTAATGATCAGGAATTGAATTAACATAATCAAGGTTATATGCCGAATTAAGGGCAAATAGGGCCCTAGGTTCTATTAGCCTGATTTTAGGTGATTATAGTAACCTCATCATAAAAATCCCACTGGACTCTAACCTAATCCTTCTCTCAGCCTCAAAGAGACAACATTCGGCATGCCAATATACGAATGGGCTCCAAAGCTAGCTGCCTGTCCAAATCCACTTGTAAGGCATCCCAATCTATAACGTGAGAGTCATCATAAACATATTTTCTCAATACAAAAATATGTAACACATTTTGGATGCATGGAAGGCTAGGTGGAAAGGCTAGATGATAAGAAATTGGTCCTATCCTCTCTAGGATCTCAAAAGGTCCAAAAAAGTGAGGTGTGAGCTTAGAGCCTTTTCCAAAATGGATAGGACTCTTATGAGGTCGCACTTTCAAGAAAACTCTATCACCAACCATATAAACACGATCGGTCCTTTTTTCATCTGCATACTTCTTCTATCTATCCTGATCCTCTCTAAAATGATTCCTAATCAAGACTACCTACTACACCATCTCTCAGACTAACTCTAGTCCAAAAAATACCCTGTCCTCAATCTTGTCCTAACTCAAAGGCATCTTGTAGGGCCTACCATACAAGGCCAAATAAGGTAGCATACCCAATGACATATAATTCCTATTGTTATAGGGAAACTCAACTAAGTGAAGGTAATCCTCACACTTGACCTGATGGTCCATCACAGACATGTGTAGCATATCCTCTAAGACCTGGTTGACTCTCTCTATCTTTCCATCTATCTTGGGATGATAGGTTGTACTGAAATTGAACTTGGTGCCCAATTCTTCTTGTAAATCTCTCCAAAATGATGATGTAAAGAGAGAATCTCTATCATAGATGATCTTACAAGGAATTCCATGAAGTTTGAAAATATCTATGAAGAAAAAATGTGCCACTATTAGTGTTGTGAATGTAGCACACATGGGTGAAAAGTGTGCCACTTTGGTCAACTTGTCAACTATCACCATGATGGCATCATGGTGGTGAGATAACATAGGAAGACCAAAAATAAAGTCCATGGATATGGTGTCCCACTTCCACTCAGGTACCTCATGAGGTTGAAGAATCCCACCAGGATGGTGGTGCTCTACCTTAACTCTCTGACACTCAAGGAATTGGGCTACTAACTCTGCAATGTGTTGCCTCATGCTTGACTAATGGTAAATTTGTCTTGAATCTGCATGTATCTTATTGACTCTAGATTGCACTGCATAAGATTCTCTATGAGCCTCAAGCATAATGAAATAATGCAATCCCATAGAAGAAGGTACATAAATGTGCCCTCTATGACATAAAATTCCATCAAGATCCAATGAGTAATCTTCATACTTCCCCTCAACGAGTCTCTGAGATCAGACCAACAGACAAAATTTTGCATACATCTCATCCTCATGCAAGTGATGTAGTATACAATCCCTCAAATATGCACTAGTGGACATAGAAGAAAGCTCATGTTGCCTCCTACTCAAAGCATTAGAAACCACATTCTCTTTCCCCTTGATGTAATGAATATAAAAATCATACTCATAGAAGAAATCCATTCATCTCCTTTATTGAACATTAAGGTTTGACTAAGTGAATAAGTACTACAAACTATAGTGATCCATATGAAGCTCAAACCAATGTCCTAAGAGAAAGTTTCACCATCTCACTAAAGTGTGCACCACTTCTATAAGCTCAAGGTCATGGGTAGGGTAGTTGAACTCATGATTCTTAAGTTTCCTAGACTCATAAGCTATACCTCACCCACCCTGCAAAAGAATTTCCCTAAACCATCCAAGGAACCATCTATACAAACCAAAAAATCCATTCAAGTATTTGACACTACAAGAATAAATGCACTGGTAAGTGATTTTTTGAGTTTCTAAAAGGCTCTCTCGTACTTCTTTGTCCACTCAAATTTATTTCCCTTTCATTTATGGGATGTAATAGGATGTGCCACTCTAGAGAATCCCTCAATAAAGAGTCTATAATAACTTGCTAACCCCATGAAACTCCTAACCTTGGTCATAGTGGTTGGCACTGGCCAATATATGATAGCTCTAATCTTTGATGGGTCAACTAAAATCCCATCACCTAAAATGACATGACCTAAATAACTTACCTCTAATCGAAAGAATGTACACTTAGACAAGCTACCATACAACTGATTATCTCTTAAACATTTCAATACCTACCTCAAGTGCTCCTCGTACTCCTTCTCATCATGAGAATATTTTAATATATCATTAAGGAATGTGTAAAATAATCCATTCACGAGACTCATGAATAGACTAGGAGCATTCATGAGACCAAAAGGGACCATGGTGAACTCATAGTGGCCATATCTTGTAGGAAATTCGGTCTTATGGATATCACTCTCCACAATCCTCAACTGATAGTACCATGACTTAAGATCTATCTTTGAGAAAATAAGGGTACCCTGTAGTTGATCAAACAAGTCATAAATCCTAGGAAGTGGATACCAGCTCTTAATGGTTAATTTGTTCAACTATCAATAATCAATGCACAACCTAAGAGATGCATCCTTCTTTTTGACAAAGATAACTGGTGTGCCCTAAGGAGAAATACTATGATGAATGTTCCCTTTCTCTAAAATCTCCTCTAAATGAATCTTGATCTCATTAATCTCATTAGTGGTCATCATGTATGGTTCTCTAGATATTGGTGTAGCTCCTGGAATGAGGTCTATATGAAATTCAACTACTTTATGGGGAGGCATATCAGGTAGCTTAGTAGGAAACACATCTACAAATTTCTAAAGAATAGGATGATCATCAAGTGAAGATTCATTTTCCTCCTCATCTTCCCTATCATTGATAGTGATGGAAAATAACTAGAACCCCTTCCACATGCTCCACTTAAGCTCCAGGGAGAAGATCACACAAATATATATAGGTCTCTTAATCCCTAAAATCAATGTAGGAGTGCCATGATCATCTACACACTCAACCATTTTCTTATGATAATCCATCTTAGCTCTATGGGCATAAATCCAATCCATGCCAAGAACAATGCCATAGGACCCTAGAGGTGTAATGTGAAGGTCTTCTATAGAGGTCATGTCACCAATCCGTATCTAGAAATCCTTAACCAATTAGGTAATAGAAAATCTAGATCTTGAAGCTAACTCTACCTCTCATCTAACATCTTTCTTGGTTGTCACTACCTTGCAACACTCCACAACCAATGGAGAAACAAAAGAATCAGTAGCTCCTAAATCAAATAAGCTGGTAACGCTACTACTTGTGATCATACCTATGGACTCTATGACTGTGGATTGATGCTCTTCATAGCAAGTGTTAACCATTTCAAACAACCTTTGGGACTTACCCATGTCCCCAACTATAGTCTTTGAAGTAGCCACTTGTTGAATGCATTCCATTTGACTTTGTGGACACTCTTTGGCCATGTGCCCCATGGCACCACATATATAACAAGGTCCACATGCCTA
The DNA here is from genome assembly GCA_027943335.1 of Chamaecyparis obtusa. Lineage (NCBI taxonomy): Eukaryota > Viridiplantae > Streptophyta > Pinopsida > Cupressales > Cupressaceae > Chamaecyparis > Chamaecyparis obtusa. The sequence continues at coordinate 1,268,472 of BSBK01000102.1, read as the reverse complement.
AATCTATACTCCCTAAGGTTTAGAATATTATTGTCCTCCTATCTTGCTAGACCCACTAAAACCACCCTTGGTGGACTACTAAGTCCTAGCTAGAGAAGCAATTGAAGTCTGAGGTTGTTTATCTCTCCTAGGACCATCTAATTACCACTACTTTGGATTAGAGCCCTAATGAGCCTCTAATGTCCTCTATTTTAGATTCTTCTAAGACTGGTGTTGAGGGTGAGGGGGTTTGTAAGACCCTAATTACTATCTATTACCCTTGTAGTGGAGTTTCTAATATCCAAAAGTATGAGGTGTGGGATTACAATTTAGAAACTTATCCCATGAATTATGTGCCCTATTATGGACCTCCTCATCTATCAATTCTCTCTCCATAACATCTCAGGAACTAACAAGAGTTGTCATGCATACTGGTCCTAAAATTTATGTATTTAGTCCCCTTACAAAGTGATTTACTCACAACTTCTCATCCTTCATGTAGTCCACATAAGGTACAAGTTCAAGGAACTTTCTCTCATATTACAACATTGTGAGTCTCTTTTGTTGAAGGTCATGACACTCATCTATGCGACACTATCTAAAGTGCTTAGACAAGTACCTACCCCTAAATCTATCCTTGAAGGTATCTCAAGTGATATTGTCTATAACTAGTTTTCTCTTAAACTCTTCCTATCTCCACCAAGTAGAGGTTGATCCTCTCAATAGGTGTATCACAAAAGGTTCCTTAAGATTTCTTCCATAAGGACACAATCCAAAGCACTGCTCTAAGCTCAAAACCTAAGACTCAACCTCATTCATATCAGTAGATCTTGAAAATAAGGGTGGTTAGAGGCAAAGTAACTCTCAGATCTAATCCCCTATATCCTAGGGTGCTCTCTTAGCCACTCGAGGCACTATCTCTGGTGGTGGTGCTAGAATATGAATAGACTCAATCTCATGGTCTACTTGATCCTCTACAATTCTATGAGGAGGACTCCTAATCCTCTCTCTAGATGAGGATCTATGATCCTATGAACCTTGATGCTCAACCACCAGTTGGTAACCTCTCCTGAATAATGCTAGCAAGGTTCTTAAGTGTAATAAAAATATCCTCACTCAGATTTGAAGGTTGTTCAGGAGGGGGGTCTTGATCCCCTCTGGGAACCTCTATCTCCTACTCTACGTCCTCTTGTTCCAAGGGGGCACATCTACGACCTCATCCATGTCTGTGTGCTTGTCATGTAACTAGACACATGCTACACAAGAATTGAAATGTTTAAGTTGAAACGTAATGGTTTAAGGTTCTTGTTGTTGAATATGTGCTCTAATACCTAAATGCCATGCCCAAAATTTAAAGGCAAAAACACACCAATTTTATTTTTAACATGATAAATTTACTAATGTTACACATTGAAAAGGTTTAAGTGTTTATAACAGTTCATACAAGAATGGTGTTACTTTTGGTTTAAGTGGTAAACCAAATTCCAATAAGGAATAACTAGATTAAGGTCTATGGGGAGATTGAGGGGAATCATGACAATCGTAGATCGACTTGTGAACATCCCTTGACTGAGTTTAACATCAAGGTCTAACTAGGGTCTACAATTGGTTAGGTCAAATTATTTAATTCTAGAAAAATTTACTTCTTAATGTTCATTTAATATTTTAATGAAATCCTCCTAAGGAAATTTCCATGATTACCCTAGTTACCATAATTATTTAAAAATTTAATTCACAACATAATTAAAAGAATCTTTAAATTCAACCTCTCTCTTATATTTAATTAATTGAATTAGAGTAATTAAATTCTACTAATAAATCCATCTTTAAACTAGCCACTTAATTAATTAATAATTTAACCCCTAGATAAATTTCCTTCAACATTTTTAACCATAACGTTCAAATTATAACATTATTATATTTATATTTACGGCTAAGTGTTAAAACCTATAAAGGTCAAATTAAATTATTAAAGAATAATACAAGTTAATTTATATCCATTAAGTTTAATTGACCAACACTTATTAAGTTATTTCCAAAACCCACTAAATAAATTAAATAATGAAATAATAAGGTGCATTGCCAAAATTAAATTACCCAATTAATAAATTAAAAGGGATCTTACACAACTAAATATTAAAAAGAAAATAATACTCTAAAGGATTACAATAAAACTTAAATAACCAGATAAAAGTCAAATAAAAGTTAGCCCTAATTAGGGCATGACCAAAGTGGAGAGAAGGAAAGGAGAAAATAAATTTCATTTTGAATTTTTTTTCCTTCCCTCTTTCCTCTCTTCTCAACTCTCCAAACCCTAATCCAAAATTAGGGTAGGGCTAAAAGTCTATCTTCCCAAAACTTCTCCTCTTCTTCTCTTCTCTCTTCTATCTCATTTGTTCAAGTTGTAGGTTTAATAGAGGAGCATGGGAGAAGAAGAGGGATATACTCCAACACAAGAAGGTATAACCCCATTTTTTTTGTTTTTGTGTATGTATTTTATATTCTGTTTAAAACAAACGAATAATAATAATAAAAAGTTAATATGTATAATTTTTTTTGTACCATGTCCTAAGGCCGCAATCATGGTCGACCACAAGGCATGGTCCCTCCGATGGTAGAGCCACTGGTGGCGGTTCGCAACTAGCCATGGTAGAACAACCATAGTCTGTGGTGGAACCACCACAACCTGTGGTGGCTTGCCACAGTTCATGGTAGACCACCACAACTTGGCAGCCGCCATGCGGGGGTCGAACCCTTCCCTATGCAGGTAGGGTTTGCACCTATTCTCCCCCTTATATATAAATTTATATATATTTTTAAAAGAGAATCATAATATGTGTGTGTGTGTGTGTGCAAATGTATATACATTTTTTTGATAGAGGAATATATGACATTGAACACTATTATTCTTTATTTTGATACATAGATGAAAAAAATATAAAATATATATATTTAAATGTAATTTTTTTGTTTTTTTCTTTTCTTCCATCTAAAATTTTCCCATTAAAACAACATTAACAAAATAAGAACAAAACTTAACCAAGGCACTTGTGAGGCCAAAATAAATTTCATTTTTTTTCTTTATGCTTGAATACAATCAAATAGAAAATAGAACCTTCCAACCCTCCTTTTTTTTAAAACAAAATAGTAATTCTAATTTAAATAAAATTTTCAAGATACACATTCTTTTTTTGAAAGAAATCCTATGTAATCAAATACAATATTCTTTTGTAAACATCAATATATCAAGAATGACAACTTTCATAAAATTTATTTTTCTTTTACATAGAATTCAATACAAGTTTTCTTTCTTTCTATATACAACACATCTTGCAAAATGCAATACACAAAGATAACCACACTTGAACATTTCTTCACACCTTCCTTTCATCCTTTCTATCCATATGCATAAACCTGCAATAAAAATTTACATTTGATCACGGAGGCTCACCTCCCAACCTAGGCCTCTATGAGCCATCCCCGAGCTTGGGGAACCAAAGGTAGACAAGTTACAAGCAACCAAAGCTAGATAGAACAATGCAACCTTAACAACAATGAACTCTCATCCATGGCTTCACAATAGGTCTCCAAATGACCCAAAACATGGGGTGAAGGTGGACCAAGTACCCAAATCCAATAAAATAAAGTAAACATGATGCCTTCTCAAGGATTTAAAAATAACTTCACAAGTTCCTTCATATGCAAAAAAACAATCCTTATGACCCCCAAGGCATCAAGAAAAAATACTCCCCTTATGTCCCCCAAAAGCTCAAAGAAAAACATGGCATCATGGAGCCCATACTCCATGTTTTATCCCTCTCCTCCATGAGGAGAGACTTTACACTCAATGGATGTCCAAAAATTCCTTTCACCCCCAATTGGGTCTGTTGTGGTAGTTGGCACATGGCTACACAAATACCTAACACAAAGGAATAGTTTACCAACTTTTGAAGACTATTAATCATAAAAGAAGATTATACACTATTCTCATTTGGTGGTGGCAACAAATATCAAATTAGAAAGATACAAAGGAAAACCCAACAATAAAATATTATGGACACTTTCGATGGAAGAGCACGAGGCAATCATAAATGCATTGAAAAATAGAGAGGATGCAGGTGGTACATTAGGTTGAATCAAATTTATACACATGTAAGTTTTTGTTAATTGTGTTCTTTTTATATGTGGTTCTATATGTATAGATATGTCTTATTTATCTTAAATATTTAGCTAATTAATTTGGTGTTTAGGTGTCAAGTACAACTAGACAACATGGATGACACTCAAATTTTGGCTAATCAAAGTTGTAATTTACTAGGTGAGTGCAATTCATTGATTTAAGTTTTGGGTCCTAGAATTTGATTTTATTTGATAAATTTTAGCCTTAGTCCTTTAACATATATATTGTTGTTATACACATAGGTAAAATTAAATTTTGGTAAATTATTCTTGATGACATGGATGACATCTACAACTTGTACATTTGACAATTTTTTTTCTAATCAAAGTTGTAATACTAGGCCAGTGTAGATTCTTTTATTTAATTTTTTGGTCAAAATTGTAATTTATTTTGCTATTTTACTAACATCTGAACATTCATTTTTATGACGTAGGACCCCTAGAAGAACATACACACATGCGGTATTTATGCAACAACACACAAGTGTATTCATCAAATTTTGGTTTCATTAACAATATGTATTCACTTTTATTCATCCAATTTTATTTTAGATATAGGTTCAATATTGTTTTTGCCTAATTTTGTTTTAAATAAACTATGTACATTGTTCCTATGTTCATTAAATATATATTTTCATGTCAATTAAATATATAATTTATGTCTTAGTCTAATCTAGTTCACATAAACTCATATATATATATTCAAGTCACTATTAAAAAAAACCATGAAATAAGATAAAAGGTCCATGAGAAACATAAATAACATAACAAGTCCTAGAATAATGCATCATAAATATATGATAACAAGTACATGTTATAATTCCATCATATCAACTCATGATATATATAATCACATAGCAAGTCTTAGTTTAATAACATAAGTCCAAATAAAATTATAACAAGTCCTAAAGACATAACAAGTGTCATCATACAAAGTCCATCATATAATAACATAACAAGTTGTAACATGTGTATGTAACTATATAAACATGTGAAAAAAAAATCATAATAAAAAATGTGACAAATAATCTAAGAGCTCTCATGTAGTTGATCTAGAGTCCTCTTTACTCCATGCGAAGATGAATTATATGCATCATCTTACTGGGTCTTCTCCTTGGATGCATCGTCCTTTGTTTCTTAATATCAGTGCCTCCACCCTCCTACATAAATTATTAAAATATCATGCATGAGAGTACTACATGTGTTTAATTCAAATAACTTGAATAATTCACTTACAAAGAAATTAAATAATGAATAATTTAAAATATTACCATGTGAGCATGCTCAGTAATGCCCTTAGTGGGGTGAGGAGGTCCACTCTCACGAACAAAAAAAGTGGTTGTAGTCAATTCTTGCAAACTAAAATTACAAAATTTTGATAATCCCTATAAAAGATAGGTATACAATAGACATTGCAAAATTAATTTTTTAATCATGACCTCAAAGGATGATGTCGATGGTTGTATTTGGATCAAATTTTCATCCATACCAAGACTCATGGTGGTGTCGACCTGACCAACATATATAAAGAATGTATAAAACTTGTATATACATAAATTATAAAGTATATAAAAAATAAAAATTTATGGAAGAAACACATACATATGGTGTCTGATGCATAGCTAAAGTCATTGATGAGTCAAGAAGTAGATGTGATGCATCATCAGACAATCTAAAATCCTACAATTACAAAAAATAGCCATGAATCAGAGTTATACATAAATTAGTAAGCATATAAACACTTAAAATTAATAAATGAAAAACATACTATGGGTATATGAGGTTGAGCCTCAGTGACTAATGGGCCAGGGCACAAAGAACTCCCAACCTCAGTATTACATGAAACACCCTAAAAAATTACAAAAAATAAATCAAACACATTATTAAATTTAGTTTTTAATAGTAAATATTTGAAATGTACTTCAATGTATCTAGATCAAAGGGCATATCATGAAAGGGGCACAAAAATCTTGAGGTGTCGAGGTAAGATGATGATGGTCCTTGGAAGGCATGGGGTCATTCCTCCTCTATTAAAAAAAATCTACATGTTATGGTTCATATGTGTATTTATGTGGATTTAATATTTTACTATAAATTATAAATAAATTTACCTCTGCATGATGATCATCGTTCGCGTAGAGAAGATCAACATATGATGATATGTCATCACCATTTCTACCACCACCACCAGCATCATCATCATCATATCCACCATGTGAAGCATCAACACAAGTACAATCACTCTGGGGATCCCTACAAATATCCCCTCAACTCGTGCAAAAATGTGTTGTGCTAGGAACATCCCTCACCTGGGTAAACTTCTCTAACAAATTGCTCAAAAGGGCTCTCAATGAAACAAGAGAAGAGTTCACTACTCGATGATGGATAGGTGTAGGAAAAAATGGAGAAGGAAGAGGAAAAATGGGATCATTACATGAATTATTTCTAACTCTATCACTCAATTTGGCCTCTAGCCTATCTTGTTGCATACCTTTGTCGACCCCCTAGAATGCTCTCATGTCAAAGTAATTGGGTTTTAACCCAATTCATATTCATCCCATAGGTTTTTTAGGAAGTACATTGGCACCTCATGATTAGCATGTGGTGGATGACCAAATACCATCCACCACCATTCCCAAAAATACTTAGATATATGTGGGTGTTGACACAATCTAATAGATATGTGTTGTTTCTTCTCATTTATTGTCTCACACATTTTAGGGCTCACAAAATAATGTTTCAAATTACATTTTTTACTTTTTAAGTCATGGACCTATTTATAAGAGAGTTCATCAACATAATACGCACACATGGACTCCCTCCATGTGCAAAAAATATTTAGCTCGTTGTCTAATGTCTGTATAAAATCTACAATGCCTTGCATGATATCTCCAAGATGTAGTAGTTGGGGAGGGGGGGGTGAGGATCATGTCTAAGGGTACCAATGTATCGTATAATGGTAAGAAAATTTCTCCTCATATTTTCTCTCAACTCCTAAGGAGTAGGTGGAGGTGGTCATGAAGTTGGGGTTGGAGATGGAGGGGGGTGGGGGGTGGAGGTTCCTGCTGATCTAAGATCTCATCTATGCTAAAATCATCCATGAATATAATCTACATACATATATACAAACATGAAAATTTACAATTACTATTTAAATTAGATTTTACCTTACAAAGAAAAACTTATAATTAAATTTGTACAACATTTAGAAATATAAATTTAAACAACATTTAGAGAGAAAGAGAGAGAGGGGAAGGGGAGAAGAGAGAGAAGAGAGAGAGAGAGAGAGAGAGAGAGAGAGAGAGAGAGAGAGAGAGAGGAGAGAGAGAGGAGAGAGAGAGAGAGAGAGAGAGAGAGAGAGAGAGAGAGAGAGAGAGAGAGAGAGAGAGTGGGGAGAGATAATGTGTGTGTGAGAGATATTTGGTCAAAATGTGTTTGACCCCTTGACACAAAATTCTATGTAAATCATTGTATTGGCTAACACAGTCTTGGATATTTGTTTTGTGCATTGATTTTTTTTTGTGGAATGTTGGATCTGAGCAGGATATTTAAATTTCAAATTTATGGCTTTATTAAGGTGGTGGACTTATAAGTTTTATATATAATGGATGAATTTGAAATTTTTTGTGTGTTGATCATGTGTTGGGAAAGTGCAGTTGTAAAGTGCAAGTTGCGATCAAGCCAGTGAAGAGTTATGTGTGCTCAGAAGATATTGTGTTCGTTAGTGGATCTGATCAAGCAAAGGTAGTGCTATTCTACAAATAATTTTTTATGTTGTTCCTAACAGTTAAAACAGGTTAAATCCCTTAACTGGGTAGATCCTAACAGATCTTTGTTGTAAATCCTTTAGCAAGATGACACTTTGACAAGTGTTCAAAGTCCTCTAATAAGGCTACTCTTAATAGGGTAAAGTTCCTAACAGGCCTAAGGCAAATCCATTAACTAGGTAGCACCTAACAGTGCTATTGTAAACTCCTAATAGGTTTAAGCTCCTCACGGGGCATACTTTAGAAGAGTACATCATATAGTGGGTACTAATTTCCACCATGGTTTTCTCCCAATTTGGGTTTCCATAAGATAAATATTTGTGTCAAGTGTTTCATTGCATTGTGGATGTAGTTGCATTTTTATGATTCTCATGTGTTTCAATTAATATTAATCTTGTGAATTTTTTAATAAGGTTTAAAAGTTAGAAGAGTTGTATAATTGGTTGATTACTGATTCCCCCCCCCCCCCCCCCTCCGCTCTAAGTAATTTGGTCTCTTAGCACTAACACTAGAGAGAGAGAGAGATAATTTAAACATAGCATTGGAAACATATAGAAAATAAATTAAATACATCTAAATATCTAACTATATGTACATGTATATAGTTCATTTAAACATCTAACTAGGTCCTATTAAGGGGCATTATGTTGAATAATAGGTCCTCTTAAAGGATATAATGTCATAATATGTAAGTCCTAGTAAGCGGTGCTAAAGCGGTGCTACTAAGGGGAGAGAGAGAGAGAGAGAGAGAGAGAGAGAGAGAGAGAGAGAGAGAGGGTTTATATTTTTGTTTTCTACCTAGGGTTTATGTTTTCTTTTCCGCCCAAGGTTACATTTTTCTTTTTATTTTCTACCTAGGGTTTACATTTTTGTTTTTGTTTTCTACCTAGGGTTTTAAGTATTAACTATTTTTATTTTTTATATTTTCTATAATATTTTATGAAGTTAATTAAAACTAAAAAATAATTATTTTAACATAAAATTAAAATAATTCACTATAAAAAAATATATTTGGAACAATAATTACTGCTTAATAATTAAAAATAACAATAAACTATGTTTTTTGAAAAAAATAAATAAATAAATGAAAGAAAATATTAAAAAATAAAGGTACGTACATGGAATGATGAAAAAAGTGGTTGAGGGGGTTAGCAGTCAAGCTAAAATCGGGAAACCATCTCTCCAGAAATCACTGGCCTATTTTCTAGCCAATGAAAATGACATGGAAATCAGGTAAAAATAAATAAATACATTTACAAAATGAGCGTCCGATTTTTACAAAACAGTCACCTGATTTATAAAAATAGGCACTCATTTCACTTCGGTTTCTCGATGCTAAATGGGCACCATTTTTTTTACGGATCGGGTTCGCGAAGCTAAACAGGTGCCCATTTTTAAAGAAATGGGTGCCTATTTCTAGCAGAATTTTTTTTTCCCCATGGAATTCCACAGAATTGGTACCCAAGTTTGTGCACTTACCCTTATCCTAGGTAAAATCAAGGATTTGCATGCATGAAAAGGTTTGTTGGAATGAAAGGGGGAGATTATTTTATTAATAAAAGTAATGTACATTTAATCATATGAATATTCATTCATGAGAATGCAAAAAAAAAGGGAATAGAAAGGAGTAAAATTGAAAATGGGAATGTTCTCCAGTTGCGATCCAAAGAAGGGAACATGATATAGATCAAATGAAGGGGAATAGAGTCAGGAAGATATTTATACATCATTTCAAGGATCATATCAAAGAGTCTCTTTAGTCTAGTAGAGATGAGAATATTTTTTGAAAATCTGATTTGAAGGATAGGTTCCATGAGCAAGATCAATCTAGAGTTATTCATTGTTACTATTTATTCTCTTTGTTTCTCTAATGCACATGTTCTAAATTTTTTTTTGAAGGATAAAATAGAGTAATGTTTTAGTCTAGGTTGCAAATAGATTATGTAAATTTATAACAGTTTAATTTTTATGAGCAAGTGTTAGCTTGTTTGTGCAATCACTATGTTATTTCCATAAAAATATCTCCTTGTTTTGTATTAATATTTATACAAATTAAATATTCCAAAGACACCTGAGTTTGTCTTTACAATCATCCATGTAATTTCAACATTTGTTCATGGGGCCCTTTCAAGGAAAGTGTTAAATACCTTGAGTGAGTATTTGTGATTCTTAATGTATAATCTAGAATTTGTGTAGCAGTAGTTTCATTGTCATGAATTTGTCTATATACTTGTACAATTTTTTATCATATGAATTCTATATACTCAGGGTGTTTGGGTTTTTCATTGTAGTGTTAATTGTTTTTGTGTTATTTGGTAAGGAATTAATCACTATGATCAAATAACTATAATTTTGATTGTATAAAATGGATTTGTAAGGAGGACTTAGTGACAACTTGAGATTATTTGTTAATGTCATACATTAACATGTTTCAAATCTATTAGTTAAATTTAATTTGTTGATATGATCTCTTTTAAAATTTCATGTTTGATTATGTGGCCTATACAATTCTTGATGTATTTTTAGAAACAACTCAAAATTAAAGTCATTTTAATTTCATGTTGTTAGGTGTAGGATTAGTGTAGTTCAGCTCTTGATGATTTTCAAGCTAAGTGAGATTATGCATGAAAATAGTGAAATATAGACACCCATCATATATTAGTATGAGAACTATCCACTGTTAGGATAATAAGCAGAAAATGCAAATATTAACAAACAAGAGAGAACACAATAACATAGAATTTAACGTGGTTCACCCAATCCTTGGGCTACGTCCACCAAAAGTGAGTCCAATATCTTTATTATTATCCAACGATTACAATCTGAAACCTACAACTCAATACCACCGCAGGAAGCTGCAATAATCCCTCTTACATTCAATCTCAAACCCTAAGCCCTTTTTACAAGTATTTTTGACATAACAAAATTAGGGCAAAAATACTCTGACTAATAGAAAATAGATGGCCGACACTTTACAATATTATTAAGTCATTATTAAGTCATTTTACATAATCTTTATTATTATCTAGCGCTGCCCCGTGACCCCATCAGGGGCTCTACCCCTTGACCCGGCCTGGGGCACTACCCCAGGACCCCGCAAGGGGCTCTGCCCCTTGACCCCATGGATAAGTTTGATTAGGCTCCACATTCATAACATCCACTTTAATGGTGTATAGTTTAATGTTTAAAATGTGTTTATTATATGTGTAGACCTCCAAGTTAGGAACACCCTCTTGATTTTTTTTGGAGCTCAAAGTGTAGAAGGATTTCGTATTTTTTTTGTTAGTCATTTCTCATCTTCAATCTATTGGTGTTGTTGAGTATATGGTCTAGATTCTCAATCTCACGACCTAGGTTTTATATTTTCTTTTAAGATTGAAGGTAGCAAGAAAAATAAGCCAATAGGCTTGGTGGACACATCTTTGAGAACTTCCAATAGAGTGTCCATTTATGATGAAGATAATGAGTATGAAGATAAAAAATAAGATGTTGTAGTAGATATGGAGTTGGATAGACAAATCTTAAGAGCTTTGAATTTAGGTTGATTTTCAGATAGATAGTCCATGATAGAAATAGGCAGAAAGGAAAGTATCCACAAACAACTAGAGAATTAGCTCCAAAGATATCCCAATAGCTCCACATTGATTAAAAAATATCTTTAAAAGGATTTGGATGGATCCAAACCTAACCCACACAATAGATTAGTAGTTTTAGTGAGATTTTAGACCCCACTCCTACCTCCCTAATGCCAAGAAATAGAAAGAGCCTAAGGGACATCTACCAAGATGAAAGGTATAGTGAATATTTTGATGATAATATAGATTTTGCATTTTTTCTCATAATGATCCAATTTATTTTGAGATTCTATTAAAGAATAGAAATGGCGTGAGGCCATGGATTAGGAAATAGATGCAATAGAAAGAAATGGGACATGGGAGATAATTGATTTGCCTCTTTGTAAGTAAATTATTGGGGTAAAATAGATCTATAAGACCAAGAGAAATGCCAAAGGAAGGATAGATAAGCATAAGGCACATTTAGTTTTCAAGGGATACATACAACAATTTGGAAAAGATTATGATCAAATGTATGCCCTTTTTACAAGGATATAAACAATGTAGGAAATCATAGCAATTTTAGCCCAACGCAAGAGAAAGGTATAAATGATCATGACATCCACCTTCTTGAATGGAGAGATGAAGGAATAATTTTATGTGGAGAAAACACCTAGTTATGAAGTTTCATGTCAAGAAGAAAAAGTACATAGGCTGAAGAAAGCTCTTTTTTGGAAAAAGAAATCTCCATTGGCATGGTAAAACAAGATTGACTCATTTTTGTTGAGTAATGTCTTTAGCAAAAGAAAAGGTGAGCCCACTCTTTACATCAAGGAAATTGATGGTAATACTTTAATTGTTGTCTTGTATGTAGATGATTTAGTTTTTATTGGGGATGATTATTTCCTTATTATTGATTTCAAAGAGGTCAAATGAGAGAGTTTGAGATGCCAAATTTAGGTCTTTTGAGGTACTTTCTAGGCATGCATGTAACACAAATGTGTGATGGTATTTTTATCTCTCAAGTAAATTATGCAACAAATATTATGAAAATATTTAGAATGTAGAAAAGAAAGCCTACACCAATACCAACAATATAAGAAAGGAAGTTTGCAACAAAAATGTGAATCTAATCATGTATAAGAGTTTGGTTGGAAGTTTGATGTATTTAACAATAACTATGCTAGATATAATACATGTTGTAAGTATGATTTCCAAATTTATGGAGGATCCAAAGGACACCCATTGGTAAGTGAGTAAGAGAATCCTAAGGGATGTAAATGGTACCAAAGGATATGGTATTTTGTATACTATAGTAGATGAGTTTTATCTATTTGGTTACACATATAGTGATTAGGCAAGGCGTAAGTGTGCCAAGATAATGTGAAAAAGTATCTACCCTCCCAAAAAAAATCCCTAAAATACCCCTAAAGTGATCGGGTTACTCTAAATTCAAATACCCTGACTGGTCTTTGGTTTGGTAAATCTCCAAGTGTAAATTCAAATAGCCCATATGGGTTTTTATTAAAATAAAACCTGATCACATTAGAGTGATAATACAATTTTTTACATTCATAGTGTTACAAATCCATACGGTTTTTAATTTTATAAACCCATTCACATTATTTGTCCCTAAAAAAAGTCCTAAAAAATAAACAAGGTAAGGGAGGAGAGGAGAGGGGAGAGAGATAGTGTAGAGAGATGGAAGGGGTGGAAAGAGAAAGAGGGTAATTAAGGGGGAATAGAGAGAAAGAGGATGATCAGGAAGGAAAGAAGGGAGAGAGAAACATACATATATATACATACATATATATACATATATATACATGCATATATACATACATACATACATACATACATACATACACACACACACACACACGCGCGCACACACACACACACACACACACACATTTATATTTATATATGGTAATTTGGAAGGAAGTGGAGAGAGAGTGGGGGGGGAGGAGAGTGAGAGAAAGGGTAATTAAGGGGGACATGTAATAGAGAGAGATTGAGAGAAGGGGGAGAGGGTGAGGAAAATGAGGTAGAGATAAATGGAAAATAGTGTTGGAAATATTTATATTTATCAGTTTATCATCTAGTTATCATTGATGTTAAGCATTATGGTTCAGAGGTGTTTGGAATTATTATGGTCTGGAGGTATTTGTTGAAGATGGGTTTCAGTATATTTGTGATCATAAGAAGGTGGTGATTATGTTAGATAACTAAGATGGGGGGTGAATCAATTAATTCCACTTATCCTATAGTCCCAAATCTCCCAGATGTATATATTAAAACTTTCCAAATAAATAATAAACTTGGTAAGTTATCAACTGTGTCTTTCTCTTCATTGACCAACTGACAGTAAATTAACTACTATGTTCACTAATAAATCTAGTTATTAAATGTGTAAAGAAAAATAACAATTCAACACATCATTCACACATAACACATAGACTTTTAATGTGGAAACCCTGTTAAGGGAAAACCCACATGGGAACGGTAACCCAAAATAATTCACTCTTCTGAAGTGAGCTCGGTTAGGAGCCAACCCTATTAAAGGTTACAAAACACACTATAAGGTGTGACCTAGATAGAGGATTTATCACTAATAATTCTCCCTTGACCAAAATTCACTATGGGGTGAACAATAAAACAATCAACATTCATTGAATGTCATATTGAAATACAAAATATTTGTAAGTCTCACTCAATTAAAAGATTTATCTGTAACAATGGTTAAACTGATATAGTAATGATATGATTCAAATACAACTATGATATGCAGATTTTTAGATCTATGCTAAGCTCAAAATACCTTCTCTGATCAATAATCAATTCAATCCTTGATATCCTCCAACTTTATTCCACTCGGTGTATGCTTCTTTGATGCTCGGTAATGTATATAGTTAAACTCGATTATGTCTTCAACCAATTTGATTAGTGGTGCATGAAAATAGTCCTTTCACGTGAATTATCCTACAATATAAAAAATCCCAGACTCAATAATGAATCCCTTGTCTCCGTATATAGACATCATAAACTATTTTCTTTTCATCAATTGATTTTGCCTCTAAATCTCCATTGCTCATTTTTCTGCTTTAAGATCCCTCAACACTTGTGTCAATATCATGTTTCATTGTCCTTCATTTGATCAATCTTGAATTTTTTTAGTTGTTAGATCATCATAACAAACATTATCTTCTACCTTGAAATCATAAGCAATCTGTCCAACTCATCATTTCAGTCGGTTGTTATAAAATTTATTTATTCCTTTCACTTAGTCAATACCAAGATGTGTCAGTGATTACCATCTCAGTTAATATTGTACTTGGTACATACTACAGTAGCTTGGTGTATACACAAATCTTCATTTACTGACCACATAAACTTGTTCAATTCCGATCTTCAATTCATAACAAAATCATGTAATATAATCAAGTCAACAACATGATGCCATAGACTCATCAATAGATTACCCAATGTATACCATAGCCATATCTTTCATATCCATCTCATCTTCATGTAGATATCTCATTCCTTTACCATTTTCCTTCTTTAGATGTTTGTAACCATCATGATAAGTATAGTCAAAACTAGTTGACATCAATGACAATACATTGACTGATTTAATTATCTTACACATACTTTATTATTTCAGTGACCATCAATCTTTGTCTTTCACTTGTCCATTCTTTCCATCAAGATATTCAATTAGTTGTAGGTTATCAATCTCTCCCTTTGGCATTGATGGCAACACAACATGAAATATGCAATAGAATACCAAACATCTGTTCTACAACTATACAAACAAAATGTTGTATCTCAGTAAGCTCTCCCTGGATTTTACTTCTAATATGTTTAATCACTACACAAAATTAACATTCCATGTAGATTCTCCTCATGAATTTGATCTTCTTCATTTATCATTGATTCCTCTCCCTTTGGATAAATATGTCATTGATTCTCTCTCTCTCTCTCTCTCTCTCTCTCTCTCTCTCTCTCTCTCTCTCTCTCTCTCTCTCTCTCTCTCTCTCTCTCTCTCTCTCTCTCTCTCTCTCTCTCTCGTAATATTTCATTGATTACTCTCTCCCTTTGATAGAAATGCCAAAAGAATAAAAAGCTCTACAATATCCAAAATAGTAACTTTGGTGTTCGGTTCAAATCAAGTACCTTTCATGTACCGATATGCAGTAGCATTTTTTTCTCCATCTTCTAGCTTTCACAACCTTAGGAAACCTAAAGTGTGAACAATATGCATCAACATCATTTGATATTTTGATAAAGTATAGGTTGATGCAACCTCCTGATCACCTTAGTGACTGACAGATAGGGGATGGACCCTAGTCTAGTCCTCAAGTACTCAAATGTATCCTTAGGTAACGGCTTAGTAAATATATCTGCAAGTTGTTCTTTTGATTTCACAAACTCCAATTTCACTTTCTTGTCTTGTACTTTCTCCCTCAAGTAGTGATACTTTATAGATATATGCTTTGTCTTTTCATGCATCACTGGATTCTTAGAAATGTTTATATCATTAGTGTTGTCACAATATATTATCATTGGGTTAGTGATCTCATTCATGCCTTTCAAGAGTTATTTTATCCATGCAATGTTTGAACAATTTTAAACAACAGCTACATATTCTCTTTGATAGTGGACTAAGAAATACATCCTTGTTTCTTGCTTATCCAAGTAACTAATCTTTCTCCCAAAAATAATGCTCCACCAGTAGTGTTCTTTTGGTCATCAATATTTCCAACCCAATCTACATCAGTGTAAACTTGTAGTTCAAAATTACCCTCTTTCTTGTACCATAAACCATAGTTCTCTATGTTTTTCAAATATCTTAAGATCCTTTTAATAGAATTCATATGTGATTCTTTAGGATTAGCAAAAAATCTTGCTACAATTCTAACTTCATGTTCAATGTCCAATCTACTATGCACAATGTACATTAATTTTCCAATCATTGATTTGTATAGTGTCTGATTTACCTTGGTTGACTGATCAACCTTTGTTAATTTTCATCATGTGACTATAGGTGTACCAACCGATTTTGAATCTTTCATTCTAAAGGTCTTCAACACTTCTTTTATGTACTTTTATTGTATAATGAAAATACCTTTAAAGTATAAATTATTGTTGTCACTTATTCTAACAAATCCAATACTAATAAGATATGAATGTAGTCTTTCATACCATGCTCTCAGTGCTTTTTTCAATCCATATAGTGCTTTTTACAACTTACACACCATGTTCTTCTGATTTGGATCAAAAAAACCTTTAGGTTATGCAATATATACCTCTTCCTCAAGTATTCCATTGAAAAATATAGATTCGACATCCATTTGATATACTTTAAATCCTTTTTAAGGAACACATGCAAGCAATATTCTAACTCCTTCAAGTCTAGAAACTGGTGCAAAAGTATCACCATAATCAATACCTTCTTCTTGTTCATATTCTTTGCATACAAGTCTTTCCTTATTCTTAGTGACTTCACCATTTTCATTCAACTTGTTTCTAAATATCCATTTGGTTCCAATTACATTCTTATCATTTGGTCTCGGTACCAATGTCCATATTTTATTTTTCAGTGTTTTATCTATTTCTTCATTAATTCCTTTAATCCATTCATCATTTTCAAGTGCATCTCTTACATTTTTAGGTTCAAATGCACAAACTAAGCATGTGTTGTTTCTCAACTTACTTCATGTCATCATGCTAGCTTTATTGTCTCCAATAATATGATCTTGTGGATGGTGTCTTCTCACAAATTTTCTAGTACTTTCTCTCTTCTTTTTTCTTCAGTCGGTGTAGGGTCAAGATCTTCCTTGATAGCTATTTCTTGATTCTCGATCTCTATAAGTTGATGCTCGGTATCTTTATCCTATTGCTTGATAATACTAGGCCATTGCTTGGGTAGAGTGTTAGGTTCCCCAATGTATGTAAATCTACCATAATCTTTTGGTTCCTTTTTTCTTTCTTCATCATTTTTCTTAGCAAACTCATCAACCCTCACATTTTCACTTTCAATCATTTTTTTAGTGACCTTATTCAAACATTTGTAAGCTTTTCTTTTAGTAGAATTAATGCAGAGGAGAGGGTTTGACACTCTACTTCGTAACTACTTAATCTAACCTTCCAAAGGTGTTAGTTATTGGAACTTCTCACCAATTAGGATCTCCTAGACCCTTCCTACCAACTTCTCCTCCAAGTTATAGTTGGTTCCAAGAAGCCTCCAAAGATATAAGTCCAACTAGTCCAACTAGTTACTCAAAGACTTAGTTTTCTTCACTATTCCTTCACCTAGAAAATCAACCCTCTAACTAGGATCTTCCCACACATGTTCTTAGTCAATATTAAAACTTCTTATCCCCTCTTAGATCATTCTACATCCTTTCCCACACTTCAAACTACTCTACCAATCCAATTGGTCATAAAAACACTAGGAGGCCTAATTGTCCAACTCCTAGTAGGTCTATTTTCACCGAAATAGTCCTGGTGCTTCCAAAATCTCCACTTGACCCCACAAAATTTTTTTAAAATCTCTAAGGTATCACTCAACCCTTTCAAATTCCAAAATATTGACCTCTAGTGACACCCAAAACCCTAGTTTCTTGTAGGCCCTAGTTTTTAGCCTATAAACTAGGCCTCTGGACCTGTGAGTGTAAAATCTCCTCAAAATTGTCTCCAATATTTGATTCACCTCCAACCACCTTTGAATCCTTCTAGGAGACTCATTATAACATCCAAAAATTCCATCAAGTTTTCTCCAACTATTCTTGGGCATAAGTACCAGTTACTCTTCTTCCCTGTCCTGGCTCACCTGGTTTCACCAGTCAGCCCTAGGGCTTCCATTTTGGTTCTTTAGAACCTCTGAAAAAAAAAAAAAAGACTAGAAAACCTATCTACAGACTCTAACCCTATGTTCCCCATGGTTTTAGACAATTCCATTAGAGGAAACCTAGGGTAGAGCCATTTCTTACCAGTTGGCACTGGTTTTAGGCCTGGCATACCAGTAACCTCTAAAACTCTAAAACTTTGAATCTATGAAACTTTAAAAAAAACTAGTTATTGCATATGAAGACTAAAATAAAGCACTACAATATCATGAAGCCTGATCACCTATGACAATCTGTATATAGCCGTATAGTTGCAGAGATATAGGATTATGTATATAACAGAGAACCTAGATAGTCGTACAGGGTGTCATAATTAATTGTTTTGCATCAGTTCTTCATTAACCTTTCAAAAAAATTGATCCTATGCTCTTATACTAGGCATAGGCTAGTTACATCAATTTTAGCCATGTTTGGCATTTTAGACAAAAGTTGCTCAAGCAACTTTTCAAAGTTGCTAGCAACATTTTAGCAACTTTTTCACATTATGAAGCATATGACCTTAAGTCCTATCTCAATGATGAAATTGGACTTCTAAGACCCTAAGAAGGCATGGAGAGTCTAAAAAATACTCCTAGCCTATTTTGAACTCTAAAACAATACTAATTTCCTTTGTCACCAAGGTGACCCCAAATTCTCTCATGGACTCAAAGGTCCTAACAAACATAGAGAATGACCTTGCCAATGTAACCTAGTCTATCACACTAAACAAACTTCCTAAACATCCCCAATCATATCAAAATTTCTAAGTGGGGAGGTTCCCTGCACCATACTCCCCGGGATAGAATAACTCAAGTCCCTTGAGTTAGCAGGTCAACAAGAGTGACTCCATGGCTCAAAATATCCTGCTTTGTCATCCAAATTATCTCATCTTTAGGAAGGTCCTGCCACTTGACAAGGTACTCCTTGTAGATACCTCACTTGGTCTTCTTGATCACCTTAGAATCCAATATGTTGTCTAGTTGCAAAGGCTTGGGAGTTGGTAAGTCCCTCACCTAATCTTCTTCTTGCACATCTGAAAGTGAAGTATGCCTTTTATCTATAGGAGATCCCCTATAAGGATAAAGGACACAAACATTAAGAATAGGAGAAATTCCTAAATCAGGAGAAATTTCTACTTCATAGGCATTCTTGCCATACTTATGCAAAATTCTCAGTGGTCCAATCTTCTTCATAAGGAGCTTAGTTGGTTGGCCTTTAGGGAGTCTCTCCTTTCTAAGGTAGGCTAAAACTAGATCACCAACCTTGAACTGTAGATTTCTCCTTGACTAATCAGCTTTGGCTTTGTATTTGGCCACTTCATGTTGTAAGGTCTTGTGAACTTGATCATGCAGCTCCTGCATCTTCTCTGTAAAGGATTCACCTAGTGCACTCCTCTTGTCCTCCAAACTAAGATCTCTCAACTCCAACACTCCTCTAGGATTGAGGCCATAAACTATTTGAAAAGGACTCTTTCCTATACTCCTATTAATGGAGTCATTATAAGAAAACTCTTCCTACCCTATAATGTGATCCCATGATTACCCATGTTTCTTAGTCAAGCACCTCAACAAGTTTCCAAGTGACCTATTCACTACTTCAGTTTTCCCATCTGAGTGGGGGTGATAAGTTGAGGAGAAAGATAAATTAGTTCCAAGCATCTTCCATAGGGTCCTCCAAAAGTGACCCACAAACTTTGCATCCCTGTCACTAACAATATTCAAAGGTAAACCACAGATTCTTACTATGTCCCTAAAGAAAAACCCTACAATTTGAGATGCATCATTGGTTTGCTTGCATGGAATGAAGTGTGCCATCTTGCTAAACTAGTCAACCACCACAAAAACACTGTCATGACCCCTAGATGTCTTTGGCAATCCCAAGAAAAAGTCCATGCTCAAGCATTCCAAAGGTCTTTGAGGAATGGATAATGGTTGGTACAATCCACTATTGCTTCTCTTTCCTTTTTCCCTCTGATAGACCTGACATTGCTCCACAAATCTCCTAATGTCTGATTGCATTTTAGGCCAAAAGTAGTGCCTATTAACCTGCTCTAAGGTTTTTATCACACCAAAGTGACCCCCTAAACTGCCTTGATGTTTTTCCTTCACTATATTCTCCCTCATTGAGCATTGTGGGATACACATAAGATGGAATTTAAACAAGAGACCTTCCTGAAACATAAACTCATCAAAATCCACTTTGAAGCCCTACTGAAACTTCACAGACTCCTCATAGGCTTTACCAAAATCCTTGTCCTCTTTCTAAAGGTTCTTCAAATCATCCATTCCTACACTTTGTAGTTGTATCTCTTGGATTGTGAGTACTCTTCTACTAAGAGCATCTGCAACCTTGTTGTTTACCCCTTTCTTGTGCTTAATGACAAATGTATAAGCTTGAAATGCTTCCACCCACTTCATGTGCCTTTGGTTCAACTTGTCCTGTCCATTCAAAAAACTTAGTGCATGATTGTCAGTATAAACCATAAACTCTCTAGGTAACAAAACGTGTCTCCATTTTTTTAGGGCTTGGACCATAGCATAGAGTTCCAAATCATAAGTTGAATATTTTTGTTTAGCTTCATTTAACTTCTCAAAGAAGAAAGCCACGGGGTGTCCTTCTTGGCTTAGTACTACTCCAATTGCCAACTTGCTAGCATCACACTCCACCATGAATAGTTGATTGAAGTTAGGGAACCTAAGAGTAGGCAGTTCTGTAATTCTTTTCTTTAATTTTTCAAACCCCTAGTCTATTGCAACCATCCATTCAAACTTACATTTGATTCCACCTTTGATGGTGTTGAGTATTGGGGCACACAAATGACTGAAACCTCTTATAAATTTCCTATAGTAGGAAGACAACCCATGGAAACTCCTAACATCTCCTATGGTCCTAGGTGTAGGCCATTCCAAAATGGACTTAACTTTATCAGTGTCCATCTTCATACATCCATTTGCAACTAAAAAACCAAGGTATACTAGTTCAGTTTTGAGAAATTCACACTTATCTTGATTAATCATTAGCTTCTCCTTGTGTAACCTCCTTAAGACTTGCTCCAAATGCTCCATGTGCTCCTCCTTTTTCTTGCTATAAATCAAGATATCATCAAGATAAACTATGACAAATTTATGTATGAAATCTACCAACACTTCATTCATGAGACTCATGAATGTACTAGGTGCATTGGTGAGACCAAATGGCATCACAAGCCATTCATATAGCCCTTCATTTGTTTTGAAAGCTTTCTTCCATTCATCACCAGGTCTAACTCTGATTTGATGATAGCCTAACTTCAAATCCACCTTGGAGAAATAGCATGAACCTCCCAAATTGTCTAACAAGTCCTCTATCCTTGGCATTGGAAACCTGTATCTTATAGTGATCTTGTTGATGGCCCTTAAATCAGTGCACATCCTCCATGTACCCCCTTTCTTTGGTACCAAAATAGTAGGTACAACACAAGGGCTTAAACTCTTCCTTATCAGCCCCTTATCCAACAAATATTGGATTTGTTTGGCTATCTTTGCATTTTGACTTGGTGTAATCTTGTATGCTACCTTGTTTGGTAAGTTTTCTCTAGGAATAAGGTCAATATGATGGCTTACATCTCTGATAGGTGGTAAGGCACTTGGTAGACCATTATCTACTATATCATGGTACTTTTCCAATAAGGCTTGTACCTCTAGTGGTAAAGTGACTTTCTCTTTAGGTTCCTCCTTTGGTTTGATCACTATGGCACAAAAATCCCCTTTCATCTTCTTCATAGCTTTTAAGAACTCCTTCCCACTCAATAACATCACACTTGTTCCCACATGCTTTTGTTCCTTTGGTTCTACTAAAGGATCCATCTGAAATTTCCTTCCCAACTTGGTGATCATATAACTATTCTTTTCTCTATCATGCATTACCTTGACATCATATTGCCATGGGCATCCTAGGAGTAGATGGCATGCATCCATAGGTAGTATGTTATATAGGACCTTGTCCTTATAGTCCCTAATCTCAAACTCAACCATAGTTTTCTCATCCACCACTATTTTTTGACCCTTATTCAACCATGAAACCTTATATGGTGTGGTATGAGGGATTCTTCTCAACTTCAATTTCTCCACCATCTTAGTAGACACTATATTCTTAGTGGATCCAGAGTCCACAATGACTTTACAAATCTTCCCATGAGACTTACAAGTAATCTTGAATAGACTTTTCCTTTGGGGTGGTTCTATGGTGCTAGGTACCTTTAGCAATGTTCTTCTCAACATCAAGCTCTCCCCATCCACTATTGGTCCTACCTTGGATATAGAAGTTACACTTTTTTTATCATCCTCTTGTACTAACTAATTTATTCTTTCCCCCATGGAAGATGAGGAAGCCTTCTTTAGACATCTACCCATTCTATGATCCACTTGGTTATAGTTGTAACATCTGCCAGTAAAAATTGAATTTTTCCTTCCTTTGGATTGGAACCTACCTCTTGGTGGTCCTCTACCTCTATATCCTCCCCTTTGGAATGATCCTCTATACTATTTTCCCCCACTTCCATCCATAACTTGACTGTCCTCTTGTCTATTAGGACTTTTTCCTCTACCAAAGTTACCCCTGCCTCTTTGAAAACATCTACTGCTGCTACCACCTTTGCCTCTTTGATGGAAATCATTTCTTCTTCTTGCTTTGTCTTCAACTCTGAAAGCCAACTGAAAACATTTTTGCATACTATCTAGAGCCAACATACTAATTTCATCTTGTATCCCTTGCCTTAGCCCATTGAGATACCTTGCCACCTTTTCCATTTCATCCTCTTGTCTCCTAGCTTGAGACTTAGCTTATGGAATTCTTCTTTGTATTGGCTTATTGTCATTTCCTTTTGTCTCAAATTCTACAATCTTTGGTACATTTGGATTTCATAATCAGTAGGCAAGAATTGTGCCTTCAATCTAATTTTCATCCTCTCCTAAGAAACAATCCTTTTCTTTACACTACTCACCCTTTCATCTTGCATCATATTCCACCACACCAATGCTAATCCTTTAAGTCTAGTCTTAGCATGACTGACCCTCTTTTCTTATGATACTTCCTTGTAGTTAAATTGGTTATACATGGCGTCAAGCCAATCTAATAACTCTTCTCCATTTAGGCTACCACAATAATATGGTATATGTTCCAAGATGTCTTTTTTTATTGACTTGGAGGCTTCTAGGAATACCTTCTACTCCTTGTCTATCTCTGGTTCTTTTCCTTTGCTAGATGACTCATCTATTTGGTCATCTTCATCCCCATCACTTTCATCTCCCCATTCTCTGATCCTCTTTTTACTCTTTGTCTCTGCCACATTGGCTTTCTCCAAGAGGCCTTGGACCAAATACACTATGGAATCCATGCTCATTTCCTTAGGAGGCATGTTGTCCACCTATTGACTCTCTTCACTGTCTAATATACACAACTTCCAAGAAGATATAACTCTCTTCCAAGAAGATATGGCTTTGATACCACTTTGATGTAGAGGGTTTGACACTCTACTTCTTAACTACTTAATCTAACCTTCCAAAGGTGCTAGTTATTGGAACTTCTCACCAATTAGGATCTCCTAGACCCTTCCTACCAACTTCTCCTCCAAGGTATAGTTGGTTCCAAGAAGCCTCCAAAGATATAAGTCCAACTAGTCCAACTAGTCCAACTAGTTACTCAAAGACTTAGTTTTCTTCACTATTCCTTCACCTAGAAAATCAACCCTATAACTAGGATCTTCCCAAACATGTGTTTAGTCAATATTAAACCTTCTTATCCCCTCTTAGATCATTCTACATCCTTTCCCACACTTCAAACTACTCTACCAATCCAATTGGTCATAAAAACACTAGGAGGCCTAATTGTCCAATTCTTAGTAGGTCTATTTTCACCAAAATAGTCCTGGTGCTTCCAAAATATCCACTTGACCCCACAAAAAAATTTGAGAATCTCTAAGGTATCACTCAACCCTTTCAGATTCCAAAATCTTGACCCCTAGTGACACCCAAAACCCTAGTTTCTTGTAGGCCCTAGTTTTTAGCCTATAAATTAGGCCTCTAGACCTGTGAGTGTAAAATCTCCTCAAACTTATCTCCAATATTTGATTCACCTCCAACCACCTCTGAATCCTTCTAGGAGACTCATTAGAACATCCAAAAGTGTCATCAAGTTTTCTCCAACTGGTCTTGGGCGTCTATACCAGTTACTCTTCTTCCCTGTCATGGCTCACCCGGTTTCACTAGTCAGCCATAGGGCTTCCATTTTGGCTCTTTAGAACCTCCGCAAAAACAAAAACAAGACTATAAACCCTATCTAAAGACTCTAACCCTATGTTCCCCATGGTTTTAGACAATTCCACTGGAGGAAACCTAGGGTAGAGCCATTTCTTACCAGTTGGCACTAGTTTTAGGCTTGGAAGACTAGTAACCTCTAAAACTCTAAAACTTTGAATCTATGAAACTTAAAAAAAAAACTAGTTATTTCATATGAAGACTAAAGCACTACAATATCATGAATCCTGATCACCTATGGATTTTTGTACATAGCCATACAGTTGTAGAGATATAGGACTGTGTATATAACAAAGAACCTAGATAGTCATACAAGGTGTCAAAATTAATTGTTTTGCATCAGTTCTTCATTAACCTTTCAAAAACATTGATCCTATGCTCTTATACTAGGCATAGGTTAGTTACATCAGTTTTAGCCATGTTTGGCATTTTGAACAAAAGTTGCTCAAGCAACTTTTCAAAGTTGCTAGCAACATTTTAGCAACTTTTTCACATTATGAAGCATATGACCTTAAGTCCTATCTCAATGATGAAATTGGACTTCTAAGACCCTAAGAAGGCATGGAGAGTCTAAAACATACTCCTAGCCTATTTTGAACTCTAATACAATACTAATTTCCTTTGTCACCAAGGTGACCCCAAATTCTCTCATGGACTCAAAGGTCCTAACAAACATAGAGAATGACCTTGCCAATGTAACCTAGTCTATCACACTAAAAAAACTTCCTAAACATCCTCAATCATATCAAAATTTCTAAGTAGGGAGGTTCCCTACAGCAAGAATATTCTAAGAATATTCTTTCATCACTTGTTGAATCAAATTTCTCATTTCTATCATTTTTCAGAATGTAACATTTACTTCCAAATATTCTAAAATAACTTACATTCAGTGTGAAACCATACCATAGCTCATAGGGTTTCTTTTTTGAATCTTTCTTTAGTTGTACTTAGTTTAATGTATATACAATAGTGATCGCAACTTCTCTCCAGTATGTTTGTGCAACATCTTTTTCAATCATCAGTTTTCTAGAATAGTCTACACTAGATCCATTCCTCCTTTCAACAATTTCATTCTATTGTGGTGTCATCAGTGTAGCTACCCATCTTTTAATTCCATGATCATTACAAAATTTAGTGAATTCATCAGAAATAAACTCACCACCTTGAATTGATCTCAAGCATTTTAACTCCTTTCCACTTTCTCTTTCCACCTTAGCTGTATACCATTTAAACATCTTGAAGGCTTTAGATTTTTCCTTTAGAAATATAACAGTCATCATCCTAGAGTAGTCATCAACAAATAAGATAAAATATCTATCTCCATAATAACTATGATTTCTCATAGGACCACACAAGTCGGTATGAACCAATTCCAAAATAGCTTTAGACGAATAGGTTTTGCTCTTGAAACTAAATTTTGACATTTTTCCCATTTGACATTGTTTACACATGACATGGTCAGGTTTAGATAAGCTCGATAAGCCTCTAAATTTCCTTTTCTTACTAATTTTAACCATGTTGTCAAAATTCACATGACATAACCTTTTGTGCCACAACCACACATATTCAGTTCTAGCCAATAAACAAGAAGTTTCAACATTGTCAAGATAAAATAGATTACCTTTTGATTGTTCACCAATACCAACCAACTTTCCAGTCTCATCATAGATCTTCACCTTTCTATTCTCAAATGCAACTTGATGACCTGAGTTATTCATTTGTGCTACACTCAACAAGTTATAGTTAAGTCCCTTCATCCAATATGCATTCTCACATTTGATCTTATTGTTCAACATGATAGATCCTTTTCCTTTTACTAGACAAGGTGTATCATTTCCCATTTTAACAGATCCACCATTATAATGTTCAAGATATTCAAATTATTCCTCATCACCAGTCATATGATGTGTACAGCCACTATCAATAATCCAAGTATCATTTTTGCTAACTTTAGAAATAAGTGTTGTTTCAACATACCTTTCTTCTTCCTCTGAATCTTCTTTCAAAGATACGACTACCATCTCAATGTCTTCATCAGTGTTGGTGTCGGTATCAGTGTCAGTGTCATCATCATCTTCAACAAGGTAACATTCTTTCTTTCTTTTGTCTTTGTAGTCTTGGTTGCTTCTTCTACCATATTGTTGGTTACCTTTGTGTTCTCGGTTGTCTCTTCTGTCAAATTTTCTTTCACCAGATTGGTCATTGTCTTTTTCATCTCCTTTCTTGTTAGGACATCTAACTACAATGTGGCTAATTTATTTACAGTTAAAACATGCCAAAGGTAATTTCCCTTTATATCTTACTTTACCTTTCTGTAGCCTTCTATCCATTAATACTTCAAGTTCATCAAGTTAATCATCATCACTGTCACTATCACTTTCATTTCTTATCATGTGTTTACTGCTAGATTTACCAATTTTGAAGGATGACATAAATGCAGACTCAACATTAGGAACAATATTGTTATCAAAGTTGCTCAACTCAAAAGTATCCATTTTAACAATTAGACTATCAAGTGGAAGATGATTACCTGGAGTTGATCTCATTTCATGAATTGCATAGACTCTTATAGCATAAGTAGGTAGTAAGACTCTAAGAATTTTACTTACAACAGTGTCTTCTTCAATAATACCTCCTGCTCCTTGGATAGAATTGATAACCTCCTTGATTCAGTTGTTGTATTGTGAAATTTTTTCTCCTTCTTTCATTTTCATGTCATCAAAATTTATCTGAGACTCTTAGCTTTTTCCCTTAGCACATTTACATCTCCTTCGCAAACTAGTGCAAGTTAGTCTCACATTTTCTTAGCAGAAGTGCATGTCTTGACATCTTCAAATTTAGCATATGATAAGGCAACAACAATCTCTATCATTGTGACATTATGTTCATGTCTATCTCTCATCTGATCAACATTCAAAGGTCCAGTCGGTAGGCTGAATTCATTATCCAAGTAGTATATATCAAATTCACCAATTCCTGATATATGCAATCTCATTATGCTTTTCCATGTTGAGAAGTTATCTTTGTTCATCTTTGGCACCTCTCTCTTATACATCTTGTGATCTTTAGCTTAAGTCCTTGAAACTTTTCTTCCAAGCACTCTAGGCTCTAATACTAATTGTTAGATAATTGAGAGGGGAGGTGAATCAGTTAATTCCAATTATCCTATAGTCCCAAATCTCCTAGATGTATATATTAAAACTTTCCAAACAAATAATAAAATTGGCAAGTTATCAACTGTGTCTTTCTCTTCATTTACCGATTGACAGTAAATTAACTACTATGTTCACCGATCAATCTAGTTATGAAATGTGTAAAGAAAAATAACAATTCAACACATCATTCACACATAACACAAATTTTTAACATGGAAACCCTGTTAAGGGAAAAATCACCTGGGACCAGTAACCCAAAATAATTCACTCTTCTGAAGTGAACTCGGTTAGGAGCCAACCCTATTAAAGGTTACAAAACACATTGTAAAGTGTGACTTGGTTAGATGATTTATCACTAACAGTTCTCCCTTGACCAACATTCACTATGGGATCAACAAGAAAAAAATCAACATTCATTGAATGTCATATTGAAATACAAAAGACTGTTAAGTCTCACTTGGTTAAGAGATTTATCTGTAATAATGGTTAAATAGATACAGTAATGATCTGATTCAAATACAACTATAATTTTCAGATTTTTAGATCTATGCTAAGGTCAAAATACCTCCTCTGATCAATAATCAATTCAATCCTTCATATCCTCCAACTTTATTCCACTTGGTGAATGCTTCTTTGATGCTCGGTAATGTCTGCAGTTCAACTAGTTTGATCAAGGGTGCATGAAAATAGTCCTTTCACATGAATTCTCCTGTAGTATCAAAAATCTCAGACTCAATAATGAATCCCATGTCTCCTTATATAGACATCATAAACCATTTTCTTTTCATCTATTGATTTTTCCTCTTAATCTCCATCGTTCATTTTTTTTCTTTAAGCTTCCTTGACAGTTGTGTTAATAACACATTTCATTGTCCTTCATTTGATAAATCTTGAATTTTTTCAGCCATTTGATCATCATTAAAAACATTATCTTCTACCTTGAAATCATAATAAATCTATCCAACTCATCATTTCAGTCAGTTGTTATAAAATTTATTTATTCCTTTCACTTGGTCAATACCAGAATGTATCAGTGATTACCAGGTCAATTAATACTATACTTGGTACACACTCCACTAGCTTAGTGTATACATAAATCTTCATTTATCGACCACATAAACTTCTTCAATTATGATATTCATTTCATAAAAAAATCATGTAATACAATCAAGTCAACAACATGATGCCATAGACTCATCAATAGATTACCTAATGTATACCATCACTAGTACATTTGAGCCCTTTTCCTGATGGCCAATCATCAAAATTCTGACTGTATACCATTGATCAAGTGACACCACCTGCCGTCATAGTTTTGTAGTTAGAAAAAATGACGGTTTTGATTTGCGTTGTAATTATGACAACCATGGTCATCACAAAAAGGGGGTGCCAACATGGAAAACCTATCGTCGGACCTATTTGTGGCCGTCACAATTGGGATGCCTATCCATCACAAAAAAATAAAAATGATGGTGTCCCGTCAGAATCTTCTAATGGCTCACCGTCGTTTGTATGTTGTTTGTCGATGGAGATGTTGTTAATGCGATGGATATCCATCAGAAGTTTATGATGGATATCTATCATTTTTAGTTTTTAATGACAATGATGTTGTACATGCGACAGATACTCATCAAAAATTTATGATGGATATACATCATTTATAGTTTTTTACTAACAATGATGTTGTACATGCGATGGATGGATGTCAAATGTTTTCGATAGATAACCATCACTGTTGTACAACTATCATAGTTGTGACTAAAATTAGTTTTTCAAAAAATATATATATTTGTCGATTGAGTTGGTATCGATTCATAACGATGTTCTTGAAGATATGGTTCCTACTCATGATTTGGTTATGGATCATTTAGAGATCAATTTGCAATAGATTTGATAGAGGCTTGTGGATTATTGAGTTGAGTCTAGAGACTTGGATTTGGAATGGATCCTAGCAAATCAAGATTTGTGACAGTGACTACTCTAGCACAAGAAGCTAGTGCGGCGATCAGAGATGCATTCTTCCTGATGTGTTCATGGGATATATACTGACCTGATTGCATTTGGATCTGATTTGAGTGACTTCTTGTCTTCTTTGGTCTGAATTGGATGTGCTTTGTTCCTATGGAGTGTAGCAGTGACTTGACTTGGAGTTTGAGTAGACTATGCATTGATCAGCTTGAAGACAGAATTGAGCTACTCTTTGTGTTGTTGTTGAGATTGGGTTGTGATGGATCACTGGGATCATCTACCATTTTTGCCACAGTTTCAAATGAGTTAGATGTGATGTCAAGAGAGTGACGTGCATAACTTGCACATTGGAGATTCATATATCACTATGGTGTCTATGATGACTTGGGAGAAGTCTTCTTCTTGCTGAACCAAGTTGAGAGACTTAGATTATAGAAAGTGGGTCATTTGATGCGACTTATGAGACATTGGATGCCTCTTCACAGTGGGTTTGTGGTGCGGTCTGTGGTGTTTCTTTGCGACTAGGTTCTTGGAAGAGATATGTTGATTTGGTAGCCATTGAGATGGATCGATATATATTTGTCGTACGTGGATTGAGATCTTAAATTATTGAGCTTCTCTTTGTTTCGAGAATAGTTTAACATTCTCTACTTAATAGGTCCAACCACGTGAATGTGGAAGCTCATCTGACCCTTCCTAGGAGCCTCTTATGACACTTTATGACATTTTAAGACCTCTAAGATTTATTCTTAAGGATTGTAAAGGGTTGTAAAGGGTCATAAGGGGTCCTGGGACACAATAGCTAAGAAACATAAATGTAGGCATCACGGTCACAATTTTTTGGAAACACAACATAATTGAGTGGTATACCCAGATGATGCAATGCAACTACTCCTCCAGTTCTAAGTCTACACTGCAGTAAAAAAAACCCATAGATAAAGAATAAATTTAAAGAGCGAAGGAGGAGGGCCATAATGACCAAAATAATATAGGGACCTTGTATTATTTTGGTCATTATGACCCTCCTCTGCTCTCTAAATTTATTTCTTATCTATGGATTTTGGATCCTGTAGTGTAAACATGGAACCAGAGGAGTGATATTTTTTTTGCATTGTCTAGGTATACCATTCAGTTATGTTGTGTCTCCAAAAAATTATGACCATGATGCCTACATTTATGTTTCTCAACTGTTGTGATATCTACATTTATGTTTCTCATTTGTCATGTTTATGTGCATGTTCTTTATGTGTATCTACTAGAAATTCTAAAAAAAAATTTAGTATCTACAATAGCCCTCTGTTAACCACATTTATGCATATGGTCCCAACAAAGTAGTGCACAAACTACACAAAGAAGGCATCATAGAAATATGATTTATGCTTTTTCCATTGAAGCAGTCTTGGTGGCACTAGTTGCCTCTTGAGCCTTGCACAAGTTGCACTCATTTCTTACATCAAGTATAGATGTAGATGGGGTAGATGTAAATGTGGTTTCATCAACCCACCAAAAGTATTGACATCCACTATTTTCCTACAGTACAAAATGTACATCAGTTCTTCATAAAATGATTAGTTGTCACATTATTTTTAAACATAAAATATAATTACGTATCCAAACCTTTTTCCTATTTGGGAAAACCCAAAATTGACACCCAGGATTACTTGTTGTGTGTGACGTCTTCAACATGCATGGGCCAATGTTGCATTGACACATAGGCACATTAATTGAAGTCATCGATGCTATTTCGACAAATATTGCATTATCACAAATATTGCATTGTCATTATTTTGTTCATTCATACTAATTATAATTACAATAAAAAGAAACATACTAATGTAGACTTGCACATTTTTTGGCTAAGTCGAAGTCTTTGGTTTAAATCACTAGACACTCAAAAAAAAATGACAAACCAAAGAAAACCATGCAATAAGAAGCAATTAATAAGAAATTCATAATTAGCTCACTCTATTGTAAGGAACAAATAGAATCCCCCATGATTTAACATCATTCATGTGGAAGGAGATAGAAAATTAGCAGAAGCAACTCTCATAAGATAGTATTTAGATTAAATGCATTGATATACAAAAAATACCCCAAAAAATTATAAAGAAAGGTAATTTTCTTAATCACGTCACTAATTTGTGCATGTCTAAATACTGGTGTCTTTCAAGTGATTTGATTCTTGTCATGCCCACTACAAATGAGAACAGTCTTAACTAGTGAGGTTATTTAAGCATATAGAGATTAAATACACTCTTTTAGAATGAAATTTCTCTTAACAAAAGATCAAAGATATATAAGTAGAACATATAAAACAAGGTGAATAAGAGTAGTACATATAAAACAATCGTTAGAACATGCCAAACATCTGGCATAATTGTACATTTCATTCATGTCATTGATATTATTCTTCATCCATCTCATCATCAAGATCATCACCATTGATGACATCATCGCCATCAGCATCATCATCATCATCATCATCCTCTTCATCATCCTCATCAGTAGCATCATCATCATCATCAGTAGCAACATCATCGTCATCTTCTTCTTCATATTCTTCTTCGACTAGCTCTCGATCATGATCATCATCTACATCATCTTCCACTTCCTCATCTTCCTTGATATCTTCTTCCATCGCATTATACTTTATTGGCCTTCCTCTTGGATCATGTCTAACAAAAAATGACCAGCCTAATTTATGTGGAACCTCTAAGTAAAATACCAGCTCACATTGGCTTGGAAGAACATAGGGCTCTTCTCCAAGTGGATCAAACAACCTTGTATTAATAATTGAAAATCCATTGTCATGTTCAATAACAATTCTATCAAGATCATTTTTATTGAGTCGTAGTCTGTACCATTTCACAATGAAGAGAACTAATTTGAAGGAATTAAAGTCATAGTCAAGTATATCAACCAAAATACCATAGTATCAATTTTGTAACTCTCGAGGATGTAAGTCATTTCTAGATGAAATATTAGTCACCTAGAACACTACACTTATCCCAGAATCACAAGTTCTCTTCATGTCATCCAACTTTTTGATGCAAAATTTATAACCATTGAAAAACATAGCCTTGTGGTGTTTCACCTGCAATAATGTCAAACATGTATAAATTATTTCATCATGAGTTGAAAAACATACAGTTGATTAATTAACAAATCTATAAGTACCTGGTGATCACTTAAACCATATGCTAAATCTATTTCCTTTTGTGTAACATTGGGATCTCCATTATGATGAGCTTGTATAACCAATGAAGACATAGATTCCCATGTTAATCTATGACCATCATGTTGACATCGTTCAATCCATATCGTCATCCAATCTTAATTGTTTTCAATAAATAAATGTATTGCATCCCACTCTTTAGCAGCTGTAAAAAAATAAATAGATGACTTACAACAAATTTATTTTGAAGATTAAGAATTAATTTACTACAATAACATCTCATAATTTATTACCTTTCAGTTTCCTAAATCTACCGTTGCCCACCAAGTACTCCCCTTCAAATTTTTTAATTGAGTCAAGATCCCAAATGCAATCTATATAGGTATTTGCTGCAAGATTAGGAAGATATTGAGTAATGTACACCATCATTTGGTATACCATATATCCCTCAACCATAGAAACCTCAGGACGTACTCTTTGTCATACCAAAAATTTAAAAAATTTCAAGTGTCTCTCAACCATCCATATTGACCTAGTATGTACAGGTCCACACAATTCAATCTCCTCAACTTGGTGTATGAGGTAGTGTTCTTATGCATTGAAAAAAGCTGGAGGTAAACACTTTTGCATTTCACACATCAATAGACAAATTCTTTTCTTCCAGTATTTTATATCTTCTTTATGGATTTCTTTAGATCACAACCACCTACAAGGGATTCAAGACATAAATATATAAATACGATACTTTAAAATATATTACTTGTTTGATATTATTATTTGATTTATTGAACAAATATCACTGCTTACCTCATGTATTTTCCAAGATCATATATCACTTGTTTGATATTATTTTTGAAGTTCTCTCGGAGAGATAGGGGTAGAAAATACTACAATAATTGTCAACTGATCATTTCATACAATCAAAATTGAATGCAATTACATAAATATATTGTAAATATAAAAGACTATGACTTACATTGATGAAGGTATGCCAATCATGCATTTTCATCCTTGACCCAAAATCATTTTTCTTTGATATGAGATTGCTTATATTCGCAACAAATCTTGTAGGAAATCAAATTTTTTGGATCACTTCTTTTATGGCATTACTTTGTTGCTTTGTTAATAACCAAGGAAGAGCACTTGCATTAATTTGGTCTCCATTTCTATTTGATTCAATGATATTTTTCATTTCATGATTGGAATCATGAATGTCACTACAAATTTTGTCAAGTTTTTCTTTGTCACGCTTTCCATCCAATATTTTCCATAGTGTCTCTATTATATTCTTTCCAATATGCATAGTATCAAACAAATACACAATTTATAGTTGCTCATAGTAGGGCAGCCTACTAAATTCTCTGGGATAACATTTTAGTCCCTTTGGAAGCTGGTCGGTGATGCCTTCATGACCTTCAAGATCATCAACTACATAATTAGCCAACAAAACACAATCAAAATATATGATTTTTAAACATCGACCATTAGGTGGAATGATATTACCTCAAATTATATTATATTCCAAATGCCATAGGTGAGGTGTCATTCTTTGGGGCTTTGATGTAGTCTCTTCTTTCCCATTGAAAATATGTCTTTCTACACTTCGATACTTATGATTTCTGGTGAGAAACTGCCTATACTCATCAAACACCTGCTTTCTTAAACTTTTGGAATGACGAGATTTCATCTTTGGACCACAAATTGGACATGAAAATTTTCCCTTTTTTTGAAGACCTATAAGATAATGATACAATTGAATTAAATATGTATATTTTAGAATTTGAATTATCGCCTACAACTAGATTCACCATAACATACCACAAAAATGTGTCAACCCTAGAGCATCATGAATTGTCCACACAAGCATTGCATGGAATTGAAATTTTCTTTGTCCAATTGGTCTAGAGATGTCATACATAGTGAAACCATTCCATAACACCAACAACTCATCAATAAGAGGTGCAATATATACATTCATATATTTCACTTGGTACTTACCTAGTTGAATTAACAACATCAGATAATTATTGTGGTCATTTCACTCCAAGACATATAATTACATGTAGATAACTATAAAATAATAAGATACTTGGAACAATCATTGCCAACATAATGTGATCCCTTTTTATTGACATCCATGGAGGAAGGTTATTGTTTATAACAAAAATAGGTCACACTGAGTAAACGGATCTCATATCTCCATGCAGATTGACGCCCTCTGATGCTAGAGAAAGCCTGATATTTTGAGGTTCTTCTTTAAAGTGTGGCCAGTTTTCCTCTATGTCCATAAATGATGAACCATCTGTAGGCATTCAAATAATGTCATCTTGACTCCTACCACGTGCATGGTAATCCATAAATTGTGCCAAGCTATTGTACCTAAATAATCATTTCAGATGTGATATAATGGGGATGTGACGAAGAACCTTGCGAGGCACCTTTTTTGTCATTTGATCATGTCAATATCTACCTGTATGGAATTCAGGGCATTCTATTGCATTTTCATGTTCTTTATAATAAATAATATGATCTTCAGGAAAAGCATCTATTGTTTGATACTCCATTCCAATATGTTTCATAGTGGCACATAATTCTCGGTATGAGCGAGGGAGAACATTTGATGGTGGTAACAGAAATTCACCTATCAATTTGCGACAAATAATATAAGTTATTACTATAAACAATCTTAATAGTACACATTTCACCTTTTATAGACTATAATGACATATATGACAAACCTTAGCATACGTGACTATTAGAATAACTGAGAGGGGGGTGAATCAGTTATCCACAGTCCCAAATCAAAATATATAATCCAAAATAATTTACTTAAACTTCTGTAGCTTGGTAACATAAAATACTATATTGTCTTTACTTTTACTGATTACCAGTCAATAACATATAATGATTACCGATCAAATCTAGCATGTAATATGAAAAGTATGATAACAAAA
The DNA here is from genome assembly GCA_027943335.1 of Chamaecyparis obtusa. Taxonomy (NCBI): domain Eukaryota; kingdom Viridiplantae; phylum Streptophyta; class Pinopsida; order Cupressales; family Cupressaceae; genus Chamaecyparis; species Chamaecyparis obtusa. Next base: position 1,232,558 of record BSBK01000102.1, on the reverse strand, counting down.
AATCACCACAATGAACACATAACACAAAAGATTTAACATGGAAACCCTGTGAAGTGAAAAACCACCTGGGACTAGCAACCCAAAAATTGGTCACTCTTCCAAACTTTTCACAACCTTAGACATGATCTAAAGTGTGAACTATGCTACATCAAATGAATGATCTTCTAATAAAATTAGGCTGATGCAACATCTAGATCACATTAGTGACTGGTAGACAGGGGACAAACCTCAAGTCTAGTCTTCAAGTATTCAAATGTATCCGTTGGTAGAGGCTTTGTAAATATGTCTGTAAGTTGTTCTTTAGATGTAACAAATTATAGCTTAACTTTCTTCTCTTGTACTTGTTCTCTTAAGTAGTGATACTTAATAGATATATGCTTTGTTTTAGAATGCATCACTGGATTCTTTGAAATGTTTATTGCACTAGTGTTGTCACAATATATAATCACTGGCTCAGTGATTATCTCATTCATATCTTCCAATATTTTCTTAATATATGTAATATTTGAATAGTTTGTAGCAGCAGCAACATACTCTGCTTCGGCTGTAGACTAAGAAATGCAAGTCTGCTTCTTACTTGTCCAAGTAAAAAGTCTTTCACCAAATAAAAATGCTCCTCTGGTGGTACTTTTTTTGTCATCCACATTTCCAGACCAATTAGTGTCGATATAGACTTTGAGTTCAAACTTGCATTCCTTAGGATACCATAATCCATAATCTTCTATTTTCTTCAGGTATCTTAAGATTCTCTTTGTAGCAACCATGTGTGACTCTCTAGGGTTTGCAGAAAATCTTGCAAAAATTCTCGCAACATGTGCTATGTTTGGTCTACTATGCACTACATACATTAACTTGCCAATCATAGATCGGTATAGTGTCTAGTTCACCTCTGTAGTTTCATCTTCCTTAGTCATTTTATATCCAGTAGTCATCAGTGTTCCCACAGGTTTAGCATCTTCCATGCCAAATGTCTTCAATACTTCCTTGATATATTTGGATTGTGTGATGAATATACCATCACTTTGTTGAATCACTTGTAGTCCTAGAAATAACTTAATCTCTCCGAACATAGACATTTCAAATTCACTTTTCATTTCATCAGAAAATGCCTTATAGATTTGATCCTATCCTCCAAATATAATGTCATCCACAAATATTTCAGCAATAAGAATAGTATCATTAGTATCTCCTTTCATATACAAATTGTTATTCTCACTTGTTCTAACAAGTCCAATACTTAACAAATAAGTATGCAGCCTCTCATACCAGGCTCTCAGTGCTTGCTTCAAACCATATAAAGTTTTATGTAATCTACATACCATACCTTTCTTTTCTGGATCCACGAACCCTTCAGGTTGTTCTATGTAGACTTCTTCTTCAAGTATCCCATTCAAAAATGTTGACTTGACATCCATTTGGTAAAATTTGAACTTTTTGTGTGCAGAATATGCAAGTAACATTTTGACTCCTAATCTAGCAATAGGTGCAAATATTTCACCATAATCAATTCCTTCCTCCTGTGCATATCCCTTGCATACCAATCTAGCTTTATTTCTTGTTACCTCTCCATTTTCATTTTGCTTATTTCTGAATATCCACTTAGTACCAATAACATTCTTATCTTTAGGTCTAGGTACTAAGGTCTAAGTTTTGTTCTTCTTGATTTGTTCTATTTCCTCTTTCATTGCATTAACCCATTCATCATTTTCTAATGCAACTTTTACATTCTTTGGTTCATATTCACAAAGTAGACATGTACCTTGTCTAGTCTTACTCCTTGTTTGCATGCCAACTTGTCTATCTCCAATGATTTGTGTCTCAGGATGATGTCTTCTGAAAAAACTTGCTAGTATCCAATTTCTTCTTTCTTTTTCATCCTGTGCAGGTTCATTTGCTTTCTCGGTAGGTCCTTCCTGCTCATCGATTTCTTTTTCCTATTCCTCAGTATTTTTTTCTTGCTGACCGGTTGTCATTGTCTGCTACGTCGGAAGGTACTCAGGTTGTTCAATGTAAGTGAATCTACTATAGTCCTTAGGTTCCTTTCTACTTTCCTCTGCATTCTTATCATCAAACTCATCAACTTGAACATTAGTACTTTCAATCATTTTATTAGTAACTCTATTCAGACACTTGTGTGCTTTACTTTTACTGGAATATCCTAGGAATATCCTTCTTCACCTTTTGAGTCAAATTTTCCATTTATTTCATCTTTTAGAATAAAACATTTGCTTCCAAAAATCTTGAAATAACTTACAGTGGGTTTGTGTCCAAACCATAACTCATAGGGTATCTTATTAGTGTCCTTCCTTAGTTGTACTTAGTTCAAAACATAAATAGTTTTGCTGATAGCTTCTCTCCAGTATGTCTGTGCAACATTATTTTCTATCATTAATGTCCTTACGCAATCAACAATTTACCTATTCCTCCTTTCAGTAATGTCATTCTATTGTGGTGTCCTTAGTGTAGAGACCTATCTTTTAATACCATGCTCATTACAAAAATTAGTAAATTCATCAGACATAAATTCACCTCCTCTATTAGATCTTAAGAATTTGAATTCTTTACTAGTCTCTTTTTCTACTTTTGCTTTATACCACTTGAACATCTTGAATGCCTCAGATTTTTCTTTTAAGAACATGACAGTCATCAACCTAGTATAATCATCAACAAAGAGAATAAAATATCTATCTCCATAATAACTCTGAGTTCTCATAGGACCACATAGGTCAATATGAACCAACTCAAGTATTTTCTTTGTTGAATAATCTTTGCTTTTGAAACTAGATTTAGTCATTTTACTTTTCTAACATTCATGACACATAACATGATTAGGCTTTGACAAGTTAGGCAAACCTCTAACTCTTTTCTTTTTATTGATCTTAATCACGGTATCAAAATTCACATGACATAACCTTTTATGCCACAACAATGCATCTTCATCTTTCATCAACAAACAAGAAGACTGATCATTATCAAGATAAAACATATTACCTTTGGATTGTGTACCAGTTCCAACAAGTCTTCCTCCATCATCAAATATCTTCACCTTTTTTCTTTCAAAAGAAACTCGGTGGCCTGAGTTGTTCAATTGTGCCACACTTAGCAAATTATAGTTTAATCCTCTTACCCAATAAGCATTTTCACATTTTAATCTATCATTTATCATCAGGGATCCTTTACCTCTTACCATATAGGGTGCATCATTTCCCATTCTTATAGATCCTCCATTGTATTCTTCAAGATAATCAAATTTTTTTTCATCACCAGTCATGTGATGTTATAGCCACTATCTATGATCCATGTATCATTTTTATTAACCTTAGAGATAAGTAATGTCTCTACATACCTTTCATCTTCTTCTGAATCATCCTTCATTGCCACAAATACTACCTCCACATCATCATCAGTGTTTGTATTGGTGATATCTTCTTCCTCAGCAATGTAGCATACCTTCTTGCCTTTGTCAATATTGTCTCGGTTGTCTCTGTTGTAGTGTTCGTAGCCTTTTTTGTATCTTCTCCCATAGCTTCCTTCAAATTGGTCTTTGGTTCTATCATCATCTTTCTTGTGTGGACATCTAGCAGCAATGTGGCCAACTTCATTAGAGTTGAAGCATGCTAGAGGTAATTTTCCTCTATATCTTCCTTTTCCTTTAGGTAACCTTCTGGCCATAAGAGCTTCAAGTTCATGAAGCTCATCATCAATATTTCTATCACTATCATCCTTATTATTTCTGCTACTAGACTTACCAATCTTCAGAGAAGTCATGAAAGCGGATTCAACATTGGGTACAACACTATTATCATAATTATTTAGTTAAAATCTTGTAAGCTTTCCAATTAGATTATCAAGAGTGAGTGTGTTGTTAGGTGCTAACCTATTTTCATGAATTGCAGATATTCTGATGGCATAGATAGGCAATAAGGTCTTTAGAATTTTTCTTACCACACTATCTTCACCAATAACTCCATCCGATGCTCTAATAGTGTGAACTACCTCCTTTATTCTATTTGTGTACTACACAATTTTTTCACCTTCTTTCATCTTCATGTCATCGAATCTTCCTCTTAAGCTTTCAGCTCTTGCTCTCTTGACATTCGCATCACCACTATAAATTTGAGCAAGTTTATCCCACATCTACTTAGCAATAGTATAGTCCTTGATGTCTTCAAATTCGACATTTGAATAGGTAGCAACAATCTCCATCATAGTAACATTATGTTCATGCATGTCCCTTAGTTGATCAAGGGTCAAGGGACCAGTGGGTGGTGCAAGGTATCCATTCACAATCAGATCTAGGGCAAAATTCCCAATCCTAGATATATGCAGCTTCATTCGACTTTGCCATATTGTGAAGTTATCTTTGTTTAGCTTTGGTACTTCCCTCTTAAACGTTTTGAGACCTTTGTGCTGAAGTCCTTAAACTCTATTCCAAGCAACCACAACTCTAATACCAATTGTTAGAATAACTAAGAGTGGGGGGTGAATCATTTATCCATAGTCCCAAATCAAAATGTATAATCCAAGACAATTTACTTAAACTTCTACAGCTCGATAACATAAAATACTATACTGTCTGTACTTTTACCGATTACCAGTCAATAGCATATAATGATTAACGATCAAATCTAACATGTAATATGCAAAGTATGATAACAAATAATCACCACAATGAACACATAACACAAAATATTTAATGTGGAAACCTTGTGAAGGAAAAAACCACTTGGGACCAACAACCCAAAAATTGTTCACTCTTCTTGTAGTACCCCGCCCCTAGTCTGATTTTATAAATGTTATGATTACTTTAGGATGATGGAATATATGTTAGGAAATTATTGATGCGGATGATTTTACTGATCCCATACTTGCATGTGTATGGTTGATGTGTTTGTTTTATATTTCTGTTTGACGTGCCTGATGTGGTTGTGGGACGGAGTCGTAGTTACTTGCTTGCGAGATTCACATGATCAGCTGATCCTCACCATTGTCTGTTACCTATTTATATATGTATGTATATGCGGGTGTTGTATACAGGTTTGTAGGTACCGGGCATCGACTTCCCTAAATTGTCAGGATGAGCGTGCCCTATCGCAATATCTCAAATGGTAAGAGAGGGGAGATAATACACAGATCCAAAACCCTAACCTAAGCCTAATTGTCCTAAGATAGGACAAGTATCGGTCTGACTACCCTATCCAAATTCATCTGATTGATAAGAATTTGTGAAACCCTTCTCCTGAGTTTGTTTCGTTTTATGTTGTTTTGATTTCAGTGATTTATTGCTTGTGGGTGATTTTATATAATTATTAACGTTATGATTATAGTTGAATTTAATGATTAATTATGCTCCTATGTTTAATTGGGAAAATTAATCTAAAGTCAATTATTTGATTATTTGTAATTAATTGATTATTTAATTAAAATTAGATTTAATTATATTTGTGTGTATTATTAAATAATTAAATATTTAATTTCATGTTCTAGGATGCTTTAAATATTTAATCTATTTAATAATAAATTTTAATTATAACATGTGCATTATTGGAAGTGATTTGTTTTCAAAAAGTAAACAACTTGTTTATAGAAGTCTAAGTTGAGTTGTACAAAATAAAGTTATTTTAATTTATTAATTAGGATTTTCTTTCAAAATTAGAATTGGAGTTTGATTAGGAGATAATTGTTGAGTCATCTATGGGATTTGCATGAAATGGGGAATTGAATCCCTAATAGGGGGAATGGCATTCATTTAGAGATTAGACAGGTTTTGGTGAAGATTTTTGGAGAGCTTGTGTGCTTGGAATTTTGGGGATTTTTGGATTGTTGTGGTTGCTTGTTGGTTTGGCTTCATTGTGCATCTGGATCGGGTGCATGTTTTCTACACAGTTTCAGATCTAAAGGTTGGATTGAATTGAGGAAGAAATTTTACTTTTAGATCTTCAAGGGGATTTCATTTCAGTTTTTGGCATTGAATCTGAGGTAGGCATTGAATTTTGCTTGTTAGCTCTATTTTCACAGTTATTTGTCTTTATCTCCTTGTGTGAATTTCTATGTATTTTATATTTGGTTAATCTGTGATTATCTTAGATCTGGGTATTTAGAAACCCTAGTACAGTTGATTCTTATATTTTATTATTATTTAGCATCGTACTGTTACTCTGGCAAAATTTTGTTAAATGATTATTTATAGATTTCCTACAAAATGAAATATTAAATCTGGGCAATAGTATAGCTATAGGGTTTGAAGAAATAAATTTATCTTTGAAGAGAAAATCTAATTGTGTTAAAAAAACCCAATCTGGGCAGAAATATTCATCTTGGAAATAAAATAATTCTTCTTTGCTTCTTTCTACTTTGGAAATTAAAAATTGCACCAGACAATTTAATAGGTTCAAATTCATATGTATTTTGGTATGGTTTAGGAATATTCCTTCTAGAAAATGACATGTCCATTTGAAAAAAAATAATCTCTGGTTAAAAGATTTACATAGTCAAAATGATTAAATACCAAAATCTGGAAAAGATAGATTTTATTGGAATGCATGTGATTGTCTTAAAATGTTTATATACTTTTACCTCTTTTTGGTTTTCTATAAATTCTATATGTTGTTTAGAAGTATATATGCATGTTAATAAATTAATTCTATGATTATAGAAAGATATATATATATATATATATATATATATATATATATATATATATATATATATACATATATATATATATATATATATATATATATATATATATATATATATATATATATATATATGTTGGTGTAAAATATATATTTATAATAATAATTTTGGCAATTAATAAATTAAATTTGGTTTTAAAAAATATATATATTAAAATTGCTTTTAAAAAAAAAGAGTTTAAAAAAAAAAATTATTTAAGTTTTTTAAGGGGGGACCACCTTGTCCCTACCCCCCTACTACTTGCGCAGGGCACATTGTGCAAGGCAAGTACTTTGTCATGCACAGGGTACCCTGCTTGCATAGGTCTGTGCTTGCGCACAGTCATGAGGTAAGAGGGGGGGGCGGTGGGACTCCATGTCCCCACAAATCATTGGTTTTAAAAAAAAAAATTTGTTTAAAATTTGTTTTTAATTTAATTTAGATTTAGTTTAAATTAAATTTTAATTTAAATATTAGTTACTTTATTTTTAATTTGTAATTTAATTTAATTTGTAAATTAATGTAATTTGTAATTTAATTTAGAATGTATTTTTAAATTGTTATTAGTAATTTAAGTTTACTAATTATTTGAATAAATTATATTTAAATGTTTTTTTTGCTATTTAAATAAATGATCATTGAGAAATATGAGTTTTAATAGTATCTATTAAATTTATTTTAATAGCATAGATTAATTTTATGATTTGTTTGCTTTTGATCCAGGAATGAAACAGGTTCAAATTTGATCCTTTTGACAAATATGTATTTTGCAAGTGATATGTTTTTACTGAAATTGGGCTTTTTATCTTGTTAAATCCATAGGACAACATGAGTGAATATTCTTTATTTATGACCTTATTGTGACGATTATGAATAAGATTCTCTTAGCAATTTTATGTGTTACTACTTTGGATTCAATTATGATGAATATGAAATTGTGTATGATTATGGTTCAGTTTTCAGTTCTTTATGGTGTAAGTGTTGTATTCTTTGTTCCTGCTATGTCTTGTTTTTCATTATGTTATATTGGGTACTAGAAGACCTAGGGGGAAAATAGAGGTCAGGTGTGTGTCTGTTGTTCATGATTTCAGCATTATGTTTGATGTGTGTGTGTTTTCTAATCATCACCTGTTTTGACCTTATGGGCTCATGTTGCTTTGTATTCTGTTTATGGTATCCTTGTAATCATATTAATTTCTTGTGTGTGAAACTAGATCTAGGATTACCTGGTTGTATACCTGATTGTTCTATGTGAGATTTGTGAGCCTAGGAGAGGTTAAATAGGTGCATCTTAGGGGAGTGGCTTACAATAGGGGTTCGGGGCTCAAAAGGGGCTAGTACCAGGGTAACCTATTATAAGTTGATTTAATAAGTGATAACCTAATAATAAAACTTGGGAAATAACATTAAATACAAGATTGATATTCTAGTTCCTCATGGATTATGTTAAGGGTCTGGGGTCTAGAGTGGCCAGTCCAGGGTAACTCAACCTGATAGACACTTGAGGGTCTGGGGTCTAGAGAGACCAATCCAGGGTAACTCAAGTAGTTGTCCATGTGATGACACTCCCATAGTATGTAGCCTAAGCCTCCTCCATAGTTATTCTTCATGTTTTCAGATGCCTCTTGATTAGTGAATCTTACCTATCACTTTCTTTTGTACACCTTGAGTAGAGAGCTTTCAGGATCCTTTCCTTAGCTTGATCTTTTTTATGTTTGTTATTTGAGTGGGATCTATTGTTATCTCCTCAGCATGCTGGGAGTGGACCATTTAGGTTCACGAGGTCAGGTGGTAGTGATTCTTTTACCATTTGAGATTTTGATGTTCGTGTACCAGTGTTGGATGATCCTTGTGGTAGTTGTTCCTTCTTGATCTTCATTGATGGAGTTGTGTTCTTCTTTCTTTTCTTCTTGTAATCATGCACCTTTGTATCAGTTGTTTAGATATATCATGTGTACTTTTTTTTGGTTATTGTATTATATACCCTATGGCATGTGCAGTGGATGTAGGTTTATGGATACCCTATGGTACCAGTTGTATTTATGTTATCTTTGATGTGATGTTGCTTTTATCTTTCATTGTTTATATAAGTTTTGTAATTGATCCTAATCTAAATTAATTTATTAATGTTAACATAAACTTCATCGAGGAACCCTTGAGAGTTGTAACCTGTGTTGGTTATTGTATTATTGTGAGTAAATGGTAATTGCTTCTGCATTGTTGTTTATCTTGTATGGTAACTTCAAAAAAATTATTTTGCAAACTTAGATGCTTGTTTAGGTTAAGTTCTCCTGGGTTCCCAAGTGGGGCATTACACTTCTGAAGTGAGGTCAATGAAGACCCAACCCTATTAAAGGTTACAAACACACTGTGAGGTGTGACCTTGTTAGAGGATTGTAGACCAACCATTATCGTCCAACCAACATTCACTATGGGGTTGACAGGATAACAATGTTCATTCTATGAATGATACATATAAGAATTTTCTAGTGCACTTTGTTAAGAGATTTGTCTGTATACAATGGTTAAACTATAATAGTAGGTGATCTGATTACAATACAACTTCAATTGCAGATGTTTAGATCTATATTATGCTCATTTAAATCCTTTGATCAATATATCAATTCTATATCAACAATAATCAATGACTTACTATCACTTGGTAATAGCTTTCTGACACTCGGTAAACTCTACAGTTTGGTTCTCATTAACCAGTTTGATCAGGCATACATGAATCTTTTTCATGTGATAAATTTGTAGTCTCCTTCTTCCAGCATAAGTTTCATAACAAAACCCTAGTCTCTTAAATAGACAAGTAAACTATTTTCTTCTACTCCATAAGATTTTTTTGCTTATTCTCCTTTGTCCATTTTGTCGCTTAAACCTTCCTCGACTAATGTGTCAGTAACACATTTTGATTTCATCCTTTAGATCTTCCTTGAATTATGCTAGCTGTTGATCTTCATAACAAACTTTATCTCCATCTCCTATCACGAGGTGCTTTACAGCTCATCAATATTTAATGGCTAAACTAATCATTTAGTTCCTTTCTCTTGCTCGGTTAACAAAGAAATGTGTCGGTGAACACAAGCTCAGTTTATACTATGCTCGGTATACACTACACTGCTCGGTGTATATTGTGATGCTTCATTAACTAACCACACTGCCTTGTGTCTTTCAGCTCTTTTCCTCATCATAGATGAATGAAACATAATCAAGTCAATAACATAAGGTCATGAACTCATCAACAAGTTACCCAATGTATTCCTTATCCTCATCTATCATATGCATCTTCCTCATGTAGATATTTATGCTCTTCATCTCTCTTACTCCTTTTCTACAGATATTTAGGTATAATAACTTACAAGATAAGTGTTGTCAAACTAGTTGACATCAATGACAACATAATACTAATTTAACCATATTATATATCTAATCAGCAACTCGATGATCTCTAATAACATATCTTCAATTAGGTTCTAAATTAGTTGTAGTTTATCAGTGACATTTCTATGTTGGATAAACCATTCATAACCTTCAAATTCACCAACAACAATACAACAGAGAGAAGAGTAGATTGGGAGCCTTCGTAAAGGGTCATGTCTACCTTCTCAAGTAGAGGTATATCATGGACATTGTCAATTTCATTCTCATCATAATAATCATCATCAATAGCAGCAGCAGCATGAGAAGCACCAATACCAAATATGTCAATGATCAATGCATTTATACCATCATCTTCAAATGTGTTTTCTCATGCATGATCGTCATCTTCCATGGGATCGTGATCTTCAACTTCAATAAACACACCTCTATGTTCCTCTATATTCACATTGGGGAGATTGACCTATATATAAATGATGATAATCAAACCCCCCTTCAATGTGATAATCAAACCTCCTTCCATGGTTCATATGTATATTAATTGTGAAAATAATATAACAAACAACTTACCATTGAACTATAATCAAACCCCCCTTTAATGTGACTATTCTCCCTACAATGTCTCTTTTCTGTTTTGATTTTGATTCTTCTTGTCTTTAAGTTGTTACAACTCTTGCATGGACAATAACATTTTTCATCGCCTTCTCTTTGAAAGTTAGACAATAATCTAGCGATTGTCTCCCTATTTTGATCGAATTCCCTTGTATTATTTGACATGATCCTTAATGTGTATATCTACAAAACAAATTGCAGATGCCTCCTTTCATCAGCTTCATGTCACCTTCTCATAGCTTCTCATTTTCTGATAGATTTCCCAAAGGCTTTGTAGGAAACCAAGTAAGGGGTATTATTGAGTTCAAACACATTCATGAGCTACTACAACTGAATTATAAATCATGAATTCACTATAAAATTAATTCACTATAAATCAAGGGGCATTATAAATCATGAATTCTCTATAAAATTAATGTATTGCTCTAGATTTCATATGGACATTTGGTCAAATGGTTGGTATGTATGTTTATTCAAATAGAGTTATATCATTGGGAATGGATATATGATAGGTTGATATCGAATTCTATGTCCCTATTTGATCTAATAGCATCAATATAACAAACAAAGCACCGACCAATTAAATAGGGACATGAGGTGCTCAAACAATGAGCTCATAAAACAATATATTTAGTCTTAATAAAATCTTATAAAAAAATATATATTGTGTGAAGTGTTTGATCTCTCTTTATTTATTTTGTTGTTGATATTTACTATGTGGTACTCCCCTTTTATGATCATTTCATGAGGAAATGTCTTGATGGCTTGTGGGTTGCAAGCCAAGGCATCATGCATTATTTATGAGCTCACTATTTGAGCACCAACCAATCAAATAGGGACATGAGGTGCTCAAATAGTGAGCTCATAAACAATGCATGATAAGGTAGTTGTAGGTAGTTATCTCTTCTATAATGATGGAGGAGTGAAAGGTAATGATCAATGAGGTTGCTGCTATTAGATCATACATGAATACACTTACTATTTTGAATTTGAGCTCGGGCATCATGCAATGTTATTTTTGTCATTGCATGCTTGCTGATCTTGTGCACCATATATTTTTTATACACTATTTATTTCATTGAGACCACAAGCTTGGCATTTGTAATGTATTTTCTGTTATTGGATCAATGCTACCATGTTGTTGAGGCTGTAGATGCATTGAATCACCATTGTCATTCTATTTTGATAGCAGCAATATAACAAACAAAGCACTGTCCAATCAAATAGGGATATCAATAAGACATTTAATGCATTATTACTTCATCATGATGATAAAAATTTCATTGGCTCAAAGCACATAGAAATTTGAAATAGTAGGATATCTTAATCTTTATGAGCTCAAATACAAAATAGTAAGTGTATTATTTTATTACTGATGTCCCTATTTGATCTAATAGCACCAACCAATCAAATAGGGACATGAGGTTCACAAACATTACATAGTGGCATTTAGATTAAGTACAATATGAATTCACATGTCTTTAATTATGATACACTTTTGAAAAGCTTGTCATAATATATATATATATATATATATATATATATATATATATATATATATATATATAGTCAAGTAATAACATCTTATAAAACAACATACATTGTGTGAAGTATTTGATCTCTTTTTATTTGTTTTGTTGTTGATATTGATGCAGGAGCATCCTGGGTGTAAGAGCAATCTTGCATCACCCAAAAATATTTGTTTTTGCTTTTCAATAAGGGCTATCTTGTGCAGAGCTGCTATTTCTAGAAACTTTCTATTTTTAGTAAGTTGGTCATATGATCTCGGAATGTTCTGATTTCACATGTGGAGGTTCATCTCTGTCATATCAGCCTGCCAGTAAAGTTTCATGGCTAGATCAAGTCTGGTTTTGAAGATATTGAAAATTTTCGGTTTTGGAAACAGGGTGCAGAAACTTTGAACTCAGTTTTGAAGACTTTAGAGGCCCCGGATGAGGTCGAATTTTGGGCTGAATGAAGCTTGTTTAATTTAAGTGTTGTAGAGCTCCTCGCGCCCTTTCCGAAATGGGGTTACAATAGTCAATCGGGTCAACTGGTGATGACTTATGGTCTTCGGAAGTTGGGTCACCTGAAATGGCAGAAAATGATTTTTCTTCAAAATTTCTGTTCGGGTTTCAAAATTTATTTTGAGCCGACTTTGATGTAATAAATTGAAAAATAAAATAATTCTAAGTTTGGTCGGCCCTATGGGCTAAATTTCTGGAACCTTCCCAGGCGGTGGAAAATTGCCTATATAAGGAAGGCTGTATTATTGTCTTAGGCAGTTCAGAATAGTTCTGGGTAGTAGATCTGGGTAATAGTTTGAGGCTTTGTCCTACAGAATATTGTAAGGGAATGCCCATGTGGCTTTGCATGTTGTAATTCTAAAAATTTGTAATTCCACATTTGTGGAGATAATAAGAAGCCAATTTTCTGTTCTTGCATATTATTGTTGTTGTTTCTCTATGTCTGTTATGTGTTTGTGGTATTAAGGGGAGCACCCTTCATCAAGTGGTATCAGAGCAGGTTTTCCTGAGTGTGTAAACAGATCGCCGACTGTGAGGCAGTTTGCACCAGGACCGTGGTTAGGATTTCAGCGCGTATCGCGAAAATGGCTCCACGAAGAGAACGTGGCGGAAGAGCTGGTGCTGTGACACCTGAGGTTAGAGAGCTGCAGAGACAAGTGCAAGCATTGCAAGAAGAGATTCGTAGAGGAATGAATCTTAATGTCAGAGACGAAAGCGAGGATGAAGCCGATGAAGAATATCAAGAAGGAGAAGTTGAAATTGTGAACCACGAGGAAGAAAGACTTTTTTGGGCGATTTCCAAGATTGGGAAAAGACCTAAGATTGAGGTTCCTACATTTTCTGGAAATCTTAACCCAGAGGAATTGATCGACTGGATCAATGAATGTGAAGAATATTTTGAGTATGAAGATGTCGAGGATCCTGATAGGGTAAAATTTGCGAAGGCCAGACTGAAAGGTCATGCGAAGATATGGTGGCAAGAGATTCAATTGGAGCGAAATAGAAGGGGAAAGGAGAAAATCACGAGATGGGATCAGATGGTGGATAAATTGAAGCGACAGTTCATTCCTGTTGATTATGAGCTTGACCTACTGAAGAAAATGCAGAGTTTGAAGCAAGCAGGAAGATCTATTCAGGAGTATACAGAGGAGTTCTATTGACTTCTCATCAGAACAGGCCATGCAGAAGCTAATAAGGAGAAAGATGCCCGATACCTTAATGGGTTAAGGCCAAGCATTCAGGAGGAGCTGAATCTAGTTCGAATGAACAGTATTGAAGAGGCATACCAGTTTGCCCTAAAAGTAGAGGAAAAGCTGAACAAGAAGTTTGAGAGCAGACAAAATGGAAGAGGTCGCGGTGGGCGATCTGGTGGACGGTCATATGGTGGCCAAAATGAAGATCCGAAAAAGAAGGATGAGGCCAGTAGCAGTCAGAATCAGAGAGGAAATAATTCCAATCGCTTCCAGGATCAGAATAATAGAGATCAAAGAGGAAGGGGAAGAGGACAAGGATCTGGAAGAGGTGGCTTCCGTGGAACATGTTTTCACTGTGGAGAAGAAGGTCATAGGGAATTTGAATGTCCTCAGCGCCAAGGCAGAATAGACAGGAGAAATGAAGGCCAAGCCAGAGTTGCACATGTAGATGAAGATGCCAGATCATCAAATTCTGAAGATGCTGAAAGAGGAGAAACACTGATTAACAGAAGAGTCCTGTTGAGTGGTGAGAATGAACCTACGCAAAGGAGGAGCTTGTTTCGCACCAGGTGCAAGTGTGAAGGTAAATGTTGTGATGTGATCATCGATAGTGGAAGCACTGACAATTTGGTGTCAGAAGAGATGGTGACAAAGTTGAAGCTCAAGAGACAGAAACACCCACATCCATATCTAATTGCCTAGGTACAAGATGACCACAAGGTCATGGTCAATGAACAATGCCTGGTGAAGTTCAAGATTGGTGGATACCAAGATGAGGTACTGTGTGATGTCATATCTATGGATGCATGTCATATGTTGTTGGGTAGACCATGGCAGTTTGACAGATGTGCTGTACATGATGGTCGTGCGAATACCTATTCCCTGACAAAAGATGGAGTGCGACATAAGCTAAAACCATTGAAGGAGACTGAAGAAAAGGTATGTGGTAATGCAAGGATAACTTTTGCTGATGGAAGAAATTTCCTAGATGGTATGAGGCATAAGCATGTATGTTTTGTTTTAATTCCAAAAGTTGGTAAAGAGGAAGTAGAAGATGTTCCTGTAGAAGTTGCAGATTTGTTGAATGAGTTTCAGGATATTGTATCCAATAACGTGCCTGATGGATTACCACCAGTCAAGAAGATCAGTCATCAGATGGACTTGATCCCAGGAGCGAGTTTGCCAAATAAGGCAGCACACAGAATGACACCTGCAGAAAGTGAGGAGTTGAACAGACAAGTACATGAACTATTACAGAAAGGATTGATCCGTGAGAGTCTGAGTCCCTGTGCTGTACCAGCAGTATTAGTACCAAAGAAGAATGGAGAATGGAGGATGTGTACAGATTCTAAGGCAATAAACAAGATCACAATCAAGTACAGGTTTCCATTGCCACGAATGGATGATATTATGGACTGTTTGAGTGGAGCTGTGTATTTCTCAAAGATAGATCTGAAAAGTGGATATCATCAGATTCGGATCAGAGAAGGAGATGAATGGAAGACTGCCTTCAAGACAAAGGAAGGACTGTATGAGTGGTTAGTCATACCTTTTGGGCTAACCAATGCACCGAGCACTTTCATGCGGCTCATGAACGAGGTTCTGAAAGAATTTCTGGGTAAGTTTGTCATTGTTTACCTAGATGATATTTTGATCTTTAGTAAGACATTAGATGAGCATATGATGCATATTCGTATGGTATTTGAGAAGTTGAGAGAAGAGAAATTGTTGATTAATTTGAAGAAGTGCAGTTTTGTGAAGAAAGAGTTAGTGTATTTGGGATTTGTAGTTTCAGCAGAAGGTCTAAAAATGGACCCAGAGAAGGTACAGGCTATCCTTGAATGGCCTACTCCAAGGAGTGCTACTGAGGTAAGATCTTTTCATGGTCTAGCTAGCTTTTACAGAAAGTTTATCAAAAATTTTAGCAGTATTTGTGGACCCTTGACTGAAACAATGAGAGGGGATAGAAAAGAGTTTAAGTGGACTAATGGGGCAGAAAAGAATTTTCAATTGTTGAAACAAAAAGTTACAGAACAACCTATTTTAGCACTTCCAGATTTTAATAAGGTGTTTCAAGTAGATTGTGATGCTAGTGGTACTGCAATAGGAGCTGTTATGAGCCAAGAAGGTATACCTGTTGCTTATTTCAGTGAGAAGTTAAATGATGCCAAGAGGAAATATTCTGTTTATGATCAGGAATTTTATACTATAGTTCAGGCATTAAAGAAGTGGAGACATTATCTGCTTCCTAAGGAGTTTGTTTTGTATACTGATCATCAAGCTTTGCAATATTTGAATAGTCAAGGAAAGTTGAATCAGAGGCATTTGAAATGGGTTGAGTTTTTGCAGAGTTATACATTTGTTTTGAAACACAGGAGTGGAAAGTCTAATAGGGTTGCAGATGCTCTTAGCAGAAGGCAACTATTGCTGACAGAAATGCAGATTGAAGTGGTTGGGTTCAAGGAACTCAAGAATTTGTATCCAGAGGATCTTGATTTTGGTGAAGCTTGGAAAGCTTGCAAAGAACCTGTTACTCTAGACAGGATGAAATGGCTGGATTTTATCATCCAAGATGATATGCTATTCAGAGGGAGTTAGTTGTGCATTCCACAAAGTTCTATGAGGGAGAATCTCATCAAGGAGAAGCATAGTGGAGGATTGGCTGGACATTTTGGTCGTGATAAAACCCTTGGTTTGGTTAGTGAGAATTATTATTGGCCACAGTTGCAGCAAGATGTGAAGAAGTTTGTATAGCGTTGCAGAGTATGTCAGATGGCGAAAGGAGTGAAGCAGAATACAGGATTGTATCAGCCATTACCTGTACCAGAGAAGCCTTGGGAGGATATCAGCATGGACTTTGTTCTTGGTTTACCGAGGACTCAGCGGGGACATGATTCAATTTTTGTGGTGGTTGACAGATTTTCAAAGATGGCACATTTCATTCCCTGCAAGAAGACTAATGATGCTATTCATGTAGCAGAATTGTTTTTCAGAGAAGTAGTGAGACTTCATGGTTTGCCAAAGACCATAGTTTCAGATCGGGACACTAAGTTTGTTGGATATTTCTGGCATACATTGTGGAAGAAGTTGAAGACAGATTTGAAGTTCAGTTCATCACATCATCCACAGACTGATGGACAGACAGAGGTGGTGAATAGGAGTTTGGAAAATTTGCTGAGATGTTTGGTTGGAGATAAGCCAACAGGATGGGATTTGATTTTACCCCAGGCGGAATTTGCATACAATAATTCTGTCAACAGAAGCACTGGTAAATCACCATTCCAGATTGTATATGGAAGTAGTCCAAGAAATGCATCTGAATTGAGGAAGATAGATAAAGGAGAAATAAGTAGTGCTGAAGCTGAGGATTTTGCAGAACACTTGAAGAACATCCATGGGGAGGTGAGGAAGCATATTACCAAGATGAACGCACACTATAAGTCTAAGGTAGATGAGAAAAGGAGGTATAAGGAATTTCAAGTTGGTGATGAAGTCATGGTTCATTTGCGGAAGGAGCGGTTTCCAGTTGGTACATATAACAAGCTGAAAATGAAGAAGTTTGGACCATGTAAGATACTGAAGAAACATGATTCAGGAAACGCATATGAGGTAGAATTGCCTACTGAGCTAAATATTTCACCAGTGTTTAACATTTCAGATTTGACAGAGTAGCATGAAGGGGGTGTTGAAGATGAGATCACAGCAGCACAGTGGAGTATTCCAGCAACTAGTTCAGACACTAAGGAGATCGAAGATATACTGGACAGTCGTGTTGGCAGAAGCACAAGGAACAGGACATATGAAGAATATCTGGTCAAGTGGAAAGGATGACCTATTGAAGATTCATCATGGCTAACAAGGGTGGAGGTTAACCGTCTTGGTTTTCCTCTGCACACCTGAGTCGTGACAGGGTCACTTCTCAAATTACCTTGGGTGTCTGATGCAGGAGCATCCTGGGTGTAAGAGCAATCTTGCATCACCCAAAAATATTTTTTTTTGCTTTTCAATAAGGGCTATCTTGTGCAGAGCTGCTATTTCTAGAAACTTTCTATTTTTAGTAAGTTGGTCATACGATCTCGGAATGTTCTGATTTCACATGTGGAGGTTCATCTCTGTCATATCAGCCTGCCAGTAAAGTTTCATGGCTAGATCAAGTCTGGTTTTGAAGATATTGAAAATTTTCGGTTTTGGAAACAGGGTGCAGAAACTTTGAACTCAGTTTTGAAGACTTTAGAGGCCCTGGATGAGGTCGAATTTTGGGCTGAATGAAGCTTGCTTAATTCAAGCGTTGTAGAGCTCCTCGCGCCCTTTCCGAAATGGGGTTACAATAGTCAATGGGGTCAACTGGTGATGACTTATGGTCTTCGGAAGTTGGGTCACCTGAAATGGTAGAAAATGATTTTTCTTCAAAATTTCTGTTCGGGTTTCAAAATTTATTTTGAGCCGACTTTGATGTAATAAATTGAAAAATAAAATAATTCTAAGTTTGGTCGGCCCTATGGGCTAAATTTCTGGAACCTTCCTAGGCGGTGGAAAATTGCCTATATAAGGAAGGCTGTATTATTGTCTTAGACAGTTCAGAATAGTTCTGGGTAGTAGATCTGGGTAATAGTTCGAGGCTTTGTCCTACAGAATATTGTAAGGGAATGCCCATGTGGCTTTGCATGTTGTAATTCTGAAAATTTGTAATTCCACATTTGTGGAGATAATAAGAAGCCAATTTTCTGTTCTTGCATATTATTGTTGTTGTTTCTCTATGTCTGTTATGTGTTTGTGGTATTAAGGGGAGCACCCTTCATCAGATATTCACTATGTGGTACTCCCGTTTATGATCATTTCATGAAGAAATGTCTTGATAGCTTGTGTGTTGCAAGCTAGGGCATCATGCATTATTTATGACCTCACTGTTTGAGCACCAACCAATCAAATAGGGACATGAGGTTCTCAAATAGTGAGCTCATAAACAATGCATGATGCCATAGTTGTAGGTAGTTATCTCTTCTATAATGATGGAGGAGTGAAAGGTAATGATCAATGAGGTTGCTGCTATTAGATCATACATTAATACACTTACTATTTTGAATTTGAGCTCGGGCATCATGCAAAGTTATTGCTGTCATTGCATGCTTACTGTTGTTGTGCACCATATATTATTTTATACACTATTTATTTCATTGAGACCGTGAGCTTGGCATTTGTAATGTATTTTCTATTATTGGATCAATGCTACCATGTTTTTGAGGCTATAGATGCATTGAATCACCACTACCATTCTATTTTTATAGCAGCAATATAACAAACAGAGCATCGGCCAATCAAATAGGGACATCAATAAGACATTTAATGCATTATTACTTCATAAATGCATGATTATGGATCCTCAAGTAGGAGTTGTGATGCAAAGGAAGAACACTTATATGGGTCTACCCACATAAGGAAAATGGTTTCATTCATCTTTCTTTCAAGTGCTCTTGGGTACTTTCCTTGGCCTCTAGGCTTGGGCATCCTATAGGGGTTGAACCAAAATTATGAAGGCAATAAGGACACATAGAACAATAGGTTTGGGGACTTAGACTTATGTTCAATCCTTAGTAATGGTTTGGGGAACTAATTACTAGATGAGTGACTACAGTACCTTAGTTTTCATTAATAGATGATCTCGTTTAATTTATGTTCATTTCATGCAAAGATACATGTAAAGGAAAAGAAATTTTTTCATCTAAAGATTACATGTATATATATGAAAAATAACTTGTATATACTATACAAGGAAAATAACTTTCAGAAGAAAATGCAAGAGTACAGGCATACATAAGAGGATGAACATAAATAATAAGGGTGCCAAACATTGCCTAAAGTGATAAATTTTTTACCCGGGTATGAATCTAGTGTGCACCTGTGTGATCCAGAACCTACAAAGAAAAGAGAGATGAGGGTTAGATAAAAAATAACTAAGCAATGAATGGAATCCTATTACTGATCCTCATCTATAATTATGCATGTGAATAGTCAAGCCATACACTTCTGAAATAAAAACCAAGCTCACAATCTCAATGAAATAAACAGTGTATAAAACAATATATGGTGCACAACAACAGCAAGCATGCAATGACAACAATAATATTGCATGATGCCCGAGCTTAAATTCAAAATAGTAAGTGTATTAATGTATGATCTAATAACAACAACCTCATTGATCATTACCTTTCACTCCTCTATCATTATAGAAGAGATAACTACCTACAACTATATTTCATAATCCCTCCTTTGAAGTATATATATATCAAGTATAATTATGAGTTTACATCATATATTTAGTCTTAATAAAATCTTATAAAACAACATAAAACTAACCCAAAATACTTTGTCTTAATAAAATCTTAATAAAACAATATATTTAGTCTTAATAAAATAACACTTACTATTTTGAATTTGAGCTTAGGTATCATGCATTTTTTATGAGCTCACTATTTGATTACCAGCCAATCAAATAGGGACATGAGGTGCTCAAACAATGAGTTCATAAATAATGCATGATGCCTTAGCTTGTAGCCCGCAAGCCATCAAGACATTTCCTTATGAAATGATCATAAACAGGGAGTACCACATAGTGAATATCAACAACAAAACAAATAAAGAGAGATCAAACACTTCACACAATTCCTTGAAGGTAATAGAAATGATTCCCTAGCTCTCAAAACTCGCAGGTCATCAAGCATTCCAAGTGAAAAGATGTAAACAATGTCAGTATTAAACAGTGAGCTCATGAACACTGTATGATGCCCTAGCTTGCAGCTCGCAAGCCATCAAGATATTTCCTCATAAAATTATCATAAATAGGGAGTACTACATAGTGAATATCAACATGAAAACAAATAAAGAGAGATCAAACACTTCACACAATATATGTTGTTTTATAAGATTTTATTAAGACTAAATATATTGTTTTATGAGCTCACTTTTTGAGCACCTCATGTCCCTATTTGATTGGTCGACACTTTTTTTGTTATATTGATGCTATTAGATCAAATAGGGACATTAGAAATAAAATAGGGACATCAAATAGGGACATCAGTAATAAAATAATACACTTACTATTTTGAATTTGAGCTCATAAAGATTAAGATATCCCTATTTTATTACTAATGTCCCTATTTACATATTTTCATCAAATTACCCAAAAACATCAAGAATGGTCCTATATGGTCACTAATAGAAAACTTTTAGAAGAATATGAATGAATGCAAAGATACATAAGTGGATGAACATAAATAATGAAGGTACCAAACATTGCCTGAAGTAATTAAGTGTTGACCCAGGGTTCAATCTAGTATGCTCTTGTA
This sequence comes from Chamaecyparis obtusa, assembly GCA_027943335.1. NCBI lineage: Eukaryota > Viridiplantae > Streptophyta > Pinopsida > Cupressales > Cupressaceae > Chamaecyparis > Chamaecyparis obtusa. Next base: position 1,211,321 of record BSBK01000102.1, on the reverse strand, counting down.
TGATCCAAAACCTGCAAGGAAGGAAAAGATGGGGTTAGATCCAAAGGATCTAAGCAATGCCTGACACCCTATTAAAAATCCTCATCTACAATTATGCATGTGCATAGTCAATCCATACACTTCTAAAATTAACTATGCTACAGAACATGTGCACTTAGGAAACATATGCATGCAGTGAGTAAATCAAGACCAAAATGGAGTAAAAAGTATGATGTCAAATGTGTTATCAAGAAAAACCTCATGGGCTGTGAGTCAACATGGTATATATGTTGTTTATACAAGATCAGTAAAAGGACATATACAACCTCAACAACATGGCAATATTAATCCAATAATAGGAAATACATTACAAATGGAAAGCTCATGGTCTCAATGAAATAAATAGTGTATAAAACAATATATAATGCCCGAGCTCAAATTCAAAATAGTAAGTGTATTAATATATGTATGATCTAATAGCAACAACCTCATTGATCATTACCTTTGACTCCTCCATCATTATAGAAGAGATAACCACCTATAACTATATTTCATAATTCCTCCTTTGAAGTCATAGGTTAGTTTAAAATGGAGAAAGTATACAAGCTCACCAATTTAATCTCAAAATTTCATAACATTGCATTCTTGTTACTATTATGGTGCACAACAGTAGCAAGCATGCAATGACAACAATAACATTACATGGTGCCTGAGCTCAAATTCAAAATAGTAAGTGTATTATTTTATTACTGATGTCCTTATTTGATGTCCCTATTTTATTACTGATGTCCCTATTTGATCTAATAGCATCAATATAACAAACATAGCATTGGCCAATCAAATAAGAAAATTAGGTGCTCAAACATTGAGCTCATAAACAATGTATGATGCCCTAGCTTGTAGCCCACGAGCCATCAAGACATTTCCTCATGAAATGATCATAAACGGGAGTACCACATAGTGAATATCAACAACAAAACAAATAAAGAGAGATCAAACACTTCACACAATGTATTTTGTTTTATAAGATTTTATTACTTGACTATATATATATATATATATATAATGACAATCTTTTCAAAAGTGTATCATAATTAAAGGCATGTGAATTCATATTGTACTTAATCTGAATGCCACTGCATAATGTTTTTACTTGCGATATTTCGAGACCCCCCTCCATTTTAAACTAACCTATGACTTCAACATATGAACACTAAAGTGTTCATATGTTGAACTCAAGGTGTTGAATCCATCATATCAATAAGAAAACATCCGGAGACCATCTAATTAGAAAACCCTCATTTCTAGGGCTTGAAGAGGATTTTGGGACTTTTGGGTCTAAACTGTTCAAGGGTCAAAATCGATTGCACAAATCTTTAATTGGAGTCCAAACATAAGACTGCCCAGGGTTTGGAGGATTGTGTCAAAGTTTGGTGTATACTTCCTTTGTAAAATGACCTCATTATAGGCCTAAAACCTAAGTACAATACTGAGACAATGTTTAGTCTGGTGTACACTTACTTTGAGCTATTAGGTGTCCTTAGGCCATTTTGGGGTAAAAGCTTGCAAGTCTTGTATTTCCCTTATAAATTTCCAAAGACCTTGAAGTCCACCACATCCTTTTGCATCACTTTATGATCCTAATGTATAGAACAAAGGACAGTTTGTTAGGGTGCAAGATGTGATGGTGATGAATTCATTAAGTTTGTATTATTCTCTTGCAACTTGTGCAATTCATTATGATGTTGGGGTATGGTGTGGTAAGCACAAGTATGGGTGTGTGTTAATGTGATTCAAAAGCTATTATGAAAGATTATTTAATTATTGAGATAAGGATATCTTAATTCTACAAGAATAAATGTTTTAAGAAATATTTGAATTTAATTTTGACAATAACATGAGGAGTGATATATTTCAAGCTTCAGTGTGACTTCATACCACACAATGTTCGTAGATTACGTTCAATGCATTATTTATGCTTGTATTGGTGGGAAAACTTTTGAAAACACGCAAAAGAGATTGCATTCAACCATGTTTTTTACATGACACATGTAGTTTAACTCTAGCCTAAATCAGCATTGCGTACAAATCTACAGATGGTGCGTGGTATGAAGCCTCGCTGAAGCTTGAAAATGATAAGCATTATGATGCTAAGGTATGGTGTGGTAAGAACAAGTATAGTTTCTCGTAAGCTGCTATTGGTATAGTTTTTTTTTTTTCAATAGTTGCAGAATCTAGCTTCTCCTATATGAGAAGGATGCCTATATAACATGAGGAGTGATATAATTTAATGGAAGTGGACATAAAAATTGCAGTGAAACTTTGTAATTTATTATTGTAAGTGGACATAGAAATTGTAGTGTAAGTAGTAGGATGATTATAAGTGGACATAGAAATTACAATGAAACTCTATAATTTATTATGGCTCAGTGTTGTATATCCATAGTCAATGTCTATTTAAACTTTAGGATGATACTTATATGATGGATTAGGTAAATTGTTCTTACCTTGAGACTAGTACACCATGGGATTAGAGGATGGTTGTTATAATATCAAATGTGTGTCTATGGGATACTTTTATATTTTGTATTAAATGATGATACATATGTGTTTCTTCCTTTTACAACAATGTATATTCTGATACATATATCTTGAATTGTCAAATGACCAATGAGTGATAATTTCAAAAGTGTATCATAATTAAAGACATGTGAATTCATATTGTACTTAATCTGAATTCCACTATGTAATATTTTTACTTATGATATTGCAAGACTTTTAAGAAACTTTTACATCTTTTCATCAAATGACCCAAAAACATCAAGAATCATTATATATGGTTGCTAATAGCCAAATTTCAAAAGAATATGAATGAATGAAAATATACATAAGTGGATGAACATAAATAATGAAGGTACTAGACATTGCTTGAAGTAATGAAGTGTTGACTTGGGGTTAAATCCAGTATGCTCTTGTATGATCCAAAACCTACAAGGAAGGAAAAGATGGGGTTAGATCCAAAGGATCTAAGCAATTCCTAGCATCCTATTACTGATCCGTATCTACAATAATTCATGTGCATAGTCAAGCCATACACAGACTCAACAACATGGTAGCATTGATCCAATAACAAAAAATACATTAAAAATGCCAAGCTCACGGTCTCAATGAAATAAACAATGTATAGAACAATATATGGTGCACAACAGTAGCAAGCATGCAATGACAACAATAACATTGCATGATGCCCAAGCTCAAATTCAAAATAGTAATTGTATTAATATATGATCTAATATCAACAACCTCATTGATCATTACCTTTGACTCCTCCATCATTATAGAAGAGATAACTTGTCATCCCCATCTAGACCAGTCTAAAAACACACCAAATTTTTTTTATTTTTTTTAGGAGTAAATAAGTCCAAGATAAAGGTGTGGTTAACAAGTGTACAAGTCAAGGAATCGTAAAAGAGTCAGGAGAACAAACTCTCTACAAAAGTTGGTTCCTAGAGGTAACTAGCAGATTAAGTTACGTTTAATTTTGAAAGCATTAGCCCATATGGTTCATCCCTAAATGCAACATTAATTGACAACATATTATACCAATTTTAATGTTGATTTGCACTAGTTATTATTAGGTCTGATAAACACTAACGTCGTTATATCGGTATGCATATAGTGAAGTATTATGTGACTCTAACTAATTAGATACCATATAATACATTAAATTAGTGTACAAAAATATTTAATTGAAAACCTAATTAGTGATTATCCTATAATCATATTAATTTACTTAAATTGAAATTGAGTTAATTAACCTAATTATTAAATAATATTAATTATAATTTATTAAATATTATTCAATAATTAACATTAGATATAATTTAGTAAATAGCATTCAATAATTAATATTAACTATAAATTATTAAATGTGATACAATAAATTATATTAATTCATTTAACAATGCATTTGAAAAAGGTGATTTATCTTAATTAATTAGAGTTCCCATTATTTATTTATCACGTTTTACATTACATAATAAAATAATGAATTAATACACTAAAGGGCATCCTATGCTATCTCCTAGCTAAACACCTAATCAAGCCTAAGCTACTCCTCCTACTACTCCTCTTCCCTAGCATCCTAAGCTCCCTTTTCTTCTCCTTGTCTCACGTGCCCCAAGGGAGATGTCTCCATCCCAACAAGGACAAGGGGGTGCCATCTTATGAAGGGAAATTAAATCTGCAAAAAGTGGAAGACATAAATATAGAGGAGGATTGAAAAAGTCTTACTTTCATGCCTTTGCAAAAGTTTTAATGCAACCAAACACCTGCGCCTAACAAGAAGAGGTAGGGGGGACAAGGGTGAAGTTACAAGGTGGAGGCATGGGGATTTGGGCCCCACTCCACTCCTCTTTCAAAAGCAAAAGAAGACCCACGTAGGCTAAGAGGATGAAAGAAAAAAAAGTCAAAAGAAAACTTAATTTAAACTATGACAGCCTATTAAATGCATATAAAGAAAGTGCAGGACATACTTTTTTTTAAATGCTAGGTAAGGTCACCCATGTACTGTGCCCTTTAGGGGAGTTATAAAGGTGGTGGGTGAATATATATATATATATATATATATATATATATATATATATATATATATATATATATATATATATATATTAGAAAATTCAAAAAGGTATAGGATATTATTAAAATATTATCTGTGGTATGGATTTGTATGGGGATTTTTTTCCCCATACAAAATCTAGAGACCTGTAGGTCTACATTTTGCATTTGTATGTGAATTTTTTTTTTGTTTTCTCTTCTCATTTCTACATAGTTTGTATTTTGCTTATTTGTTTTAAATACATTATACATGATAGAGTTAGTATATCAATATATCTGTTTTGTAGCTTTATAGTTTTCTATGGTAATGAATCTAACGATCCAAATTAATCAAAATACACAATGAAATTGATTTCTTCTAACATTTAAACAATATCAACCTATTATTTAAAAATTTGCAAGAATAAAAGGATGATAAATAGAGATTGAATTATTATTTGAATTCAATACATTTACAAACAATGATCCTAATACAAGATTAATATCTTTTTGAGAACTCTTCTTTCATTTCCATAGTCTTCTCATTTCCAATACAATGTAAATGCCATTTAGCAATAAAGGAAATCTATTCTACCCTTTTATAAGTTAATAATCCCATTATCATGAAATGAAATAAACTTATTTTTTTTTACAATAACAAAGTGTTCATTAACAAGAGTAAGTTGATAACCTTCAACAAATTGATAATGAAAGAAATCTTAAACACAATTTCAACTCTTTCAAGCTCATCAAAACCTATAATGAACCAAAATAATGCTAATAACATATTGTATCAACTTGATCAAAATACTTTTTGTTCAAGAACATGATTTTACATTTACAACAATAATCTCCCAACAAGATGATCATACTTCATTCAAAACTTGAATCCATAACACAATTATACAACTCAAGATGGGAGTGTCAACTCCTACTACAAAACAATTACATTGAGCCAACGAATATCACATGATATCCTTACAAAAGCTTAAACACAATACAAATGATACTTCATCACTAAGATGATTTCTTCACTTTTCCACAAGAGCAATGCTTCAACAAAAAGTCTTCAAGGCTTCCAATTCCTGCAATAAACCAAATGCATAGGCCAAGGAGTTCTCACCTCCCAACCTAGGCTTCTAAGAAGCCACCCTTGAGCTTGGGGAAACAACACAAAGATAGGGGAAACAATCAAGAAATCCACAACACTACAACATGAATGACAAACACAAGAAATTTTTCTTCCAAGGCTTTTTACAAAGAGTCACAACAAGACTCAAGTAGGGTGAAGGTGGAACCAAATCAAGAGGAGAAACTCATCTCTTTGATGAGAACAAGCCATCACTTGGCTTACTCATAAAAAAAAATCACTCTTTCACAAACACATTCTTCTCATACATCTTATGACCCCCAATTTATAAAATGAAACTAGAGATGGCTACATGGAGCCCATACATCCATGTTGCATCCCTCTCCTTTCCAAGGAGAAACTCTACACTCAAGATTGTCCCAAAAAATTTCCTTCACCCTCAAGGCTACTCTTCCCTCCCAAGGGTGAGTTTGGCCTTGAGAACTCCCTCAATGAAATCACTACAACACATAAAAGAGAACAAATCTACAAGAACATCAATAAAATCTACACATTATCAAAAACATGAATCATGCTCAACATTGAGCTCATGATTCTCTTACTTCTACAAGAAACAAAATTTACTCAACACAAGAACATGATACTACAACAACAATAACATCAAAACCTCCATTAACACAACAACACTATGCTCACACATACAATGGATAAGGAAAAACAAGTCTTGCATACAAGAACTAGCTTACAAGAGAGCATTTTCCTCTCAACATGATAACAAAATAAGAAAAGTAAGAATGAAATTTTCACCAACCTAGAGTCCAATGCTTAAGGAAGATAGTTGTAGAAAAGCAATCCACTATCCAAAGTTCTCCAAAACTAGCTGAGTCTCCAAAACTAGAGAGTGGGTGTCAACCCATTACCTTCTCCAAAACCCCTACTAAAAGAGATTTTACACCAAACCCTCATTAATGGGTATGGTTCATGGAGTACTCCAATATCTCCTTGTCTCCCTTCATAAATGAGGTGGAGACCAAGAATGTGAAAAAGGTATGGGTTTGACCTCCTTGCCATCCCTTCATTTTCAAATTTCTCTTTGAAGGGTACTTTTCAAGGTCCATACATGAGTTATGGGCCTAATTTTGACTAAATTTAAACTTTCATACCATGGTACACCTATTAGGGTGGCTAAAAAGGTTCCTAATAACATCCTAAGGGCTCATTAACCCCCCTAAACTACACTAGAAATCTAATTTCGGGTTCAAACATGATAGATCTTCTCAAAACTTCCTAATCAAGGTTTTACAAGGAAAACCCTAAAGTTGGTACCACTTAAGAGTGATGACATCAAAACACAAGTGGACATGTCATGGCCTTAGGTACATACACATGTGTCAAGTGACACAAACATAGAAAAGACACTTTACAAGCCATGTGGCATATCCACTTGGGCATCCCTAAACATAAATAACAAAAATAATTAAAATAAATCAATTTACATCCATGCATCATAAATTTACAAAATAAAACATGATTACAACGAGGTTTTGTAGCTTCTTTCTAGAAGCAACCTTGGCTTAACTGAATTAACATAGGTCTCTGTGATGTTTCTCTGAATTTACCTTGGCCTACTTCCCTGCACACTCAATTCCAATATCAGTAGTCCAAGGAGATAAAAATAATCATGTAATTACATAGCATTAATAATCAAATTAATTCATCTGATAATTCATAAATTACAAGACATAATTGATATCCACAACATACATTCAGCTTATCATGAAATACTTACTTTAATTAAATTTGAAACATAAACATAGCATACATCCATAATTCAATAACAATTAACTTCATCATCATAAACATTCATAAATTAAAATCAAGTCACACATGTAAGTCTCAAATCAATGTTTTAGTGATCATCATATAATCATAATATAATGTCCATCAACTACTAAGTGATAAAACCACATCATAAAGTATCGGTAAGATCCATGAGGCATCAAATATAATCATAAAATATGTCTAAGTCATATGTAGAACTTAATAGCTATGATAGGCTAGGGGTGAGGTCTCACATAACTACCTACAACTATATTTCATAATTCCTCCTTTGAAGTCATAGGTTAGTTTAACTATTGGACAATGAGTTGATAGGAGTTTTGAATAGATTTGAATAAAAACTAAGAGTATTGAATTTTATTTTTTCCTATTGTGATTTCAGGGGAGAAGAAGGCTAAGACCTTTTCAGTGGATCACGGTGGTGTATATAGCTTGTAAGTTTATACGTTTGCACTTTTTTTGTTTGAGGCTTAATTATGCTAATTTTTAAACAGAAAGATTTTTATTTCTTATTTCAAATTCATTCCTTCATATGCCATACCTGATGCATAGTGAATTCATAGGAGTTTTGAATAGATTTGAAGAAAAACTAAGAGCATTCAATTTTAACTATCCTTATTGTGAATTCAAGGGAGAAGAAGGCTAAGATCTTTACAGCTAATCTTGTGTGGGCAAGGTATGAAATTTATTCTTGTCACAATCTAAAACTGTTTGGAGTTGATTTCACCTCTTCATCATAGAAAGAGATCTATAATTTATAGATCATTGTGAAAAGTATTTTTAATTCAAATTTATGACTAAGTGTTACAACTAAGAAATGTAAATTAGGTTGACTTCCAAACACCATAGGCAACTTTAGCAGATCATGTTTGATGAAAATGATAATGAAATTTGGCACGTGCGGGTAAATGAATCATGTGGTCATCATTTTGTTTGGGCTATGGTTTTCATGTATAGTGTTTGTAAAAGTTTTCATCCTTAAACTAAACCTGTCCTTTCTAGTATCTAGATTATTGATGCTTCTATTGGTATTAATTTGGATGCTAGTTCTCATGCTCTTTGGTACCTTTCCATGCTTTATTTGGTGTTGAGTTTTTAACTTGCTAACCTCCTTGTTCTATCAACATCCTCTATGATTTTGGATGCTATATTTTCCTAAGTCTGGTTGGTGTCTTACTTTCTCCTCTTTGTTTCCATGCTTTCTTACATTAAGAGTTCATTTTGTCTCTGATTAGGGCACTATTTCTCCTTGACTGCATTCTTTTGGGGTCTGATCTATTGTAGTTGTTTCTTTTTCTTTGAATCATTATTTACAATTACTTTTGATGCAATATTTGTGTGAAGAACAAGAAAAAAATGATGAACGAGTGTATTTGACAAAGATAAACATGACACATTTTGTTGGGATGATTGGGTTGGCCTGGTACCATTTACATGGCCTGGCCAAATATTAAATAGTGAGCTCATGAACAATGCTAGTATTAAATAGTGAGTGATGCCCTAGCTTGCATCCTGCAAGCCATCAAGACATTTCCTCATGAAATGATCATAAATGAGGAGTACCACATAGTGAATATCAACAAAAAATAAAATAAAGAGAGATCAAACACTTCACACAATGCCTTGAAGGTAATAGAAATGCTTCCCTAGCTCTCAAAGCTTGCAGGTCATCAAGCATTCCAAATGAAAAGATGTAAACAATGCCAATATTAAATAGTGAGCTCATGAACAATGTATGATGCCCTAGCTTGCAGCTCACGAGCCATCAAGATATTTCCTTATGAAATGATCATAAATGAGGAGTACCACAGTGAATATCAATAGCAAAACAAATAAAGAGAGATCAAACACTTCAAACAATGCCTTGAAGGTAATAGCAATGATGCCCTAACTCTCAAACCTCACAGGTCATCAAGCATTCCAAATTAAAAGATGTAAACAATGCCAATATTCAATAGTGAGCTCATAAACATTGTATGATGCCCTAGCTTGCATCACGTGAGCCACCAAGACATTTCCTCATGAAATGATCATAAACAGGGAGTACCACATAGTGAATATCAATAGAAAATCAAATAAAGAGAGATCAAACACTTCACACAATGTCTTGAAGGTAATAGAAATGATGCCCTAGCTCTCAAAGCTCATAGGTCATCGAGCATTCCAAATGCTAAGATGTAAATAATGCCACTATTAACATTCATATTGTGCCATTAAATAAATAAATGCCATCAAAATGAAATTGAGTTAATGAGAAGATAAAGCTCGAATGCCTACCTCAAGTGCTAGTGCCTTCTTCCCACTTGGTGTCGGCCTCTCCGTGCACACCAAACTTGAATGCCCTCTTTGTGCGATGCAAAAGTACAGTGCCATCTTCACAATAGCTCTTTGAATTTACAAAAATTACAAATGACAATTTTTTTTCTTTTTTTTTTGTTTATAACCAAATGGGTGTCGCAATTATGATGTCATCATCGCTATTACAAAACCGTCCATGGCACTTGCAAAAAAAAAAACAAATTGTAGTGGCATCGCAAATTGACATCAAAATTTGACCCCAAATGTTGTAGTGCATAGTCATATCTTTCATATCTATCTCATCTTCATGTAGATATCTCATTCCTTTACCATTTTTCTTCTTTAGATGTTTGTAACCATCATGATAAGTATAGTCAAAACTAGTTGACATCAATGACAATACATTGACTGATTTAATTGTCTTACACATACTTTAGTAGCTCGGTGAGCATCAATCACTATCTTTCACTTGTCCATTCTTTGTATCAAGATATTCAAGAATTTGTAGGTTATCAATTTATTGGTGCTTTAGTATTATATTCTTATGTGATGCAGGAGCATCTAGGGTGTAAGATCAATCTTGCATCACCCAAAAATATTTTTGTTTTTATATTCAATAAGGGCCAACTTGTGCAGAGCTGCTATTTATAGAAACTTTCTATTTTTAGTAAGTTAGTCATATGATCTTAGAATGTTCTAAATTTACATATGGAGGTTCATCTCAGTCATATCAACCTGCCAGTAAAGTTTCATGGCTAGATCAGGTCTAGTTTTGAAGGTATTAAAGATTTTTGGTATTGGCAATAGGGTACATAAACTTTGAACTCAATTTTGAAAGCTTTAGAGGCCCTGGATGAGGTCAAAAATTTGGGTGACAAGCACTTGCATAAGATAGGCCTATAGAGCACTTTGTGGCCTTTCTGAAATGGGGTTATAATAGTCAATCAGGTCAACTAGTGATGACTTATGGTCTCCAGAAGTTGGGCCACTGAAATGGCGGAAAATAATTTTCCTTCAAAATTTTTGTTCGGGTTTCAAAAGTTATTTTGAGCTGACTTTGATGTAATAAATTGAAAAATAAAATAATTCTAAGTTTGGTCGGCCCTAAGGGCTAAATTTATGGAACCTTCTTGGGCAGTGGAAAATGCCTATATAAAGAAGGCCTGTAGTGTTGTCTAGGGCAGTTTTGGGTAGTAGATCTGGGTATTGATTCGAGGCTTTGTCCTATAGAATATTGTAAAGGAATGCCCATGTGGCTTTGCATATTGTAATTCTGAAAGTTTGTAATTCCACATTTGTGGAGATAATAAGAAGCCAATTTTATGTTCTTGCATATTGTTGTTGTTTCTCTATTTCTATTATGTGTTTGTGGTATTAAGGGGAGCACCCTTCATCAAGTGGTATTAGAGAAGGAGTTCCTGAGTGTGTAAATAGATCACCAACTGTGAGATATTTTGCACCAGGACTGTGGTTAGGGTTTCAGTGCGCATCACAAAAATACCTCCATAAAGGGAACATGGCAGAAGAGCTGGTGTTGTAAGACTTGAGGTTAGAGTGCTCCAGAGACAAGTGCAAGCATTGCAAGAAGAGATTCATAGAAGAATGAATCTTAATGTTAGAGATAAAAGTGAGGATGAAGCCGAAGAAGGAAATGATGATCAAGAAGAAGACAAAATTTTGAATCAAGAAGAAGAAAGGCTTTTCTGGGCCATTTCCAAGATCGGGAAAAGACCTAAGATCGAGGTTCCTACAATTTTAGGAAATCTTAACCCAGAAGAATTGATCGACTAGATCAATGAATGTGAAGAATATTTTGAGTATGAAGGCATTGAGGATCTTGATAGGGTCAAATTCGCGAAGGCCAGACTGAAAGGTGGTGTAAAGATCTGGTGGCAAGAGATTCAATTGGAGCGAAATAGAAGAGGGAAAGATAAAATCACAAGATTGGATTGGATGGTGGATAAATTGAAGTGACAGTTCATCACTTTTGATTATGAGCTTGACCTACTGAAGAAACTGCAAAGTTTGAAGCAAGCAGGATGATTTGTTCAGGAGTATACATAGGAGTTCTATCGAATCCTCATTAGAATAGGCCATGTGAAAGCTGATAAGGAGAAAGTTTCTTGTTACCTTAATGGGTTGAGGCCAAGCATTTAGGAGGAAATAAATCTAGTTCAAATGAACTGCATTGAAGAAGTATACCAATTTTTCCTAAAAGTAGAGGAAAAGTTGAAAAAGAAGTTCGAGAGTAGACAAAATGGAAGAGGTCATGGTGGACGATCTGATGGATGGTCATATGGAGGCAAAAATGTAGATCCAAAAATAAAGGATGAGGCCAGTAGTAGTCAAAATTAAAGAGGAAACAATTCCAATCATTTTCAAGATCAAAATAATAGAGATCAGAGAAGAAGAAGAGGACAAGGTTCAGGAAGAGGAAGCTTCCTTGGAACATGTTTTCACTATGGAGAAGGTCATAGGGCATTTGAATATCCTCAATGCCAAGGAAGGATGGATAGTAGGAATGAAGGCTAGGCCAGAGTTGCATATGTAGATGAAGATGCCAGATCATCAAATTCTAAAGATGCTAAAAGAGAAGAAACGTTGATTAACAGAAGAGTCTTGCTGAGTGGTGAGAATAAACCTAAACAAAGGAGGAGCCTATTCCGCACTAGATGCAAGTGTGAGGGTAAATGCTATGATGTGATTATTGATAGTGGAAGCAGTGAAAATTAGGTGTTAGAAGAGATGGTGACAAAGTTGAAGCTCAAGAGACAGAAACACCCACATCCATATCGGATTGTCTGGGTGCAAGATGACCACAAGGTCATGGTCAGTGAACAAATCCTAGTAAATTTCAAGATTGGTGGGTACCATGATGAGGTGCTATGTGATATCATACCTATAGATGCATGTCACATGTTGTTGGGTAGGCCATGGTAGTTTGACAGATGTACTATACATGATGGTCATGCGAATACCTATTCCTTGACAAAGGATGGAGTGCAACATAACCTAAAGCCATTGAAAGAGATTGAAGAAAAGGTATGTGGTAATGTGAGAATAAATTTTGTTGATGGAAGAAAATTTTTAGATGGTATGAGGCATGAGCATGTGTGTTTTGCTTTAGTTTCAAAAGCTGGTAAAGAGGAAGTAGAGGATGTACCTATAGAGGTTGTAGATTTGTTGAATGAGTTTTAGGATATTGTATCTGATGATGTATTTGATGGATTACCACTGGTAAGGAAGATCAGTCATCAGATGGATTTGATTTCAGGAGCTAGTTTTCCAAACAAGGTAGCACATAAAATAACACCAACAGAAAGTGAAGAGTTGAATAGACAAGTACATGAGTTGTTACAGAAGGGATTGATTTAGGAGAGCCTAAGTCCATGTGATGTACCAACAGTATTAGCACCAAAGAAGAATGGAGAATGGAGGATGTGTATAGATTCGAAAGCAATAAACAAGATCACAATTAGGTATAGGTTTCCATTGCCAATAATGGATGATAGTATGGATTGTTTGAGTAGAGCTGTGTATTTTTCAAAGATAGATCTGAAGAGTGGATATCACCAGATTCAGATCAGAGAAGGAGATGAATGGAAGACTTCTTTCAAGACAAAAGAAGGACTGTATGAGTGGTTAGTCATGCCTTTTGGCTAACTAATGCACTGAGCACTTTCATGCGGCTCATGAATGAGGTTCTGAAAGAATTTTTGGGTAATTTTGTCATTGTATACCTAGATGATATTTTGATCTTTAGTAAGACATTGGAAGAGCATATGATGCATATTCGTATGGTGTTTGAGAAGTTAAGAGATGAGAAATTGTTGATTAATTTGAAGAAGTGCAGTTTTGTGAAGAAAGAGTTAGTGTATTTGGAATTTGTAGTTTCAGTAGAAGGTCTAAAAATGGACCTAAAGAAGGTACATGCTATCCTTGAATGGCCTACTCCAAGGAGTGCTACTAAGGTAAGGTCTTTTCATGGTTTGGCTAGCTTTTACAGAAAGTTTATTAGAAATTTTAGCAGTATTTGTGGACCCTTGACTGAAACAATGAGAGGGGATAGAAAAGAGTTCAAGTGGACTAATGGGGCAGATAAGAGTTTTAAACTATTGAAACAAAAGGTTAGAGAACAACCTATTTTAGTACTTCTTGATTTTAATAAGGTGTTTCAAGTAGATTGTGATGCTAGTGGTACTGCAATAGGAGTTGTTATGAGCCAAGAAGGTAAACCTATTGCTTATTTTAGGGAGAAGTTAAATGATGCCAAGAGAAAATATTATATTTATGATCAGAAATTTTATGCTATAGTTTAGGCATTGAAGAGGTGGAGACACTATCTACTTCCTAAGGAGTTTGTTTTGTATACTGATTATCAAACTTTGCAATATTTGAATAGTCAAGGAAAGTTGAATCAAAGGCATTTGAAATGGGTTGAGTTTTTACATAGTTATACATTTATTTTGAAACACAGAAGTGGAAAGTCTAATAGGGTTGCAGATGTGCTTAGCAGAAGGCAACCATTGCCAAAAAAAGATGCAAATTGAGGTGGTTGGGTTCAAGGAACTCAATAATTTATATCTAGAGGATCCTGATTTTGGTGAAGCTTGGAAAGCTTGTAAAGAACCTGTTACTCTAGATAGAATGAAATGGTTGTATCTCATCATTCAGGATGATATGCTTTTCAAAGGGAGTCAGTTGTGCATTCCAAGAATCTCTATGAAGGAGAATCTCATCAGGGAGAAGTATAGCAGAGGATTGGCTTGTTAGTCTGTTTTCCAATCATTGCAAAATCTCGTGAAGTTGGCCTCTCCCTTGCAAGTGTTTGTCAAGTGTCCTACCTTGTACTCTTTATTGTTGTTGCCTTGCTTCAGTCCAAATTGCATTTCCTAATTTGCAAAGCCCATAAATTTTTTCAAGTGGTAAGGTCCGAGGGAAACATTTTTAAAAATTCTGCCATAGTGTCAAAAACATGGAGTGTTTTTGAAAACCCGTGTTGTTTTCGGCTTCCCTGTTACCTTTCAGTCTGTCATTATTCTTATGTATTTTTGATCTTTTGCCGAAAACCTGCATTATTTTCGACACTTTGCCTTCAAGCTTTATGCACTTGTCTTTTGGTGCCAAACACTTTGTATGTTTTTGACTGTCTTAAATGCGCAAGTCCGATGTGGATGGTGGGTCCAGGCTCTTCCTAATTGGCTATCGCATGGCCTCATGTCAGACTTTTCTGACATGTGATCATGCGATCGCTTGCCACCTAGCCATGTGGGTCCCAGTCCTATTTAGCTGCCTGGCGATTTACTTTACTTTATTGCGTAAGTGCAACAATGTGGGGTCAGTTTCTTTAAAATGGCAGAGGAAGGAGATCAACGGTCTGCATGTGATCGCATGGAATATTTTTTTCCCATGTGATCATGCGCCTGTCATTGATTTTGTTTGTTCTAGGCATTTCTTCAGTGAGGTGGGCCCGATGTCAGAGGGGAGGTGAAGGTGCGTGTTCCTATTGGTTGTCGCATGATCATGTAAGAGTTTTCTGACATGCGACCATGCGACCGACTCCTTCCTTGCACATGGGGCCCGATGGTGGTTGTTTTTTGGTGGTCCGAGGTGGTGATGTGGTAGCCTGCGATTGGCTATCGCATGATCACATAGCCCAATTTTTGGCTATGCGATCATGCGACTACTTGCCATGTGTCCTTGTGGCCCGATTGCAAGTGATGGGGCATCTTCATAATGCTGAGATGATAGTTTTCTTTTGGTTGGGGAATGGACATGTGGCGGTCTCATGGCCTTATCACATGATCAAAAGGGCCATTTCCATGGCTTGTGATCATGTGACTAATCCCTTGCTTTTAGCTCTTTGCAGTGGTGGTAACAGTGGTGGTTAATGTTCGCGAGCTATCGCATGTTCGCATAGCCCGTTTCTAGGCTATGCAATCATGTGACAGGGTGCCACGTGTCCCTGGGGCCCATCTATATTTGATTGGTGGTCTTATTGGTAGGTGTGTCATGGTGATCTCCGGTTGGTTCGAGCTAGCAGAATAGTGGATTTGAACACGGGCCAAGGTGGGGGTCTCTCGGCGGTGATTTGACGGTCGGCAGGTTGCATGTTTGCGACTTGTCGCATGTTTGCGTGAGCTAGTTTTCCAGCTTGTGAACATGCAACAAACCCTGTTGTGGCAAGTGGCGGTGTCAGTAGTTAAGAGAAGGTGGTGGGAAGTAGCATGTCGCATGTTCACATAGCCCATTTCTGGGCTATGCGATCATACGAAAACTATTTGGCATCGCCATTGTGGAGTTAGCCCGAGATGTTTGAATGGTTAAAAACTTGAGGCCCGCGAGTGCATTGTGACCATTTGCCTTCATTTTTGAATCTCTGTGAATGTTTCCAGTGACTGGGAAGGACCAAAATTAAATGCAGAAAAAACCTTGTTTGGTGAGAAGTGATTTGCAGTGTGGTCTAGGGTGCTTGACGGTTGATTGCAGAGGGATTTGTACCGTGAGGAATGATTAAAATCTTGGCTCAAGAAGTGTTTGTAGCTAGTTGATTAGACTGTTTGAGCTTACATGATGTGGTTCAGTCCCTGTCTTGTCTGTGTTTACTCCTTGAGGGGGTTAGGTGGATTTTGAATTTCAAAATGATCGTGCTTGCATTGTAACCCTGGTATAAAGGAAATTTTGTAATCATTTTGAGGGGCTGGCTGGAAATTCTTGACATAGGAAGCTGAAAAGCCAAGTGTGCATCCTTAGTCTAGGGGTAACATTTTTTCTTCTGTATCAATACTAGGAAGAAAACTTATGTATCTTTTGCATAGTGTCTATGGTATCACTGAATCAGTTTGTTATACAGGGATTTGAACCCACATACTTAATATAGTTTCTCATTCTTGGATCTCTCCTTCAGTTGTTCTTGATGAATTTTGAGTTTTCTAACTCATTGCATTAGGTTACTGGTGTATGTGTTTTGTCTCTCAGCCCTGATCTAGGATTAGGTTAAAAGCCTCTGAGTGAAGCATAGATTTATTGGGTTCAATCAAGAAGGATATCTGCAAGTAGTGTAAGAGATGTTTGACTATGTTTATGGCTTGGTTTCTTAGATGAATCTAGTAGTTGTTCTTGTATTTCATGTCTGCTTCAGGTATGATGCCCAATGGATAAGGCACTAATCATAAGCTAGTATCCCTTGTGCTGTTACATGTGTTGCATGATTGTTTACACTCTGCAAGAAAGCATTAAATCAATACCAGTTTTTACTTTCATTTACATTTATGTAAGGTCCTATCCCATAGTGAAGAGGAGTCAATGAATGTGTGGTTATCATTTAGTACCCTCTTACTATCCAGTCATATGTTATATGAACCTAGTCCTTGGTGTGTGAAGTATATTTTATGCTGGGTTAGGTGTACCCACCTTGGTTTCATAGAGCTAGAAGCAGAAGAGGGAAAATCCATCCCTATAGTTGGTCCGGTTGCCTATAGATTGCCCACATTTGGAACTAACCACTCCTTAATATCTATCATAGGCATATCAGTGTCTCTTTGAGTGTAAACTCCTAATCAGGAACCAACATGGCTGGATATTTTTGGTCATGATAAAACCCTTTCTTTGGTTAGTGAGAATTATTATTGGCCAAAGTTGCATCAAGATGTCAAGAAGTTTATACAAAGTTGCAAAATATGTCAGATGGAAAAAGGAGTGAAGTAGAATATACGCTTATATCAGCCATTACTTGTACTAGAGATGCCTTGGGAGGATATCAGTATGGACTTTATTCTTGGATTACCGAGGACTCAGCAGGGACATGATTCAATTTTTGTGGTGGTTGACAAATTTTTGAAGATGACACATTTCATTCCCTACAAGAAGACTAATGATGATATTCATATAGTAGAGTTTTTTAGAGTAGTGAGACTATATGGTTTGCCAAAGACCATAGTTTCAGATCGAGACACCAAGTTTCTAGGCTATTTTTGGTGAACATTATGGAAGAAGCTAAAGACAGATTTGAAATTTAGTTCATCACATCATCCACATATTGATGGACAAACGGAGGTGGTGAATAGGAGTTTGGGAAATTTGCTAAGATGTTTGGTTGGAGATAAGCGGACAGGATGGGATTTGATTTTACCATAGGCAGAATTTGCGTACAATAATTTTGTCAATAGAAGTACTAGTAAATCACCATTCTAGATTGTATATCGAAATAGTCCCAAAAATGCATCTAAGTTGATGAAGATAGATAAAGGAGAAATAAGTAGTGCTGAAGCTGAAGATTTTTCAAAACACTTGAGGAAGATCCATGGGGAGGTGAGGAAGCACATTACCAAGATGAATGCACAGTATAAAGCTAAGGTAGATGAGAAAAGGAGGCATAAAGAATTTCAGGTTGGAGATGAAGTCATGGTTCATTTGGGGAAGGAGTGATTTCTAGTTGGTACATATAACAAATTGAAAATGAAGAAGTTTGGGCCATGTAAAATACTAAAGAAGCATGATTCAGGAAATGCATATGAAGTAGAATTGCCTACTAAGTTGAATATTTCACCAGTGTTTAACATTTCAGATCTGATAGAGTATCATGAGGGAGGTGTTGAAGATGAGACCACCAATACATAGTGGAGTATTCCAGCAACTAGTTCAAATACCAAAGAGATTGAGGATATACTGGATAGTCATGTTGGTAGAAGCACAAGGAATAGGACATATGAAAAATATTTGGTCAAGTGGAAAGGATGACCTGTTGAAGATTCATCATGGCTGACAATGGAGGAGGTTAACCATCTTGGTTTTCCTCTACACACCTGAGATGTGACAGGGTCACTTCTCAAATTATCCTGGGTGTCTGATGCAAGAGCATCCAGGGTGTAAGAGCAATCTTGCATCACCCAAAAATATTTATGTTTTTATATTCAATAAGGGCTATGTTGTGTAAGGCTGCTATTTATGGAAACTTTCTATTTTTAGTAAGTTGTTCATACAATTTTAGAATGTTCTAAATTTACATATGGAGGTTCATCTCAGTCATATTAGCCTACCAGTAAAGTTTCATCGCTAGATCAGGTCTAGTTTTGAAGATATTGAAGATTTTTGGTATTGTCAGTAGGGTATAGAAACTTTAAACTTAGTTCTAAAGGCTTTAGAGGCCCCAGATGAGGTCAAAAATTTGGGTGATAGGCACTTGTACAACTTAGGCCTATAGAGCACTTCGTGGCCTTTCCAAAATGGGGTTATAATAGTCAATCAGGTCAACTGGTGATGACTTATTATCTCTGAAAGTCGGGCCACTTGAAATGGCAGAAACTAATTTTCCTTCAAAATTTTTGTTCGGGTTTCAAAAGTTATTTTGAGCTGACTTTGATGTAATAAATTAAAAAATAAAATAATTCTAAGTTTGGTCGGCACTAAGGGCTAAATTTCTGGAACCTTCTCGGGTGGTGGAAAATGCCTATATAAAGAAGGCCCGTAGTGTTGTCTAGGCCCATAGTATTTATCCTATAGAATATTGTAAGGGAATGCCCATGTGGCTTTGCATATTGTAATTCTGAAAGTTTGTAATTCCACATTTGTGGAGATAATAAGAAGCCAATTTTTTCTTCTTACATATTGTTGTTGTTTTTCTGTTTCTGTTATGTGTTTGTGGTATTAAGGGGAGAACCCTTCATCAAGTGGTATCAGAAAAGGAGTTCCTGAGTGTGTAAATAGATCACCGACTGTGAGGTATTTTGCACCAGGACTGTGGTTAGGGTTTCAACTGCATCGCAAAAATGCCTCCATGAAGGGAACATGGTGGAAGAGCTGATGTTGTAACACCTGAGGTTAGAGCCCTCTAGAGACAAGTGCGAGCATTGCAAGAAGAGATTCACAGAGGAATGAATCTTAATGTTAGAGATGAAAGTGAGGATGAAGCCGAAGAAGGAAATGATGATAAAGAAGAAGAAGGCAAAATTTTGAATCAAGAAGAAAGGCTTTTTCGGGCCATTTCCAAGATTTGGAAAAGACCTAAGATCAAGGTTCCTGCATTTTCAGGAATTCTTAACCAAGAAGAATTGATCGACTAGATCAATGAATGTGAAGAATATTTTGAGTATGAAGATATTGAAGATCTTGATAGGGTCAAATTTGTGAAGGCTAGATTGAAATGTCATGTGAAGATCTGGTGGCAAGAGATTCAATTAGAGCGAAATAGAAGAGGGAAAGATAAAATCACAAGATGGGATCGGATGGTGGATAAATTGAAGTGACAATTCATCCTTGTTGATTATGAGATTGACCTACTAAAGAAAATACAAAGTTTGAAGCAAGCAGGATGATCTGTTCAGGAGTATACAGAGGAGTTCTATTGAATCTTCATTAGAACAGGCCATGCAGAAGCTGATAAGGAGAAAGTTTCTCATTACCTTAATGGGTTGAGGCTGAGCATTCAGGAGGAGTTGAATCTATTTTGAATGAATAGTATTGAAGAGGCATACCAGTTTTTGCTAAAAGTAGAGGAAAAGCTGAACAAGAAAGTTGAGAGCAGACAAAATGGAAGAGGATAAGATTCAGGAAGAGGAGGCTTCCTTGGAACATGTTTTCACTATGGAGAAGAAGTTCATAGGGAATTTAAATGTCCTCAATGCCAAGGAAGGATAGATAGCAGGAATGAAGGCCAGGCCAGAGTTGCACATGTAGATGAAGATGCCAAATCATCAAATTCTGAAGATGCTAAAAGAGAAAAAATGTTGATTAATAGAAAAGTTCTGTTGAGTGGTGACAATGAACCTGAACAAAGGAGGAGCATGTTCTACACTAGATGCAAGTGCGAGGGTAAATGCTATGATGTGATTATTGATAGTGAAAGCAGTGAAAATTTGGTGTCAAAAGAGATGGTGACAAAGTTGAAGCTCAAGAGACAGAAACACCCACATCCATATCAGATTGCTTGGGTGCAAGATGACCACAAGGTCATGGTCAGTGAACAATGCCTAGTAAATTTCAAGATTGGTGGGTACCATGATGAGGTGCTATGTGATATCATACCTATGGATGCATGTAACATGTTGTTGGGTAGGCCATGGCAGTTTGATAGATGTATTGTACATGATGGTCATGTGAATACCTATTCCCTGACAAAGGATGGAGTGTGACATAAACTAAAGCCATTGAAGGAGACCCAAGAAGAGGTATGTGGTAATGCGAGAATAACTTTTGTTGATGGAAGAAAATTTTTAGATGGTATGAGGCATGAGCATGTCTGTTTTCCTTTAGTTCCAAAAGTTGGTAAAGAGAAAGTAGAGGATGTACCTATAGAGGTTGCAGATTTGTTAAATGAGTTTCAGGATATTGTATCTAATAATGTACCTGATAGATTACCACCGATAAGGAAGATCAGTCATTAGATGGATTTGATTCCAAGAGCCAGTTTTCCAAACAAGGCAGCACATAGAATGACACCAATAGAAAGTGAAGAGTTGAACAGAAAAGTACATGAGTTGTTATAGAAGGGATTGATTCAGGAGAGCCTAAGTCTATGTGATGTACCAGCAGTATTAGCACCAAAGAAGAATGGAGAATGGAGGATTTTTATAGATTCCAGAGTAATAAACAAGATCACGATCAAGTATAGGTTTCCATTGCCACAAATGAATGATAGTATGGATTGTTTGAGTGGAGCTGTGTATTTTTCAAAGATAGATTTGAAGAGTGGATATCACCAGATTCAGATCAGAGAAGGAGATGGATGGAAGACTTCTTTCAAGATAAAGGAAGGACTGTATGAGTGGTTAGTCATGCCTTTTGGGCTAACCAATGCACCGAGCACTTTCATGGGGCTCATGAACGAGGTTCTAAAATAATTTCTAGGTAATTTTGTCATTGTGTACCTAGATGATATTTTGATCTTTAGTAAGACATTGGAAGAGCATATGATGCATATTCGTATGGTGTTTGAGAAGTTAAGAGATGATAAATTGTTGATTAATTTGAAGAAGTGCAGTTTTGTGAAGAAAGAGTTAGTGTATTTGAGATTTGTAGTTTCAGCAGAAGGTCTAAAAATAGACCTAGAGAAGGTACATGCTATCCTTGAATGGCCTACTCCAAGGAGTGCTACTAAGGTAAGGTCTTTTCATGGTTTGGTTAGCTTTTACAGAAAGTTTATCAAAAATTTTAGCAGTATTTGTGGACCCTTGACTGAAGCAATGAGAGGGGATAGAAAAGAGTTCAAGTGGACTAATGGGGCATATAAGAGTTTTAAACTATTGAAACAAAAGGTTATAGAACAACCTATTTTAGCACTTCCTAATTTTAATAAGGTGTTTCAAGTAGATTGTGATGCTAGTGGTACTACAATAGGAGTTGTTATGAGCCAAGAAGGTAAATCTATTGCTTATTTCAATGAGAATTTAAATGATGCCAAGAGAAAATATTTTATTTATGATTAGGAATTTTATGCTATAGTTTAGACATTGAAGAAGTGGAGACACTATCTACTTTCTAAGGAGTTTTTTATCTATACATATCATCAAGGTTTAGAATATTTGAATAATCAAGGAAAGTTGAATCAAAGACATTTGAAATGGGTTGATTTTTTGTAGAGTTATATATTTGTTTTGAAATATAGAAGTGAAAAGTCTAACAGGGTTGCAGATGCGCTTAACAGAAGGAAAATATTGCTGACAGAGATACAAATTGAGGTGGTTGGGTTCAAGGAACTCAAGAATTTATATCCAGAGGATCCTAATTTTGGTGAAGCTTGGAAAGCTTGTAAAGAACCTGTTACTCTAGACAAAATGAAGTGGTTGGATTTCATCATTCAGAATGATATGTTATTCAGAGGGAGTCAGTTGTGCATTCCAAGAAGCTCTATGAGGGAGAATCTCATTAAGGAGAAGCATAGAGGAGGATTGACTGGACATTTTGGTGGTGTTAAAACCCTTTCTTTGGTTAGTGAGAATTATTATTGGCCACAGTTGCAGCAAGATGTCAAGATGTACAAAGTTGCAGAGTATGTCAGATGGTGAAAGGAGTGAAGTAGAATACAGGGTTATATCAGCCATTACCTGTACTAGAGAAGCCTTGGGAGGATATCAGTATTGATTTTATTCTTGGATTACCAAGGACTCGGTAGGGACATGATTCAATTTTTGTGGTGGTTGACAGATTTTCAAAGATGGCACATTTCATTCCCTACAAGAAGACTAATGATGTTGTTCATATAGCAGAATTTTTTTCAGAGAAGTAGTGAGACTACATGGTTTTCCAAAGACCATAGTTTCAAATTGAGACACCAAGTTTTTAGTCTATTTCTGGCGAACATTGTGGAGGAAGCTGAAGAGAGATTTTAAATTCAGTTCATCACATCATCCATAGACTGATGGACAAATGGAGGTGGTGAATAGGAGTTTGGGAAATTTGCTAAGATGTTTGGTTGGAGATAAGCCGACGGGATGGGATTTGATTTTACCATAGGCAGAATTTGCATATAATAATTCTGTCAATAGGAGTACTGGTAAATCACCATTCTAGATTATATATTGAAATAGTCCCAGAAATACATCTGAGTTGAGGAAGATAGATAAAGGAGAAATAAGTAGTTCTGAAGCTGAGGATTTTGCAAAACACTTGAGGAACATCCATGAGGAGGTGAGGAAGCACATTACCAAGATGAATGCACAGTATAAGGCTAAGGTAGATGAGAAAAGGAGGCATAAAGAATTTTAGGTTGGAGATGAAGTCATGGTTCATTTGCGGAAGGAGAGATTTTCAGTTGGTACATATAACAAATTGAAAATGAAAAAATTTGGGCCATGTAAAATATTGAAGAAGCATGATTCATGAAATACATATGAAGTAGAATTGCCTACTGGGATGAATGTTTCACCAGTGTTTAACATTTCAGATCTGATAGAGTATTATGAGGGAGGTGTTGAAGATGAGATCACCATAGCATAGTGGAGTATTTCAGCAACTAGTTCAAATACCAAAGAGATTGAGGATATACTGGATAGTCGTGTTGGTAGAAGCACAAGGAATAGGACATATGAAGAATATCTGGTCAAGTAGAAAGGATGACTTGTTGAAGATTCATCATGGTTGACAAAGGAGGAGTTAACCATCTTGGTTTTCCTCTACACACCTGAGACGTCACAGGGTCACTTCTCAAATTACCCTAGGTGTCTGATGCAGGAGCATCCAGGGTGTAAGAGCAATCTTGTATCACCCAAAAATATTTCTATTTTTATATTCAATAAGGTCTATCTTGTGCAGAGCTGCTATTTATGGAAACTTGCTATTTTTAGTAAGTTGGTCATACGATCTTGGAATGTTCTAAATTTACATATGGAGGTTCATCTTAGTCATATCAGCCTGCCAGTAAAGCTTCATGGCTAGATCAGGTCTAGTTTTGAAGATATTGAAGATTTTCGGTATTGGCAGTAGGGTACATAAACTTTGAACTCAATTTTGAAGGCTTTAGAGGCCCTGAATGAGGTAAAAAATTTAGGTGATAGGTGCTTGCATGAGCTAGGCCTGTAGAGCACTTTGTAGCCTTTCCAAAATGGGGTTTCTATACACCTAAAACTAGTTTCATTAATTAATTAAATATTTATTATTTAATTACTATTGACTTGATAAATTAATTAAATATTTATTATTTAATTAATAATTATTCTTCTATTTATTAAATAAATTATTTAATTTATTTAGTGAATTCACTATAGTCTATTCCTCTATCCTAAGTCTTCTAATTAGTCTTATTAAAGTGATTTAAATAAATATACAATCACCTAAATATGACTAAGACCCCTAGTCACCTGACACATCACTTTGGCTAAGATAAATAATTATTATTAATTATTTATTAGTAATTATCCTCACCCAAACATGTCCTATTCTTAAGGGCTATGTGGCCTCATAGGACTTAGTCTCATGACCACATGTCCTCTCAACAACCAAGTCAAGAGACATTCCCTATTCCTAAGGGGCTTCTCAAGCCACCTCTAAGGGTCAAAGGTGACTCATAGGACACTTGTGCAAAGAGTCTTCATTAGGAAAAGGTCTCTCCCTCTTTCTCTCTTTGGTCTTTGTGAGACACTTGACATGTGTCTTTCCCTTCCATCTTCTTCTCCTTCATGTCAATGTGAGAGGAACATCATCCCTATTCTCCCTCTCACATTCCAACTACATCCCCCTTTCTCTCAACTCCAACCAAGTCAATCCTAACCCTAGGATCTTCCACCTTTCATTTTCAACTGTAGGATTGTGCCACCTAGGCTTAGATCCTCCAAAAATCTATAAAAGGAGCCTCATTTCCTCTTTGTGAGCTAATAGGTATTTTTGGTAATAGGCATTTAAGCAATCAAGCATCCAAGCATCCAAGCATTCTAAGAGAAATCAATCCATATTATCATCATTTCATTTGCATTCCATCCATTAGATTGCATAAGCTATTGTGCACTCATTTCATAAAATCTCTACACTTTGGTAGCATCTTGGGAGAAGGCTTCATTTGGAAATCTGAGAGCTCAACCTCTACAAGAAATCAAGGCTAGGAGGACAATGGAGACAAGTTGCATGGTAGGTGAAGGTAATTGATTTAGTTTCATCATTTTATAGTTACTTTGTATTCTTCATTATGTTGCATTAGATTGGTTTATTGGCTTTAAATAGTTAATTTATCATCTCTAGTTATTAGACATCTAATTTGCATACATTTTTGGTGCTAGAAGGAGGGCCAGCCTCTATTTTTAACATTCTATTTTTTTAGTTTTCCGTGTGCAGATGTTTCCAAGTTTTTACTGCGCATTCGTTCATGAATCCTGGGCATTCATTCATCTATTATGCACATGCATTTCCAATCAAATCTGTCATTTTTCTATCTTTTTCATTTTCAGTTTTTAATTAACATTTGTGCATCCATTACGTTTTACTATGCATACATTAATATTTTCTGTGCATCCATTTCATTTTTCTAGGCATCCATCATTCTATTCTATGCATATGTTTAATTAGTCTACGCGTTTATCCATTGTTATTGTGCATCTATTATTTACAGTAGTTATGTTTAAATTTTTGATTTATTTTGATTTTAGCTAACCTTTGACAAGTTTCTATTTACTCTAGTAGCTTTTAGGTTGTTTTGCGGGACTTTGTTTTTGAAGACCCCATTGTTAAAAAAAATTTCTAATGGTTTGATTGCAGATTGCCAAGGGGTTTACAAAATAAACCATAATCTCATTTGGGCTTAAAAAAAGACATGTCTTTGCTTTGTGTGTTTTCTTTAGAATAACTCAAGTTTTTGTTGTGTCTTTCTTAATAGCACATCTGTAATCCTAAAATTATAACGTATCCTCTCCCCTCGCCATTCGTGGACCTTAGGTGTAAGAGAAACTATTATAATTTTTAGAGGACGGTCTTTGGTGGGAAAAGAGGTACTCACCCCAAGGAATGACCCAACCGGTAATAGGCTAAAGCCAAGCTCTTCCAAACTGATATATAAAAAATGCTAGTGTGATTAGTCTCACATTAGACAGGTGTGAATTTTTTGTGGCAACCAAAATCTCCTCTAGTACTCTAGTGGTGCATTAAAGTCCTACTTAGTGGAGGTGAAAGCCTTGCTTTGAAAGGATTGGGAGAGCCCCCTTAATTGGGAAAATGACTTGATCACAACCACCTGAATGGATGTCCTTATTAAAATCTTTTGTTTAGTGGCCAAAAACCTTCTATTTGTTGGCTCAAGGAGTCACCCAATCTCGTGAAGACACCCCACATTACTCACGATTCATAGTAGAGATAGCAGTTATTTGGGAAGTAATGACCCATTGAATTTAGAACTTGGTGTGCTTGAGAAGTGAGTGCACTATAAGGAGGAGCCCGTGCCTCCAAGTTCCTAGGCTATCCGCTGTGGATTTGCATGGCTGGATTTTATTATCCTAGTGGGGATTTAGTAGATATCATCCTTGCCTACCATAGGATTGTAAGTGTGTTTGTGCATTCATATTAGCATAGTTAGATTAAAATCATTTATGTCTTGTGTGCGTGTGTTTATGCATTTTTCACTTTGCCAAAAACCAGAAAACATCAGAAACATCCAAAATTTTCAATTTAGATCAAAACTTCAAAACCTACGCATATATCAAATCTTGTTGTGCATTTGATCCAATTTTTTGTGCATTTGTTCAGACTATCTGCGCTTTTGATTTTACCAGTTCGCATCTGTCACATCTTGCTGCACATCTATTTCATTTTGTTGTGCATTTATCAATCTGTCCTGCACATTTGTTGTTGCGCATTTACAACAGTGAGCATTTCCACAAACTTTACAATTTTCCAAATCACTTTTTCAGATACCCATTTTCATCTTTAGTAAGAATCTGGAAAAATAGTTGAGTTACATGGACCTCTGATCTTTAGTTTGACCATTTTTATCACTTTTCATCATTCCTTCATCAAGACTCATCAAATCATTTTCTTCCGATCTTTGAAATTCTCAATTTAGTGTTGAAACATTACCTTATCTATCAGATTTTGATATTTGTGAGTTTACCATATCAGGATGTATCATCCTTAAACCACCAAACTTACTTAGGTTATTATCTCTTGATTTCCCTTTGTCATATCATAGTGAGATCTATACCTCCTATTGACTTAGAGTTTATCAAGTTGTCTTATCATTTTTCAACATGTCTCAATATCTTTTCTATCAATCACTTTCCATATCATCTCATCAAAAATCTTTCATCCCACAATCAATTTTCTCAATTTAATCGTTCAAAATCGATCTCAGAAACTCAAACAAGCCATTAATCCAAAATCCCTAGACAAGATGGTAGGAAATACCAGCAATGAAGAAAACCCTTGGCCAAAAGAAGCTCCTAAGAAAACTTCACTTTTTACATCCAATGATGAAGCCACCGATGACAAACTTAGGGAAGCTTCACAAGATCCTCAATTTTATCATGTCATGGAAAGACTCTTAGGCTTGGATAGAGAGATGTATTTCCTCATGCTTGCTCAACAAGGAGCTAAGTTACCAAGTGATTTTGATGTTTCCTATCTTAGAGAACCAACTCACACAAACAATCAAGAAATCCCTAAAGGTTCTCAAGATACTCATGGAGCAAAGGAAACCAATCAACAATCCAATGCTTCTCATAGTCATGAACAACACACTATTTCTCAAAATGATCAGCAAAACCATGCTTCCCAAAATCATGCCTCATGAAACAATGCTTCCCACAATAATGTTTCCCAAAACTCTCAAGGAAACACGTTATCTTTGGATCCTGTTCTATAAAAAATCTAGATGCTTCAACAACAAATCTGTGACATTCAAACTGGATCATCAACAAAGAAGTATTCCTTGGATGATATATGTCCTTATCCTTTTGATAAGAACTTAGCAATGATTCCATTCCCTCCTCATTTTGAGGTACCAAAATTTGACAAATACAAAGGGAATTCGGATCCACAAGACCACATTCATGAGTTTTGTGCTGCTTGTATTGAAGTCGCTCACAATGACACCTATCTTATGTGACTATTTCCATGAAGTTTAGGAGGACAAGCCATGGAATGGTTCTCCAAACTACCCCCAGGCATCAAATCTTTCAATGAGCTTCTTGACAAATTTGTGACTCATTATTCATATAACATCAAACATGAAGTCACTATGCTTGATCTTTGCAATGCACATCAAAAGAATGGAGAACCCTTCCTTACTTTTTTGCAAAGATGGCATCAATTATTTGCCAAATATCCACGAATGATCCCTGAACAAGAAAAGATGGATATCTTTGTGCATAACCTTACACTAGAAATGAGTTATAGTTACAATTGCAATGTCCACCAAATTTCAATAAGCTCATAGAAAATGGTATCAAGATTGAGGAAGCCATGGTCAGAAAAGGTGAGATCAAACTTTATTCTAAAGATAATGTTGGGTCCTCAAATTCCAATCCCAACAACTACAACAATGACAAATCAAAATTTTGGAATAAAAACAAAAACATTGTCAATGATGGGATTGTTGATAATCGTAATGTCAAACCAACACAACCCCTTCTCAATCTCACCAGTTAGGCCAATGCAACTCAAGGAACCTACAACAATCAATCATCAAATCAAAATACCAATTAAGATTCATCTAAACCAAGATTGCCTTTTATGTCACCTCGAAGAAACTTTACTCCTTTAGGGGAATCTCTCGAATCAGCATTACGGAAGTTAATCACAAAGAAACTCATTACGCTTCCTGAAATGAAAGATTTCAAACCTAGAGTGAAGCCTTCTTGGTGGGATGAGAATGATTATTGTGAATTTCACAAAGGCAAAAGACATAAAACCAATGATTGCAAAAGGCTCAAAAATGTAATTCAAGATCTAATTGAAAGTGGTGAAATTAGTGTTGATGGACATACCTCAAATGAATCACATACGGCTTTCAAAGATCCACTTCCTGAGCATGAAAAGGGAGGTTCTTCCAATACTAAGAGTGAAAATCAAGCCAATTATAATTCTACTCCATATTGATATGTTGGTAACATTTCTGAATGTCATCCTTCTAAGTATTATGCCAATGTCATTACCATCAAAGGAAAATCAGAGAGTAACCTAGTCCATGTTACTACTCATGCTCAATCCAAAGTTACTCTCCAAGGAGTCCAGTCTAAACCAAATGCACCTCACAATAAGTCTATTTATGTCCCAAAGACTACAATGAATATTTCCAACCAATACAACCTTTTGGAACAACTCAAGAAAACACCTGCCCATATATCCATCTTAGAGATTTTGCGTCTATCCCCATCTCACAAAGATATCCTTGAAAAAGCTCTTTTAGAAACCCAAGTACCCACAAATCTAGATCATGATCAATTTCAAGCTATGGTGGGCCATTTAACAACCCCGCATTACCTATCCTTGACTGAAAATGATGATTTAGCTATTACCCAGCCTCATAATGCTCCCCTACATATCAAAGTCCTTGTATAGAATTACAAGATTAAAAGAGTACTAATAGATGGGGGAGCTGGTTTGAATATATGCACGTTAAAGTTAGTCCTTGCATTGGGATTTTTTGAGAATGTTGTTGATCCCAAAAAGAAAATCACAATAAAGGCTTATGATGAGGAAGAACGGTCATCCAAGGGGTTTGTTGTTTTATCAATCAGAGTAGGTCCTATAATCAAAGATGTACCTTGCCAAGTCCTAGACATGGATCTTGCTTATAACATTCTCTTGGAACAATCATGGATTCATTCCATGCAAGCTGTACCATCAACCTATCATCAATGCTTGAAACTCCCTCATAATGGTCAGGAAGTCACTATCAAGGGAGACACTAATCCATTCTAGTATTGTAGTTCTGTGAAGACATCTGATTCTTTGATACCTTATAACCATACTAGATCTTCTACAACTACACCCATTGATCCTAGTAATATAGCATCAACATCAAAATCAAATGGGATCAAGATAGACATAAAAGAAAGAAGTATGGGAGAATACACTTTATGTCAAGCTCTTTGCATCACAGAGTTACCTTTATCTCCTAGATCATATGGTAGATCTTTGATCACTAAACAACAATCAGAACCCCCTTCCACACTTGTTTATGACACATTTATAAGTGGGGGCACAATATCCAAAGAGGCAGCTGAGCGTAATGCTAATCATTTCCTTAAGTCATAGAAGAATGAAGAGGATATCAAACATAAATATATATCACCCGATGTCTATGGTAAAGGGTATACTTTGTTACAAAAGATGGGATACCAAGGTGCTAGACCTATAGGGTTACAAAGAGAAGGTGTTATCAAACTGATCTTGCAAAATCCAAACTATCAAAGAGACACTTCAAGATTAGGATACAAAGGAGAAGGACCAAAAGAACCAAAAGGAAGAGCAAAGATCACACCTTTTCATGAGATATCTAAAGCTCTTGCTTTGCAATTTAGAAAGAATCGTATGTATGTGGATCCAGAGAAACAAAGGATAGCATAGGGAATCATTGATAGACTTGGGGATAATGATGATTCTAACTCAAATGATTATGAATGGGATTCATTATTTGATTGTACTATAGAAATAGGAGTTGATTTTGTCCATCACTATAGTAATGATTACCATGAGGGAGAGAGTTCAAGGAGTGACTCACTAGGATTAGTCCCACGTGATACTTCTTTTGTCGATTGTGAGGGAAGTGAGTGTTATCTTGCGATAGATGAATCAGATGAGAGTATGGAAATAGACCTCGCTTATACCATCATAAACCTTGACAAATTTTCCATAAATACCATCTCTACCTTTGAAACTAACCCGAATGGTCCAATGCCCCTTGTACATCCTGAACTTATCGATTGGGATTCTCTTGATCATCCAAAACTTGATATATTCCATAATGATGATGCAATCATTGACTATCTTGGAATCAGAGATCATTTACCACCAAGGGATCACAAGTCAGGATTTATGATAGAACTCAATGACATGGCCTACTTTGGTGAGAGTGCCAATCCTTTTAGTCATGAAAATATAAAAATTATCAATAGATCTAATGGTGAAAACCACTCAGTGGTAGTATTAGATCCAAAAATAGTAAAAAGAAATGACACATTTGATGGTGAAAACCTCTTTGAGGCACCTGATGATGGAAGGATTGACACTCTTCCCAACTATTTGTATCGAGAGAAATCTACCATTCTTATAGAACCAACAGTACCACTTAACATTGTGCACTCATTTCATAAAATCTCCACACTTTGGTAGCATCTTGGGAGAAGGCTTCATTTGGAAATCTGAGAGCTCAACCTCTACAAGAAATCAAGGCTAGGAGGATAATGGAGACAAGCTGCATGGTAGGTGAAGGTAATTGATTTAGTTTCATCATTTTATAGTTACTTTGTATTCTTCATTGTTTTGCATTAGATTGATTTATTGGCTTTAAATAGTTAATTTATCATCTCTAGTTATTAGACATCTAATTTGCATACATTTTTGGTGCAGAAGAGTCTCCACGCATCCTCAAAGTAGAAACATCCTTGACAGAATCAGAGAAAGAAGCTTTTGCAAAAATTTTTAGAGAGAGACAAATCAACTTTTCTTGGTCCTATGCTAATATGCCTGGCCTGGATCCAAATCTCATTATGCATCATTTATCTATCGGACCAAGTGTAAAACCAATTAAGCAGAAGCTCCGCAAGATGCATCCCCATATTGCACTAATGGTTAAAGTAGAATTGAAGAAGCTCCTAGATGTTGGATTCATTCGGGCTATTGATTATGCTGAGTGGATTTCAAATATTATCCCCATCTCAAAACCAGACAAATCTATCAGGATTTGTATTGATTTTCAAGATCTTAATAAGGTTTTTCTGAAAGATGACTTTCCTCTGCCAAATATTGACATTATTGTTGACCTGACAGCTGGGCATGAGATGTTATCATTAATGGATGGATTTTCTGGCTATAACCAAATCAAGATTGTGCCAGAAGACCAAGAAAAGACTGCTTTTACTTGTCCATGGGGTACATACTACTGGAATGTGATGCCTTTTGGCCTCAAAAATGCTGGAGCAACTTACCAAAGAGCAATGACCACAATCTTTCATGATATGATGCACACCATTATGGAAGATTATGTTGACAACATTTTAGTAAAATCCAAAGATAGAGCTGGTCATTTGAGAGTGTTGGATAGAATATTCACCTGGATGGAAAAGTATTAGATTCAACTCAATCTAAAGAAATGTGCATTCAGAGTTACATCTAGTAAACTATTAGGGTACATTGTCTTAGCCAAAGGAATCGAAGTGGATCCAAAAAAAGTTAAAGCAATATTGGAGATGGCTTCCCCCACTAACATCAGTCAGTTAAGATCCTTGCAGGGACATCTCCAATAAGATTTTTTTCTCAACTAGCAGATCGAAATCATCCCTTTCAACATTTGTTGCATAAAAATATCTTATTCCAATGGGATGATCAGTGTGAAGCATCTTTCAATAAAATCAAGCAATAACTAGCGAATCCTCCAACTCTGATGTCACCAATTTTGGGCAAGCCACTCTTGCTCTATATTTTAGCTACGACAATTTCACTAGGTGCTCTACTGGCTTAGAAAGATCATGAAGGAAAAGAAAAAACCATCTATTATATCAGTCGCACCCTAGTAGGCTATGAGCTAAATTATTCTCCTATGGAAAGAGCATGTCTGGTCATTGTTTTTTCATCATAGAAATGGTGACATTACATGTTGTCACATTCAATCTAGCTCATCGCAAAGATTGATCCTTTAAAATATCTATTAAGAAAAACAACATTGACAGGTAGATTGGCTAAGTGGGTCATGCTACTTAGTGAATTTGATATTGAATATGGAGACAGGAAGGCTATCAAAGGTCAAGTGATAGTAGATCAGCTAGCAGATGCTCCATTAACAGATGACCAACTATACATATAGATTTTCTTGATGCACACATTTTGGCTTTATCTACACAAACTTGGCAACTATATTTTGATGGATCGTATACTCAATAGGGTTCAGGAGTTGGTATTCTTTTTGTCACACCACAAGGATACACCATTCCAAAATCTTACAAGCTGCTCTTTCCTTGCACCAACAATGTAGCGGAGTATGAAGCCTTGCTGATTGGGTTAAAGATGGCTTTACAATGGAAAGTAATTGAAATAAATGTCTGTGGGGATTCTCAATTGATTATAAACTAGGTTAATGATGATTATCAGACTAAAGATGATAAGTTATTACCATATAAATGTATGGTTGATGACTTCAAACAATATTTCTCAATCGTCACTTTTGAGCAGATTCCTTAGCATGATAACAAGGCTGCCAATGCCATGGCAACAATTGCTTCTTTGTTTGATACAAAAGATACCAAGGTCCATTTTGAGTTCTTGGTGGAATCCCTGACTTGTCCTGCATATGATGATCCTGATATGAGTATTATATGTCATCTAATTGGACACAACTCCCCAATCTATGGAAAAATTTATTCCTATTTGAAAAATGACATCCTACCCCCTGACCTATCCCGTAATAAAAAATGAACTTTTCTCCGCCAAGCCTCCTGCTATGTCCTAATATCTGATACCCTTTATCAACGAGGTCTTGATGGTACTCTCCTTCAATGTCTCGAGCATGATGAAGCTCAAACTGCCTTGCGAGATGTACATGATGGTATTTGTGGGACACATTTGAGTGGTCCCTCTTTGGCTAAGAAACTCATGCGTATGGGTTATTATTGGTCTACCATGGAAACAACTTCCTTTCATTTTGCTAGAGCATGCAAGAAATGTCAGATACAT
Organism: Chamaecyparis obtusa; assembly: GCA_027943335.1. Classification (NCBI taxonomy): domain Eukaryota; kingdom Viridiplantae; phylum Streptophyta; class Pinopsida; order Cupressales; family Cupressaceae; genus Chamaecyparis; species Chamaecyparis obtusa. The sequence goes on along the minus strand of BSBK01000102.1, from coordinate 1,177,213 downwards.
GGAAACCTTATTCATGGTCCAGCATAAGAGTTACATCCTTTTACAACTACCTTGCCATTTAGTCAGTGGGGGCTTGACCTCATGGGCACTATCAACCCTCCATCTTCCAATGGTCACAAATGGATTCTCACTGCCACGGAATACTTTACTAAATGGATTGAGGCTGTTCCATTAATTACCGCCATAGGGAAATAGATATCCATGTTTATCTTAAACTATATCATTTATAGATATGGTATACCTATGTATCTCATTACTGATCACATGAAATAGTTCCAAAATTAGGACATGGATGAATTGTGCACAAAATTCCATATCACCCATAATTATTCCACCATATACTATCCCCAAGGAAACGGCCAAGCTGAGGCATCAAATAAAACTATTGTTAAAATCCTACAAAAGACTATCAATGATGCTGGCCGTATGCTGGCCGTGACTAGCATATCCAACTAAATCCAACCTTATGGGCTTACCAAACCTCCATCCATACTCCTACTAGAGCCACCCCATATTCCCTTGTCTATGGATCTGAAGCAGTCCTACCCCTCGAGGTCGAGTTGCCTTCACTTTGTGTCACTCTCAAAGATTTGATTCCTAATGAAGACTATAGAGTTGTGCAGTTGACTGAACTAGAACTGCTAGATGAATGCTGTCAAAGAGCTTATGATCATTTGAAAGTCTATCAGCAGTGTATGTCTCATTAGTATAACAACAAGGTAAAGATCAGAGACTTTCAGTTGGGTGACTTAGTCCTTCATGAAAATCCAAGGAATCAATTGCATCATGAAAAGAAGGGCAAGTTTGAACCCAATTGGTTAAGTCCTTTTGTGATTATAGTAGTCTATGGTTCTGGGGCTTATCAGTTGTCAACGCCTGAGGGAGATCCCTTGGATGAACCTCTTAACAACATACATCTCAAGAAGTTCTATCCTTGAAATCCCAATGCAAGGGGCTTGTATATAGTATGTATATAGATCAAAAATTAAAAAAATACAAAAAAAAAAAGTAAACAATATAAAAAATACAAATAAATTAAAAAAATCAAAAGAAAAATGCAATAAAAGCATGTGGTGAAAACTTGGAAATAGGCACCATGTGTATCAAGTTAGCTCCTCTATCTATTAGGATTCTTCTAGTTTGTCCGTTCATTGTATATATCCACAATAAAATGGCTAGTCAGTCCCCATACCCGCCATGTATATATCATAATAAAATGGCCAGTTCATACACCATCCATTGTATCTACCCATAATAAAACCCCATCATAGCTTGATCATTTTTCTTGGTCTTCATCCTAGTCTTGTTGCATCTTTCTTCATCCATAATAAGTCAGTCCATCACCTAGCTAGGGGCATGTCCTCGACCTAGTTTAGGAAGTGGATCTATGATAGTCATGACTCTTAGAGGACACAATGGAGTATTTTCACCAGACAAGGCAAACACAATCAAATGTTCTTTCACAATGATATCTTTATGATGAATCAAAATCTGTGATCTATCCTTTGAAACATAATTGTTTATCTATCGAATCTTGACTATACATCATCACTTGAACTGATCACTATATTTACACTATCTTTTTGGGAAAAGAAATGTATATTCATGATAGGCATGTTAGAATGATTTGTTATAAATTATGCATTCATATCTGGATTTCATTGTTATCATGTTTCCTATGCTATTCCATGATATCTTTTACATGAGTTTGAAACTCTAAAATGTCATTGATTAGGATAGCCATGATGGGGCATGGTATTTTCTTTGGTTTCTATTTGTGGGATATTTCCCCATGAAATTGAAGGAACAAATAATTGGGGTGTCTACGCATAAGTGCCTTCATTCATTTAATAGTATTGACAACATCCAAATCATGTTGTTCTACATATGCTATTTATGGTGATACGCCAGCACATACCTCGACTCCAAATATTTGTTCCCCGATGGAGGGGGGGAATATTCCTTGTTTATTATGCAAAAAAATCTTAGGTCATCTTGGTTCAATTATACCTAGATGCTTGTCAAGTTTGCAATATTAAAATCCATGCAAGAAGTGCTCAGGTCATCCTAGTTTAATTATACCATGATGCTTTCATTTTTTTCCAACACAACGAACTCAATCATGAAAATCAAATTCTAGTTATTATGAATTTCTAAGATGTTACATGAAGTTGTGGAGATACTCATTTCATATTTCATTTTGCATTGCATTTTACCATCGATCTCATGAATTGCATATCAGTGCTCCTTTTATAGGGATTTGTAGGTTATCTTTCTCATTAGGTTATCTGTTTCTCCTAGTCCATTCTTCTTGTGTCAAAACATTATTATTTTAGTTGAGGACATTTGGACAATCAACAATATTACTACTTTTTGCGTTTAAAATTTTGCACTTAATCATTTTAAGGCATGCATAATCTTCATTAGGTGTGTTCATTTGTATATATTTGATCACTTGTTATAGCTATCATTTCATCTCATTTTCTTTTATCATGTTATCAGTTGTTATATTCAAACATCTTAGGTATATTATCATTTATTACATTAGCTATCATTTGCATTACACTATCATTTATTATCCATTACATGTATTTTATCATCATGCATTTATTGTTTATTACATTTTTCATTAAGTATCCATTCATTATCCACTATCTGCATTGTTTTATATCATAGCATTAGTAAACATCATTTAGGACATGCATTTCTATATTAACATCATATGTTAGATTTTTAACCATTATGCATCACAAAGAAAGTAAATCATTTTGCATTCTAAGACATACATTCTATGCATATAAAAGTAAATCATCACATCCTGCATATATCAATACGCACATGTATATAAACATCATAGAAAATCATGATAGAACTGCATCAATCATATAGAGTCAAATCATATAAAGTCCATAAACACAACAAAATGTCCCAATGTCCAATGATATATAATCAATAACAATGTGTCCAGAGTCAGTGTCTATCAAGTCAATAATATATAATGATACAATGATAATATGATACAAAATGTGTATACAAGTGGTATCTATGACCCACTACCTCCTGAATCTATCTGTCATTGTCTGCGAGCTGCAATGAGGCCCCGTGCTACTGAACCACCTAATCCTGAGGATCTAGCCTAATCTCCTAAACCTGTGGGTGCTCTAGGAGGACATGAAGATACCCCTCCACTGCCAGCTGGTGCCTGTCGCTCATATAATGCTATCCTCATAGCCACTAAGCTCTCTCTATAGCTCCCAATCCACTGATCTCTTGGCACTGCCTATCTATATGCCTCTTGCCAGTAGAATATCTCCTTCCCAGCTTGTATCATGGCTCTCAGGCTATCTCCATGGGGACCTAGATCCTCTATCCACTGCAACTCATCCAATAACATCTCTGACTCTCTAAGTCTCTCAATAGCCGCATCCTACTCAACTCTCAATACTCTCATCTATCTATCCATCCTCTCAATCTATCTCTCTAGACCTGGAACCTAGTCTACCTGCACCTATGTAACTGCTAGTTAGACTAGTAGTGCATCAATATCTGGCTCCTCCTTAGCAACATCTCTCTAAAAATAGGGATCATGTCCCCCGATATCCATGTCTGTCTACTCATCCTGTGCCTGTACATCTACCATCTTAGCATCTGGCTCATCTTGTACGTCATCATGAACCTGGCCACCTTGTACAACACCACCCTATGCCAATAAGACATATGCTTCATCATGTCCCTGCACCTATACTTGTGTAGTTGGTCCCTATACTGGGGCAGTTGGTATCTATACCTGAGTGACTCATACCTATAATGGAGCTCCTGCAGCTAGCTATGATGGATGTGTCGGAGGCTATCTCCATCCCTATCTATCTAGGGGAGGCATCAATCCCCTCTACCTCACTCCACCTCCCCTCATCCGTGATCCTACCCTATCCCCTCTCCCTCCATCTCCACCACCATGTCCACCATGTCCTCCTCCATCTCCTCCACTATCACCACTACCTCGTCTCCCTCGCCCATGTCTATCTCTCCCTCGGAGTCTCCCCCATCATCTCTCTGCAAGATCTCTCTCTGGAGGCCTAGCTACTGGATCTGTAATCCATGGTATAGGAATGTCTCTCAAGAACTGCTCAAGATCTGCAGTCATCCCAGGGTCTACCACTGTCTACCTCATGGTCCATGCCTGAAATGGCATGTCCACAAACTCTTGTCAGGTCGTATCAAAGGATGTCATAGGTCCCCAGTCCTGTCTCTCCTAATGAGTCTTGGAAAACTCTGTCACACCCTGGGGCATGCCCTGGACTCTGCCAAACTAGCGCAGAACCTGGCTGACCAACTATCTCTCCAAAATAAAGGGTGTTCACCCTATCAGCCACCATGAGTCAAAGAAAAAACCTAGCTACTGCTCATCATCCCATGGCTCACAACCTAAGTATGGTCTCCATGTCACTGTCTCTAAAGTATAAAATGTATACCACCAAAACTCTAAATGGCCCAATTTTTCTTGAGACAAAATTGAGGAATATAAATGAATGTAGGGCTACCCTACACCCTAAAATCTAATGGCCACTGGTCACGTCACTGCAATATGCTCCCATGCCCAAACATGGAGCAGTGTCACACCTGCTGATAGAGATGCACCCCTATGGTACACCACCTAATGCATATCATGATAAAGATGTGCTAATAAACACACCCCCCAAGCAAATTGGGTCCCCTCTATCATCTGATGTAATATGCGGCCCCATCTAACTGCAAATCCATGTGACCTATGATCAGGGCATACAAATCCCCCAATCACTCCTGCTAGCACTACTAGTAGAGGCTCATACAGGTCAAACATGTCCTCCTAGCTAATCCCTCCATCCTCTATATCATCATCACCGAAGATGGATCTGCACTTTATGACTCTGTCATGCCATCATACTGAACCAACTCACCTGTGATGGGAAGATGGAGGATGTGATATACATCCTATAGTGTGACTGTCATCTCCCTTGTCAAAAGATGGAAGGTACTTGTCTCCGAGTGCCATAGCTCTACTAATGTTGTCATCATACTGAGATTCACCCAAATCTTGAGCATGTAGATCACGTAATACAACCCAGATGCTTCAATCAGTAGTTTGTCAGTCTTTGACAGTGTCGGTCTCAGATTCTATGTAACGAGATATCTCTCCCGTGACATCAGAATATCTGTAATATCCTCCTATTCAAGTCAACAACAATCAACCTATCAGATTTTGATAAACTGATCTATCAATCTATCTATTCTATCATATCAATTTCAAACATGTTTTATCATGTGTTTCAACAAGATAATTCTATCAATTATCTACATTCAAGACTGGTTAACTAGCAACCATGCTATGATGTTGCCTATCTTAATCAAATCGAATCAAAATCAACCGCTGACAGATCAAATCGGCTTATCAACATCAAGTTTGACCTACTTGACTCTCTACTTTGCCCAAATTGACATCAAACACATGCGCAACATTGAAACATGCATGTGCAACTTTCCTTCACATTTGCATAGGTTTTTACATTTGCGCAGTTTTCCTAGACATTTGCGCAACAGTTCTACACAAATGCATAGATTTTACCTATGTGCGCTTTTATTTCATACTTGTGCAGCATTAATTTTTCCTCTAACATGAATGCGCAGCTAACCTAACCGCATACGTAGAAACTTTATGTTTCTGCGCAACTGTTGCTAGTTGTTGTGCATTGATGTGCCACAACTGCGCATTCATCCTTCACCTAAAAAAATTCAAAATTTTCTCATCTAATCTATTCATCAATCTACCCTAAACATGTTATAATTCTACTCTAACATGCATCAAAAATTGACTAAGAGGATCAAATCACCTACCGGTTCACCCAAATCAAGTGGTCGCTAGAAGCATCTGACCCTCTCAAAGTGGTGATCTGACAACGAGAATGACATCTTGGTGACTCTGCTCTCTTTTCTCTCATGCTCTAATCTCTAAATGACAAGTGTGCATAATGAGCCTATTCTAGACCCCTTAGCCCTATTTATAGCCTGTGGACCCGATGTGCTTGGTTTGTGGACCCTATCTCCCATTTTTCTTCCATTCCACCCTATTTTCTACCATTCTTTCATGAGATTTATTGTACAACTTGAAAATAAACTTAAAAAAAAACAAAATCAACTAAAAATTCAAATAATCTTTTTTGTCAATCAATCTCTCGAGGGGGCATGCATAGGTTGTCTGAGACATTGTCTGGGGCAGGGGCAAAAATGTTTGACTTTTTCTTTGAAACAATGTGACCAACACATTATTTCAAAGAGGGGAAAAATGTATACACCTAAAAATGGCTTCATTAATTAATTAAATATTTATTATTTAATTACTATTGACTTGATAAATTAATTAAATATTTATTATTTAATTAATAATTATTCCTCTATTTATTAAATAAATTATTCAATTTATTTAGTGAATTCACTATAGTCTATTCCTCTATCCTAAGTCTTCTAATTAGTCTTATTAAAGTGATTTAAATAAATATACAATCATCTAAATATGACTAAGACCCCTAGTCACCTGACACATCACTTTGGCTAAGATAAATAATTATTATTAATTATTTATTAGTAATTATCCTCACCCACACATGTCCTATTCTTAAGGGCTATGTGGCCTCATAGGACTTAGTCTCATGACCACATGTCCTCTCAACAACCAAGTCAAGAGACATTCCCTATTCCTAAGGGGCTTCTCAAGCCACCTCTAAGGGTTAAAGGTGACTCATAGGACACTTGTGCAAAGAGTCCTCATGAGGAAAAGGTATCTCCCTCTTTCTCTCTTTGGTCTTTGTGAGACACTTGACATGTGTCTTTCCCTTCCATCTTCTTCTCCTTCATGTCAATTTGAGAGGAACATCATCCCTATTCTCCCTCTCACATTCCAACTACATCCCCCTTTCTCTCAACTCCTTCAACCAAGTCAATCCTAACCCTAGGATCTTCCACCTTTCATTCTCAACCATAGGATTGTGCCACCTAGGCTTAGATCCTCCAAAAATCTATAAAAGGAGCCTCATTTCCTCTTTGTGAGCTAATAGGTATTTTTGGTAATAGGCATTCAAGCAATCAAGCATCCAAGCATTCTAAGAGTAATCAATCCATATTATCATCATTTCATTTGCATTCCATCCATTAGATTGCATAAGCTATTGTGCACTTATTTCATAAAATCTCCACACTTTGGTAGCATCTTGGGAGAAGGCTTCATTTGGAAATCTGAGAGCTCAACCTCTACAAGAAATCAAGGCTAGGAGGACAATGGAGACAAGCTGCATGGTAGGTGAAGGTAATTGATTTAGTTTCATAATTTTATAGTTACTTTGTATTCTTCATTGTGTTGCATTAGATTGATTTATTGGCTTTAAATAGTTAATTTATCATCTCTAGTTATTAGACATCTAATTTTCATACATGGTTATAATAGTCAATCGGGTCAACTGGTGATGACTTATGGTCTCTGGAAGTTGAGCCACCTGAAATGACAGAAATTAAATTTTCCTTCAAAATTTTTGTTTGCATTTCAAAAGCTATTTTGAGCTGACTTTGATGTAATAAATTGAAAAATAAAATAATTCTAAGTTTGGTTGGCGCTAAGGGCTAAATTTCTGGAACCTTCTCGAGCTGTGGAAAATGCCTATATAAAGAAGGCCCGTAGTGTTGTCTAGGGAAGTTCTAGGTAGTAGATCTGGGTATTGATTTGAGGCTTTGTCCTACAGAATATTGTAAGGGAATGCCCATGTGGCTTTGCATATTGTAATTATGAAAGTTTGTAATTCCACATTTGTGGAGATAATAAGAAGCCAATTTTTTGTTCTTGCATATTGTTGTTGTTTCTCTGTTTCTATTATGTGTTTGTGGTATTAAGGGAAGCACCCTTCATCATTATGTTTAGAATTTTGTGTGGTCTAGATGACTATGATTCAGTGACAAAGATGTTCATTTGCATATAACAGTTTTACAGTTGTAGATGTCAATGCTACAATTGTGCCTTTATGATGCTTTCCACTTTGGAAATAAATGTTGAAGATATAATTTATATTGTTTTTAGGTCTTTATCTTGGTTTTTTTGTTTCTTTATAATCCATAAATAGTTAATGGTGATTTATAAATAATATTACCAAGTTTTGCAGTTAAGATCAATTCTTTGTCGAGTCAAGAAATAATTTGTGATGACATCTAGCTCAGACTAGTGGAAAGTGACATGACTTTTGATGTGGTGTGTGAATCTCACCATCATGTGTGGAGGTCCAAATTTAGTTGGAAATTTAAGTGGTTCTTTGGGAAGTGTGACTACACAATTGAGATGGTTAAGTTCTTCCAATAATTATGGATTTTGCATTAGGCTATGTGTAGCATGTTCATGGTCCCCTCTCTCTCTTGGAGTGGATCATGCTTCTTGATTTAGGTTTAGGTTATACATTTAATGTTATCTCTCATCTGGATGGGTTCATGCTCTATGTGACATAAATTGAATGTTTATCTCTTATACGGTTGGGACCATTATATGTCTTGGTTGGATTCTTCTGGCATGGGACCTTATTGTATTTTTATGTTATCATGGTCAACTTGTAACCTAGTTGTAATATCATTTTTGGCATGGATGACCTTGTTGTGAACTTCAATAATCAATTTTTTATAGAGATAAAACAATATACATGAAATAGAAGGTGAAGAGAAAGGGAAGTGAAGATACATATGTTGAGTTTCAAAAGAGCAGAGTCAGTTTATGAGACTTCTATTTAGTATTAATAGAAAAGTAAAAGAAGCAACGATGGGTTTCTAAGGTTGAAAATATTGTGCACATCAAACTGAATTATTAGGAAAATTACTCTTTATCCTTCATGGAGAGTTCATTATAACTTGGACAATAATTCTTGGGTGCACGAGTTCTTTCTGTATCTTTCTACTTTGACAATGTTCCTTTGTATGAAAGTCTAGAGTTATGAGATCCTATTTATAAGGATGTTGTATAGGTAGTGAGCCTTTATAGAGTAGTGAGATCCTACCATCATTGTAATGAAACTATATATATCAGTGATTAATCTTTGTGGGAAGGCACTCACTATGGTTTTTCCCAATTTGATTTTTCCACATATAAAATATGTGTTCATGTGTTGTTATTTCTGTTTATCATATATTAATATTTTTTTTGTTCAATATAGAATTTATATGGTTACTCAAGTTTAGTTTTGGTTCATGCTAATTAACCCCCCCTCCCTTCCTCTTATCATCCAAAATGTGATTAACAATTCGTATTAGAGAAAGGTTCCTCTTGAGGAAGCTTTCTCACTTGAGGTTGATCTAGAGTCTTGAACACCATGTTTGAAGATCTATTTGAACAAAGTGATTGGCATGAAGATATCAATATGGATCATCAGTTGAAGAATTCTTTGGCTAATTTGAATAGAACCATATCATATTTGGTGAAGGCTAAAAATAAGATTATGTTTCAAGGAATACTTCTATATGATGCAAAGAAGAAAATAGAATATCTTGATGATAATTTGAATTGAAAGACTAAAAATTAAACTAAAGAAGCCAATGGACAAATTGAAAAAAGGGTTAAAAATGGAAGATGAAGATGAATTACTTAACTTAGAGCTTGATGAGAAGGACAAAGAATGTACAAATATGAAAATTGAAGTTGAGAAACTCAAAATGGAACTCAGATGGTTAAAAGGTGAGAAGGACAATATGGAATCTACATTTTTTAAGAATTTTGAAGAAAGAAAGAACAAATCTAAAAAATGGTGGAAGACAAAAATGATTTTGTAGACTAGATGTAGACGTAAGGCAAAAGGGACCTGATGGATTAAAGACCTTCTCCTATTCATTTCAGGTATTCATTGTTGGTAGTGGGACAACGTCCCTCATAGGGTTTGCGATATGGCTTAACCATCTCTTGTGTCTTTTATAAGTCTAGTGGTTGTATCAGGCATTAACAAGTCGATCTTTTGGTTCAACGAAAACCACTACTTGTAACAAGTGGTATCAGAGCTTGGTCAAAGGTTTGAATCAATGCAGGCCATGATGAGTGACATTGGGAGGGGGATTGTTGGCAGTGGACCAACATCTCTCACAGGGTTCATGACATGGCTTAACCAACTCCTATGTCTTCTATAGGTCTAGTGGTTGTTTCGGGCATTAACAAGTCAATCTTTTGGTGCAACAAAAACCACTAATTGTAACATTCATCTTTTAAGGGAGTTTATTTTTGTTTCTATAAAGTGGGACAAAAAGCTAATGAATGTACAAGTCAAAAAAAGAGTCATATTTTTAATGGAAGATGTTATCATCATAATAAGTTTGGACATAAGACCTTTCAGTACAAAAGTGGAATGGATATGAGTAGAATTGATAAGAAATTCAATGTACATTACTATGGTTGCAATAGATATGGTCATAGAATGGTTGAATGCATAATATATAACAATGTTAGGAAAAATGAAACTAAAAGAATGAAGAAGAATGATTTGGGTTTCTATAACTATAACAGGAGAGGACATATTACAAAATTTTGCAAAATTTTAGGACAAAAGGATTATCATCTAATGGTTGCAACAAAATCAAAAGAAAGAAACATAACATATTTTATGAAGGACACGAAAGATGTTTCTAAAGGTGGTCCAGCGTCTATTTTGGGTGTTGTTCCCTCTTCCAGTAAATAACTTAGACTGCAAGGTCTGAGGGGGATTTTTCATGAAAATTTGTTTCCCCCTTATAGTATGGATACTGAGTTTCTCCTCAACATGAAATTAAGTCTTTATGGATTTCTTGAAGGAAATATCCATTTTTAGTGGTCTAGAAAGATGACTATTCGGTTTAGTAAAAAATGTATCATCTTTTTAGTGGTGTCAAAAATAGTATATATTTGGTAGTTTACAATCATTTGCTTAATTGTGATTTTGCAAATTTAAGAGTGAAAGACTAGAGAAAAGGAATTCAAAAGATATTGTGATATGGAGATGGGAAAGATGGTAAATGTAAGTGATGTACCTAGACCTATTCATAGTAAGAATGTATTTGTTTTGTCTGGTAAGGATCTAGTTGGTGCTTTTTATAATATTGAAAAAAGGTTTATTTAAAAGGAAGATATTTTCTCATATATTTATGTTAATTTGGAAGAGTATGATCATGGAAAAATGAGGAAATTCAAACAAGATCATTTAGTCAAGGGCTTGCATTTTAAAGATGTTTATGTCAAGTCAGGGTGCAAGGGTTTGGATGCATCGAGTAATTTTTTGATGATTGAAGATGATTACATTGAATAGATTGGATTGAATAAAATACATGGAGAATATTTTTGGTTACAAAAACCTTATCCAATTAAAAAGTATGACCTAAGGGTTGTGACAGGACTCTGCGCTATTGGTGATGTGTCGGTGCTAAAATCAATTACTTATGTGTTAGTAAACATATTTAGTCTTAATTTTATCTATTGATAATTCTTCTCTATTGCCCTTTTTAAGACCAATTTTTACTAACAATTGGGTAAGTGTTGGATGCTCTCCACTTCCCTCTGAATTCTTTCTTAGGTACAGCTCCCTAATTGAATTTACAATTCAAGTTTTCCTTTTCTAACAACTATTCTAGTTTTAGCTTTTGACCTGAAAGCTTATAAGGCTGCTATAACATTCTTTAGATGTTCAGCATTTAAATGACTACTTTATGAAGAAGATTTGATCAAACAAAAAATCATAGTTTCCCGTTTCAAAAAACATATAATTTACTAGAACTAAAATATAATGATTTAATAACTGATTAACAAAAACCCCCAAGAATACTGGATAAGATTTTATATACCAGAAATGAACATATCAATCAAACACAGGACATATGTTCATCCAATTCAAACTGCAAAGATTTGGAACAAGTATATATATATAATCAAATTGTTGTTTCCATAACATAGATCAAAACATGCAACAGAAAATAAATCCTTATACAGTTTACTCGGAAAATTTTAGAGTACTTATTTCAAAGAAAACTTCTTCAAAGCCAAAAATACTAAGTCTACCTTCAAAATTTTCTAACCCCTACTTCTACGAAAACTAAGCTATTTGAAGTTTGAGCAAAGCCGAGAGGTCTCCCGAAAAACCTGACCTCTCGGTTAAACAGTTAAAATAGCTTAAAGAGTTAAAAGGACACCTAGACCCATGAGTTTTAAAACATGAAACTTAAAAGATTAAATGTCAATCTCTACATCTTTCTCAGAGGCGCACTCCTCTTCTCTGGTGATATTCTCTCCTTCCGCTACAATCTACTTTGTCATCTCCAGCTGCTTATGTGCCTGCAGTAGTTCCTTGGTGTGTGGCATGTGCGGTACCCTCAAGTTCATGATCCTAAACATTGCAGCTTCTTTGGTCCACTTTACTTTCCTGACTTTTTTGATGGTTAAAGGAAACTGATCCACACCGAGATAGAGCATTGATTCAACTCGAGCAACCTGAGTTAAGTCTAAGGGTTTAGGATTTAGTTTGTCCTTAAGTTTCTTCATGGTGTTTTCAAACATAGCAAGGGCTATTTTCTGTTCCTATTCTCCCATAGAAGCTATATATGTATGAGCAAAGTTTATCACCTTAAGCTCAGTGATCATAGCCTTTTGTAACTGCTTGATCTCATGCTCACTGTCCTTGTTCTCAGAAATACTACTTCTGACAGTGCTCAAATGCCAACTTATATTTTTCCTAAGAACAAAGAAGGTAGAGTCATCTTGTACTTTGACACCCTGATCTGTGCAGAACTTTACATAGCCATACTTTTCAATTTCAAGAAACTTGGACATGGTGGCGAACCATTTTTCTTCATCCCTCTCCCATACCTACCTTTCAGATTGTAGTTCTCCTGTCAAAACTTCTATCTCATGCAAAACCTCATGCACCTCTTTTAAGTACTTAGAACCGCTCTTAAGGATTTCACAAATCCACTCCTCCATAGAAACTGCTAGAGCACGTCCCTTTTGAACCTGAGTGAGAAAATTCTTGCTTTCAGCTGATTCTGGGTCAAAGACTTGGGGAGATTGAACTAAAGGAATGGCATCAAAACTACAAAAGGTGTTAATAAATTGTGACAGAGTCACTATAGTTTGTTTCAATTCCTTCTTTTCTTTTCCATCCTGCCAAGAAGAGTTCAACATTTGTTGTGCAGTCTCTTTGAATAAGTTATTTTTGCCAGCCCTGTCCATGTTTCCCAACTCTACTTTGGTAATCTCAAAGTCTTCAGCTTTAACCTCCTGTTCATCTTCCTTACCTTCCTTTGGTTTGTAAGTGGCAACTTCAGTGGTCCATTTTCTAGTTTTCTCATCAGTAAACATGCGAGCCGTGCTCTTAACCTTTTTTGTCTTCGGGGTCTTTTGAACATATTTACTTACAATATCTTTAACAGGAATTGAAGCAGGAACTAAATTGTGCTTTTTACTTACAGTAGTTAACAGCCAGGGAAGTGAAACTCCAGAACTCAAGGACTATTCAGTTGTCTTCATTGGTGTGGATATCACTTCCAATGTAGCATCATCTAGGTCGAAGAGGTCCTTTCCTATTTGTTCATTTTCTGATATATGGAAATTGATATCTTCCATTTTAAATCATCCAGGTTTACCATCAGAGGTTCTGTCTAAGCCATATCTTTCTTTGTCCTTGACTTGGTTCTAGATCTTGTTATTCTTTGTGGTAAAACAATTGGGAGAGAATCAATTACAATCTTCTTCTTTGAGTTCCTAACTCGAGATTTCTCAAAAGCCCCTGTAGTTCCAATATGTGTAGGTGAATTAGAAATAGAAATAGAAGGATCTAAAGGAGAAAATGCAACTTCTTCTTTTTCTACTCTAATTCCTTTTCTCTTCCTTCTTCTCTGTAGCCACTCATTGGTTAAGTGAATCACATGTGAAGTTCTCTCCTCAATGTCATCTTCTTCATTTTTAGACCAGTCAACAATCACTTCATTTTTCTCAATAGATTTTTTGTAACTAGGATCAAACATATCTGAGCCGTCATCAGTGACTCCCTCTACATTTATCTGTAACCTCATGGACTGAATCTGAGAAATACACAAACAACTATGTTCTCTTTCTTCTACCTATGACTCATCTTTGCAATCCTCCCAGAAATCTTCTAGGTGAGGGATGGGAAACATATGCACCCTAAGGCCCAGGACTCCACTAGCATAATTCTTATTGTCAAACCCCACCCGTTCTGCATAAAATTTGAAGCCAAAATGATGGATACTGCACCCAATGCTAAAAGAATCTTCCATGGTATTACATGATAGTCTTCCTAAAGAAATAGGAAAAACTTTTATCCATTCATCTTCAGGCAAAAATCTTTTCAAAACTTTTGATAACTACCGGAAAATTTCAGCCAATACAAAACATTCAAGTGTGTACCTAGGAAGCCTTAACGGTTGATCTTCGAAACCCCCAACCCTGATATAGGTAAATTTTGGGAATTGAATGTAATAGCTCCCATACTTGGTTATCAAAGTTTGAGCTTCAAGACTGATTCTTTTACCTGGTATACTAACCAGTTCATAACACAGTTTACCCAGAAAGGTATCATGGACTTTTTTATAATCTTCAATAGCTTTATTTTTCTACAAAAGGGGGTAGAATTCATACACACTCATATTTACAACCAAGGGTTCATGAGGGAGACCGAGCCAGGATCTGCTACATGCAAGACAGTAAATGAGATATGAGGACATAAAGAAGTCACTCCCTATTAACTTGGATGTGTTAAGCTATTCCCTTAGAGAGCTTTCAATTAACTCAACCCAATCAAGAGTTTGGGTCCCATCCAAGATAATATGGACATAAAAGTACATCTAGTCGGCAAATAAAAAGGAAACCTGAGAACCACTGACCTGGTGTAACATGACTATGAGGTCACTGATGTATGGACAAACATGGGTCCTATTAAATTTCTTTGGGAGGTGGGAACCACCCCTCTGAGGATTCAGTAACCAATTTCTAGCCATAGAGGTGCGGTTTGCATCTCTATTTTCATTAAATTTTACAATAGATTGGGCTGGCGAGAAGGCGGAGAAATCCTTTTCTGGTATTTGTAGGGCTTGAGCCACTAACTCCCTCTTAATGGGTATCAGAATGGAGCCATCTTTATTCTTTATAGATTTAGTCCTCGCATCATAACATTCAATACACTTAAAAATGAGCTCAGGATAGGCAATAGTGGGGGGAAATGTGGCTGCAGAACATAAATCACTATGTAGAATTTCTAGAGCTGGTGTGTCATCTAAAGAATTCAAGAGCTGGGAAGGCAGGTTTTCAATGTCATACCCTTCTAAATCAGTGTCTATAATTGTAGGACCATCACACACCAGACTGGAAGAATTCCCAAACAAATGAAAAATTGACTTCATTTTCATTGAAAATACCCCCCAACCCTTCATAGCTGATCATAAATCTTTATAAAAAGAACAAGGACCATAGCCAACTCACCTCTGAATTGCAGACACCCCTGAGTACAAAGCTTTTCCAAGACTACCTCCGTGCACCAGCTCTTGAAGAAAACTCACGCTTTTGTAATAAGATGAACACAGAATTAAGCTTAAGTATACTTTTAGGGTACCTGAATTTATTAGAAATCCTTGCTATTAATGCCATGGATTTGATTTGACATTTAAATCAAGAGATCGTAATCATTATTTAAACAAGTCCTAAGGCCATCACTTCTAATTATGGTTGCGCAAACCAAGGAGGTACTTCATTAAGTTTGTTATGTGCTAGCATTTAATTCCCCTTGTTGTGGGTCCCAACATACTGCTGGTTTTAGAAACTCATGCTCTGGCTAACGTCACTGAACTCCCTTGAACATACATGAACCAAGTTCTCTGGAGTTCTCAACTGTTCTTTGCTGTTCAAGACTTTTTACTGTCGGCAAACTTTAGGCAAAATTCCATACCCAGAAACATTAAATTGAAACTTCTTACGATTCAGATTGCCTTATGTTTTATCCCCTTTCTGGTGTTCTCAAAGAAAACAACCGATCACCTGCAAAAGTGCAAACTTAGTCAAAATGTTAAAAAAATGCGAACACCTTTGAACCTAAGGGAACACAGTTCTACACTGTTCGCCGGTGTTCAGGGGTGTTCAAGACCTTTCTAAGTATGAAACGTTAAGTGACTAAGAAGACCAAAGCAACAAAAGAACTAAATACAAATATCAAAGGGAAGACTGTGAGAGGCATATTTTGACACAGAGACAATTCTGAGCACACGCATTTGCTTAAGAAAAACCAAGGATCAAGATAGAAATTGGGACTAACATTATGAAAAGGTAAATAAATTGACCAAGATTGTGTCTGATGGTAGGGCTCCAAAAATTGACATTATTATGGATTTGGGGATCAAATGTGCTTTAATGGGGATATCATAAAAAATCTATAATAGAAAAAAAGAAATTTCATGTGCGGCTACCAAAGTTCATGTTTCTTACAGAGAATGATGATTATGATCTTTGCAAGACACTAAGGAGATAGTTGTTTGACAACTTGATGCTGACAAAGGATGAACACTATCTATTATACTATGGTCCGTTAATTATCTATCTAATTTTATACTTTTTGAAATCTATATTGAATTTATAGAATGTAGATTGGGGAAATGATATAAATTTTTGGTCACAAATTAATATGTACTTGGATAATTTGGGAAATAGTATTGCTAATTGTAGAAGATACTTTGATGAGCTAAAGGATATATTGTGTTTTAGGAATCAAATTCCTCCTAAGGTTATTGACTAGTATAAGGATGATTTTGTCTTCTATGTTGATAAGGATTTCTACTATATAGAATTAGTTATTCCTAGAATTTTTTGAGTAAATAAGTTATTCTATAAATTTATTGAGGATGATTGCATGAGAAACATTGAAAGATTGATCAAATTTCCAAAGGATAATGATGTTCCAAGGCTTGAGGTTGTGGAAAAACAATATATTACTATTGGTGAAGGAAAAGGTAAGGGTAAAAGTACAATGAAGATGTCGACAAAGGCTTCATCCTATGGTATAGAAGAGAAGAGAGAAAGAAGAGTGCATCTGGAGAGATACTCCATTGTGGTAATTGTTTCTAGTGACAACTAATAAGAATAAGAATAGAGGATATCATTGTATAGAAGGGAATTGAAAGTGTTGATGTACAAGTTTATATTAGTGAGGAGCATGTTTCTTTTCCTATCTCATCATATAATGATAATTTATTAGTTGAAAAAGTCCTTATTATGCTAAGTCAGTCAAGAGGACTGAAGAATATTGAAGGTATGCTCCTTAATGTTCATGTTTATGATCATGATGTTATTATAGAAGGGTTGGAAAAACATGTAGGAAAAAATAAAATAGTACTAAATGATCTCTCTGATGTGTGTCTAAAAGAACTTATTGAGGTCATGAGAGAAAAGATAATAACTGATGTTTCTATCTCTAAAGAGAACAATGTTCCTGAAGAAAATTTGACTATTAAAATGATTGGAAAATGTAGAAAGGGTCAGTTAGAGTTTATAGATGAAATGGAGTACTTTAAAAGACATATCAAATTTGTAGATGCTTTGTACAATTTTGGTGTGTACTGGTTGAAGGCCACATAAAGTTTCAAAAAGGAAATGGACTCTATTGGGTCCCATTTAATTGATGCTATGACAAATTCCAACATCTTCAGATATGTTTCTGGAGGAAAAAGAAAAAAAATAAAGGAGTTACAATTATAATTAGATACAAATAGGAGAAAGAGAGATGAATATATTAGAAAATTTTGTGATTTTAGAGAATTGGTTGAAACAAAACATAATTTTATGATGAAAATAAATGAGGGAGCCAAACATTTTGAAAGAGGTATAGAAAATATAACATAATTTGATGATTTTATGAACAAGTTGATTGAAATTGAGTGTCATAATAGGATATTATATTCTACTACGAGTGATTGGAAGATGACTATAGAGAGTATGAAGAAGAGGATTAGAGAAATCTAGCCTAAGAATATTTAATTTCTCAATTATATGCTTTTCAATTTTTGGTTGGAGAAGATTGGTGATACAAGTTTGTTTTGAATTTTTTTTCTTTTTGGAAAATATTCATACTCGGAATTATTTTGGTTATTGTAGTTAGGGGGAGTTGACAACAAATGAAACATTTTTGGTGGTTATTTGACATAAACGAAAAAGGGATAAATTGTTGGAAATATATGTTTATCATTTTATTGTCTAGGTATCATTTATGTTAAACATTATGGTTTGAAGGTGTTGGAAGTATTGTGGTATGAAGGTATTTGTTGAAAATAGGTTTTGGTATATCTATGATCATAAGAAGGTGGTTTTTATCAAGCTTTAGTATTATATTCTTATGTCTAAAAGTCTACCTGATCCAAATGATTGTGATTCAGTGACAAAGATATTTAGTTGAAAATAATAGTTTTATAGTTGTAGATGACATTTCTACAATTGTCCTTACAATTGTGCCTTCCAGAAGGTTTTTGATTCGAAAACAAAGATTGAAGATATCCAGATACAATTTATATTTTTTTTAGGTCTTAGTCTTGGTTGTGGTATTTTTTGGTGATACAAAAATAGTTCCTGATGATTCAAAAATAGTCTTACCAAGTGTTGGAATTAAGATCACATCTTGGTCTAGTAAGGAAATAAGTTGTGATGGATAGGTGAAATGGACTATTGGAAAGTGACATAAATTCTAACATGGTGTGTGGATCTCACCATGGCATTTGGAGGTTAGAATTTAGTTGACAAGTTAAGTAGTTCTTTGGGAAGTGTGACTACACATTTAAGGTGGAAAATTTGTTCTAGAATTGTGAATCTATCATTGGGCTATGTTAATATGTTTATGGTCCTCTCTCTCTCTCTTGGAGTGGATCATGCTTCTTGATTTAGGTATGAGATATACATTTAAT
The DNA here is from genome assembly GCA_027943335.1 of Chamaecyparis obtusa. Lineage (NCBI taxonomy): Eukaryota > Viridiplantae > Streptophyta > Pinopsida > Cupressales > Cupressaceae > Chamaecyparis > Chamaecyparis obtusa. Next base: position 1,158,253 of record BSBK01000102.1, on the reverse strand, counting down.
TTTTATCTCTTATTCAGATGGGTTTTTGATATCTGTGACCTATGCATTTAATAGTTATCTCTTATCTGGTTGGATCCATTCTATTTTTTTGTCTATATGCTTCTGGCATGAGACCTTATTGTATTTTATTGTTTCTATGGATGAGTTGTAACTTAATTGTAATATCATTTTTGGCATGGTCAACCTTGTTGTAAAATCCAATGATCCATCTTGTATATAAGAATGAAGTATATTTTATCAATAAAAAATACACGAAAAAATAGAAGGTGAAGAGAAAGGGAAGTGAAGATATATATGTTGAGTTTCAAAAAAGTAGAGTTTGGTTTATGAGGCTGTTATTTAGTAATGAAAAAAATGTAAAGGAAGTAGCAGTGGGTTGCTAACATTGACAATGTTGTGTAGATCAACTGCATAGTCAGAAGAATTACTCTTTATCCTCTATGGAGAGTCCATTGTACCTTGGACAGTGGGTCTTGGGTGCAAAAGTTCTTTTTATATCTTGCTACTTGGCAGTATTATTTCATATACAAGTATGGATTAGTGAACCTTCTCAGAGAAATGAACTACTACAACCATTATAATCAAACTATATATATTACTGATTCATATTTGTAGGTGTGAAGTCACCATGGTTTTTTCCAGTTTGGGTTTTCCACGCTTAAAATCTTGGTGTTCATGTGTTTTTGTTTATGTTCATTATATGCTTAATGTTTTATGTGGTGAATATAGAAGTTAGTTGCTTACACAAGTGTAGTTGTGTTTAGTATTGATTCATCCACCCTCCTAAACATACAGAGTGTGATTATCAAATAGGAGGGAAGATTGTTGGCAATTGGCATGTTATATGTGTTTTCATTGATGTCAACATATTAGAGAGCTCAGAGGAGTGTCAACATGTCTGAAGAAGTTAGATGAATTGACTAGAACATCTAGTTGTTGGATGCTAACTGAACTATTGCAAGTTAGCCAGTCCAAAAGGATGTTCAAAGGTCCGGTGAGGTCTAGATATTGAATATATTAAGTCGCACACATGGGAGATTATTGATGAAGGTCAATACTTAGTTCACTCCAAGTTTCAGAGAATAACATGAATATTTGAGTATGATTCAAGGTCAGATTTGATGAATAGAAGACAAAGTGACAAATAGTGTTAATAGGTAGACATAAAAGGGTCTGATGTGTTGAATCAAGATGGAATCTATTAGAGCACATTTATGAGTTTTTTAGAGACATACTCAAGTATCCTCAACTCAAAGGGTTAATACTTTAGAAGTTTTCATGGCATAATTTTATTGTCTAAGAGGTTAGTGTCAGTGTTCTTGAGGAGCAAGTGAAAAAAGGCTAGAAAATCCAATGGCTACGGTGGATTTTTGTAGATGAGTATTTATAAGGATGCTCTAGACTATTCTTGAGGTATGTTCTTGATGATTTGGCAATATACATGGATAAAAAGGACCTAATTGATGGAATTTTTGGACAATAATAATATTAATCTTGTTCTTGGCCGACTAGGTTGGTAAATCATGTTGTGCAAGTGGTAAACCATGAAATCTGAGAGATTTATGATCTCTAGGTGGTTTTTATGAGTTTTTAGTTGTATTTGACAATCATAGTTGGATTTGACATGATATTTGGTGTGAATATTTTAAAGGAAGATGAGTTATGGTTTGGAGACCTAATTATTGATATAAAAAGATGAATTAGGGAAATTTAGTTGTGGATCATGGATATGAATGCTAAAGGGTGCTAGAAGAGGAAGAGTGTGATTGAGGGATGATTAGAAGTGGTTCAATAAGAGGTTGAATAGGGATATGTAGTGTGTGGTACATTGGAGCTTTATTACACATTAGGTAGATGTCATTTTCATAGTTCACAAAATATAAGATTACTGTAGTGATTATTTTGTAAGGCAACAAGCCTTCCTTAGGGTTGTAGCCTAAGGTTTTTCCTTTGAGAAATGAGATCTAGGAGGTGAGCCTAAATACAAGTGCATTCCCCATATATTATAATAGGTTTATACTTCTAACAAGGTATTTACTTATTGTGGGCAATCAGGCCCATCGTGGTTTTCCCCTTAACAGGGTTTCCATGATAAACATCTTGTGTCAACTTGGATTTGTATATGCATGAATGTTTTATACTTTATCTAATTAGATCATATTTAAGGGTACCAAAGTTTATGGGTTTTGAGGGTTTAATAATTTTAAGGTAAATATATTAGGAACAACTAATTCACCCCCCCCCCCCCCTCTCCTCTTAGTTTTTCTCTGCCATATTATCAGTAATTGGTATCAGAGCTCTGGTCCCTTTTGAAGGAAGCTTAATAGCTTAAGAGATATCCAATATGGAAGATTACAAGAAGGATAGTCCTAGGTTTGAAGGCACAAACTACCCTATATGGAAAGGATGGATGATCACCCATTTAAGATGCACTGGAGAGGACTTTGGACTATCACAAAGAACTTCTACACTCCTCTTGCAGATCTATCTATGTCTACACTAGATGAGAAGAAGCACTTTGAGTATAATATCAGAGCCAAAGAAGCATTTCTAATTGCCCTATTAGATATAGAGTTGTGTACTAAAAGTACCTTTATAGGATTAGTTTGTCAAGATATAAATCAAAATAAGAAAGAAATATGATAATTAGTAAGCTATTCAATGAAAATAATGACAATAAGCATCCTATAGCTCTCTATTTAAGTATGCTAATGCAAAGCTCTCAGCAAGCTTCCATTAGTGATAATGAATTCAAGCCTATTTTACTCAAAACAATGCTCAAATTATGCTAAAATGCCCTTCTAGCTAAAATTCTCAATAACTTGGATGCAATTCTTAGATATATGGACCCTTTAAACTGATTTTAGCCTTGCTTTTATAGATTTTTGCAAGCATAGGGGGTGGAGTTAATTTGATTTTGATTGAGTTTGAGTTAAGTCCATGGTTTCAAATATGGGGACAATTTAAATATTTTGTCCTTAAAGCTTGGGACAATGAGACAAAATGAGTGGTCAAGATGCTCTCACCTCATGAGTGATTGAGATTTAATTTTGGCTTGATCCATGTGAGTCCTATCCTTATTTCCCATTGGTTGAGGTATTTTCCTCCCATGTGGTGGATGAGGGAAAATAGGAATTAATTAATTGAATTTCATTGATTTCTTTATCCATGTGTACCCCTTGAATGGGTTGATTTGATTTTAATTGAACTATACAATTAATTAGATTAATTGGATAATTAATCAATTTATTTTGATTTAATTAATTTAATTAGATTTTGATTTTCAATTAATGTTGGATTGTGGCTTGATTGCAATTAATGCTTTGATTTTTCCTTACGTGCTCAATTGATTTAATCTTGACCATTTTTAGGTGATTACAAATGCACCTCTTTGAATCGATGTGCGAAGCGCATTGGTTCAAAGATTGTCCGATATCCTAATGTAGATTTCTTTATTTTGATGATAGAAGTAGATTCTCTAATGAAGTCCTGATTGATTGATGGTCTCGATAGTCATTTTGATAATGGATCTTTGATGCAATGTCTATTTTGACCTGATTTGCCGATTTCAATGCCCCACTGATGAATGTAAAAATTCTTACATTTAAAGATTGAGCCCTTGATTTGATTATGTTGATGATGTGAATGATGATTCGAGTGTATTCCCCCTCAGAAATGAAATTAAATTTGATTATGGTGAAAAAAAATTGCATTTTTTATCAATTTCGTTGAATATTTTCATTTTTGCGTTAATTTTGATTTCATTTATGATATTGTTTTTAAGATAATCTGATGAAAAATGCCCCTGAATCAATTGATCAGGTGTTCAATTTGGCCCCTGGGTCAATTTTCTGCCAAAAAGGGCCCTTTTTAGGTCAAAAAGGCTATATATAGGGGTGAAAAGTCAATTTTACTATTCATTTTTACCTCTCTATTTTACTTTTCACCCTCTGACTCTTCTGAGCTGTGATAATGGAGGTCCCATACAAGGAGCCCAGATTTGAGTGAGGTTGCTGATACCAGAGGCCATTGGACTATGGACCTCCGATGAGTACCCCTGGAATCATCTCGTGTCATTTTTATGTATTTAATTTTGAAAAATTTAGATTTTTCTAGGTAATTTTTTTTTTCCAAATTTTAATGAAATAACACATACAACCATTTTAGTAGTGCGTACACTTTTATTTTAGCACATCCATTATTTTCCATAGCGCGTACAAACAAAAACCCTAGGTTAGAATTTCGCTTTAAAACTTTTTTGAGCGTGTATGATTTAGTCTTCTCATTTGAAACTTTTTGTAGTGCATACATGTAATTCTTGTAGCATGTGTACAATCTTGTAGTGTGTACACATAGTTTTAGCACATTTGATAGTTTAAGTAGCATGTTTAAACTTTTTAATGGTGCATTTTCCTTTTAGCATGTAAAAGAAATGAAATAGCGCGTACACCCTTTTTTGTGATTTTTAGCTCTTTATGTTAGTTTTCTTGCTTGGTTGATTGTGTCGATCATTTAATTGGCTTGGTTGATGAGTCCTGTGATGAAACAATTTGTTTGATGTCAGCTGTGATCATGTGATGATGAATTTTTATTGTCAATCTTGATTGTTTGGTCGATTGTGATGATGAATTTGCCATCCTCTCTAAGTAGATTTAGGAAAATTGATAGTGGTTTGATAGGTTTTAGGATGTTGATTAACTTGTGATGATTCAACATTTGATGATTTTGATTATTGATGTGATGTTCACTTGCTTCCGTAAGCTCCCCTTCATAAGTTAGCTATCTGAGGGTTGTTTCCTTTATCTTTTGAGATGATCGACAATCTCAGTGGATAGGAGCATTGATTGATAGGGCATTGTGGTCTTTCATTCTTTCTTTACATACCTTAATTCTGAGTGAATTAGGGTTTACTCATAGCTATGGTAGAGAGGTGGCACTTTGACCATAATACCTTTCACTTGCTGCTAGAGGAGATGACCATCACTCTCAAGGACGTGTATAGATTTCTCTAGATTCCTACCCATGGAGAGATCATATAGTATGATAAGGTATATGATGGGACTCTATGTAGATGCTTGTTCAGTGACCTGACCATTGGTGATGACAATATTTTGTGGGCACAGTTCACTTCTTTCCCAGTTCTTCCCATAGTACTTGGAGTACTGGTCAGTGGATTCTCGCTACCTGACTGACGAGGTCATGGATTTGTAGCTAGATGGGACCAAATTTTAGAGGATATGATTATCCATCCTCAGATATTTGACTAGGGATATTGCATACTAGCGCAATTATATCACAAGCTGCATGATATGGTTTACAAATGTGATGCTACACTATTTGTGAGGATAGTTTTGTTAAAGCTATGGACATGGGAGCATCTTCTTGTCACATGCCCTATTGTAGTGTGAGGAAAAGACCTTGGGTGGCCTTTCACATTTATTTATGAGGGTATGGTTGTCCAAAAACATATGGAAAAACATGACTATTGGAGACATATCATTGATGATCTGGATCAGGTGACATGGAGGTTGTATCTTGGATATGAGACATGGGAAGAGGATGCAATAGAGCTCCCATTCATGTGTATGCCCCAGTGGATGATTGGGTATACACCATTGATTATTGAGAAATTTTTATTTTACAAAGTTCTTCGGCAGTATGGACAATCTCAGGGCATGCCACAAGTATTAAAAATTTATGCAAGAGTATAGGAAGAGCGATCCCTTCGGGGTCTATAGATTGACTACATGACTACACATGATGAGCTCCTAGGCCTACCTCATTTGGCATAGGACATGAGGGAGCACATAGTTGATGCAGGGATGACTGATGATTATGCCCAGTGGTTCCTTTAGAGCCCGTTTCTACAATTCATCAATCTCATAGAGCCTGTACCTAGGGCCAATAATAGATTTGATGATGATGATGATGATGATGTGATGCAAGAGCATCCTGGGTGTAAGAGCAATCTTGCATCAACCAAAAATATATCTATTTTTATATTCAATAAGGGCTATTTTGTGCAGAGCTGCTATTTATGGAAAGTTTCTATTTTTTGGTAATTTTTGTATGTGCTCAGAATGATCTAATTTCTTTCTTGGAGGTTCATTTTGGTCATATAAGTCTGCCAGTAAAGTTTCATTTCCAGATCAAGTGTATGTTGGAAGATATTGAAGATTTTTGGTATTGGCAGCAAGGTACAGAAACTTTGAACTCAGTTTTGAACGCTTTAGAGGCCCCGAATGAGGTCAAAAATTTGGGTGACGGGCACTTGCACAGGTCAAGCTTGTAGAACACTTCGTGGCATTTCTGAAATAGGGTTATAATAGCGGATCGGGTCAACTGGTGATGACTTATGGTCTTCGGAAGTTGGGCCACCTGAAATGGCGGAAAATAATTTTCTTCAAAATTTCTGTTCGGATTTCAAAGGTTATTTTGAGCTGACTATGATGTAATAAAATGTAAAATAAAATAATTCTATGTTTGGTCGGCCTTATTGGCTAAAATTCTGGAACCTTCCCAGGCAGTGGAAAATTGCCTATATAAGAAAAGCTGTATTATTGTCTTAGGCAGTTCAGAATAGTTCTGGGTAGTAGATCTGGGTAATAATTCGAAGCTTTGTCCTACAGAATATTGTAAGGGAATGCCCATGTGGCTTTTCATATTGTAATTTTGAAAGTTTGTAATTCCACATTTGTGGAGATAACAAGAAGCCAATTTTCTGTTCTTGCATATTGTTGTAGTTTCTCTGTTTCTGTTATGTGTTTCTGGTATTAAGGGGAGCACCCTTCATCAAGTGGTATCAGAGAAGGTTTTCTTGAGTGTGTGAACAGATCACCGACTATGGGGTAGTTTGCACCAGGATCGTGGTTAGGGTTTCAGTGCACATCGCGTAAATGCCTCCATGAAGAGAACGTGGTGGAAGACCTAGTGTTGTGACACCTGAGGTTAGAGAGCTGCAGAGACAAGTGTGAGCATTGCAAGAAGAGATTCATAGAGGAATGAATCTTAATGTTAGAGATGAAAGTAAGGATGAAGCCGAAGAAGAATATCAAGAAGCAGAAGCTGAAATTGTGAACAAGGAGGAAGAAAGACTTTTTCAGGCCATTTCTAAGATTGGGAAAAGACCTAAGATTGAGGTTCCTACATTTTTTGGAAATCTTAACACAGAGGAATTGATCAACTGGATCAATGAATGTGAAGAATATTTTGAGTATAAAGATGTTGAAGATCCTGATAGGGTCAAATTTGCGAAGGCCAGATTGAAAGGTCATGCGAAGATCTGGTGGCAAGAAATTCAATTGGAGTGAAATAGAAGAGGGAAAGATAAAATCACAAGATGGGATCAGATGGTGGATAAATTGAAGTGACAGTTCATTCCTGTTGATTATGAGCTTGACCTACTAAAGAAAATGCAAAGTTTGAAGCAAGCAGGAAGATCTGTTTAGGAGTATACAGAGGAGTTCTATCGACTTCTCATCAGAACAGGCCATGCGGAAGTTGATAAGGAGAAAGTTGCCCGATACCTTAATGGGTTAAGGCCAAGCATTCAGGAGGAGCTGAATCTAGTTTGAATGAACAGTATTGAAGAGGCATACCAGTTTGCCCTAAAAGTAGAGGAAAAGCTGAACAAGAAGTTTGAGAACAAACAAAACGGAAGAGGTCGCGGTGGACGATCTGGTGGATGGTCATATGGTGGCTAAAATGAAGATCCAAAAAAGAAGAATGAGGCTAGTAGTAGTCAGAATCAGCAAGGAAATAATTCCAATCACTTCCAAGATCAGAATAATAGAGATCAGAGAGGAAGAGGAAGAGGACAAGGATCTGGAAGAGGTGGCTTTCGTGGAACATGTTTTCACTATGGAGAAGAAGGTCATAGGGAATTTGAATGTCCTCAGCACCAAGACAGGAGAAATGAAGGCCAGGCCAAAGTTGCACATGTAGATGAAGATGCCAGATCATCAAATTCTGAAGATGCTGAAAGAGGAGAAATGTTGATTAACAGAAGAGTCATGTTGAGTGGTGAGAATGAACCTGAGCAAAGGAGGAGCCTATTTCGCACCAGGTGCAAATGTGAAGGTAAATGTTGTGATGTGATTATTGATAGTGGAAGCACTGACAATTTGGTGTCAGAAGAGATGGTGACAAAGTTGAAGCTCAAGAGACAGAAACACCCACATCCATATTGGATTGCCTGGGTATAGGATGACCACAAGGTCATGGTCAATGAACAATGCCTAGTGAAGTTCAAGATTGGTGGATACCAAGAAGAGGTATTGTGTGATATCATATCTATGGATGCATGTCATATGTTGTTGGGTAGACCATGGCAGTTTGATAGATGTGCTGTACATGATGACCGTGCGAATACCTATTCCATGACAAAGGATGGAGTGCGACATAAGCTAAGACCATTGAAGGAGACTGAAGAAAAGGTATGTGGTAATCCAAGGATAACTTTTGTTCATGCAAGCAATTTTCTAGATGGTATGAAGCATGAGCATGTATGTTTTGCTTTAATTCCAAAAGCTGGTAAAGAGGAAGTAGAAGATGTTCCTGTAGAAGTTGCAGATTTGTTGAATGAGTTTCAGGATATTGTATTTGATAACATTCCTGATGGATTACCACCATTCAGGAAGATCAGTCATCAGATAGACTTGATCCCAGGAGTGAGTTTGCCGAACAAAGCAGCACACAGAATGACACCTGTAGAAAGTGAGGAGTTGAACAGACAATTACATGAACTGTTACAGAAAGGATTGATCCGTGAGAGTCTGAGTCCCTATGCTGTACCAATGGTATTAGCACCAAAGAAGAATAGAGAATGGAGGATGTGTACAGATTCTAGGGCAATAAACAAGATCACAATCAAGTACAGGTTTCGATTGCCATGAATGGATGATATTATGGACTGTTTGAGTGGAGCTGTGTATTTTTTAGAGATAGATTTGAAAAGTGGATATCATCAGATTCGGATCAGAGAAGGAGATGAATGGAAGACTGCCTTCAAGACAAAGGAAGGACTGTATGAGTGGTTAGTCATACCTTTTGGGCTAACCAATGCACTGAGCACTTTCATGCAGCTCATGAACGAGGTTCTGAAAGGATTTCTGGGTAAGTTTGTCATTGTTTACCTAGATGATATTTTGATATTTAGTAAAACATTGGAGGAGCATATGATGCATATTCGTATGGTATTTGAGAATTTGAGAGATGAGAAATGGTTGATTAATTTGAAGAAGTGCAATTTTGTGAAGAAAGAGTTAGTGTATTTGGGATTTGTAGTTTCAAGAGAAGGTCTAAAAATGGACCCAGAGAAGGTACAAGCTATCCTTGAATGGCCTACTCTAAGGAGTGCTACTGAGGTAAGATCTTTTCATGGTCTAGCTAGCTTTTACAAAAAATTTATCAAAAATTTTAGCAGTATTTGTGGACCCTTGACTGAAACAATGAGAGGGGATATAAAAGAGTTTAAGTGGACTAATGGGGCAGAAAAGAGTTTTCAATTGTTGAAACAAAAAGTTATAGAACAACCTGTTTTAGCACGTCCAGATTTTAATAAGGTGTTTCAAGTAGATTGTGATGCTAGTGGTACTGCAATAGGAGCTGTTATGAGCCAAGAAGGTAAACCTGTTGCTTATTTCAGTGAGAAGTTAAATGATACCAAGAGAAAATATTCTATTTATGATAAGGAATTTTATGCTATAGTTCAAGCATTGAAGAAGTGGAGACACTATCTACTTCCTAAGGAGTTTGTTTTGTATACTGATCATCAAGCTTTGCAATATTTGAATAGTCAAGGAAAATTGAATCAAAGGCATTAGAAATGGGTTGAGTTTTTGTAGAGTTATACATTTGTTTTGAAACACAGGAGTGGAAAGTCTAATAGGGTTGCAGATGCTCTTAGCAGAAGGCAACTATTGCTGACAAAAATACAGATTGAAGTGGTTGGGTTCAAAGAACTCAAGAATTTGTATCCAGAGGACCCTGATTTTGGTGAAGCTTGGAAAGCTTGTATAGAACCTGTTACTCTAGACAGGATGAAATGGCTGAATTTTATCATCCCAGATGATATGCTATTTAGAGGGAGTCAGTTGTGCATTCCATGAAGTTCTATGAGGGAGAATCTCATCAAGGAGAAGCATAGTGGAGGATTGGCTGGACATTTTGGTCGTGATAAAACCCTTGCTTTGGTTGGTGAGAATTATTATTGGCCGCAATTGCAGCAAGATGTGAAGAATTTTGTACAGAGTTGTAGAGTATGTCAGATGATGAAAGGAGTGAAGCAAAATACAAGGTTGTATCAGCCATTACCCATACCAAAGAAGCCTTGGGAGGATATTAGCATGGACTTTGTTTTTGGTTTACCGAGGACTCAGCGAGGACATGATTCAATTTTTGTGGTAGTTGACAGATTTTCAAAGATGGCACATTTCATTCCCTGCAAGAAGACTAATGATGCTGTTCATGTAGCAGAATTATTTTTAAGAGAAGTAGTGAGATTTCATGGTTTGCCAAAGACCATACTTTCAGATCGGGACACTAAATTTGTTGGATATTTCTGGCATACATTGTGGAAGAAGTTGCAGACAGATTTGAAATTTAGTTCATCGCATCATCCACAGATTGATGGACAGACAGAGGTGGTGAATAGGAGTTTGGGAAATTTGCTGAAATATTTGGTTGGAGATAAGCCAACAGGATGGGATTTGATTTTACCACAGGGGGAATTTGCATACAATAATTTTGTCAACAGGAGCACTGGTAAATCACCATTCCAGATTGTATATGGAAGTAGTCCGAGAAATGCATCTGAATTGAGGAAGATAGATAAAGGAGAAATAAGTAGTGCTGAAGCTGAGGATTTTGCAGAACACTTGAAGAACATCCATGGGGAGGTGAGGAAGCATATTACCAAGATGATCGCACAGTATAAGGCTAAGGCAGATGAGAAAAGGAGGTATAAGGAATTTCAGGTTGGTGATGAAGTGATGGTTCATTTGCACAAGGAGCGGTTTCTAGTTGGTACATATAACAAGCTGAAAATGAAAAAGTTTGGACCATGTAGGATACTGAAAAAACATGATTCAGGAAATGCATATGACGTAGAATTGCCTACTGAGCTAAATATTTCACCAGTGTTTAACATTTTAGATCTGACAAAGTATCATGAAGAAGGTGTTGAAGATGAGATCACAGTAGCACAGTGGAGTATTTCGGCAACTAGTTCAGACACTAAGGAGATTGAAGATATACTAGACAGTCGTGTTGGCAGAAGCACAAAGAACAGGACATATGAAGAATATCTGGTCAAGTGAAAAGGAGGACCTGTTGAAGATTCATCATGGCTGACAAAGGAGGAAGTTAGCCGTCTTGGTTTTCCTCTGCACACCTGAGTCATGACATGGTCACTTCTCAAATTACCTCAGGTGTCTGATGCAGGAGCATCTTGGGTGTAAGAGCAATCTTGCATCACCCAAAAATATTTATGTTTTTATATTCAATAAGGGCTATTTTGTGCAGAGCTGCTATTTATCGAAAGTTATTATTTTTTGATAATTTTTGTATGTGCACAGAATGATCTGATTTCTTTCTTGGAGGTTCATTTTGGTCATATAAGTCTGCCAGTAAAGTTTCATTGCCAGATCAAGTGTATGTTGGAAGATATTGAAGATTTTCGGTATTGGCAGCAGGGTACAGAAAATTTGAATTCAATTTTGAAGGATTTAGAGGCTCCGGATGAGGTCAAAAATTTTGGTGATGGGCGCTTGCACGGGTCAAGCTTGTAGAGCACTTTGTGGCATTTTTGAAATGGGGTTATAATAGGCGATCGGGTCAACTGGTGATGACTTATGGTCTTCGGAAGTTGGGACACCTGAAATGGCAGAAAATAAGTTTTTTTAAAATTTTTGTTCAGTTTTCAAAGGTTATTTTGAGCCGACTATGATGTAATAAAATATAAAATAAAATAATTCTAAGTTTGTTCAGCCTTATTGGCTAAAATTCTGAAACCTTCCTAGGCGGTGGAAAATTGCCAATATAAGGAAGGCTCTATTATTGTCTTAGGCAGTTCAGAATAGTTCTGGGTAGTAGATCTGGGTAATAATTCGAGGCTTTGTCCTATAGAATATTGTAAGGGAATGCCCATGTGGCTTTGCATATTGTAATTCTGAAAGTTTGTAATTCCACATTTGTGGAGATAACAAGAAGCCAATTTTCTGTTCTTGCATATTGTTGTAGTTTCTCTGTTTCTGTTATGTGTTTGTGGTATTAAGGGGAGCACCCTTCATCAAGTGGTATCAGAGCAGGTTTTCTTGAGTGTGTGAACAGATCACCGACTGTGGAGCAGTTTGCACCAGGACCGTGGTTAAGGTTTTAGCGCGCATCACGAAAATACCTCCACAAAGAGAACGTGGCGGAAGACCTGGTGTTGTGACACCTGAGGTTAGAGAGCTGCAGAGACAAGTGCGAGCATTGCAAGAAGAGATTCATAGAGGAATGAATCTTAATGTCAGAGACAAAAGTGAGGATGAAGCCGAAGAAGAATATCAAGAAGGAGAAGCTGAAATTGTGAACCAGGAGGAAAAAAGACTTTTTCGGGCCATTTCTAAGATTGGAAAAAGACCTAAGATTGAGGTTCCTACATTTTCTAGAAATCTTAATCCAGAGGAATTGATCGACTGGATCAATGAATGTGAGGAATATTTTGAGTTTGAAGATGTTAAAGATCCTGATAGGGTCAAATTTGCGAAGGCTAGATTGAAAGGTCATGCGAAGATCTGGTGGCAAGAAATTCAATTGGAGCGAAATAGAAGAGGGAAAGATAAAATCACAAGATGGGATCAGATGGTGGATAAATTGAAGTGACAGTTCATTCCTCTTGATTATGAGCTTGACCTACTAAAAAAAATGCAAACTTTGAAGCAAGCAGGAAGATCTGTTCAAGAGTATACAGAGGAGTTCTATCGACTTCTTATCAGAACAGGCCATGCGGAAGCTGATAAGGAGAAAGTTGCTCGATACCTTAATGGGTTAAGACCAAGCATTCAGGAGGAGCTGAATCTGGTTCGAATGAATAGTATTGAAGAGGCATACCAGTTTGCCCTAAAAGTAGAGGAAAAGTTGAACAAGAAGTTTGAGAACAGACAAAATGGAAGAGGTCGCGGTGGACGATCTTGTGGACGGTCATATGGTGGCCGAAATGAAGATCCAAAAAAGAAGGATGAGGCTAGTAGTAGTCAGAATCAGTGAGTAAATAATTCCAATCGCTTCCAGGATCAGAATAATAGAGATCAGAGAGGAAGAGGTAGAGGACAAGGATCTGGAAGAGGTGGCTTCCGTGGAACATGTTTTCAATGTGGAGAAGAAGGTCATAGGGCATTTGAATGTCCCCATTGCCAAGACAAGAGAAATGAAGGCCAGGCTAGAGTTACACATGTAGATGAAGATGCTAGATCATCAAATTCTGAAGATGCTGAAAGAGGAGAAATGTTGATTAACAGAAGAGTCCTGTTCAGTGGTGAGAATGAACCTGAGCAAAGGAGGAGCCTATTTCGCACTAGGTGCAAGTGTGAAGGTAAATGTTGTGATGTGATTATTGATAATGGAAGCACTGACAATTTGGTGTCAGAAGAGATGGTGACAAAGTTGAAGCTCAACAGACAGAAACACCCACATCCATATCGAATTGCCTGAGTACAGGATGACCACAAGGTCATGGTCACTGAACAATGCCTAGTGAAGTTCAAGATTGGTAAATACCAAGATGAGTTATTGTGTGATATCATATCTATGGATGCATGTCATATGTTGTTGGGTAGACCATGGCAGTTTGACAGATGTGATGTACATGATGGCCGTGCGAATAACTATTCCCTAACAAATGATGGAGTGCGACATAAGCTAAGACCATTGAAGGAGACTAAAGAAAAGGTATGTGGTAATGCAAGGATAACTTTTGTTGATGGAAGTAATTTCCTAGATGGTATGAGGCATGAGCATGTATGTTTTTCTTTAATTCCAAAAGCTGGTAAAGAGGAAGTAGAAGATGTTCCTGTAGAAGTTGCAGATTTGTTGAATGAGTTTCAGGATATTGTATCCGATAACGTGCCTGATGGATTACCACCAGTCAGGAAGATCAGTCATCAGATGGACTTGATCCCAAGAGCGAGTTTGCCGAACAAGGCAGCACACAGAATGACACCTGTAGAAAGTGAGGAGTTGAACAAATAAGTACATGAACTGTTACAGAAAGGATTGATCCGTGAGAGTCTGAGTCCCTGTGCTGTACCAGCGGTATTAGCACCAAAGAAGAATGGAGAATGGAGGATGTGTACAAATTCTAGGGCAATAAACAAGATCACAATCAAGTAGAAGTTTCCATTGCCACGAATGGATGATATTACGGACTGTTTGAGTGGAACTGTGTATTTTTCAAAGATAGATCTAAAAAGTGGATATCATCAGATTTAGATTAGAGAAGGAGATGAATGGAAGACTCCCTTAAAGACAAAGGAAGGACTGTATGAGTGGTTAGTCATGCCTTTTGGGCTAACCAATGCACCGAGCACTTTCATGCGGCTCATGAACGAGGTTCTGAAAGGATTTCTGGGTAAGTTTGTCATTGTTTACCTAGATGATATTTTGATCTTTAGTAAGACATTGGAGGAGCATATGATGCATATTTGTATGGTATTTGAGAAGTTGAGAGATGAGAAATTGTTGATTAATTTGAAGAAGTGCAGTTTTGTGAAGAAAGAGTTAGTGTATTTGGGATTTGTAATTTCAAGAGAAGGTCTAAAAATGAACCTAGAGAAGGTACAGACTATCGTTGAATGGCCTACTCCAAGGAGTGCTACTGAGGTAAGATCTTTTCATGGTCTAGCTAGCTTTTACAGAAAGTTTATCAAAAATTTTAGCAGTATTTGTGGACCCTTGACTGAAACAATGAGAGGGGATAGAAAAGAGTTTAAGTGGACTAATGGGGTAGAAAAGAATTTTCAATTGTTGAAACAAAAAGTTACAGAACAACTTGTTTTAGCACTTCCAAATTTTAATAAGGTGTTTCAAGTAGATTGTGATGCTAGTGGTACTGCAATAGGAGCTGTTATGAGCTAAGAAGGTAAACCTGTTGCTTATTTCAGTGAGAAGTTAAATGATGCCAAGAGAAAATATTCTTTTTATGATAAGGAATTTTATGCTGTAGTTCAAGCATTGAAAAAGTGGAGACACTATCTACTTCCTAAGGAGTTTGTTTTGTATACTGATCATCAAGCTTTGCAATATTTGAATAGTCAAAGAAAATTGAATCAAAGGCATTTGAAATGGGTTGAGTTTTTGCAGAGTTATACATTTGTTTTGAAACACAGGAGTGGAAAGTCTAATAGGGTTGCAGATGCTCTTAGCAGAAGGCAACTATTGCTGACAGAAATGTAGATTGAAGTGGTTGGGTTCAGGGTGTATGCACCCTAAAATGGTCGCCTAGACTTTGGGCCCCATTTATTCAATTTTTCAAATATCAATTCCCGAATCAATGCTTTGCCATATTCAAATCAAATTCTTTGATCAAATCGTCAGCATTTCAAATATCTCAATTCTTCCTAAGGTTTCAATATTTCATTAATTTTATTTAATTAATTAAGAAAAATAAATCTCTTTTAAATAAATAAAATAAAATAATTTATTTGAAATAAATATTCCTTAAATGAAATAAGGTTATTTAATTAAAATTCATTTTTAATTAAATGGTTTTATTTTATTTCATTAATATTTATCTTTAAATTATATAATTTTATTTTATTTAATTAGGAGAAGATATTATTCTTTTAAATTAAATAAATAAAATATTCTCTCAAGATCTCTTGTGATAAAAAAAGAAACAAATTGATTAATAAAAGAAATAAAATAAAAATTTCATTTCCTACAAACCTTCTAAAAATGAAATTTGTTTCCTCTTTTCCATTTATCCCACATTGCTTCTAAATTTGCCTTCAATTCCACTTGTGCCTATAAAAGGAGCCCTCTCGCTCTCAGTTGGGGATCCACCAATTTTCATATCATCATTATGCTACAGATTTTCTTGAGTTTTAGAAATCATCATTTTAGATTGCATAGTTACTCAAAGCATTTAGATTAATTCATTTTATTGTTTTAGCAATACTCATATAGACTATTTTAGATTTGCACATTTAGTTTAATTAGCATATAGATTAAAATAGTTTATTTCATTGCATATAGATTAATCTCCATTTTAGTAAATTAGTTTATTTTTTGCATTTGCAATCATTTAAACTAGTTTTCATTTGCACGCATGAGCGAGGTTCAATGGAGATTAGCATGCTTGCTATCCATCCTTGAATCTCTCATTCTGGGGTGTACTTGCATGGGTTGACTAGGTCGATCTGAGGGCCTCATAATATCAATCCCTGCACATACTCGGATAGAGAGCTGTGGGTCGACTTGTGAGGGCTCATTCTTGGGTTTTCTCACATGCAAAGACTCACAGAAGTGTACCACATCTTGGTGTACACACAAGGAACTCAAGAATTTGTATCCAGGGGATATTGATTTTGGTGAAGCTTGGAAAACTTGTACAGAACCTGTTACTCTAGACAGGATGAAATGGCTGGATTTTATCATCCAAGATGATATGCTATTCAGAGGGAGTCAGTTGTGCATTCCACGAAGTTCTATGAGGGAGAATCTCATCAAGGAGAAGCATAGTGGAGGATCGGGTGGACATTTTGGTCGTGATAAAACCCTTGCTTTGGTTGGTGAGAATTATTATTGGCCGCAATTGTAGCAAGATGTGAAGAAGTTTGTACAGAGTTGCAGAGTATGTCAGATGGCGAAAGGAGTGAAGCAAAATATAGGGTTGTATCAGCCATTACCCATACCAAAGAAGCCTTGGGAGGATATCAGCATGGACTTTGTTCTTGGTTTACCGAGGACTCAGCGAGGACATGATTCAATTTTTGTGGTGGTTGAAAGATTTTCAAAGATGGCACATTTAATTCCCTGCAAGAAGACTAATGATGTTATACATGTAGTAGAATTGTTTTTCAGATAAGTAGTGAGACTTCATGGTTTGCCAAAGACCATACTTTCAGATCGGGACACTAAGTTTGTTAGATATTTCTGGCGTACATTGTGGAAGAAGTTGCAGACAGATTTGAAATTTAGTTCATCGCATCATCCATAGACTGATGGACAGACAGAGGTGGTGAATAGGAGTTTGGAAAATTTGCTGAGATGTTTGGTTGGAGATAAGCCAACAAGATGGGATTTGATTTTACCACAGGCAAAATTTGCATACAATAATTCTGTCAACAGGAGCACTGGTAAATCACCATTCTAGATTGTATATGGAAGTAGTCCGAAAAATGCATCTGAATTGAGGAAGATAGATAAAGGAGAAATAAGTAGTGTTGAAGCTGAAGATTTTGCAGAACACTTGAAGAACATCCATGGGGAGGTGAGGAAGTATATTACCAAGATGAACGCATAGTATAAGGCTAAGGCAGATGAGAAAAGGAGGTATAAGGAATTTCAGGTTGGTGATGAAGTGATGGTTCATTTGCGGAAAGAGTGGTTTCCAGTTGGTACATATAACAAGCTAAAAATGAAAAAGTTTGGACCATGTAGGATACTGAAAAAACATGATTCAGGAAATGCATATGAGGTAGAATTGCCTACTGAGCTAAATATTTCACCAGTGTTTAACATTTTAGATCTGACAGAGTATCATGAATGAGGTGTTGAAGATGAGATCACAGCAGCACAGTGGAGTATTCCAGCAACTAGTTCAGACACTAAGGAGATTGAAGATATACTGGACAGTCATGTTGGCAGAAGCAAAAGGAACAGGACATATGAAGAATATCTGGTCAAGTGGAAAGGAGGACCTGTTGAAGATTCATCATGGCTGACAAAGGAGGAGGTTAGCCGTCTTGGTTTTCCTCTGCACACCTGAGTTGTGATAGAGTCACTTCTCAAATTACCCCAGGTGTCTGATGCAGGAGCATCCTGGGTGTAAGAGCAATCTTGCATCACCCAAAAATATTTCTATTTTTATATTCAATAAGGGCTATTTTGTGCAGAGCTGCTATTTATGGAAAGTTACTATTTTTTGGTAATTTTTGTATGTGCTCAGAATGATCTGATTTCTTTCTTGGAGGTTCATTTTGGTCATATAAGTCTGCCAGTAAAGTTTCATTGCCAGATCAAGTGTATGTTGGAAGATATTGAAGATTTTCGGTATTGGCAGCAGGGTACAGAAACTTTGAACTTAGTTTTGAAGGCTTTAGAAGCCCTGGATGAGGTTAAAAATTTGCGTGACAGGTGCTTGCGTGGGTCAAGCCTGTAGAGCACTTCGTGGCATTTCTAAAATGGGGTTATAATAGCCGATCGGGTCAACTGGTGATGACTTATGGTCTTCGAAAGTTGGGCCACCTGAAATGGTAGAAAATAATTTTCTTCAAAATTTTTGTTCGGGTTTCAAAAGTTATTTTGAGCTGACTATGATGTAATAAAATGTAAAATAAAATAATTCTAAGTTTGGTCGGCCTTATTGGCTAAAATTCTGGAACCTTCCCAGGCGGTGGAAAATTGTCTATATAAGGAAGGCTGTATTATTGTCTTAGGCAGTTCAAAATAGGTTTGGGTAGTAGATCTAGGTAATAATTCGAGGCTTTGTCCTATAGAATATTGTAAGGGAATGCCCATGTGGCTTTGCATATTGTAATTCTGAAAGTTTGTAATTCCACATTTGTAGAGATAACAAGAAGCCAATTTTCTATTCTTGCATATTGTTGTAGTTTCTCTGTTTCTATTATGTGTTTGTGGTATTAAGGGGAGCACCCTTCATCAAGTGGTATCAAAGTAGATTTTCTTAAGTGTGTGAACAGATCACCGACTGTGGGGCAGTTTGCACTAGGACCGTGGTTAGGGTTTCAGCGCGCATCACGAAAATGCCTCCACGAAGAGAACGTGGTGGAAGACCTGGTGTTGTGACACTTGAGGTTAGAGAGCTGTAGAGACAAGTGCGAGCATTGCAAGAAGAGATTTGTAGAGGAATGAATCTTAATGTCAGAGATGAAAGTGAGGATGAAGCCGAAGAAGAATATCAAGAAGGAGAAGCTGAAATTGTGAACCAGGAGGAAGAAAGACTTTTTCGGGCCATTTCTAAGATTGGGAAAAGAACTAAGATTGAGGTTCCTACATTTTTTGGAAATCTTAACCCAAAGGAATTGATCGACTGGATCAATGAATGTGAGGAATATTTTGAGTATGAAGATGTTGAAGATCCTGATAGGGTCAAATTTGTGAAGGCTAGATTGAAAGGTCATGCGAAGATCTGGTGGCAAGAAATTCAATTGGAGCGAAATAGAAGAGGGAAAGATAAAATAACAAGATGGGATCGGATGGTGGATAAATTAAAGCGACAGTTCATTCTTGTTGATTATGAGCTTGACCTACTAAAGAAAATGCAAAGTTTGAAGCAAGCAGGAAGATCTGTTCAGGAGTATACAAAGGAGTTCTGTCGACTTCTCATCAGAACAGGCCATGCGGAAGCCGATAAGGAGAAAGTTGCTTGATACCTTAATGGGTTAAGGCCAAGCATTTAGGAGGAGCTGAATCTGGTTCGAATGAATAGTATTGAAGAGGCATACCAGTTTGCCCTAAAAGTAGAGGAAAAGCTTAACAAGAAGTTTGAGAACACACAAAATGGAAGAGGTCACGGTGGATGATCTGGTGGACGGTCATATGGTGGCCGAAATGAAGATCTGAAAAAGAAGGATGAGGCCAGTAGTAGTCAGAATCAGTGAGAAAATAATTCCAATCACTTCCAAGATCAGAATAATAAAGATCAGAGAGGAAGAGGAAGAGGACAAGGATCTGGAAGAGGTGACTTCCGTGGAACATATTTTCACTGTGGAGAAGAAGGTCATAGGGCATTTGAATGTCCTCAATGCCAAGAAAGGATAAATGAAGGCTAGGCCAGAGTTGCACATGTAGATGAAGATGCCAGATCATCAAATTTTGAAGATGCTGAAAGAGGAGAAATGTTGATTAACAGAAGAGTCCTATTGAGTGGTGAGAATGAACCTGAGCAAAGGAGGAGCCTATTTCGCACCAGGTGCAAGTGTGAAGGTAAATGTTGTGATGTGATTATTGATAGTGGAAGCACTGACAATTTGGTGTCAGAAGAGATGGTGACAAAGTTGAAGCTCAAGAGACAGAAACACCCACATCCATATCGGATTGCCTGAGTACAGGATGACCACAAGGTCATGGTCAATGAACAATGCCTGGTGAAGTTCAAGATTGGCAGAAACCAAGATGAGGTATTGTGTGATATCATATCTATGGATGCATGTCATATGTTGTTAGGTAGACCATGGAAGTTTGACAGATGTGATGTACATGATGGCCGTGCGAATACCTATTCCCTGACAAAGGATGGAGTGCAACATAAGCTAAGGCCATTGAAGGAGACTGAAGAAAAGGTATGTGGTAATGCAAGGATAACTTTTGTTTATGGAAGCAATTTCCTAGATGGTATGAGGCATGAGCATGTATATTTTACTTTAATTCCAAAAGCTGGTAAAGAGGAAGTAGAAGATGTTCCTGTAGAAGTTGCAGATTTGCTGAATGAGTTTCAGGATATTGTATCCGATAACGTGCCTGATGGATTACCACCAGTTAGGAAGATCAGTCATCAGATGGACTTGATCCCAAGAGTGAGTTTGCCGAACAAGGCAGCACACAGAATGACACCTGTAGAAAGTGAGGAGTTGAACAGACAAGTACATGAACTGTTACAGAAAGGATTGATCCATGAGAGTCTAAGTCCCTGTGCTGTACCAGTGGTATTAGCACCAAAGAAGAATGGAGAATGAAGGATGTGTACAGATTCTAGGGCAATAAACAAGATCACAATCAAGTACAGGTTTCCATTGCCACGAATGGATGATATTATGGACTGTTTGAGTGGAGCTGTGTATTTTTCAAAGATAGATCTGAAAAGTGGATATCATCAGATTCGGATCAAAGAATGAGATGAATGGAAGACTGCCTTCAAGACAAAGGAAGGACTGTATGAGTGGTTAGTCATGCCTTTTGGGCTAACCAATGCACCGAGCACTTTCATGCGGCTCATGAACGAGGTTCTGAAAGGATTTTTGGGTAAGTTTGTCATTGTTTACCTAGATGATATTTTGATCTTTAGTAAGACATTGGAGGAGCATATGATGCATATTCGTATGGTATTTGAGAAGTTGAGAGATGAGAAATTGTTGATTAATTTGAAAAAGTGCAGTTTTGTGAAGAAAGAGTTAGTGTATTTGGGATTTGTAGTTTCAAGAGAAGGTCTAAAAATGGACCTAGAGAAGGTACAGGCTATCCTTGAATGGCCTACTCCAAGGAGTGCTACTGAGGTAAGATCTTTTCATGGTCTAGCTATCTTTTACAGAAAGTTTATTAGAAATTTTAGCAATATTTGTGGACCCTTGACTGGAACAATGAGAGGGGATAGAAAAGAGTTTAAGTGGACTAATGGGGCAGAAAAGAGTTTTCACTTGTTGAAACAAAAAGTTACAGAACAACTGATTTTAGCACTTCCAGATTTTAATAAGGTGTTTCAAGTAGATTGTGATGCTAGTGGTACTGCAATAGGAGCTGTTATGAGCCAAGAAGGTAAACCTGTTGCTTATTTCAGTGAGAAGTTAAATGATGCCAAGAGAAAATATTCTGTTTATGATAATGAATTTTATGCTATAGTTCAAGCATTGAAGAAGTGGAGACACTATCTGCTTCCTAAGGAGTTTTTTTTGTATACTGATCATCAAGCTTTGCAATATTTGAATAGTCAAGGAAAATTGAATCAAAGGCATTAGAAATGGGTTGAGTTTTTGCAGAGTTATACATTTGTTTTGAAACACAGGAGTGGAAAGTCTAATAGGGTTGCAGATGCTCTTAGCAGAAGGCAACTATTGCTGACAAAAATGCAGATTGAAGTGGTTGGGTTCAAGGAACTCAAGAATTTGTATCCAGAGGATCCTAATTTTGGTGAAGCTTGGAAAGCTTGTACAGAACCTGTTACTCTAGACAGGATGAAATGGCTAGATTTTATCATCTAAGATGATATGCTATTCAGAGGGAGTCAGTTGTGCATTCCACGAAATTCTATGAGGGAGAATCTCATCAAGGAGAAGCATAGTGGAGGATTGGCTGGACATTTTAGTCGTAATAAAACCCTTGCTTTGGTTGGTGAGAATTATTATTGGCCGCAATTGCAGCAAGATGTGAAGAAGTTTTTACAGAGTTGTAGAGTATGTCAGATGGCGAAAGGAGTGAAGCAAAATATAGGGTTGTATCAGCCATTACCCATACCAAAGAAGCTTTGGGAGGATATTAGCATGGACTTTGTTCTTGGTTTACCAAGGACTCAGTGAGGACATGATTCAATTTTTGTGGTGGTTGACAGATTTTCAAAGATGGTAAATTCCATTCCCTGCAAGAAGACTAATGATGATGTTCATGTAGCAAAATTGTTTTTCAGAGAAGTAGTGAGACTTCATGGTTTGCCAAAGACCATAGTTTCAGATCGGGACACTAAGTTTGTTGGATATTTCTGGCGTACATTGTGGAAGAAGTTGAAGACAGATTTAAAATTTAGTTCATCACATCATCCACAGACTGATGGACAGACAGAGGTGGTGAATAGGAGTTTGGAAAATTTGCTGAGATGTTTGGTTGGAGATAAGCCAACAGGATGGGATTTGATTTTACCACGGGCAGAATTTGCATACAATAATTTTGTCAACAGGAGCACTGGTAAATCACCATTCCAGATTGTATATGGAAGTAGTTCGAGAAATGCATCTGAATTGAGGAAGATAGATAAAGGAGAAATAAGTAGTGCTGAATCTAAGGATTTTGTAGAACACTTGAAGAACATCCATGGGGAGGTGAGGAAGCATATTACCAAGATGAACGCACAGTATAAAGCTAAGGCAGATGAGAAAAGGAGGTATAAGGAATTTTAAGCTGGTGATGAATTCATGGTTCATTTGCAGAAGGAGCGGTTTCTAGTT
Organism: Chamaecyparis obtusa; assembly: GCA_027943335.1. Lineage (NCBI taxonomy): Eukaryota > Viridiplantae > Streptophyta > Pinopsida > Cupressales > Cupressaceae > Chamaecyparis > Chamaecyparis obtusa. The sequence continues at coordinate 1,135,157 of BSBK01000102.1, read as the reverse complement.
GGTACATATAACAAGCTGAAAATGAAGAAGTTTGGACCATGTAGGATACTGAAAAAACATGATTCAGGAAATGCATATGAGGTAGAATTGCCTACTGAGCTAAATATTTCACCAGTGTTTAACATTTTAGATCTGACAGAGTATCATGAAGGAGGTGTTGAAGATGAGATCATAGCAGCACAGTGGAGTATTCCGGCAACTAGTTCAGACACTAAGGAGATTGAAAATATACTAGACAGTCGTGTTGGCAGAAGCACAAGGAACAGGACATATGAAGAATATCTGGTCAAGTGGAAAGGATGACCTGTTGAAGATTCATCATGGCTAACAAAGGAGGAGGTTAGCCGTCTTGGTTTTCCTCTGCACACCTGAGTCGTGATAGGGTCACTTCTCAAATTACCCTGGGTGTCTGATGCAGGAGCATCCTAGGTGTAAGAGCAATCTTGCATCACCCAAAAATATTTCTATTTTTATATTCAATAAGGGCTATTTTGTGCAGAGCTGCTATTTATGGAAAGTTACTATTTTTTGGTAATTTTTGTATGTGCTCAGAATGATTTGATTTCTTTCTTGGAGGTTCATTTTGGTCATATAAGTCTGCTAGTAAAGTTTCATTGCCAGATCAAGTGTATGTTGGAAGATATTGAAGATTTTCGGTATTGGCAGCAGGGTACAAAAACTTTGAACTCAGTTTTGAAGGCTTTAGAGGCCCCGAATGAGGTCAAAAATTTGGGTGATAGGTGCTTGCATAGAACAAGCCTGTAGAGCGCTTCGTGGCGTTTCCGAAATGGGGTTATAATAGCTGATCGGGTCAACTAGTGATGACTTATGGTCTTCGAAAGTTGGGCCACCTGAAATGGCGGAAAATAATTTTCTTCAAAATTTCTGTTCAGGTTTCAAAGGTTATTTTGAGCCGACTATGATGTAATAAAATGTAAAATAAAATAATTCTAAGTTTGGTCGGCCTTATTGGCTAAAATTCTGGAACCTTCCCAGGCGGTGGAAAATTGCCTATATAAGGAAGGTTGTATTATTATCTTAGGCAGTTCAGTATAGTTCTGGGTAGTAGATCTGGGTAATAATTCGAGGCTTTGTCCTACAGAATATTGTAAGGGAATGCCCATGTGGCTTTGCATATTGTAATTCTGAAAGTTTGTAATTCCACATTTGTGGAGATAACAAGAAGCCAATTTTCTATTCTTGCATATTGTTGTAGTTTCTCTGTTTCTATTATGTGTTTGTGGTATTAAGGGGAGCACCCTTCATCATGATGACAATGGTGGCGGGGACAGAGGAGGTCATCGTGGCAGATGGGCTGGAAGAGCTAGGCAGGGTTGTAGAGTAGTTATTTCAATTATCATTGCTCCATCCCCTATCAGAGGTGGTGTTTGTGTGCATGGTGGTTGTGCATGTGTTAGAGGTGGACCTTTCAGAGCCTTACATTAGGTTAGATTAGGTAGATGGGACCATCATAGGGTCCAAGTTTTTAGGCAGGTAGCCCCTGATCTAGTAGCATAGATAGGTGCATAGGTTGGAGTACAGATTAGGCCATAGATGCCCCATATTCCACAGGTTACACAAGCACCTCATTCTCAGGCACCCTCTCAGGAACCATCTATTCATATGCCACTGATTTAGACACCACCCTCTCATGAAGTAACATCATAGGAAACACCCTCACAAGAACCTGATAGGTTGGCTTTTGACATTCTATCATTACAGGATGACGTGTCTGATATTAGACAACACATCACCTAGTTGAGCATGATGATGTAGACTTTTATGCCTACGATGAGTCAATATGGGTTACAGGCTAGCTCTAGTTGAGGTCCTTTACTAGGTCCTAATGGTCCCGATACAAATGGTGTTGGGGATAGTGTAGGCACATGAAGTTGATTTATATGATGTGCCCTAACATGTAGTTTTATGATTCTTTGATCGTGACATTTTATATTACATATTCTTTTATTAGTTTCTTCTTATCATTGATTGATACTTTATGTGCTGGATTCTGATTGTATGGACTTTGATGATACCATGGACTATGTTTTACATTTATGGACTTTAATTTATATGATTTCATCATGTGTTGGATTTCCTTTTATATACAGTTATATATGATCCTATGTATATATGCTTTATTTTTATGCTTTTCAGATTTAGATTATGATACAAATTCACATGTTATGCTTAGTTTATTTTAGATGGATGTCTTATTTATGACATAGATTAGATGGATGCATTTATTACATGATTTAATGATTAATGTTCTATAATGATGATATTTAAAGCTTTAATGTTTAATTTTATGTGATGATATGAATGGATGGATTTTAATATTTTATGATATATGGATAATGTATATATAATACAATGATGTGGTTATGTGAATGAATAATGAGATGTAAATGAAATGATTCTAATGTTTCTAATGTTTCAATGTATGATCTAACGTAATGGATGGATGCACCTAATGATAGATGATAATTAATTAATGCAATTAATTTAATGGATGCAAAGTAACTTAATGAATAGTGAAATAACCTAATGATATGATGATTAATGTTTTAATAATGGACTTAATGCAATTTGATGATGATCTAATGATTAATGTACTTATTCTAGTCAATTTAATTTAGTTTTTAAATGAAATGGCCTTAAATGAATGAAACTTAATGGTAAAAAATGATGATTAATGCATTCTAATGATATGAACTTTAATAATACAATCTAATGCAACTAAGATGTAATGAACTATAATGAATACCACCTAATGATGAATGGAATCTAATGCAATTTGACTTTTAATGATGAATGTGAATTATATGATGAATGCAAATTTTAAGGATGAAATAAAATGAATGCAACTAAGATGTAATGAACTATAATGAATACCACCTAATAATGAATAGAATCTAATGCAATGTGACTTTTAATGATGAATGTGAATTATATTATGAATGCAACTTTTAAGGATGAATCAAAATGAATGCAAATTATATGATGGATGCAACTTTATGCAATGAATACACAATGAATGTCCATTAATGCAACTAAATGTTTTTGATTAATGATGAAATTAATCTAACACAATGCACTTTAATCTAAGTTTATTTTTTATTTTTTGATTTCCAACACATTCTATCACATAAAGTAATGATGAAATATTTAAAATTTATCTTAACTCCACCCCATTTTTATCTTTCATTATAAGTTTTGAGATAAGGATCCAATAAAACTAAATGCATTTAATCTAATATGGATGTAGCTAGCTGTCACTATTTAGAATTTGGATGCTTATTTTCATCATCGAGTAATTTATGACTTGGAATTGGTACAATCATCACTGGTTCAACCATGAATATCTGAATACCTTTTTCCTTCCATGTTGCGTGCCTAAAGCCGATACAACTTTCACTGGTTAGGTTCAACCATGAGAGTTTGAATACCACTTTTGTCGAATTCAATATTGCAAGTGGATTTTAGCATTATGATATAGAACATCAAAATATCCAAGGTATCATGTTGTGTGAACAAACATAGATCTTGGTTTCACCCTATGTACATGTCCTTGATGATTCTTTGATGATCATGTCATTAGATGAATGATACATATTTTAAAACCTTGATCTTAAGACACTCATGTAGAAATCAATAAAATATCATTCTTTTATCATCGCTTATCTGGTCCAAGACTTCATTGATTTGGTAAAAATACATGATTTCATCAATCAAGTAAACACTTAAAAATTTTGTGTTGTTTTTCAAATCCATATTTAAAGTATAGTTGCATCCATTTCATATTTCATTGTTCATTTTAATCCTGATAAAGGGTAAATTCATTATGAGATCATGGATCAAAGGTTTTCATTGTCGAATCATCATTTGATTAGGATTTGAATCGATCATCTAGGTGTTGTACTTGTGATGTGATGCATTGATTTGTGTCAATTGATGTCTTTTTGATGAATCCTTCTTGCTTTTAGGATAGATTTGCCCCTAGTTTGATTTCATTGCATTGTTGGACTTGGACACTTTTCATATCTATGAGGAAAGCTTTAGGTATTTGCAAATGTAACTCTTGGGTTTTATTATGCAATATTTACAAATGCTGGCGAATGCAATATCTACAATGATGATCAGGCATGAGACTTGACTTGAGTTTCAATGGCACCTGTTTATTAGGTTTTCATCAATTGAATTTATTGCTCTTTTTCCCTTTTTATATTTTTTTTTCTACCAAGGTTCCTATTTGTTATGTTTTCACCAAGGCACTTTTCTTTCTTTTTCAATTTTTTTGTATTTTTCTCTTTTTCAATTCTTTTGTATTTTTCACTTTTTTTATTTTTTTGTATTTTATCATCAAGGCGCCTATTTTCTAGGTTTTCACCAAGACAACATTTTTTTGCAAATCATTTTTGAATGTTTTTGGATTTCAATTTTTCACTATTTTTTATTTCTTCGGGATCACTTTTTGTTGTTTTTGTACTTTTCTACATTTCTAATTTTTTTCTTCTTTTCTATTTTTCAATGTTTTTGAATTTTTCAGGATCACTTTTGACTATATACAATAAATAGGATGCTTCCTCATCTAATATTCTAATACTTTTTTACTTTATACTCTTTCATTTTCTCTAGGTGTAAAACCTTTTCAGGTGTATGTTGTTGATGGGTTCTTGTAGTTCCTCTTCGTCACAATCAGCTAGCTTGTATGTACCCATTCCAAAAGATGAAGTAATCACAAAAGGACCTAACCAATTTTCTTCCCATTTCCCTTTCTTCTCTCTTTTTGCCTAATTCTCTCAATACAAAATCACCTATTTGAAATGTCCTTGGTTTGATACATTTATTGTAATTTATTAATATTCTATTCTAATACACTGAGATGATCAAAGGTTTTTTGTTGTCTTTCATCAAGCAATTCCAATTCTTGCAATCGAACAATCCTATAGTCTTCCTCACTTAGCAATCCATGTAGTAAAACTCTTAAGGATGAAATTTCAACCTCTAAAGTTAACACCGCTTCAACTCGATAAACCAATAAAAATGGTGTAGCTCCTGTTGGCATCCTCACACTTGTTCTATATGCCCACAAAGTAGGATTTATCTGAATATGCCACTCTCTACCTAAATTTTTAACAGTTCTCTTCAATATTTTCAAGATATTCTTATTAGTGGCCTCCTCTTGTTCATTTCCCTGTGGGTAATATATTGAAGATGAATGGTGTATCATATGAAATTTTTCCCATAATTCTTTCAAGTCTTTATTCTTGAAATGTTTAGCATTATCTGTTATGATGGCTTGAGGAATGCCATACCTAAAAATTATATGATTTAATATAAACATGGATATTTGTTTCCTGTTGCAGTGGATAATGGCACATCTTTGACCTATTTGGTGATTTATTCAGTTGTAGTTATAATGAACTTATGCCCATTGGATGAAGGTGGGTAAATCATCCCTATTAAGTCCAACCCCCATTGATATAAGGGCCAAGGTGTAGTCATCGGGTGTAATTCCTGAGCTGGCACATGAATTAGGTTTCCATGGTTTTGGCATTTTTGACAAGTCTTTGCAAAATGACATGCATCTTTCTCTGTTGAAGGCCAATAATATCCTATCCTTAGAAGCTTCTTAGCTAAGGTTAACCCATTTGAATTTGACCCACAGATTCCTTCGTGAATTTCTTGTAAGGCTAATTTTTATTCCTCCTTCTCTAAACACCTTCAAAGCATTCTATCGAGAGTCTTACAATACAATGTGTCAGATACAAGGGTGTAATGAGAGGCTTTTCTTATGAAGTTCCTTTTTTAGTTTCAATTTTGGTCCAAGGGTAAGGTTTTGTCTTTTAGGTAAGTAAAAATGGATCCATACCAGGGTGAGTCATGTCCCGCTAATAGGAAAATAATGTGGGAATTGGAAGGGTCAAATATGTGTTGTCTCATTTCTTGTACCAAGAATTTGTATCTTTCACTTTGGTACAACATTTGGAGGAGTGAATCTATTGTAGCCATGACATCTATTTCTTTGTTCTTTTCTCTAGGCACTTGCTCAAATGTGGTCAAGGTGAAATAATTATTGATATATTCTATCATATTCCTGTAAGGTATCAACTTGTCATCTTTAGTTTGATATTCATCATGTATCTGATTAATGACTAATTGAGAATCTCCATATATCTACAATTCTATCACCTTCCATTCTAAGGCCAATTTGATGCCAATGACTAATGCCTCATATTTAGCTATAGTATTTGTACATGGAAATAGTAGTTTATATGATTTAGGAATTTTTTATCCTTGGGGTGTAATCAATAGTATTCCCTCTCTTGATCCATGTTGAGTATAAGATCCATCAATGTATAATTTCTATGTTTTTGCTTCAACATTGATAATTTCTAAATCTAAAAATTCCACTTGAATAGGATGTTCATCTTCTAACAGTGCCTCCACTAGTTGATCCCCTATGACTTGGCCTTTGATTTCCTTTCTATCCACATACTCTATATCAAATTATCTCAATACCATGACCCATTTGGCCAATCTTCCCGTCAAAGCTATTTTTCTTAGAAGGTACTTTAGTGGATCAATTTTTTCTATGAGTTTGATTTTATGAGATAACATATAATGTCATAGCTTTTGGGAAGAAAAAAATACCACCAAACATTCTCTTTCTATGAAAGTGTAATTCAACTCATATTTCACCAAGGTTCTTCTTATGTAGTAAATAGCCCTTTCTTTTCCATTTTCATCTTCTTGAGCCAAGAGTGCCCCTAAAGAATGTTTTGTTGCTGAAATGTATAATATTAAGGGCTTTCCCCTTATTGGTGGAATCAAAATTGGTGGATTCATCAAGTACTTTTTGAGTAATGTGAAATCTTCTTCACACTTATCATCCCATCTAAATATTGTGTCCTTATGGAGGAGTTGAGTAAAAGAATGACATTTTTCTGCTAATTGTGATATGAACCTTCTAATTGACTAAATTCTCCCTTGGAGTGATCTCATTTGACTCATATTTCTAGGTGCCCCCATTTCCATTATTGCTTTAACTTTTGCGGGATCCACCTCTATTCCTTTTTCTGAGACTATCTACCCTAGCAACTTTCCAGATTGTACTCCAAAGGCACATTTCTTTGGATTGAGTCTCACCTTAAACTATTCTAACCTTGTGAATATTTTCTCTAAGATTGGTAGATGTTCTTCCCTCAAGTGGGATTTTGCAATTATGTGATCCACATAATCTTATAGAAATTTATGCATCATATCATGAAATATGGTAGTCATGGCTCGTTGATAGGTCACTCCTGCATTTGTAAGACCAAAGGGTATAACATTCCAACAAAATATTCCCTATGCACAGGTGAAAGTTGTTTTGTCTTGGTCTTCTGGTGCAATTTTGATTTGGTTGTAGTCACTAAATCTATCCATGAGAGAAAACATTGAATGTCTTGCTATCAAATCCATTATAGCATCTATACTTGTTAAAGAAAATTCATCCTTTGGACATGCGAGGTTGAGATCTCAGAAATCCATGCAAATTATGATAGACTTGTCTACTTTTGAAATAGGCACAATATTTGATATCCACTTGGCATAGTCAATTTCTCTTATGAACCCAACTTTTAGTAACTTTTCTAATTCTCCTTTGACAAGAAGTGCTATGTGTGGGTGCATCTTTCTCAACTTTTTCTTGACTGATTTTACCCCTTCTTTGATATTCAAGTGGTTCATGATCAAGTTTGGATCTATTCCTGACATATCATCATAAGACCACACAAAATTTACTTGGCTTTCTTTGAAGAATTTTATGAATTCCTCTTTTTCTTTACTTGATAATGATGTAATACCCTGCCAGGGAACCCAGGAGAACTTAACCTAAACATGCAACTAAGTTTACAGAATAATTTTTTTAAAAAGTTTTAACAAACAACAACAACAAAGTTTTACAATGCGGAAGCAATACAAAGCAATAAATAAATCACATAGATTACAACTCTCAAGGGTTCCTTGACGTAGATTACGTAAATATTAATTAATTAATTTAGATTAGATATAATTACCAATCTCAAGAAAACAAATGAATGAAGAATACAACATCATATAAAAGGTAACATAAATACAATTGGTACCATAAGGTATCCATAATAACCTACATCCACTGCACATGTCGCAAGGTATGTAATACAATAACCAAAATAAAATACAACATGATATCTCTGAACAACTGATACAATGATAAAGGAAACATAGAATAAGAAGATATTAACATATCTCCACCAAAGAAGAACAAGAAGAATCAACTGCTACAGGGATCATCCAGCACTGGTACATGAACATCATAATGTCAAATGGTAAAAGAATCACTACCACCTGACCTCGTGGAAACTAAATGGCCCACTCCCACCATGTTGAGGAGATAACAACAGATCCCACTCGAATAACAAAAATCAACAAAACAAACTAAGGAAGAGATCTTGAAAGCTCTCTAACTCCTATACGAAAGATAGTGATAGGTAAGACTCACTAATCCAAAGGCAACCAACACATGTAGGATAACTAGACTATGTATAGGAAGGTGTCATCATGTACATCTAACCCTTAAGTTTCATCCTGGTAGTCTCTCTAAGACCCTGACACTCAAGTGACCATACACAGTATCAATTACCTCTCATATAGACAAATCCATTAACTATGCTAGACACACACCTCTCAAGGCAAAAAGCATCACCTCATCCTCCATCTTATTCTATACTAGCACTCAAGCATGGGTGAGGAAACACATCTTATTAAATTCATTTTAATACCCCTAGCCAATGATATATTAGGTTTTCACTTGATTAAGATTACTTACAATAAGTGATCCAGGCAGCTACTTCCAAGCCCCGATGCGTATTGCAAGCCACCCCATACTACACATATAGGTAACCTACCCTAGGCTCAAATATTCCACAAAACATCACATGATAATAATAATGTCCCTTAGGACTATTCCACAAAATAATAGGAACATGCAACAGGTCTCTAACCATAACAACACAAGACACTCTCCAAGTGTCTACAATAAATATACTCCTGATCCCATGGATAAGACATAAAAAGTTGACACCATATTCCCCTATGTAGAATATGAAGCAAAACATAGTTATACAAAATATCAAAGAAGAGAATCATAGAACAATCTTCATATAGGGTTGGGTCAAACCAATCAAATACAACAGCATATACAAGGCAAACAACCATGATAAATAAAACATCCAATTCCCACCTCTGGAATTACATTCCCACTGGTTGACAATTCTAACCCATTAAATTCACCACATAGGGTAATACAAGACTGAACATAATCAAATTAAAACAAACTAATTACATCCACAATTGATTCAAATTAAAATGATGTCATTGTGTAGGAAAACTTTACTAATCCAATCAATCAGATTCACATAAAAATCACTCGCATGGCTAAACACCCACATTTAAAACTTAACAAAAATCATTTCCTTTATACAAAACAAGTCCTATATTCTATAACAAATAATCATGTAAAAATCATTAACATCTAATTACTCCATACAAGATAATTAGATGTAGAAATAATTCATAATTAAAATGTGTCATACCACCTATTTTTATAATAAAACATAAAAATATAGGCCGACTAACATACATGCACACACAAAATTTATTAAACAAATTAACCCAAGTTTAATAAAAATAACTTTATTATAAAACTCCTAATTGATATTCATATAATAATTCAATACAAAAGAATAAAATTAATTTAAAGTATCATCTCTAAATATTCATCTTAAAATAAATCATAAAATAAGATCAAACTAATTTAAAAATAACATTTAATACATATACATAATAAAACAAAATTACAATAAAGTTAATCTAATTTAAATTAAATTTATATTTATATTTAAAAGCAAATATTAAAATTAAAATAAATATTAAAGTTTAATATAAACAACTTTTCAAAACTCTTTTAAAAAAAAAGCTATTAAATAACCGAAAAAGGGCGGGGACCCACGGCCCTGCACCCCCTTGCTGCTACGACAACCCTCGTGGCTATCAGCAACAGCTGCTACGGCAACATCTACAAAAATCAGCGACGGCTACTACGATAGCCTCGGGTCTGTCGTCGGCAGCCTAGTGTTGCTGAGGGGAGGTGTGGGAGTAAGGACCCTGCCTCCCATAAAAAAATTATTTTATTTTATTTTATTTTTAATTTTTCTTTTAAATTTTATTAAATACAATTTTGATAATTTAAATTTTTAGTTCCTTTCAATAATATATATATTTTAAAATAAAACCAGCAATTTAATTTAGATTAGATATAATTACAAATCTCAAGAAAACAAATGAATGAAGAATACAACATCATATAAAAGGTAACATAAATACAATTGGTACCATAAGGTATCCATAATAACCTACATCTGTTGCACATGTCGCAAGTTATGTAATACAATAACCAAAATAAAGTACAACATGATATCTCTAAACAACTGATACAATGATAAAGGAAACATAGAATAAGAAGATATCAACATATCTCCACCAAAGAAGAACAAGAAGAATCAACTGCTACAGGGATCATCCAGCACTAGTACATGAACATCATAATGTCAAATGGTAAAATAATCACTACCACCTGACCTCGTGGAACATAAATGGTCCACTCCCACCATGTTGAGGAGATAACAACAGATCCCACTTGGATAACAAAAATTAACAAAACAAACTAAGGAAGAGATCTTGAAAGCTCTCTAACTCCTATACAAAAGATAGTGATAGGTAAGACTCACTAATCTAGAGGCAACCAACACATGTAGGATAACTAGACTATGTATAGGAAGGTGTCATCATGTACATCTAACCCTTAAGTTTCATCCTAGTAGTCTCTCTAAGACCCTGACACTCAAGTGACCATACACAGTATCAATTACCTCTCATATAGACAAATCCATTAACTATGCCAGACACACACCTCTCAAGGCAGAAAGCATCACCTCATCCTCCATCTTAGTCTATACTAGCACTCAAGCATGGGTGAGGAAACACATCTTATTAAATTCATTTTAATACCCCCGGCCAATGATATATTAGTTTTTCACTTGATTAAGATTACTTACAATAAGTGATCTTGGCAGCCACTTTCAAGCCCCGATGCGTATTGCAAGCCACCCCCTACTACACATCTAGGTAACCTACCCTAGGCTCAAATATTCCACAAAACATCACATGATAATAATAATGTCCCTTAGGACTGTTCCACAAAACAATAGGAACATGCAACAGGTCTCTAACCATAACAACACAAGACACTCTCCAAGTGTCCACAATAAATATACTCCTAATCCCATGGATAGGACATAAAAAGTTGACACCATATTCCCCTATGTAGAATATGAAGAAAAACATAGTTATACAAAATATCAAAGAAGAGAATCATAGAACAATCTTCATATAGGGTTGGGTCAAACCAATCAAATACAACAGAGTATACAAGGCAAACAACCATGATAAATAAAACATCCAATTCCCACCTCTGGAATTACATTCCCATTGGTTGACAATTCTAACCCATTAAATTCACCACATAGGGTAATACAAGACTGAACATAATCAAATTAAAACAAACTAATTACATCCACAATTGATTCAAATTAAAATGACATCATTGTGTAGGAAAACTTTACTAATCCAATCAATCACATTCACATAAAAATCACTCACATGGCTAAACACCCACATTTAAAACTTAACAAAAATCATTTCCTTTATACAAAACAAGTCCTATATTCTATAACAAATAATCATGTAAAAATCATTAACATCTAATTACTCCATACAAGATAATTAGATGTAGAAATAATTCATAATTAAAATGCGTCATACCACCTATTTTTATAATAAAACATAAAAATATAGGCCGACTAACATACATGCACACACAAAATTTATTAAACAAATTAACCCAAGTTTAATAAAAATAACTTTATTATAAAACTCCTAATGGATATTCATATAATAATTCAATACAAAAGAATAAAATTAATTTAAAATATCATCTCTAAATATTCATCTTAAAATAAATCATAAAATAAGATCAAACTAATTTAAAAATAACATTTAATACATATACATAATAAAACAAAATTACAATAAAGTTAATCTAATTTAAATTAAATTTATATTTATATTTAAAAGCAAATATTAAAATTAAAATAAATATTAAAGTTTAATATAAACAACTTTTAAAAAATCTTTAAAAAAAAAAGCTATTAAATAACAAAAAAGGGGGGGGACCCACGGCCCCGCACCCCCTTGCTGCTACGGCAACCCTCATGGCTATCAGCAACAGCTGCTACGACAGCGTCTACGGCCATCGGCGACAGCTACTACGATAGCCTCGGGTCTGTCATCAGTAGCCTAGTGTTGCTGAGGGGAGGTGTGGGAGTAAGGACCCCGCGTCCCATAAAAAAATTATTTTATTTTATTTTATTTTTAATTTTTCTTTTAAATTTTATTAAATACAGTTTTGATAATTTAAATTTTTAGTTCCTTTCAATAATATATTTATTTTAAAATAAAACCAGCAATTTAATATGCAAAACAACAACCCTATATATATTTATATATATTTTTAAATAAGAATATACTCAAATTAAAAATCAAAAATTCATTTACTAAAATTGTGCATATATATATATATATATATATATATATATATATATATATATATATATATATATATATATATATATATATATATATATATATATATATATTCTCAAATTACAGATCTAAAATTGATTACTTCCACAACCAAACATATTCCCTCGATTTGATTTAAATTCAATTTAACTCTCTAATGAAATTGAAGCCCTAATCACATCTAATCTTGAATTTGAAAGCAATGAATGCATGCAACATGGATTTTTTTTATTAAAATTAATTCCAGAATATGAAGAGAGAGAAGAAGAATTTACAAAATAAAAACTTCAAGCATGAGCATCAATAGGCACGAAGCATACAGTCCTTTCAAATTGAAAAACAACATAAACATAAAGGAAGCCAAATCCTACCTCAAACATCGAAGAATATATTCGAACGAAAACCAAATCTGAAGACAAATTCCAAGAACTTCGAAGCTTTCCAAAATTGAATTCTCCACCAAAATCCTTCAACCTACCTGCCAAAATTCCTCAACTTGTGTCTTCAAAATAATGGCCAAATCTCCAACATGTAGGAATTCCCATTCCACATGATAGGGTTTGGAACTCAACTCCCCAAAAAGGCTTTTCATGAATTAGACTTTGATTTGTAGTTCAATTTCAGTTGAACTCAAGTCTCTCCTCCACTTTCCTTTTGTTGAAAACACTTAACCACAATTTAACTAATACCTTTAATTTAATTTAATCAATTTCTGATTGTGCACCTTAATGCATTCAATTAATTATAAATAAAACATTTCATCTAAAATGATTTCCACATGCTAAATTTATTCTTAAATTAATAAATACATTTCAATTGATCAAAGGTAAAATTTACAATTAAATAATTCTAAGGTGAAGATATTTAATTAATCCTCATTAATTAAATATTTGTACCACATAATAAACTAAACTTAAAAATCACATTTAATTAATTTCCAAATCAAATAATCTCTCATAGCTAAAAATAGCAAAGATCCAATTTATTTAAAATTGCATCATTTAATCAAATTAAATAATCTAAATATAGAATACATGCCAACCACCAAAATCAAAAGAATCAAAAAGACCTAAGGACCCACATCATACTCAAGAACAGGGATATAAACTCATGTCAACTAGATGAGTTTAGAAATGGTAGGAATAATAGAATCTTGTCCACTGTTTCAGGACAATAATATGGCTTAGGTTAGGATTTGGATTTGTGTATTATCTCCCGTCTCTTACCATTTGAGATATTGTGATAGGGCATGCTCATCCTGAAAATTCAAGGAAGTCGATGTTCGGTACCTCCAAACCTACATACAAAACCCGCATGTACATACACATATAGATATATAATAGACAATGGCGGGGATCGGCTGATCATGTGGATCTCGCAAACAAGTAACTACAACTCCATCCGTCAACCACATCAAGCACATCACAAATAAATATAAAACAAACACATCAACCATACACATACAAGTATGGGGTCAGTAAAATCGTAAGCATCAATGATTTCCTAACATATAAATCATCATCCTAAAATAACCATAATGTTTATAAAATCAGACTATGGGAGGGGCACTACAAATGTTGTTGCTAGATGTATGACCTTTGGTTTTGATTTAGTTTCAATGTTGATCTTTTCAGTTGGTTCTATCATAATAGGTGACCTCTCCTCATAATGTTCGAACAAAGTATCCAGCCTCTCTTCCTTAAGTGCCACAATTGGGTTTTCACCTTTGGAAACATTTTTTATTTCTTTCTCTTTTTGGTCTAATACAACCACCTTGTGGTTTTCACCATTAGACTGTTTCAATTTTTTACTTTTTTCATTTTTTTCTCTTATTTTTGAGCTGAGAGATTGGATATTTTCCTTCATCATTTCTTCTTGATATTCATTGGTAGAAGAAGGTTCAACTGGAGTTAGGTATTGGGTCACATATTTTTCATTTAGGAATGTGGGAAGAGTAGTTGGTTCTATGGAGTCTCATTCAATGAGTTAGAGATATACAAGGGATAAGGGATCAATGCTTTGATTTGGGTTGATAGGACTTAGGGACATGACTTTGTTATAAGGTTCATACATTGTATCACTTAAGTCTATAACATGTGCTTCTTCTAAGTTTTCTAGAGAACTTAGGTCAAAATATTCCTCACTTTAATCCTCTTTGGTTTCTTTTGGGTAAAAATATCGTGGGTTGAACCTATTGCTAGATCCTTCTATTGTAGGTGTCCATGATGGTCCATAGGGTTCTCCTACCCATTGAGTGTCTTCAGCTTCTTGATTTAGTACATCTTCTTGAGCCTCTTGATTATAACTTGAAGCTTGGTTGTAACTTGATCCCAAGGTTATCTCTTGTTCTTTTCCTTTAATAGGGACATAAGTGAGGAATACATCCACTTATTTATCTTGGAAAGATTCACTAGTTAATGAATCCCACTCCCACTTATTTGAGTCTTCATCACTTTGTGAGTCTAATTGTAGAATTTGGTCATAGAACATGGGATGTTTGTTTTGAGTGTATCCTTGTTCCAGATACCCCAATCTTGATTTCTCCTTTCTATCCCTCCAAGAAATTTCTATTGGTTCAATTATCCCTTCATTTCTTCTACCCAAAGGTCCTTGTCCTTTGTAACCCATCTTTTGCATAATTTGAAAACCTTTTCCATATTGATGAGTAGGAATGCTAATGTTTTGTATTCTTTTTTCATGAGCACTTGAATCATCATCTTTATATAGCCACTTCAAAATTTCATTGCCCTCTTTGTCCATGGATGAAGAAGTACTAGCCCTTACAAAATGATCGTTGTATTTTTGAGGTGGGTGCGAGCTAGAAGGTTTCCCATGGGACTTAGGAGATAATGGTAGGTCCATCATAGATAAAGAATATTCTCCGATGCCATTTTTCTTGATCTTGCATTTTTTTTGAATTTTTTAATCATGGTGTCCATATTTTGGTAATGAGCGTCATTGGTATGCATTTGGGTATATTTTTGCATGGTTTTCTTCTTCTTTTTCTTTGGAACTTTTCTCACTAACTTTCTCTTTTCCTTTAGTCGATGTAGAGAAGTTAGTGGGAATTTGATGGTTTTCCACAATAGTGTCTTCTTCATCTATCTTTTCCTTTCCTTTTAATGAGGGAAGGTCCTTCGAACTTTGTCCTTGTTCTATTTGTTTTGATGTATTTCCTTCTGCATTATGAGGGACCAATGAATCATTTATGGGCTTGATATTGTTACAATATTGTAACGGATCTAGGTCTCCACTCACCATGACTTCTTGACCCATGTATGTAAATTTCAAGCATTGATGGTATGTTGAGGGTATCACTTGCATTTCATGTATCCATGGTCTTCCCAATAGAATTTTATAAGTCAATTTCAAATCTAGTACTTGACAAATAGTCTCCTTTTGCATAGGATCTACTTGGATAGGGAGTACTATTATTCCTTTGGAGGATCTCTCTTCATCATCATAAGATTTTATGGTTATTTTTATTTTAGGGTCTATAGCTTCCTCAGAATACTCTAAGGCTTTAACAAGGTTCAAAGTGAAAATATTTAGACCAGATCCTCCATCAATGATGACTCTTTTAACCCTATGCTTATGGATCAAGACCTCGATGTGCAATGGAAAGTTTTGGGCATGATTTAAGGACATATCATCTTGCTCAAAAAAAAATAAACAATGAGGTGCAACTAGGTGTCCTACCATATTTTGAAAATTTTCCATGTCCAAATTCAAGGGCACATTGGTTTCAACAAGGGATTTCTCCAAGATTTCTTTATGAGTAGGTGAAAGTTTTAGCAACTCCAAAATAGAAATTTGTGCAGGAGTTCATTGGAGTTGATCTACCAAATTGTATTGTTTTGATGAAGAAGATGTTTGATTTGGTACAATAATTCTAGGGGAACCTCCTTGTAAGGTGATTTTAGATGCTTTCCCCCTAGTCACAATATTTGATGCTTCTTCATTTTTATTTTCCTTCACCACTATCACATTGATCGTATTTTCACACCCACTCAAAGCATTTACGGTGTCGTCATAGGTATGGGAAAATTTTACTTTCTCATTTCCTCTTTTTTTATTTTGATTAGCATTTGATGATTCTCCCTTTTCATGATTCAAGAAAGGGTTCTTAAAGGCCATGTGATTCTAATTGTTTTGAGGCCCTTCAACCTTAACTATGTCATTGTCTATTAGGTCTTGGACCAAATGCTTAAGTTTCATGCATTTATTGGTTTTATGTCCCTTGTTCTGATGATACTCACAATGGTGTGCATTATTCCACCATGTGGATTTAACTTGAGGTTCATATGGCCTTGATTCAGGTAAAAGAATGATTTTATTAGCCACAAGTGTTCTCAAAGCATTTTCCAAGGGTTCACCCAAGAATGTGAATTTTATCCTTTGAAATGAAGGAAAGAAAGGCTTAGGTTTGTTTACATTCTTATTGTTGAAAGATTTTTTTTAGTTGTTATTGAAAGGAGCCTTGGTCATTTGGTTGATAGTATGTGTTTGGTTTGACCCGCTTGATAAATTAAAAGGGGTAGCCTTTAGGTCATAGGCTTATACAACCCCATCGTTTACAAGGTTCTTATTTGTGTTTTTCAACCACAACCTTGGTTTATCATTATTTTTGTAGGCTCCCTTGTTATTCTAATAATTATTTAAATTATTGTTATTGTTGGTGTTGCTGTAACCTTTGTTTTCTTTAAATAGTCTGATCTCTCCTCTTTTTACCAACACTTCTTCAATTTTTATCTCATTCTCAATTATCTTTTCGAATGTGGGGGGACATTGAAGTTGTATTCTATAGCTCATTTCCATGTTTAGGTTGTTCATGAAAATTCCCATCTTCTCCTTTTTAGGTATCCTTCTAGGATATTGCGTGAAAACCATTCTCCATCTTTGGAGAAAACCTACAAAAGGCTCACCATCTTTTGGTTTTGTGTTGCATAGGTTAAGCGTGGTGATTTTGTGCTCTATATTATAAGAGTAGTGAGTCAAAAATTTGGAGGATAGCTCTTCAAAATTCTTGATGCCTTGTGGTAACTTTGAAAACCACTCTATGGCTTGGCCTCCTAGGCTTCTTGGAAATAGTTGCATTAAATAGGTGGTATCGTGCATGAACTCTATACTCAAAGCACAAAATTCCCTTAGGTTGTCTTGTGGGCCATATTTACCCATGTACTTTTCATATCTAGGAAAAACCACATTGGGTGGAGAAAAGGGCACAAGGCCTCAATGGAAAAGGGTTTTGGTTTGGGCTCTTTCTTCATGGTGTCAATTTGTTCTTGAAAATTTTTAAGTTTCTTGTTCATCGCACATAATGGATTCTCCTCTTCCTCATCTTTCTTTGACTTTGTGGTGTCATAATCATGAGGAAGTTTAACCCCCGATTGGGCTAGATTAAGAAAGTATCTTTCCTTATTTCTTTCTAGATTTTTTTCCATTATTGCAAGGAATTCAAGGTCTTGGGAAGCCCTATTGACTTTATCTTTAGTTGTTTCTTTTTTCCCTTGATTTCCTTGGTTAGTTTCTCCTTGATCTTTATTATTTCCCCCATGGACGTAGTCATAAAATTTGTTGTTTCTAGCCATTGGATTGACTCTTTCCTCAAATAGGTTTGGGAGACTATCTTCTTGTTCTTGAGTTTTGATAAAAGGAGTTTGAAATATAAATTTGGGGACCTCTTGCATCATGCAAGTGCCATTTTCTTGTAAGGATATTTTTAATTTATGTGATCTTGTAAAAACCAACATCAAAAAAGGTTTGATTCAAATGGAGTTTCCCTATTTGGTGATTGTTCTTTTGAGAAGATTTTTAAAAGTATAAGATGATTTTTCAATGGATGTTTCTTCCTTGTTATATGTATCTTCAAACAAAGCAATAAAAATTACACTTTTCTTTTTAACCCTCTAAACATGAAATGTTGGAAAATGTATCAAATGTTATCACGAGTTTTTACCAAGAAGTAACTTCAAGCAATCTACCTATAGTCAAATCGGTTCATAAACATGGCTCTAATAGGTAGGATTTCTAAGTTAACAAGGTACTAGTAATGATTCTATTCAAAGGAATATCAAGTTTCACACCACAATAATTAGGGGCTTCCCACCATTGGTATATCGGAGTTTTATGCAATCCTGAAGGACTACTCAAGGAAGTTTGATTCTTGACATCTTTTTGTCACTCACCCCATTAAGGATGAATGCATTTTATTTTATAATGGGTCAGATTATTTTGGCAAAGGCAATTGGATCCCACTTTGGGTTGTCCCTCTCACCAGCCTCATTAAGGCAAATTCTTGGGAGGTGAGCCCACTAAATTTATAGCACATTCATTTGAAAGTAAATAAATGAAGTAAAAATATAGGTTTGGGGATTTGATTCAGAAAAAGGTGAAGAGAATATCCCTACTATTCCTCACTTCCAAGCACAATTAACAATGTTCAATTTCTCAAGCCTTCTAATCTAATGGGAACTGAGTATTTCTACTTGCATGTGTATTAAGTGGTCAATGTGAAATCTGCAACACAAAACTTCAATAAAACATTAGCTTGTTAGATTAACTCAAATTCAAAGCAAATTAAAGCCATTCAACTACACAAAATCATTCTATTTCTCTCTAACTAACACAAGTATGAAAAGAATCTAAGTTTTCTCTCAGAATTAGACCTTAAACAGTGACAATGTATGTTAGAATGAGAGATTCAAGTCAAATATGCAACTAAAATACTAAATTCATTCATGAAAGCCATTGATTCATTAATCATTAAGAAAATTGAAGTGTTTACTAATTAGCTATGAAATCAAATGTGCAACATGTAAGTATGAATTCAAATTAACTAAAATTCATCTTTTGTAGAACTTTGAAAATTTGGACGGTTGAGATGCATCCATGAGGAATGGTTGAGATGCCTCAAAACTTGATCCATGTGATGAGCTCTTATTGGTCAAAGGTGTCTTTTTTGTCCCCTTGAGAGGTGACATGTCATTTTTTATCCTTTTATTCATTTGTTTTAATTAATTACCCTAGCCATGCATTTTATGAGATTGATTTAATTAATTAGGCTTAGAGATAATTAATGTGATTTTGCTCACTTATTGATGATTAATGCTTGAATTATGACATTTTTATTTATTTTATCAAATTTGATGAATCATGTTAATAATCAAGAATTTAACTAACATAATTAGCAGTTTATCTCAAATTAGGGCAAATAGGGCCTTAGGTTATATTAGCCCAATTTTAGGTGATAACATTTGCCCCTCTTTGAATTGCTTTGTAAACAACATAGGGATTTAAAGAAAATCTAATTTAGCGCATGATTTAGTAGAACTGATAGATTTTTAGGAGATTTAGAGAGCAAAAAGAACTACTATGAACTCAAGTGATTTAGAGAGCAGTGAGGACCACTTTGATTTTAAGAAGATTTAGAGAGTAGTGAATCCACTCTAAAATATTTAGAGAGCAGTAAAGAGAACCACTCTAAATTTGAGAATTCTAAACTTGATCGAACAAAATCCTACATGATTCAAAAATTTGTCAATTCTGAACTTGATTGAACAACAATTGACCGTATTGATTCTAAGCTTGATTGAACAAAAATCGATAAGAAATTTGATTTTTTAGTAACTGATCATGATGACAAATAACCAATTTGATTTGAAGCGATGAAATTGATTAATGTCAAAAATATTAACAACATCCACTTGATCAAAGATAACTAGCATGCCCCTCGTGTTTGAAAATTGATTGTAAACTTTGAATTCTGGTATGATTATGCCCCCTTAGGACTGAAATCGAAATAAATTTGGATAAAATCATTAGTTTCAAGCATTTAGGAGATTTTACAGTGATTGAAATGGATATGGATCAAGTTTAAATCATTTAGAAAGTGTCAAAATTTAATTAGGATCAATTTTAGTGTTAAAGAAACATTGTTTGACCAAGTTTGACAGATGTTTGACCAATATCTTGGTTTGAAAATTTGATGCATGAGTGAGAAATTCACTTTCCACGGCTTCTGGTAGCCTTTTGTGCTTTAATTGGGCTTTGCATAGCTTTCGTAACTTGTGTTTGACTGAACTTTGACTTTTGTTGACTATGCATTTGAGTGCTAAATATCACTAAACTTATTTTCCATGTTTACGGTATCCTTTATGCTCATTTTGCCCATGTTTGACTGCTATCTGACCATAGTTGACTTATGCATTTTGAACGTTGACTTTTCTCTGTAACTTCATTTTTACTGCATCAATTTTGGTCCCGATATGAAGCTTACGTGACATCCTAGCATGAATATGTCCTAGGTCACTGGGGTCCTCGGGAGGCTTAAATAGGTCCAAAAGGGTCATTTTACTATTCATTTTCACTTTTTACCATAGTTATTTTTGAGCTCTGAACGACAAAATGGTGTTCCCATCTGAGCGTCACCATTTTGAGCTAGCACACCATCATGACCAACCTCCTCATTATGCAACACCTATGAGTACCCTATAATGCTTCCATTCAAATTTGAAATTTCAATTTTCTACTTTTTTCATGCATTTTATAGGCAAAATAGTGTTGGATCACATCCCGTAAGGTGGATCACACTCGGTCCATCCTGTGTCGCATCCATTTTTTTACAAAATTCTACATCACATCCTGCATTTCTCAGATCACACCCT
The DNA here is from genome assembly GCA_027943335.1 of Chamaecyparis obtusa. Taxonomy (NCBI): domain Eukaryota; kingdom Viridiplantae; phylum Streptophyta; class Pinopsida; order Cupressales; family Cupressaceae; genus Chamaecyparis; species Chamaecyparis obtusa. Next base: position 1,113,765 of record BSBK01000102.1, on the reverse strand, counting down.
GTCGGGTCACATCCAGTCAAATTTGTCTAAATTTCAAAGCCATTTAACCAGATTTTTGCATTTGGTAATAATAGGGTTGCATCTAGATTCTAGATTGCATCCTGCATACCCTAAATTGCATCCTAGATGTGAAGTGTCACATGTAGTTAGGGTGTCGCATCTTGTGTTTCCTAAATTGCATCTGGGAACTAGGATTGCATGTGGTCTTTTTTTATTTTTGATTCAACTTTACTTGTCTGTTTGAACTTTTTTAGGCCATTTTCCTTCAATTTTTCATGTCTAATGCTGATATAGTGCCCCTTTTTTCTTTTTATGCAATCACATTTTAGTGTAGTGTCTTTTTGCTCTCCCCAACCTACATAAGTGCTTAATTTGCATGAGTATCTCATTCCTATGGAGATGTGAGTCATAGCGAGGTGTGGGCTATGGAGTTTAGCTGATTTACCTAACATTCAAGTAAATCACGGGTTGTTGACTACTCTCACCGAGAGGTGACACTCATAGCACAACACCTTTCACCTTCCCACTGGAGAGATGACATTAAATCCTAAGGAAATTTGGTAGATCTTGCATGTTCATGTGATGGGGTCGTGTTTAGAGTAGGAGGATGGAGCCACTGTGGCGATGGTGGATGCATGATATCTTTTCCATGATGATACCATTGCTCGGAGATACCTTATTTGGGACCACATGGTAGCCAACTATAAGCGGCTACCTATGTAACTTACAGGATTGATAGGAGGAATGATGATGTCTAACCATGGGCAGCATGGCTTTATGTGTAGGTGGTCTCACGTGATCGAGGAGATGATTTAGTCACCTCATAGATTTTCTTGGGGTAGTTGTATTGTCGCGCACATGTACCACGAGTTACATGAGATAGTCTATAAGCATTCCTGTACCATGACTATCGAGAATTTAGTTTTACAGATCTGGGTCTGGGAGCATATTCTCATGACATGGTCGATGAAAGATAGGCAAAGAGATGTCAAGCTACCTTATATATATATATATATATATATATATATATATATATATATATATATATATATATATATATATATATATATATATATATATATATATATATATATATATATATATATGTATGTATGTATGTATGTATGTATGTATGTATGTATGTATGTATGTATTTATGTATGTATGTATGTATGTATGTATGTATGTATGTATGTATTCTAGCATGTTACAATAGCCCCACCTGGGCAAGTTAGATTATTGGCGGAAAGTACTTGACAACATTACTCATGTCATATGGTAGCCATATCTAGATTATGAGGAGTGGCACTCAGATGTCCAATAGATGTTGTTTTTCTTCCAATCCCAGTATCTTATAGGTAGGATGAGGTATATTGTTGAGCAGTTTTTGGCTAGCTGAGTTTTGAGACAGTATGGGCGAGTACAGGGGATGCCCTAGGAGACAACATTTTATGCTCAGATCTAAGATGAGGAGGCACATTGGGGCTCTCATCTAATTTATGAGACAACACTCCATGAGATTTCATAGATGGTACCAGTTTCATAGGATTATCTATCAGAGGTGACAGATGGCAGTGTTATAGATGAGTATGACACTTATTATTTTTAGCATCCTTATCCTTAGTTTACTTCGCTTGATGAGATCGATCCTCACCTCGAGGATGCACTTGACTATGATCCTATCGATGAGGGTGGTGGTTGAGGCCAAGCTGCCATAGGTGGTGATAGGGGGAGAAGCAAAGGCAAAGAAAGGGATGGTGCCCGCGAAGGGGGTGGAGATGGAGGAGGAGATGGAGTTGATGGTGGTAGGTGACGGGCACTTGGTAGGGATGTGGGCCAGTAGATTCGATAGAGGAGGCTAAGAGTACATGCACCCTAAAGAGATATAGGACCACTTCTACATAGGGATCAACATGCTCAACAATAGAGAGCAGTAGTAGGGGGTAGTTGCAGTGGTGGAGGAGACCAAAAGGCTCCTAGAGATCCTCCAGCATGTGGTGATGGTGACCCATTATAACATTGCGAGTAGGACAGGGCAACGGTACATCTTGAGGTAGCAACATTGAGAGCATGCATGACTGAGCAAGATACACAGCTTGCTGAGATCATAGCAAAGCAAGACAGACACACTCATATGGCCACCCATTAGGGACAAAGGGCCACTTATTATTTTTCATTATACTATGCCGCTATACTTATTGCATAGAGAGCCCCATTGTATTCCATTATAGTGCAACAATCTAAGGGTGCCATGCCTCCACCTATTCCAGACCGAGGAGATGTGCCTCCTCTAGATTGTCCACAAGAGGATGATGACACTAGCCAGATGTGACATTTTTGTACACTCCTCATATATTTTGTATCATACAGACTATATTGTACCTCATTGATATATCTTGTATTATGTACCATTTTTTATTGATGTACATTATGATGTCTTTTGGACTCTTACACTGATACCCTAATATATACCTTACTTTTTTGATACTCTGATTGATATTGTGATGCTTTAGTACTCTCTGATATACTGATGATTTATGATATATTGATGCTCTAGCTGATTTTTGTTGCTCACATCTAATGTTCTCTAATTTCTACACATGTGTTGTAGAAATCATAATATTATTTATATTTTTCTCATGTTTTGGATATTGATCTCATGTTGATACTTGGTCATGGTTAGATTAGACAAATGATGATATATTGACATCATAATATTATTTCACTGATATATATGTAGATATTTTTATGTTTTTAACACTTTATGGATGTATGGATGCAACCTTATGTGATGCTTTATGATAATGTACCTCTTTTTAGTTTTATGCATGCACATGTATGTATGAGATGTAATGTGATGTGATGTATGGATATCTCACTTTTGTTTATGTATGGATGATTATGGATGCATTATGCAGACATATTTATGGTACTGACATGATTATGCATGCGAATGGATATCAGTGAGAAATACTCAGTCATTTCCTTTAAGTTTTTATGATGATCATATGATGTACTTGGTCAAACCTAGAAAATGGTTATGTTTAAAAAAAAAACATTTCTATATTGATGTTTAGTTAATCGAATTCATACATTCATACTAATGCAATTTAAAATGAATGCAACTGTATTAACATGAATGCAATTTAAAAATGAATTTCCATGCAACTAAAACATGAAATGCATCTAAATGAATCTAAGGAAAATTAATATGAAAATACAACTAAAAATGAACCTAAATGCAATTAATAATGAAATGCACCTAGACTAAGACACCTAGGATAGTCACTATTTATTCAAATTGGGTTTATTATCATCATAGAGCATTTGTAATTGGGACCTCATAGGTTAGTACAATTTTCAATGATAGATTTAGCAATCATGAAAATATGAATACTTCCCTCTCATTGGTCATGTCGAAAGTTAACCTAAACATTAAAGCATATAGGCTAGAATGTTTCATCAATTACTTCCCATTTGATATAAACCTTTTCTGTTCTGGTGCAAAATGTATATGTATACCCACAATGACCTTTCATTTTATATTCATATCCTTAGTTATTTTATTGATTTATTATGCACCTTACTAGGAAGTAGTCTTCATTTTAGTTTAAAACATGCAAAGAAATAAATCTGACTTCACTAAAGCTTTCATAGTAAACATTTCGAGGTATACGTGGCATTCCAATTGTGATGGAGGCACTTATCATAGACACCCATTCCCTACAATCACCTTAGATCATCGGATTTATCAACACAAATAGAAGAAAAAGAAAACATTATGCCCCCGGTCCTTGTTTCTCTAGTCCATTTTTAGACATCATCAAGTCACTCAAGGAAACATAACAATCAAAAATTGATAATAAGAAAAACTCATTATTTCTTTATTATAGAACAAAAAGTTGTGATTATAGTGTTTAGGAATTTGTAAACACACTTCGAAGTTATTATCAATCATAGATTTTTCTTTCATCAATAAGTGTCTCACTTGTTTAGTGTTTAAAAACACCCTTATCATCATGACATAGTATTTAGGAACACTTTTTAGGTCCAAGTATTAAGGAATACTATTGTTGGTGGCATTAAGAAATAACTTTGTTTTCATATTTTAACATCTATTGTGGACTAGGGATAAATGAACCCCTAGCAGAAAGTCCTAATAGTGACTAAGCGACTTTGTGACATGTGTGACTTTGACAATTTCCCCCTATGAAAATGATTTACCTAGGACCTCAATGTAGATAGATTCCATCCTTAGGAAGATACGATTTTCTAATAGTATGCTTTAGGATTTGATTTGTCACAAAAGTGACTAAAAGATATGCACAAACTAAACTTTACATCAGCCAAGTATGCAAGCGTTGTCTTGATAGATAGAGCGTTGATTACAAGTAGCGCCTATTTACTAGTTTTTCACCACTTGGCCAAATTTTTTCTATTTTTGCTATCATGGCGCCTGTTTACCAGGTTTTCACCAAGACACTTTATCTCTTTTCCAATTTTTTTGTACTTTTTCTCATTTCTATTTTTTTTTTGGACTCACCAAGGTGCCTATTTACCAGGTTTTCACTGAGATGGTCATTTTTTCAAGACTTTTTCTATTGTTTTTTATTTTTTCAGGATCAATATTTACTATTTTTGCTTTTTCTCAGGACCTTTTTCTTCTTTTTTTGCTTTTTCCAAGAACTCTTTTCACTGTACATGTGTTATCTCAAGAGTGTCAGGCATAACACCTTTTTAGGTGCATAGTATTGATTGGATCTAGCAAAACATCTTCTTTAGGCATAGCCAATTGATAGGCTCTTGGTCCAAATGATGCTATGATGACAAAGGGACCCAGCCAATTAGGTTCAAATTTTCCCTTTTGCTCACGATTTTGTTGATTCTTTGGATTTTATCTTAGAACTAGATCTCCTACCTAAAAACTTCTTGGTTTCACTTTCTTGTTATATCCTCTTGACATTCTCTTCTGATAGACTTTGAGATGATCAAACTACTGTTGCCTGCACTCATCTAGCAATTCTAGTTCTTGCAATCTAGATATTCTAAGTCCTCATCAGTGACTAGATGTTTCAATGATACCCTCGGTGATGGAATCTCTACTTTGATTGGTAGTACCACCTTTGACCCATAAACTAGTGAAAAAGGAGTTGGGCTAGTTGGTGTTTTGATGCTAGTGCGGTAAGCCCACAATGTTGGATTTATTTGTAAATGCCAATCCCTTCCCGATTTACTCACTATCCAATGCAAGATTTTCAATATAGTTTTGTTTGATGCCTCAGCCCGTCTATTACCTTGAGGGTAATAGATTGATGAGAAATGCTGAGTAATTTTGAAGTGAAGACGCAAGTCATCCATGTCTTTGTTTTTAAATTGGCCCCCATTTTTAGTTACAATCGATGAGGGTATTCCATATCGCTAGATGATATAGTTCAAGATAAGAATTGAAATTTGTTTTCTTGTTTCATTAGATAGTGGCACAAATTCCACCCATTTTGTAAAATACTCACTAGTAGTAATGATGTATTTGTGCCCATTTGATGAATTTGGGTAGATCTGCCCAACTAGATCAAATGCCCATTGCTAGAATTGCCAATGTGTTATAAAAGGGATTAGCTCCCTAGCTAGAGCATGTATTAGATTGTTGTGGACCTGGAATTTTTTGCATGTTTTAGAATACTAGATAGCATCTTTTTCCATTGTGGGGCAATAATATCCTACCCTTAATATTTTCTTGGCTAATGAAAAACCGTTTGAGTGTGACCCACACACACCTTCATGAACTTCCTTTAATGCATGATTAGACTCTTCATTTTCTAAACACCTACGAATCATACCATCTAGACCACATCTATACAAGTCATTATTGATGATTATATAGCATGATGATGCTCTTATAAGACATCTCTTTTCATTTCTGGAATAGCTTTCAGGGATTGTTTGGTCTTTTAGGTAAGAGTAGATATATATGGGCATATCTAGATAAAATTTTAGTTTCAATAGCACAAACAATCTAGGATTCGGGTGAGTCATAAGCTAGGAAGGGGAGTTCTTCCACTAGGAAGTCATAACAAAATTGATGTTCCTCAAGTTGTAACATTGATTCTACAATAGCCATTGCATCTGCTGCTTTGTTTTTTGATCTTGGAATTTTCTCAAATGTGACAAAGATAAAATACTTCTTCAAATCATCCACCATTCTTTTGTAAGGTATTATCTTATCATCTTTTGTCTGATATTCTCCATTCACTTGATTGATAATGAGCTATGAATCTCCATAGATGTGTAATTCAATGATTTTCCACTCTATTGCAAGCTTCAGTCTATTTACTAGAGCTTCATACTCCTCAATATTGTTTGTACATGGAAATATCATTTTATATGCCTTTGGAATTTTATATCCTTGTGGTGTGATGAATAAGAATCTAGCTCCTGATCCTTGATGTGTGAAGGAGCCATCAAAATACATTTTCCATGAGTGTTTTGTTAAGTGCATAATGGCTTCATCAGGGAATTCAATATGTAATGACACATCATTTTTTAATGGTGTTTTAGCAAGTTGATCAGCTATCACTTGTCCTTTAATGGATTTTCAATCAACATATTCAATGTCAAACTCACTTAGAATTAAGACCCACTTCGCTAATCTTCCTGTTAACATTGCTTTACTCAATAGATATTTAAGTGGATCTATTTTAGCCACTATCTTTACCTTATGTGCCAACATGTAATGTCTGAGCTTTTGGGATGCCAATACTACTACCAAGCATGCTTTTTGCAATCATTGAATAGTTCAACTTATATGTGACCGGAGTTATGCTGATGTAGTATATAGCTCTTTCTTTCTTAGCCTCATCTTCTACTGCAAGCAATACTCCCAATGACATATATGTCATTGATATGTATAACAACAAGGGTTTATAATAGATTGGAGCCATTAAAATATGAGAATTCATCAAATATTCCTTGACTTGTGAAAAATTCTCTTCACATTGCCCATTCCAAGTTAATGTTGTTCTTTTGCGCATTCGCCTTGTGAAAGGTTGTGCTTTATCTTCTAATTGAGATATAAACCTTCTTATGGATTGTAGCTTGCCTTGGAGCATCCTCATTTGACTAATGTTTCTAGGTGGTTTCATTTCAATAATTGCCTTCACTTTTGTTGGATCAACCTCAATTCCTTTTGCTGAGACTATGAATCCTAGTAACTTTCCAGATGAAACCCCAAATGCACATTTCTTGGGATTAAGCTTTAATTGAAATTGTTCCACTATATCAAAGATTCTCCTTAGATCTTCTAGATGTGTTGTCCTTATCTTTGATTTTTCTAATGTATCATCCACATAGTCTTCCATGTTTCTATGCATCATGTCATGAAATATTGTAGTCATTTCTCTTTGATAGGTTGCACCTGCATTTTTTAGACCAAATGGCATCACATTCCAATAGTATGTTCCCTATGCATATGTCAATGTGGTCTTTTCTTGATCTTCAGGAGCAATATTTATTTGGTTATATCCTAAAAATCCATCCATCAATGAATACATCTCATAGCCTTCCGTCAAATCTACAATCATGTCTATATTGGGAAATGGGAAGTCATCTTTTGGGCAAGCCTTGTTCAAGTCTCTAAAGTCTGTGCAAACTCTTATAGATTTTTTTGCCTTTGAAACAAGGACTATTTTTTATATCCATTCCGCATAGTCAATGGCTCATATGAATCCAACTTTTAATAATTTTTCTAGTTCTGCCTTGACTAGAAATGCCACATATGGATTCATTTTCCTTAAATTTTTCTTTACTAGTTTCACAGTAGGATAAATAGATAAGTGATGCATTATACAATTTGTATCCAATCCAAGCATATCTAAATAAGACCATGCAAAATTGATCTTCTTTTCTTTAAAGAAACTAGTGAATTGGATCTTTTCTTCTTCTATCAATGACTAAGCAATGTGAACTAGTTGAGGAGCTTCTGTTGTTCCCAAATTAATTGGTTGTGTTGGTTCAATCAGCACTAAAGATCTTTCCTGAAAAAGATCTGGGAGGATATCAAGAATCCCATCCTTAGGCACCTCTAGAAGGTTTTCACCATTGGATACGTCTTTTTATTTTTCTCTTTTTGAATCTGACACTCCCACTAGGTGGTTTTCACCATAAGATTTCTTGTTCTTTTGTTTTTCATTTTGAGACTGAGAAACTTGATATCCTCCTCAGTCTTGATTTCTCTCTTTACACTGGTGGAAGAAAGGAAAGGTTAACAAGAATTCAGATAATAGGCTAGAGAATAGTCATTGTCAAAAGATAAAAAGCTTGTGGATGTAGGCTCATTGTAGTCTATCAGTTCAGGATGTGTTAAGGACAAAGATTCATTGGATTCAAGAGACAACACCATGTTATTATCAATTTCATTAACTTGTAATATTTTTTCCATTAGTTTTTCTTCTAAATAGATGTTAGGATTATTAGAGTCATTGTCATTATTATTATAGTTCATGTTAATGTTATGCCAGCCTAACTCTAGCGACCTAGCATTAGAACTCTCTCCCTCTTCAAGTAGGAATCTAGGAGCACATTTATGTATCACATCTACTTCTATTTCCATCGTAGCATCAGAAAGGATATCACATTCATATTCATGTGAGTCCACCTAACTATAATCTAAAACCCCCAAGAAGTGGGCAATAGTCATTGGTACTTCACCTTCCTCATTGGGATTGTTCTCTCCTTCCTACAAAGTTTCTTGTGAAGATGTCATGTTTGGTTCTTCATCAAAGTGAGGTGTGTCAAAAATAGGAAGTCCTTGTTCTTGTTCTCTTTCAAGTTCCTTTTCTTTTCCTTCTTCTAGTTCTTGTTCATGTTCAAGATTTGTACCAAGTTTGGATAATGGGTCTCCTTGCAAGAGTAGAAACCTTTCATAGGAAATGGGTTTCCCTTCCACTTCTTCTTCATCATCTAAGTCTCCTAATCTATCAAATATAGGACCATTTTCTACTATAGGATGAGATGTTGCTTCCTTGAAGCCTACTCCAATTTTATCACTTGGGTTTTTGAAATCCATATGTATCAGCTCTGCAAGTCCTTTTTTTCCTTGACCCAATGGTCCCTTCCCTTTGTATCCCATTTGCTTCATGATCTTATAGCCTTTTTTATATTTATCAGTGGCTATCTCTACATGTTTGATATTTCCATCTTGTTCATTCTCTTTGTAAAGCCATTGCAAGACTGCTTTTTCTATGTTTTCTTCTTCAAGGGACACTTTCTCTTTGACCATCCTTGTTCCTTCATGGATTGTTAGAGTGCTACCTTTAGAAGGTGTAAATGTAGATGAAGGTCATCCTTGAGACCTAGGATATATGGGGAGATCTATCAAGGACATTGCAGAATCTATCTTGTACTCACCCATGCTTGTTTCTTGGATGTTGACCTTCTTAGCAAAGCTTCGCAGGACCATTTCCTTGGATATTTCTACTTTGTCAGAACTTTCTTTGTTTTGTGGGACCAAGCTATTTGTATATTTGAGACTATTACAGAGATATGTTGTGTTAGCTGGAATAGTCACCTCAACTCCATTATGAGTAAATTTTATACATTCATGGTAAGTAGAAGGCACAACTTGCATTGAATGGATCCACAGTCTTCCAAGAAGAATGTTATAAGAAATTGGCAAGTCAAGGACTTGACATATCATGTCTATTTCTATTGGTCCCACTCTAATAGGAAATACAACCAATCCTTTGGAGGATCTCTCTTCTTCATCATAATCTTTGATTGTTATGTTCCTTCTTGGATCAATTGTGTGTTCATAAAATCCCAATTGTTTCACCAAACTATAGGTACATATGTTCAAACCAGTGCCTCCATCTATCAAGACACGCTTAACATGATGTTTATGAATAATAGCTTCTAGATGTAAAGGTTGATTATGTGGTTGGTTCAATGACTTATCATCTTCCTCAGAGAAAGGTAATGTGGGGAATTTAGGTGACCAACCATAGTCTAGAATCTATCCACATCTAGGTCCTTAGGTACATTGGTATTGAGCAAGGCTTGATCAAGGATCTCTCTATGACTTAGAGAGATTTTTAATAGCTCTAAAATAGATATTTGATCTAGTGTGCACTGCAACTAGTCTACTAGATTGAACTTCAAAGGTAATGCTAGTTGTTTAGGTCATGTTATTGTAGTTGGCGGGGTTGATGTTGAAGCTCCTTTGAGAGTGAGCTTATCTTGGTTCCTCGTCATAGCATTAGAGGATTCAGTTTTGTTTTGCACTCCTTTTAGAGTAATCATATGAATGGATGGTTTACATGGTTCCACCATATTAATCATGTTGGCATTGTCTGTATATGTATAATTGATCTTGTTACTCTTAGAGGATTCTCCTTTTTCATAGTTAGGCAGTGGAGTTTGGAATGCTTTATGATCATTATTGGTATGATTTCCATCCACCTTAAATTTTCATTCTTTAATTAATTCTTGAATAAAATGTCTCAATTTCATGCATCTATTGGTCTTGTGTCCTTCATTGCGATGAAAATTGCAGTAGTCATTGTCATTCCACCACCTTGGTTTTACTTCTGGTTCCCAAGGTTTGGAATCAGGAATTGTGATAATTTTGTTGTCCAAGAGTGACTTCAAGACCACTTCTAGTGTATCTCCCAAAGGTGTAAATTCCCTCTTGGGTCTTACTAACCAAGGCTCTATTCGTGTATTAGGTTTATTGAAAGTCTTATTAGCCATTGGTGTCATTGCCGAATTTGAATTCTTGTTTTCTTGGAGACTCATCATAAGATTGAAAACTTCTGGTTTTGGTTTCATATTAGGAGTATCCACCACTCCATCATTAACCATGTTCTTTTTCCTTTTTCCATACTTGTACTTATCTTTAGTGGGATAGTACTTGTCTTTGTTCTCTTTATTAATAGTGATTTCTCCCTTTTTTATCAAGACTTCTTCAATTTTGATGGCACTATCTATCATTTTGTCAAAGCTTGGTGGACCTTGTAGTTGTATAGGAAAATTCATCTCAAGTACCAAGTTATTGATAAAGATGTCCATCTTTTCTCTTTTAGGTATTTGTCGAGCATATCATGCAAATATCTTCCTCCATCATTGTAAGAAAGCCAAGAATGATTCTCCACTTTTATGTTTGGTGTTGCATAAATCCAACATAGTCACTATGTGTTAGATGTTGTAGGAGTATTGTTGGATAAATTTTTCTACTAGTTCCTCAAATGTTTTGATTCCTGTGGGTAAATTTGAGAACCAGTCCATTACTTGTCCACCTAAGCTTCGAGGGAATAACCTCATTAGGTAAGTTTGTTCATGCATGAATTCCATACTTGATGTGCAAAATTCCCTGACATGGTCTTGAGGGTTAGAATTTCTAGTGTACTTCTCATATTTTGGAATTGTAACATGTTGATGAAATGGTATCATCTTCAATCCCTTATCAAAGGGGAAAGGACAAATGTGTTCCAATGAGTATTTTTTTGATGGTTTTTCATTTTCTTTCTTTAGCTCTTGGATTTCTTCTTTCATGGAAAGTAATTGTTGTGTTAACATAGAAATGGGACTAAGATCCTCCTTTTTTTTAAGTTGATTCACATCATAGTCCTTAGGTAATTTTACTCCTTGTGATGCAAGTTCTAAGAAATATTTTTCCTTATTTTCTTCCAATGTTCTTTCAAGGATTTTGTTGAATCTTTTATTTCTCAAATATTTTTGGTATTCTTGTTCCGTAGGATCTTCATCACCGTTAGAGTCATAATGTGCTTCTTGATGTCATGCTTCTTCTTGGTTATTTTTTTCATCTTGGTTATCTTGTTCATTGTATCTTTCATCCCAACGGAAGTCACCTTGATAGACATGTTTGTAGTGTTAGGAGTCACTATGTGACTAGTGCTAGGAGTAGCTCCAAATAGGGGATTGATTCGTGAAGTTTCTCCTCTTTCAAATGTTATTAGTGGCACTTCGTTTGAGAATGGATTTCTTTTGAATTTGTAAGACTTATATCTTGTATTAACCATGAAAGCTTGATTAAGGAAATTTTGAGTGTCCAAGTGTGTAAGTGGGTCTAAAAGTATGCAAGTGTCCAATTGTGAGTCCAAGGTTGCAATAGTGGATTTGAAAATATCTTAGGATTCAATGTCAAAGGGTTAGACTATCCTAATAGTGAGTTGGGAACCAAATGCAAGTGAATTTGTTTAAAATTTTCAGCGTCAAAGGGTTAGAGTGCCCTGATAGTGAGATGAGAACTTGACTGGATCTGGTGTGACAAGGAAACTCCATAATTTAAACAATGTGAGATATAGACCAAATAGGGTGACAAGGTACACTCAAGAATTAACTCTCTCAGGCTTGCAGGAATATTGGTTCTGACAATAGAATCTGAAAAAAGGCCAAAAGGGTATTCAAAAATACAAAAATCCAGTTTGTGATAGGTACAAAAGTGCTTTTGGTCCTAGATCGACTAATAGGTTTTTGGTCCCAGATGCAACACAGGAAACACGGGGTGTGACTCTATTTTTACCAAGTGTGATTCGGGATACGAGGTGTGATATAGGATACCAGATGTGATATTTTGATGACTTGTCTGCAGGAAATTTTTGTCAAGTTTGTGAAAAATTATCTTCTCTATCTGATTCTAGGAGCTTGTAGGTGTTTGAAAATTCTTGTGATTTGTTCATTCAGGGGATTGATCTGAGATTTTCATTTAAAACACATCAATTAATCATTTTTAGGACCTATCATTCCTTAGACTAGGTAGAGATTGGAAATACTTGTTCACTGACTTAGGAACACACTCAATGGCTCCTCATAATATGATAGTCCAAAAACATGCAATGGATGTTGGAGTCCATATTAGCTAAGTAGTAACATCAAAGAGGGCTCGATATGGTTAATTTCTTGGGTAAATTACTATTTACCTTGCACAGGCATTACCAACCTTTTGGGGTTGATCTGAGTAGCATCTAACTTAGGTTCTTAATGAAGGCATCCATTCATAATCATCCCCCATAGTCCTGCAAGCATGATTTAAGGCCGTAAGCCCTATACGTACTCAAACCTGTGTAGTCTCACAAGCAAGATTAAAGCGGCTCCACTCTACACAAGATCTAAGTATGTCATTGGAAAAGATCAAATCTAGGTTCCAATGACAAAATAAATTATGTCTTCTGAGATTTTCATCTCAAGGAAGCGTCAAATTTTATAGTGGGGTGGAAAAGTTGGCATAAAATTTGTCCCCACTTGGGTCATTCTCGGGAGATTTTTTCCTCAACCAACAGACCCTCTAAAGGTATGCAATAAAATAAATAGGATCAATAGCTTAAGGTTTGGATTTCTAATTCTCCATGAAGGAAAAGAGCATAATCTCTTATCTCAATCTATCTCTCTAATACACATCATGCAAATTTATCCAAATTACTCCAATTTGACCCTAAATTACAAGCTAATTTTTGAGTTTCTGGGAAAAGAGCATAATCCTCTAATTAGTTTGTAAAATGATTTCAAATTGTATTAAATTTCTAGAAAAAACAAGCACAATGTTTAGTTTCTTTCTTTTTGGCAAGCTGCAAACAACCATTAGTAGTCTTAAATTTGTAGATATCTTCAACAATTCAACCTGCAAACCACTGTTAGGCTGTCATAAATCCATAGAGATCACAAAATTAACCCATTAGATGACAAAAAAAACAAATTTAAAGAAAATATCCCCAGATGTGACCCAAAGTTTTACTGAATGCGATCCCCTTTCCCGAAAGTGATTAAGGATCCCAGATGCAATCCAAAATTAACTAAAGGCGATACCTAACTGGATGTGATCCAAGAAATCCTAGGTATGACCCTGTTTCCCAAAAGTGACTCAATTTTTGGGATGTGATCTCCTGCAGTCAAGAACACAACAAAAATTTAGTTTAAAAGGTAGAAATCTAGGGCTTTGCCCCATGGTGGGTGCCAAAAATATGTGTGTATTAAGTGGTCAATGTGAAATCTGCAACACAACACTTTAATAGAACATTATCTTATTAGTTTAACTCAAATTCAAAGAAAATTAAAGCCATTAAACTACACAAAATTGTTCTATTTCTCTCTAACTAACACAAGTATGAAAATAATCTAATTTTTCTCTCAAAATTAGACCTTAAACAGTGACAATGCATGTTAGAATGAGAGATTCAAGTCAAATATGCAACTAAAATACTAAATTCATTCATGAAAGTCATTAATTCATTAATCATTAAGGAAATTGAAGTGTTTACTAATTAGCTATGAAATCAAATGTGCAACATGTAAGTATGAATTCAAATTAACTAAAATTCATCTTTTATAGAACTTTGAAAATTTGGACGGTTGAGATGCATCCATGAGGAATGGTTGAGATGCCTCCAAACTTGATCCATGTGATGAGCTCTTATTCATCAAAGGTGTCTTTGTTGTCCCCTTGAGATGTGACATGTCATTTTTTATCCTTTTATTCATTTATTTTAATTAATTACCCTAGCCATGCATTTAATGGGATTGATTTAATTAATTAGGCTTAGAGATAATTAATGTGATTTTGCTCACTTATTGATGATTAATGCTTGACTTATGACATTTTATTGATCTTATCAAATTTGATGAATCATGTTAATAATCAAGAATTTAACTAACACAATTAGGATTTTATCCTGAATTAGGGCAAATAGAGCCTTAGGTTCTATTAGCCCAATTTTAGGTGATTACACTACTCTCCTCCACAAACAATAGCTTTAAATTTAGTGCTTGTTTATTCCTTAGCCTTTCTTTTAATTAAAAAATCTAGTAGGTTTGGCATTTTGATTCACTTGAAAAGTGAAGAGCATAGGCCTACTACTAAATTCCTCAAACAATAATTGGCTTTTTTTTAATTACGAGATTCAAAGTGAAAATGGCACAATTTAAACAAAAATTCAAAGGGATAAAGGTTTACCTCTTTTCAAAGCTAGCAAAGGCTAGGGGCATTTTTTATTTAGTTTTTCATTATTTTACTCACCTAGTGGCGATTGTTCCAGCTCCTTTGCATCCCCTTTGAAATTGTTAGTCCAACACAACCAAACAAAATGAAGAAATACAAGCAAAAATGCATTTTAAGCCTCTTTTTTCAATTTAAACAAAAAAATGATTAAGGCACGAAAATACAATTTAAGGAAATGAATTTCGATTTATATGATTCAACAATATGCAAATATATTTCAAAATATTTACCTTCCTTCTTGGAATTCTCCAAAAAGTTGTTTATATGGATTATGTTCTCTCTTTTTATCATTTTTGTTATGGCTTTATCTTCTCTGTATATTCAAGTCTTTGGTTTTTAGACTCTTTTATGCTCTGTCATCATAAAAATATAGAAAAATCATTTCCAACAGTCAGATTAAGCAAATTTGAAAAATATTCAAACGCTTTGCATAAATGATTAAATGCACTATTTAAAATTTCAAACACGCTACAAGAAAAATTAAACGTGCTACAACAGTCAAACGTGTTGCCAGAAAAATTAAACACACTACAATAGAAATTGAAAGCGTTGTTTAAATAATTAAATGTTCATAAAGAAAACTTTAAATGCGCTACAGGAATATTTAAATGCGCTTCAGAGTCAGGGCACACTCGCTGAAAGAATAATAGATAGAATAGAGAAAGGATCGAATGCGCTATTTGGTTGTGTAAATGCGCAAAAAATTTACTTTAAATGCACTATTTCAGACCTCAGATGTGTCCTTTCTTTACTCAAACATGCTGTTAAAATGCTCAGATGTTCTATTTCACCTGTAAAATAGAGAAATTAAGCATAAAACCCTAAGATTCTACCAATTTTTCCAAAATTTAGACAAATGAGGCCTAATGCCCCATGGTGGGCATCATTTTGTGTACTAAAAGTATCTTTATAGGATTAGTTTGTCAAGATCTAAATCAAAATAAGCAAGAAATATGATAATTAGTAAGCTATTCAATGAAAATAAGCATCCTATAGCTCTCTATTTAAGTATGCTAATGCAAAGCTCTCAGCAAGTTTTCATTAGTGACAGCCTTAAAATGAGAATGAAGCTAAATGATATTGAATTCAAGCCTATTTTACTCAAACCAATGCTCAAATTATGATAAAATGCCCTTCTAGATAAAATTCTCAATAACTTGGATGCAATTCTCAGATATGTGGATCCTTTATCTTGATTTTAGCCTTGCTCTTATAGATTTTTGCAAGCATAGGGGGTGGAGTTAATTTGATCATGATTGAGTTTGAGTTAAGTTCATGGTTTCAAATATGGAGATAATTTAAATATTTTGTCCTCAAAGCTTAGGACAATGAGACAAAATGAGTGGTCAAAATGCTCTCACCTTATGAGTGATTGAGATTCAATTTTGGTTTGATCCATGTGAGTCCAATCCTTACTTCCCATTGGTTGAGGTATTTTCCTCCCATAAAATAGAAATTAATTAATTGAATTTAATTGATTTCTTTAGCCATGTGTACCCCTTGAATGGGTTGATTTGATTGTAATTGAACTATACAATTAATTAGATTAATTGCATAATTAATTAAATTAATTGATTTATCTTGATTTAATTGATTTAATTGATTTATTTGATTTAATCGATTTATTTGATTTAATTGGCTTTTGATTTTTAATTAATGTTAGATTGTGGCTTGATTATAATTAATGCTTTGATTTTGCCTTAGTTGGTCACTTGATTTAATCTTGACCATTTTTAGGTGATTACAAGAGTATACGAATTTGATGGATTTGGAGACTGCACATGAGATCTAGACAAAGCTATAAACCCTTCATGAGGGTGATGTATGTGTCAAGAAAGCCAAGTTGTAAAGCCTAAAAGGAAGGTATAAATCTTTGATAATGTCTAATGATGATAACATCAACTCTTGTAAGCTAAAGATAAATGAATTAGCGTGTAGCATCAGATGTGGCGGTTGTGTATTGGAAAAAAGAGAGATTATCTCAAAATTATTGAGATCTTTTCCACATGCTTACAAGAGAAAAGTTGTTGCTATTGAAGAAATAATAATTGTTGCTAATGTGACAAGAGACTGTTGCCAAAATGGTCAACTCTCCCCTTGGGATTCATGACATGGCTTAACCACCTCCCATGTCTTCTATAAGTCTAGTGGTTGTATTGGGCATTAACAAGTTGATATTTTGGTGCAATGATAACCACTACTTGTAAAAAGTGGTATCAGAGCTTGGTCATAGGTTTGAATCCCCTCAGGTAATGTTGAGGGGGAGATTGTTGGAAAAATGGTTAGCACTCACCTCAGGATTCATGACATGGCTTAACCACCTCCTATGTATTCTATAAGTCTAGTGGTTGTATTGGGAATTAATAGGTCGATCTTTTGGTGCAATGACAACCACTACTTGTAATAGAGACATACTAGTTGGTAAGTTATCTTCTTTTGAAATGAGTAATTTTGGTGATTCTTTATCTAAGGTTGAATCAGCTTTCAAGTATACATTATCAAAGATAAACATGCATAGATCAGATCAAGATGAAGGCTCTTCAAGAAGAGTATCAAAGTATGAACAAGAGTTAAGAGAGCTTGAAGAAGAAGAAAGATAACTTCAATAATTGGAAGCAATCGTGTCAAGAAGGCTATCAAAAGGATCTAGTAAGTATAAAGGAAAAATTCCCTTCAAATGTTTTTGTTGTAAAAAGATAGTACATTATGCCTCTAGATGTCATGAAATTTTTTATAAGGATAAGTATGATAATCCTAGAGATGAGAAAAAGTTTTATTATGTTTCTGGTGATGAAGGAGTAACCGATGTTGAATCTAATAATCTTAAGAGTGAAGACAAACTTGTGTTTTTTGCAATTAAAGAAGGAGAACCTAAGTATGAAAATCTTATGTCTAGCATTCCTACTATAACTATGGTTGAAGATATCATGCTTAATGTTGTTGTTAGAAGTGTGATTAAATATAGCATCTCAAGCACACAAGATGAAGGAAAAATGTCAACTACTCAGAGTGTCAAAGAAGATAAAGTGATCATTAATAGTGGTTTCTCACATCACTTGACTAATGACATAAAAAAATTTGTGGAATATGAGAAGCATGAGAGTGTCACTAAAAAAAGAGAAGATAACTCTAAAGGTAAGAGTTCTATGATCAATTTTTTTTCTATAAATACTGCTAAAGATATTATGGTTGATGTTCATGATAGTTGTGCTAATGAGAAAACCAAGACTAGTGATGTTTTTGCATGTACTAGTGTTGATGAGATTACTCTTGAGAACTCTAGAAGTTGTGCAAATGAAGAAGAGAAGGCTATAGTTGCATAACTAGATAGGAGGAATGATTTGCTATTAGATAGTAGATGTTAACATCATATGACTAGTGATATAAGTAATTTTGTGAAATATGAAGAGTATGATGGTGGAATTTTCAGATGGGGTGACAAGACTAGTGGAAAAAACAAGGGAAGAGGTATTGTCTCCTTAGATGGAAAGAATACAAAATATGATGTGCTACATGTTGTTGATCTAACACATATTTTTCTTAGTGTTGGTTAGCTAATTCAGAAGGGATACACTCTTCACTTTAATGATGAAGGATGAATTTTTTTGAATAGTTCCTATGAATTTTGAATGCACGCCTAGTGGGCAGGAGTTAAACATAGTTTCCCAAAGTCAGTGTGCCCTTTGGGATTTTCAGATTAAATGAATCAAGAAAGTGCACATGAAAAGAGGTGGTTGAGGTCAAATTAGAACATGGGCCCAAATTAATTCAATTGTGCTAATTGGGTTACCCCCCAACTAAGTCATATGGACCTAGTTCCTAGTACTAGGGAGATGTTTCTTGATTTTTCATGCGAGCTAAGTATTATAGAGCTTGAGAAGAAACACCAAGACCTTTGTAATTATTTGGTTATGCTAGAGGTTTCTTGTGAGAAGTCATATTCAATAGGGGAGACTGTGGTCAAGAATCATAGTGTTTACTTAGACATTCCATTATTTTCATGTCCAACGGGAGAGGAACCTATTTGGGGAAAATTTTTGAAGACCTCTTTCGAGCCTCTTTCAAGCCCCTGATGCTAGGTTTAGTTTCAATATATAAGAATGGCCTTGTAGTATGGAGCTCAAATCAAAGCAATGAGAAAGGTCTGCATGACCCACAACTAACACAAGTAAGAAAGGATAAATTCCTCTTGATACCTACAGAGGCTAATTTCACGAGTTCCCTCTTTTTTGATTTTTCCTATTTTGTCAAGAAGGACAAGTTCTCCACTCTAAATTCCTCTGAAAGTGTGGAGAAACCTTTGATGAAAGTTTCATTGAGGGAAACTCTACCCGAGCCATCTAGCAATTAAGGAAAAGTAATGGATGAGAAAATGCAATATTGGGATAAGCTAGAGATGTTTTGTGCCTCACTCAAGGAGAGAATTATGATGAAGTCATCCCCTAAATTTTAGGAAATAGAACCACATTTTTTCAAGCCCCCGTAATGCAATGACACAACTCCTATGACAACCCATTTGAAAAAGTTTTGCAAGTGCCTAGTCTTGTATTTTTTTGAAACCACTCACTTTCCAGTCCGTCAGGGTCATGCTCACATCAGAGCATGAAGAGAGTCTTATCAAGGAAACTGAGACACTGTCTCCTATGGTGATAAAGGAAATTCCCAAGTTGAGTTATATTTTTTTCACCTTTGACATATCACACCCAATAAGGGCAATACTTGTGTTTCCCTTCTTTTGTCATAATTTATTGGAAAAATTAAAGAAAGGGAAAAAATTGGGCCGCAAGGGTGGCTACTTCCCAAGACCATTTAATAGCTTCTTTTAAGAAAAGGTTAGTCCCAATTAGAGTAAATAGTTAGGGTTTTATCTTTGCATGTGGTGTTTTTAGTTTCAATAAGCGCTACTGCAAAAAAGACACATTTTATGGTGTCTTTTGTAGAGCCCCTTGTAAGTTGCAATAGTTATTTTTATGATCATCATCGACGGTCATAATCATCTTTTTTTTAATGGTGATTATGGTTTATTGATGCACTAACCCTTTTTGTTTGTTAAAGCAAGCATGTCCTTGCAGCTTTTCTCAATTTTTACGTGTTCTCAGAAAGGTATTGTTAGAATAAATGAGAGGGGGGGTGAGTCAGTTAGATCAGTTATCCTAACAATCAGTATCAAAGCATATTGGTTGCTTGGAAGAAATTTTTAAGGACTTGAGCATAAATATCACAAGATGTATAAGAGGGAAGTGTCGAAGATGAACAAATATAACTTTACCACATGGCAAAGCCGGATGAGGCTTCACATATCTGGAATAAGAGAATCTTCTATAACTTTACTTGAAAATGGCTACATACAACTGAATGCTAGACTTTTGACTCTTGATCAATTGAGAGACCGACATGAATACAATATTACTATGATAGAGATTGATGCTGCTCTATCTGATGCTGAATTTGAGGATGTCAAGGATTGCACTACAACGAAGAAAATATCAGAGAAAATTTCTCTAGTTCATGGTGGTGATGTGAATGTGATGAGAGCCAGAGCTGAAAGATTGAGAGGTTGATTTGATGACATGAAGGTGAAGGAAGGAGAGAACATCACACAATATTCAAACCGAATCAAAGAGGTAGTCAATGCTATCCATGGAGCGGGAGGTATTATTTTTGAAGATACTGTGGTAAGTAAGATACTGAGAACCTTGTTGTCTGTCTATGCAATCATAATATCTGCTATTCATGAAATGAGGTCTGTACCTAATAGAAATCTTACTCTTGATAGTCCGATTGGGAAGCTAACAACTTTTGAGCTGAATAATTTTGACAATAGTGTTGTATCGAGTGTTGAGTCTTCTTTTATGTCATCTCTTAAGATTGGTAAATCTAGTAGTAAGCATAATATAAAGAATGAAAGTGACAGTAATATTGAAGATGAGCTTGATGAGCTTGAAGCACTTATGGCCCGAAGACTATAGAAAGGTAAAGGAAGGTATAAGGGAAAGTTACCTTTAGCTTTTTTTAACTATAAAGAGGCTAGCCATATTGTTGCTAGATGTCCTAACAAGAAAGAGGAAGATAAAGACTGATCTGATGATGGAAAGTTTGGCAGAAGGAATAATAGAGGAAACTAACGCTACAATAGAGACAATCGAGATTACAAAGATAAAGGCAAGAAGGCATGTTACCTTGTTGGAGAAGATGACACCGACACCAAAAATGATGATGATATTGAAGTAGTATTTGTTGCAATGAAAGATGATTCAAAAGAGGAGGAAAGATATGTAGAAACAACACTTATTTCTAAAGTTATTAAGAATGATACTTGGATCATTGATAGTGGTTGTACACATCACATGACTAGTGATGAAGATAATTTTCATCATCTTGAGCATTATAATGGAGGATCAGTGAAAATGGGAAATGACACACCTTGTATGGTGAAAGGAAAAGGGTATATTTTATTGAATAATAGAATTAGATGTGATAATTCATACTAGGTAAAAGGACTTAACTACAATTTGTTGAGTGAAGCACAACTGAATAACTCAGGTCACCGAGTTGCATTTGAAAGCAAGAAGGTGAAAATCTACGATGAAAATGGAAAGCTTGTTGGTACTGGAGGACAATCAAAAGGTAATTTATTCTATCTTGACAATGTTGAAACTTCTTGTTTACTGGTGAAGAATGAAGATGCAAGGTTATGGAATAAGAGGTTATGTCATGTAAACTTTGATAACATGATTAAGATCAGTAGAAAGAGAAAAGTTAGAGGATTGTTGATGTTACCCTATTTTTCAGCATGCAGAATAATAGACACTAATAGGAAAAGGGTGCATAGAGGTACTTCTATTTAACACTTCTTTTCAAGTGATGTGAACTAACATTCTATTAATGCATTTGTTATCAATTTTTTATTGTACTCTAAGTATTGATCACATGTTAAAATATTTAAATTCATAATTGATCATTACATTATGCATTCAAACTAAATATAATTTACAAATGTTCTTTCGTACTTCATGTTTCATGTCAATAAATAGAGTACAAAGGCAAAATAGAAAGAAGAGATAGAGGTATGAGTAGGTCCTTTTCATTGCCTTGAAGATTCATCTGCATTACAGAAGCTGGTTATCATGTCTAGTCCAGGTCCTCTGGTCCTCTGTTTGAGTCTGCATATGTCGGGTTCTAGGTCTTTTGGGGTTTCATCCTACATTATGGTTAAAAGTTTGTTAGATCCAATTGGATCTAAGCAATGCATAAGAATGAAATATCATACAACAATCAGATCTTTCAGAGAAGCATCCATATTTATCTAGTATTCAATGCAATAACAAAGTGTGCATACACATAGAGTAAAAAATAGAGAAATAGTATTAAAGGGACATAATTCTATGAAACTTTTTAGTATTAGCGGCCATTATTATGCATGTTTTTACTATAAATCAGACATCTGAATAAAAAAGACTTAGTTTATCACTGAGAAACCTTTTTCAGAATAGCAGAATAGCATTAGGTTAGTGAGCACACTAATGGTTTGATTAATGCACAAAATTGACCATTGGGTCATGTTCACTAACATAATGCATTTGTTTTGATGTTTTAAAGCTAATCAGAGTGGTGTATTGTTCAAAATGGACTGGCTTTCATAGCACAATCAAGATATAAAAGAGGATACATTGTGTTGTTGTTCATATGCTAAATAGATGCTGAAATATAATGTTCAAGAGCACTGAAATCTATTTATGGGTGTCATGAGCCCGTGCTCAAACCTCATAAATAGATTTTAATTTTGATGCTACTATTTTATAACCAAAAAAAGGATACAATCATGCTTTGTTTATAACATAGAGTTGCTTCAAAAGAATATAGGAAACAAGAATTTTCATTGTTACAACATGCAAGAAAAATTAGTTTGATTCTGGTTATTTCCAGCCAAAGTGAGGAATGGAGACATAGTTAATGCTACAACATAGTAAAGAACATTGCAAAGTTCAGACCATGTCAGATTAATCAAGTATGCTGGTCACTATCACCTTTTTCTAGCAAATAAGTCTAGGCAGCATGTAGAGACAAGCTTGCTTTATAACCAGTCAAGCATATCCACAAAATCAAGAGAATATTGCAAGATCACAGCTTCAGCAAGATCAAGTAAAGCTTAAATATGGTGACTGCTTAATATGTTCAAATAATAGTGATAAAGGTAAAAGCTAGATGACATATTACAGCCAAACAAAGTAATTTCAGTTACAACAGGACCCAAACCAATAGCTGAAGCCAAATATAAAGATCGAGCTAGACAAGGATTGGTGTATACAAATAAATCTAACAAGAAATTGAAACAAAGAAGCCCTAAGCCTACGCAAGTGAAAGGAAGATTTCAATGGTAAAGCTCAAAGATTAAGCATGAGATCAAGCTGAGCTCTCTTCCATTCAAGAACCCATGATCTCCTAGCCTTGAGAGATCTTTCAACATTCAAGACTGAGTCCATAATGTTAAGGTTTGATCTTTTAGTTACATGAAACATTTATGGTCAAAGCTTCACTCAAATGCCTTAATATACCAGCTAAGTTTCTTGGCAAGTTGGGTGCCAGTCACAATGATGAGATCATTAGTATGAGCTTGTGTTTAACAAGAACTACCTATGTAACAACAAATACAGTCGAGCCATGAAATAAAAATAATGCTGCCACAAAGAGGAGAGTTTGTCTTCATTACCAAAGGCTCAACTTTCAATAAAAACTTGAGTCCTTCCAATCAAATACGAGATTCTTATAGTCTAAGGGCTGAGCTCGTGTTCATAGCTCCATGTTCACTATCAGTTATAGCTCGTGCTTTGAGGTAAGAAGGCTCAAATCCAACCAAGCAAAGCCAAGTCAAGGTAAAGATCTCATGGGGCTCAACTACTGGTAAAGACTGAGTTTTCCAAGCTTTAAAGACAAAATACTAGGTAGAAATTTCAATTTAAAGCCCACGAGAGTTCTTGCAGTCAAGCTTTAAAACCAAGCCACAATTTCCAATATATATAAACAAGTAAAAGCCCTAGGATTAATGAAAATTAGAGGAGTGATCTACAACATGTTTTATATTAAATGTAAGAAGTAAGTATGAGATACTTATCTTAGGCTTCGATGAAGATCTTTACTTCCAGTCATAGTTGAGTTCTTGGGTACAAAAAATCACAGTGGAAACTTTTCAAGCAAAAGAGCGCAGAGTATCACTTTAAATACATGCTGAGACTAGTTGACCTAAGTTTCAATTCAAACAACAGTCAAAGCTAGAAGAACTCAAAGTCACATCTAACAAACAAGCCAAGTTCATAGCCATGGATCATGTGATAAATACCAGGTTTTGAGTTGCAAGGTAGATTCTCAGCTACAACCCGTGAGCTTTCAGTCCAAGCTCATCAAAGCTTTGCAAAATGGGATACTTCCATTTAAGGCCAACATTCAAGACTGGTGTTCCAACTAAGAATTAAAAATGAGTTTCTTTAATAGCCCATGTGTTCAATAGGTCAAAAACCCAAGCTTCATGCTCAAATCCTAGTCAACCAAAATGCAAGAGATACAGGTTGAAGCTCCAATCATACAGAAGAATGAATGGTCACAAAGAAGGAAAATTGTGAGATGGATTTTATCTTCACATAGTTGTCATGAATAGGGGTTTAACCATAGTTTTCTTTCAATCTCAAATGCATTGAGAAGGGCCGAGAACCAAAAACTTGTCAGAGAATAATGAGCTTCGAAGTCTGCTAACAAAGAGGCACTAAATGTCAATAAATGTTGCAATCACATCTAGTCATCCTCAAGAACCACCAGTACCAACTTGAATTTGCCTTTGGAGTTTTTTTAAGGCTTGAATTATATTCGAATGGTCTGGTTTCTTAGTTTGAATTTGTAATAGTTTGGATTTAAGTCTTTATAGGCTTAAGTTTAAATTTTTTAGGTGGGTTGGGTATTTGGCATTGAGTTTAGGCTTTAATTGTTTATAAATATTGGTAATATATTTTAAAGATATATTTGAAATTACCAATATTATGGCAGATTAAAAGCACAATTTATGCATATGACTTAGGGTATCTTGGTGAAATTTTAGAGCCATTTGGGGAGCTATTTTATAGCTAAAGTTGAGCATTTCTAGGAGCTGATTTGTAGGGGAGATTGGATTTTCATATTCTAGCTTAGAGGGCTACATAACCAAGACTAATTTTCATTTTTAGGGGTTCAGAGTTGTGGGAAAGGAGGGCTGAGTGAGCATTGTCATTCCTTGGTTTCTTTTGTGCATTATGTAACCATTTTTTAGAGTTTTGAAGGAAATAAAGTTGGCTACCATGTTTGCATTATTTTTTGAGTTTTAGCAACAGTCCTAATCTCCTTCCTACATTTAAGTGTTGTACTTTTGTGTAATCATGTTAAGTGAATTGCTTCTGATTCCTTTCTAGGTTATTGAAAATCTGACCTTTGGCAAGATATGTATGTTTGTTGATAGTTTTCATTGTTTGTGATGATTGCCCTAGTAATGATTTCTAGTCAGCTTGTATATTGAATAGTGAATGTCAATGCGAATCTCAGTGCTTGTAAGTGTGAATGATAGTTTAAAGATCCTGATAGATCTAGAGAAATTTTTGGTGTATCACCTTGTTTCAATTTTAGTTTTAATTAATTCTCCCTTTTCCCAATCATTTTTCAGTCAGGAGGTGATATCCCAAATCAAATAGGAACCGACCTAGAATCCAAAGATTCCTTCTCAATCAAAGTCCACCTACATATTGAGAAGGTTTCCATTGTTAAGATGGAAATGTTAGAGAGCCCTAATGCCTAAATTAGGGTGACAATTCTAAACCTAAACAGCCGAGTCTAACCCAACCTGATCATGTTATGTACCATCAATATCAGAAAGAAAAGATTGTTAGGAATAGTCCCAAGAGATAACTAAGAGGGGGGGGGGGGGGTGAATCAATTATCTACAAGTTTCAATTCTTTATCCAATTAAGTATACTTAAACATAAAGCATAAACACAATACAATATTTTGGCTACGGGGAAACCCAAATTGGTAAAAACCCCAGTGGGAATTAACACCCACTAATATTATACACTAGTGTATTATGATCCTTGTTAGAAGATCCTTAACCCTATTAGGAGTTTCTTTACAATATATTTAGTACAGTAGACCTGGTCAAGGGTCAGACCCTGTTAGGAGTCTTTTACAATAGTCCCTGTTAGGGGAGAGGATGCACTGTCCAAGAGCTCGCTACTCAAAGGGGTGAAGGCTACAACCTTCTGAATGATAGATATACACTATATTTGGATCTTGGTGAACTGTGCTTATACTTTCTATTTGGATCAGTTCCAATGTATATCACAAACACTTTACTTGGTCACATATACCTTCTTCTAATGGCTCAACACTTCACACACTCTACTCTGCACTTCTTATCAACTCTAAACCACACTCAAGCAATAAAAAATGACTGCCTATAAATATCTTTCCTCTAAATGATATAATCAAGTCAGCCTATTAGAACCACCTTGAAATCATATTAGAGAAATCATAACAAACTCCAATAACCAATCAGTCAGCTTTACTAAGCATGCAACACATTTTGGGACCTGTCCAATAAGATAATTGTAGACGCACGCTACACACTGTCGGCTCTACCAAAACAATTGGATCTTTCTCCTCAAGTTGAATTACTTTACGTGCTCTTAACCAAACATCACTATCTCTTCTATAAGCTTAACTTCAAGGGCACATACCATAATGATAGGCGCAACTCCAGAACCAATAAAATCTATGTCGGCTCTTCTGAACAAACATAGGAAACTGCTACTGGTGAATAGCAACTTCATATCTTCACTTCTACTAATCATCAGACTCTGCATCCATGAATGTAACATCACTAATATGTCTTCATTATATATCCAAGTACACAAGGCTCCATGATAACTATATGAACAACCATACACAAAAAACTACATGTTACTCTGTCAAGAACACTACTGACACCAGCTACTATATAACTATTTGTACTAATAGTTAACCTCTGTGCCCATGATATCATGCTAATATCATGTCCATGCTACATATACTTAAGTCTTACTACATAATTCATCCACACATGTTACTTTCCATATGTTGTCATCAATGACAAACATACAGTCAGTACTGGCCTATTGGCAAATCTCCAACAATCTCCCCCTTTGGCATTGATAGCAACATGTGGAATGAAAAACCACCACCAATCCAATGAGAAATAATTTTATAACATTCTCCATTTCCTCATCAAAAACTCCCCCAAAGATGAATCCTCCTTTTGCAACACTAATCTTCAATATTCTCCATTTCCTTAATTGAACTGCTTCCAAGACTGAATACTACTCCCCCTTAGTATACTTCTCCTTCTTTGCTTTTGTTTTTCATGACTTTGTATATTACTCCCCCTTTGACATTAATGGAAAAGGGTGCCATTCATTTTAAGCATCAGTACTACTCCTGAGGTAGAGTAGTCAACCTTCCATCAATCCCTAAGGACTAATGCCTTTGCTTCTTTATTTTAAGTAGAATTAGGGAAGGGAATTACTCCCAACTTCTCCCTGAGATACTCAAAAGTATCCTTAGGCAAGGGCTTTGTGAATATATCTTCCAACTGATCTTTAGTACTCACATAGTCCAACTTGACTTCTTTCTCTTCCACTTTCTCTCTTAGGAAGTGATACGTAATCTCAATGTGCTTTGTCTTTGCATGGATCACAGGGTTCTTCAACATATTGATAGTGCTAGTGTTATCATAGTGAATAAAAATAGGATAATCAATCTGAATTCCAAAATCCTTTATCATCTATTTGATCCAAACAATTGTAAAACAATTCAAGGATGCTGCAACATACTTCACTTCTATTGTTGACTGAGAAATACAATTTTGTTTCTTTCTTGTCCAAGTGACAAGTATATCACCAAGAAACACTTCTCCACCTAATGTACTCTTTCTATCATCTATGCATCCTGACCAATCATCATCAATGTATACATGAAGCTCAACATTTTCTGAATTAGGATCCCATAGACCAGAATCTATAGTACCCTTCAAGTATCTAAATATTCTCTTTACTGCCATGAGGTGACTTTGCTTAGGTTCTGCTACAAATCTTCCAACTATGCCAACTGCATTGGAAATATCAGGTCTAGTTTGAGTAAGATAAATGAGTTTACTAATCATAGACTTGTACAATGTTGTATCCACTGCTGGTGAGTCATCTTATTTTATAATCTTGCATCCAGTGATCATAGGTGTTCCTACTGGCTTGCAATCATCCATCTTGAATTTCTTCAGTATCTCTTTCACATACTTGGACTGATTAATAAATATTCATTTTTCTGTCAGCTGCACATTTAGTCCTAAAAAATATTTGATAGGACCAATCATACTCATCTCAAACTCATTCTGCATTTCTTTTGCAAATTCTTCACTTAGTTTGGCATTACCTCCAAAGATAATGTCATCAACAAATATAGCTACAAGTAGTAAGCCTTCAAATGTCTCTCTTATGAATAGCTTATAGTCTTCTGCTCCTTTCTTGAATCCAAACTTTGTTAGATATCCATCTAGTCTCTCATACCATGCTCTAGGGGCTTGCTTAAGTCCATAAAGGGCCTTCTTCAATCTACATACCATATCAGGTCTATATGATAAAGTGAATCCTTCCAACTGTTCAATGTATACTTCTTCTTTCAAATCTCTATTCAAGAATGCTGACTTGACATCCATCTGATAAACCTTGAAGTTTTTTACTGTAGCATAAGATAGAAATAACTTAATAGCTTCTAATCTTCTTACTGGTGCAAATGTGTCTGAATAATCAATGCCTTCTCTTAGCACATATCCCTTACATACTAATCTTGCTTTATTTCTTACTATTGTACCATCTTCATTCATCTTGTTTCTGAATATCCACTTTGTTCCAATCACATTCTTATCACTAGGTCTTGGGACCAGTTCCCAAGTGTCATTCTTAATAATCTAATCAAGTTCTTCTTTCATAGCATCATGCCAATCTGAATCATTACAAGCATCTTCAACACTTAAGGTTCAATCTGAGATAGTAAACATACCACTTCACTACTAGCTGAGTTCTTTGCTTGTGATCTTGTTAAGACTTTGCCACTCTGATCTCCAATGATGTCTTTCTTGGAATGGTTTCTAGATGTAAACTTTGGAATTTTTGGTGATGCTGACTCATCAGCTTTAGGAGTTTCTTCTTCACTTGTCTCAGGGTCATTGAATAACACATCAATACTGTCAAACATTTCTTCAATAACTGTTTCACTAGTGGAGAGTCTTGGTTCTTCTTCAATCATGGGTGAGTAATCATGATCTCTTTCTTGAACCATAAACTTTTCATCAATCTTAACATGAGTACTTTCAATGATCTTTTTCAATCTTAAATTGAAACATCTATAAGCTTTACTTTTAGTAGAGTAACCAAGGAAAATACCTTCATCACTTCTTGCACCAAACTTGCCTACTGCTTCATCACTCTTGATGTAGCACTTGCTTCCAAAGATTCTGAAGTATTTCACTATGGTAACATTACCAAACCATAGCTCATATGGTGTTTTGTCAGCACCAGCCTCAATTGAATTCTATTGATGGTGTAGACTGTTGTATTGACCGCATCTCTCCAATAGGTGTGTGCAACTTTTCCTTCAATCATGATGGTGTGCGTTGTATCAAGGGTGATTCTATTCCTTCTCTCTACAATTCCATTATATTGAGGGGTTCTAGGTGCACTCAATTGTCTTTTTATGCCATGTTCTATGTAGTACTCGTAGAATCTATCAAAGGTGAATTATCCTCCTCTATCTAATCTCAAACATTTTATCTTTAGTCTAGATTCATTCTCAACCTTATCTTTGAATATTTTGAACTTCTCAAATGCTTCTGACTTATCTTTCAAGAATTCTGCCCACATCATCCTAGTATAATCATCAACAAACAAAATGAAATACCTTTCACCATAGTATGATCTTGTTTGAGCTGGACCACATAGGTCTCTATGAATCAGATCCAACTTGTTCTTTGATGAATTGTGCTTGCTCCTGAATGAATTTGTCACATGCTTTCCCATCACACATTCCCTGCATATAGTATCAACTAGATTTGTTATGCTAGGTAGATCTCTTATTACCTTTACATTTCTTATCTTTACTATGTCATCAAAATTGACATGACATGGTCTTTTATGCCACAACCAACTGTCATCAACTTTAGCAACAAAACAACTTGATTCTAAATTGAGTTGAAAAACATTACCTCTAGTCTTTGAGCTTGATGCAATCATAACACCATCTTTGTTGTTAATGATGTATTTGTCATCTTTGAACTCCAACTGATAACCTTTTCCAAGTAACTATCCAACACTAAGAAGGTTATGTTTCAAACCATCTACATAGAGAACATCATCAGTACTATTCTTTCCATCTAAGGTGATGGCTCCTCTACCAACTATGGGTTTAGGAGTGTTATCTCCAAATCTTACCATGCCACCATTGTATTTGTCTAGATGAACAAATCTATTTTTATCACCTATCATGTGATGTGAACATCCACTGTCTATAATCCAGTCTGTCCTTATATCAGCTTGCAAAATTAATGCTAGCTCTTGATTCTCTTTCTTATCTTCATGATCTGTCTTATTGTTCATTTTCTCTATGATAGCAATGAATCCTATTTCTTCTTCAGCTAAATCATCATCTGAGACTCCATCTCCAGCATAGTAACATTCCTTAGAGAATTTAGGCTTGTAGTCATTTTTTAACTTTCTAGCTGTTAAGGGACATTTAGATGCAAAGTGACCAATCTTATTACATGAAAAGCATTTAAATAGAAATTGAGCTTCATATTTTCCTTTTCCTTTCTTTTCTCTCTTGGAAATCATAGCAATGAAATCATCTAAATTTTTCTCTTCATCATCATCATCAAAATTACCAGAAGTGTTTGTAGATTTCTTACCGTGAACTGTTGCTTTGAAGGTTGTCTCGCTTTTAGGTTCTTTCTTCAATCTTGAAATCTCAAAAGCTAAGATTTTGCTGATCAAGGTCTCTCTCTTGAAATTTGATGTAAGTAGCATAGTCTCATCAAGGATGTTGATCTTGCTTTTGTAATACCCTAAAAATGGGCTATAAGTTCATTAATCTTCTATATCAACCTATCGAACGAAATCGACATCGAAGTCCTAACCAAAGGCACATCTGAACATCATCGAATCATAATTGATTATCATAAATTCTGCATCGGGGAATATTCCTAGTAATATTCCTAATCATCATAATTATCTTTAATTTTATAATTATTTGGTGATAAATCACATTTATCCTAAGTTTGATTAATTGAATATTTTCATATTTAATTAATTATATTTAATATCTTGCCACTTAATCGTGTAATTAAATTAAATTCTATCTATTATTAATTGTATTATTTAATTTTGACAATAAATCAAAATTCCTATCATTAATTAATTAAATTCTTATTTAATTAATTAAAGCAAGTTGTCATTGTTTAATAATATAGTTTTTAATAAAAGTTTGATTAAATAATTGATTAACCCATAAATCAATTATTTAATTTCAAAAATTAGTTAAGTTGAGCATAAATCACTTTATTTATTTATTAAATCATAATTATCCATGTGCACATTCAAGGACCAGTTAAACTCCAAATTAGAAAATCAATGCAATTTGTTAGCTTTTTGAAACTCAACATCTTTTTGAGTTTTAAAGTTGATCTAAACTTCTAATTCGAGTTGAACTATGCTTTTGCATGATTTTTGTGACTTAATTATCTTTATTATCAAATAACTCAGAAATCAAACTAAGTTAATTTGAGTGATTTATGGCTTTTTCTCATGCACCTCCAAAGCCCTAGATTTCTATAAAACCAAGGCTCAACTCTTCATAATTCATATCTCGCAAATTGCAAACTTACTCTACAGGAATCATAGCATATCAGATTGGGAGAATTTGCACAATTGGAGCTTGAAAGATAAATTTGAGGATTCGAAGCTTTGTGAGATCAATTTCAAATTCATAGCTTTCATATCATTGCATAGAAAATACCAAAAAAATAGATTAATTGCATTCATATTTCATATCAATTTTGCATTCAAATCCTTCATTTAGGTGTCGTTTAGGTCACTGATCTCGATAACAATCTGAGAACATCGATCTCGCACCTATTAGAAGGCAGTAAATCACTTGGTTAGATTAGATTTCAATTTTGCATGATTTTGATTATAGCTAACCTCTAATGTTTTACTGAAAGACACAACACTTCAGTAAAACATTAGAGGTTAGCTATAATCAAAATCGTGTAAAATTGAAATCTACTCTAACCAAGTGATTTACTGCCTTCTAGTAGGTGTGAGATCGATGTTCTTAGATTGTTATCGAGATCAATGACCTAGACAACACCTAAATGAAGGATTTGAATGCAATTGATCTAGATATGAATTGAATGCAATTAATGTATATTTTTGATATTTTCTATGCAATAATATGAAAACTTGATATAGAATCTATGCTATGAAAACTGATATGAAATCTATGCTATGAAAACTGATATGCAATGCTAATCTAGAAATGATATGATATGAGAATGAAGATTCTAACAATAATATGAAAGCTATGAATTTGAAATTGATCTCACAAAGGTGTCGATTCGCAAGAGCTTTGATTTTCCCAATTCCAATCCTCCAACGTGATTGTACAAATTTGTGGATGAATTATGAAGAGCTGAGCCTTGATTTTATAGAAATCTAGGGCTTTGGAGGTGCATGAGAAAAAGCCATAAAACACTCAAATAACTCAGGTTGATTTTTGAGTTATTTTTAAATAACAGATAATTAAGTCACAAAAATCATGCTGGAGAATTGGAATTGGGAAAATCAAAGCTCTTGCGAATCGACACCTTTGTGAGATCAATTTCAAATTCATAGCTTTCATATTATTGTTAGAATCTTCATTCTCATATCATATCATTTCTAGATTAGCATTACATATCAGTTTTCATAGCATAGATTCCATATCAAGTTTTCATATTATTGCATAGAAAATATCAAAAATATAGATTAATTGCATTCAATTCATATCTAGATCAATTGCATTCAAATCCTTCATTTAGGTGTCGTCTAGGTCACTGACCCCAAAAATGGGCTATAAGTTCATTAACCTTCAATATCAACATATTGAACGAAATTGACATCAAAGTCCTAACCTAAGGCACATCTAAACATCATTGAATCCTAATTGATTATCTTAAATTCTACATCAGGAAATATTCCTAGTAATATTCCTAATCATCTTAATTATCTTTAATTTAATGATTATTTGGCGATAAATCATATTTATCCTAAGTTTGATTAATTGAATATTTTCATATTTAATTAATTAGATTTAATATCTTGCCACTTAATTGTTTAATTAAATTTAATTCTATCTATTATTAATTGTATTATTTAATTTTGACAATAAATCCAATATCCTATGAATAATTGATTAAATTCTTATTTAATTAATTAAAGCAAGTTGTCATTATTTAATAATATAGTTTTTAATAAAAGTTTGATAAAATAGTTAATTAACCCATAAATTAATTATTTTATTTCAAAAATCAGTTAAGTTGAGCATAAATCACTTTATTTATTTATTAAATCATAATTATCCATGTGCACATTCAAGGACCAGTTAAACTCAAATTGGAAAATCAATGCAAGTTGTTAGCTTTTTGAAACTCAACATCTTTTTGAGTTTTAAAGTTGATCTAAACTTCTAATTCAAGTTGAACTGTGCTTTTGCATGATTTTTGTGACTTAATTATCTGTTATTTAAAAATAACTCAAAAATCAACCTGAGTTATTTGAGTGATTTATGGCTTTTTCTCATGCACCTCCAAAACCCAAAAATAGAGTGTTGAAAACTAACTTTTAGGGCCAAATTTTGACTTTTCTAATGCCTGATGTTGATATCTAACTGATTGACCTACCTTTTGAAGTACCTAACTATCCAATTTCTGTGCTATTAGCCTATTATTGAACCCAATTTCTGATAGAATGCCCTATTTTTGTATGATATAGGTGACATATCCAGATGTACATGTTCGACATTCATACCCAGCCACCTAGAGATTATGTGTCACACTTCCGGACCTAATGAGGGTTCATCTTGTTGCCTGTGGATTTGAGTATTTGATTCATTTACCTGACATTAGGTTAAATCATGGCATTTTGACTGCCTTGATTGAGAGATTCCATTCGGAGACACAGACGTTTCATTTACCTACTGGAGAGATGACTATGACTCTAGAGGATGTCTATAGGATATTGTGCATTCCATTTCATAGCAGTCGGCATCCTGAGTATGTGAGTTCTGGTCAGGGTGGTCTTCATGCCTTTAGGCATCTGTTTGGAGATGAGACACAGTTGACGGGGTCCATTTCCTGGGAGACCCTTGTACAATGATATGGTCAGACGCACTGTTTAGAGTGCATTATTACTGGTATGATCGGGGAGCTTATCATGCTAGGCCATCAGCAGAATGGCTTTTTGATGGGATGGGCTCCGATGGTAGCAATGCTTATGGCTACACCTAATGAGCTTGCCTGGGGTCAGTGCCTCTTAGCACATATGTTTTCAGAGATGCATGAGATCGTTTATCAGGATTGCAAGAGCTTTGCTTTAGGAGCTCTTGTATTATAGATATGGGCCTGGGAGCATATCCCAGTATTGAGACTAGTTTTTCAGACACAACGGCAGCCACAGGAGCTAGTGATATATGCATATGCTGGTTATGTCACACAGGTCCAGATGGGGCATACCGAGTACTTTCGGTGATGTCTAGATGACATGACTTTTGTTCATTGGAGGCCATATTTGCAGATAGAGGTCTGGCCCACTGCGAGGGAGCAGTATAGTTTTCTTTTTCAAAGTCTAGTACTTATTGGCCACTCTCCCACCATTCTGGAGAGATTTTTTATTAGCAAAGTGTGGCATCAGTATGGACGCAAACAGGATACCCCACGAGAGTACACTGCATATGCTCACATTGTGAGTGAGATCGGGCTCGAATGGATACCGAGGCTCTCCTATTCTTTATGTGTAGAGGAGTACAGTGCCATTATAGGTAGAGATTGGGACTACCGGCCACAAGTTATCGATGCAGGAGTGACAGATGGATACATTGTGTGGCGTGCAGATCATTCCATTCATATATTCTCAAATCCTATAGAGTTGATACCCTCCATGGAGGAGGCGATGGATGTTACAGGTGCTCCGATGGTATAGGGCCCGAGACCACAAGCAGTGCATCCTACACCACCCAGATAGAGAGTGACAGCTCCATTGCAGAGATCATCTAGGCATATGAGGCCTCCTCATCCTTCTATGTCTCCCATAGGTACATCCACAGGGTCACATAGATGATCTAGGGGTGAGAGGGGTACTTTGGGTAGTATCGGTGCGACGAATGAGGTGTTGGCAGGTGAGCAGTTTGCAGGTGGTGATGCAAATCCTACACAGGTAGACACCACATTTGATTTGGGTGTGGAGGTTAGACATCGTAAGGCATGTAGATCAGAGACCACTGGACAGCAGCTAGAGCAACTAGCACAGGATACAGAGATGCCAACAACTACAGCAGAGCCTACTGCTCCTCTGACTTCATCAGAGATGATTAGATAGCTCAAAGGTCAAGTCCAAGATGTGAAGGTACAGAGTGCCAAATGGGAGGAGAGGTTTTGAGAGGCAGATAGGCAGTGTATTGAGCTTCGTGTAGAGCTTCGCTCAGAGGTTCAGAGACTACAAACAAATGTGACTAGTCATCAGACCTCACAGGCCTCCTACTATGTGTCTGCATATTATGCTATTGTTCCTGCTGAGCAGAGAGTACCTACATACTCTGAGTACATGGCAACCTCAGAGGGAGCTAGGGCACTAAGGGTAGAGGTCATACCAGATGCACCACCACCTCCTCCACTAGATACCGAGGAGCATGCTGAGAGTTGATTCTTGTGGCCATGTTTTGATATATTCTGTTATTTTTTATCACTGATATACCATTCTAATTTTGATAGCTTTTCAGAGCTCATTCTTTTGTATATTGTGCCAGTAGTGCACCCCTGACACATTTCAAGATTCTGAATCCATTTTCGGGATCAAAATTGAAATCTGAGATCGTTTATTATGTCAAAATCATGATTTAAAATTTTTGGGCCTAGGATGGTCTACGGCTTGCATATTTGACCTTCGATCATCACAAAAATCCATAATTCAACTTAACTGATTATCTTACATCAAACTATCAAAATTTCAACTTGGTCAACTATGGTCAACTCATGGTTTAACCTAGTCAAACTTGGTCATCTAGACCTCTAAATGATGCAGAATGCATTCTTGAATGTGTTTAACCACTTCTCAAATCAATTAACATGCTTCTGAACTCTCAACGCTGAATTTTCTTGTCAAATTTCAATTTTAATCCCGAAGGGGGCATGGTATTGCACATCATTCAAAGTCTATAAATCAAATTCTATCAATCTTTCATCAATGATCAAGACAACAATCACATCTAGTTATTGATTCATCAAAAGACCTCATCGCTCGGGACAAATCTATCATCACTTGGGGCATATCAGATTCATCAAGATCCATATCAATCTGGTATCCTCCTAATCTTGTAAACTGTATCAGTTTTTGCAACCATTAGATCATAGTGTTCTTTCCTTGGTTCTTCAGCAACTGAAGGGTTCGGATGTGATACCTGCTAGTTCTACTAAGACAATCGAGTCTAGAACCGGTCACTCACTTCTTAGCAATCCTAAAGTTTGGAATCAGGCGTTTTGACACTTTTTCACAATCATCGGTTCATCGCTGCTATAGTGAACATTATCTTTGGTCATTCAGGACCTATTATCTCCATATCAAATCAATATCAATTAGCTTCTGTCTCATATCAATATCAATATCAATATCAAACATCAGTTTCATATCTTTATCAAACACAGACTTTCTTTGAACCACTGCACTTCACACAGTAATTCAAAGAGGGGCAAAATGTAATACCCCAAAAATGGGCTATAAGTTCATTAACCTTCAATATCAACATATCGAATGAAATCGACATCAAAGTCCTAACCTAAGGCACATCTAAACATCATCGAATCCTAATTGATTATCTTAAATTCTGCATCAGGGAATATTCCTAGTAATATTCCTAATCATCTTAATTATCTTTAATTTAATGATTATTTGGCGATAAATCATATTTATCCTAAGTTTGATTAATTGAATATTTTCATATTTAATTAATTAGATTTAATATCTTGCCACTTAATTGTTTAATTAAATTTAATTCTATCTATTATTAATTGTATTATTTAATTTTGACAATAAATCCAATATCCTATGAATAATTGATTAAATTCTTATTTAATTAATTAAAGCAAGTTGTCATTATTTAATAATATAGATTTTAATAAAAGTTTGATAAAATAGTTAATTAACCCATAAATTAATTATTTTATTTCAAAAATCAATTAAGTTGAGCATAAATCACTTTATTTATTTATTAAATCATAATTATCCATGTGCACATTCAAGGACTAGTTAAACTCAAATTGGAAAATCAATGCAAGTTGTTAGCTTTTTGAAACTCAACATCTTTTTGAGTTTTAAAGTTGATCTAAACTTCTAATTCAAGTTGAACTGTGCTTTTGCATGATTTTTGTGACTTAATTATCTGTTATTTAAAAATAACTCAAAAATCATCCTAAGTTATTTGAGTGATTTATAGCTTTTTCTCATGCACCTCCAAAGCCCTAGATTTCTATAAACTCAAGGCTCGGCTCTTCATAATTCATCCACAAATTTGCACAATCACGCTAGAGAATTGGAATTGGGAAAATCAAAGCTCTTGCGAATTGACACCTTTGTGAGATCAATTTCAAATTCATAGCTTTCATATTATTGTTAGAATCTTCATTCTCATATCATATCATTTCTAGATTAGCATTGCATATCAGTTTTCATAGCATAGATTTCATATCAGTTTTCATAGCATAGATTCCATATCAAGTTTTCATATTATTGCATAGAAAATATTAAAAATATAGATTAATTACATTCAATTCATATCTAGATCAATTGCATTCAAATCCTTCGTTTAGGTGTCGTCTAGGTCACTGATCTCGATAACAATCTGAGAACATCGATCTTGCACCTACTAGAAGGCAGTAAATCGCTTGGTTAGAGTAGATTTCAATTTTGCACAATTTTGATTATAGCTAACCTCTAATGTTTTACTGAAGTGTTGTGTCTATAGATCAGGTACAATTTTCACACACAGCTTTCATATTCTAGAGTGAGAGTAGTCATTAACTTGTCCATAATGTCCTCCTCTGAAATCTCTCCACCATTGTTTCTAATTCTAGCAACTGCTTCATTGATCCTTTGATTGTAGTCTCTAATATTTTCTTCAGGTAACATTTCTAATGCATTGTATCTTTTCTTCCATGTCTTTCTATGTGCATCCTTTGCTTGTTTGTCTCCTTCAAATATGTCTTCTAGGTGCTTCCATATTTTGTGGGTTGTATCTACCTTCTTTATTTTTGAGAATTCACCATCAGATAGGGCGTTGATAAGGGATTCTTTGGAAATTGCATTTTGATGAAATAATTCCTTTTTCTTATCAGTAGCATCATCCTTTGCAAGGTCTTCCAAGGAAGGGATCTTGACTACTTTGATAGTTACATCAAAAACTTCAAAAGCAATGCACTGCAAATGAGTCACCATCTTGTTCTTCCAATCAAGATAATTCTCTCCATCAAACTTAGGACTTTCTTTCCTAAAGTATGCCATTTGATCAACCTCAAGCTGTTAAACTTTCTCTCCAGGTGCTTGGCTCTGATACCAATTGTTAGGAATAGTCCCAAGATATAACTGAGAGGGGGGGGGGGGTGAATCAGTTATCTACAAGTTTCAATTCTTTATCCAATCAAGTATACTTAAACATAAAGCATAAACACAATGAAAGAACACTTGAACACAACACAATATTTTGGTTACAGGGAAACCCAAATAGGTAAAAACCCCAGTGGGAATTGACACCCACTAATATTTTGCACTAGTGTATTATGATCCTTGTTAGAAGATCTTTAACCCTATTAGGAGTTTCTTTACAATATATTTAGTAAAGTAGACCTAGTAAGGGTCGGACCTTGTTAGGAGTCTTTTAAAATAGTCCCTGTTAGGGGAGAGGACACACTTTCTGAGAGCTCACTGCTCAAAGGGGCGAAGGCTACAACCTTTTGAATGATATATATACACTATATCTAGATCTTGGTGAGCTGTGCTTAGACCTTCTATCTGGATCAGTTCCAATGTATAGCACAAACACTTTACTTGGTCACATAGATGTTCTTCTAATGGCTCAACACTTCACACACTCTGCTCTACACTTCTTATCAACTCTAAACCACACTCAAGCAATAAAAAATGACTGCCTATAAATATCTTTCCTCTAAATGATATAATCAAGTCAGCTTATTAGAGACACCTTGAAATCATATTAGAGAAATCATAACAAACTCCAATAACCAATCAGTCAGCTTTACTGAGAACGCAACACATTTTGGGACCTGTCTAATAAGATAATTGTAGACGCACGCTACACACTATCGGCTCTACCAAAACAACTGGATCTTTCTCCTTAAGCTGAATTAATTTATTCATTCTTAACCGAACATCACTAACTCTTCTCTAAGCTTAACTTCAAGAGTGCATACCATAATGATAGGCACAACTCCATAACCAATAAAACCTATGTCGGCTCTTCTGAACAAACACAGGAAACTGCTACTGGTGAATAGAAACTTCATATCTTCACTTCTACTAATCATCAGACTATGTGTCCATGAATGTAACATCACTAATATGTCTTCATTTTATATCCAAGCATGTAAGGCTCCATGATAACTATACAAAAAACCATACATAGAACATTGTCTATTACTCTGTCAGGAACACTGCTGACACTAGCTACTATATAACTGCCTGTACTAACAGTTAACCTCTACGCCCATGATATCATGCTAATATCATGTCCATGCTACATATACTTAAGGCTTACTACATAAGTCATCCACGCATGTTACTTTCCATATGTTGTCATCAATGAAAAACATACAGTCAGTACTGGCCTGCTGGTAAATCTCCAACAAAGATGACCAAATCTAGTTTTAAAAGTAAGGACTATTCATCTAAAGGTATTTTGGAGTTGGTACACACTGACCTATGTGGTCCTATGAGAACTCAAAGCTACTATGGTGATAAATATTTTATTTTATTTCTTGATGACTATTCTAGGCTAATGACAGTAATGTTCTTGAAATAAAAATCTGAGGCATTCAAACTGTTTAAATGGTATAAGGCTAAAGTTGAAAAAGAAACCAGAAAAGAATTGAAATTCTTAAGGTTTGATAGAGGAGGTGAGTTTTTTTCTGATGAATTCACTAATTTCTATAATGAACATGGAATCAAAAGGTGGTTTCTACACCTAGGACATCGCAACAGAATAGAATTGTTGAAAGGAGGAACTGATATATTGTTGATTGTGCTAGAACATTGCAGATTGAGAAAAATGTTGCACAAATGTACTGGAGAGAGGCAGTTAGCACAATAGTATACACCCTGAACTGAGTTCAACTAAAGAAAGACACAAACAAGACACCTTACGAGTTATGGTTTGGAAACACACTGAGTGTAAGTTATTTCAAAATCTTTGGTAGTAAGTGTTATATTCTAAAAGATTATAGGAATGGTAAATTTGAATCCAAAGGTGATGAAGGAATATTTTTAGGATATTCTCCTAAGATTAAAGCTTATAAATGTTTGAACAAGGATACTAATAAAATTATAGAAAGTGCTAATGTAAGAGTTGATGAGTTTACTAAAAAGAATGATGAAGAAAGCATGAAGGAACTGGAAGACTATGATAGGTTTACTTATGTTGAAGATCCAGATTATCTACCAAAGCCACAGGCTGAGTCTACCCAGCATTAGGAAAATGCTACAGAGAATCAACAAATGCACACCGAGAATCAGGAAGAAGCTATCAAGCAGGAAAATGAACTTGAACCGAATAATGAGCAGAGAAGAGATCAAGTGATAGCAAGATTTGTTAGAAGACACCATCCAAAGAATCAAATCATTGGAGATAAGCAAGCTGGCATGATGACCTGAAGTAAGTTAAGACATAACACATGCTTAGTTTATGATTTTTAACCTAAAAATGTTAGTAATGCACTTGAAAATGAGGAATGGATCAATGCTATGAATGATGAAATTGAACAGATTGAAAAGAATAAGACATGGACATTAGTACCTAGACCGAAAGATAAAAATGTTATTGGTACTAAGTGTATTTTCAGGAACAAGTTAAATGAAAATGGTGAGGTCATTAGGAATAAGGCAAGACTTGTATACAAGGTATATACACAAGAAGAAGGTATTGATTATGGTGAAACCTTTACACCTAATGCTAGACTTGAAAGAGTCCATATACTACTTGCATATGTTGCACATAAGGGATTCAAAGTATATCAAATGGATGTGAAATTAGCTTTTCT
Organism: Chamaecyparis obtusa; assembly: GCA_027943335.1. Taxonomy (NCBI): domain Eukaryota; kingdom Viridiplantae; phylum Streptophyta; class Pinopsida; order Cupressales; family Cupressaceae; genus Chamaecyparis; species Chamaecyparis obtusa. The sequence goes on along the minus strand of BSBK01000102.1, from coordinate 1,072,093 downwards.
GAATGGAATTATTGAGGAGGAGGTCTACATAGAACAACCATAAGGTTTTATTGATCCAAATCAGAAGAACATGGTATGTTGACTGCACAAAGCTTTGTATGGATTGAAGCAAGCACCAAGGGCATGGTATGAAAGACTACATGCTTATCTTATCAGTATTGGCTTTGTAAGAACTAGTGAAAACAATAATTTGTACATGAAAGGAGAATCTGATGATAATATTTTGATTGCTGAAATATTTGTTGATGATATAATCTTTGGTGGACAAGATCTGATTTGAAAATATTTTGTTGATGAAATGAGAAAGGAATTTGAGATGTCAATGTTTGGAGAGATTAAATTCTTTCTAGGTTTGCAGATTATACAACAAAATGATGGGATTCTCATCACTCAATCAAAATACATTAAAGAAGTGTTAAAAACTTTTGGCATAGAAGATGCAAAAATAGTAGGAACACCAATGGTAACTAGATGTAAAATGACAAAGGATGATGAATCTACAGAAGTATATCAGACACTTTACCGATCTATGATTGGAAAACTGATGTATGTTGTACACAGTAGGCCTGATATTGCACATGCAATTGGGATTGTGGCAAGATTTTATGCCAATCCTAAAGATTCACATATGGTTGTAGTTAAAAGAATTTGTAGATACTTGAAGAAGATAGAAGACTATGATTTATGGTACACAATGGAAGGAAAATTTGAGCTCTGAGTTTACACCGATGGAGATTGGGCTGGAAACATAGATGACTGGAAGAGCACAATCAGTGGAGCATTCTTTTTAGGGGAAAGGCTTGTGACTTGGATAAGCAAGAAACAAGCATGCATTTCTAAGTTTATTGTTGAAGCAGAGTATGTTGTTGTTGCTGCAAATTGTTCAAATATTGCTTGGATTAAACAAGTGTTGGAAGGAATGAATGAGGTAATCACTGACCCAATGATTATATATTGTGACAACAATAGTGCTATAAATATTTCCAAAAATATTGTGATGCATTAAAAAAAAAAGCATATATCTATTAAGTATCACTACTTAAGGGAACAATTTCAAGAGAAGCAAGTGAAACTAGAATTTGTAACATCTAAAGAACAACTTGCTAATATCTTTACCAAACCCTTACCGAAGGACACATTTGAATATTTGAGGACTAGACTTGGGGTCCGTCCCCTGTCTATCAGTCACTAAGTTGATCAGTAGGTTGCATCAACCTGTACTTATCAGAAGATCATTCATGTTGATGCACATAGCTCACACTTTAGTTTTTCTAAGGTTGTGAAAAATTGTAGAAGCTAGAACAGGAATTTATTTATCAGTACACTAAAGGTACCTGATATGAACCAAACAATAAAGAATTACTTGGCTACTGAAGAGATGTTTGTATATTTTCTTTGGCATTGTTTTCAAAGGGAGAGAAGATCAGAGAGAAACTGCATATGAAAAATCAGTTAGTGAGAACACAAACAAGGAGAGAAATTGTAAGGGGGAGAAAATGAAATATTTGTTGCTGATGAGAACAACTATCTGAGAATTGAAAAGATCAAATCCAGAGAGAAATTTTGCATGTAATGCTGTTTTGTTTTGTAGTGATTAAACATATTAAATATCAAGCTAGGGAGAGCTTATCGAGATACAACATTTACTTACATAGTTGTAGAATACATGTTTGGTATGTGTATGGCATATTTTCATATTACTTGTGTTGCCATCAATTCCAAAGGGAGAGATTGATGAACTACAACTGATTGAATATCAGGAGGAAATGAAGAAACAATGATTAGAGATCACCAAGCTACTGAAGTGATATGTAAGATGATTAAATTAGTCAATATGTTGTCATTGATGTCAACTAGTTTTGACATTACTTATCATGTTAGTTACAAACATCTGAACATCTGTTGAAGGAAGAAAAGTTGAAGAACTAAGATATCTACATGAGGAAAAGATGGATATGACAAATAAGGATAAGGTAAACATTGGGTAACTTATTGATGAGTCTATGGCTTTATATTGTTGACTTGAGCATGTTCCATTAATCTATTATGAATAAGAGATTTGAAATTGAACAAGTCAATGTGGTCAGTAATTAAAATTTTTGTATACACCGAGCCAGTGCAGTGTATACCAAGTAATAGTAATAACCGAGCTAGTTATCACTGACGCATTTCTATATTGACTGAGTATGGATGAAAACATCAAATGCTAAGAACAACCGACTGAATTTGATGAGCTAGAAATTGTTATGATTTTGAGGTTAAGGATGAAGTTAGTTATGAGATCCATGGCTGACAAAATTCAGAGATGATCTAAAGGATGAGATTGAAACATGTTAATGACACATCTATCGAGGAAGGTTTAAGTGGAAAAATGGATGAAGGAGATTATGAGGCAAAATCTAATGGCTGATATGAAAATGGTTTACTTGTCTATATAAGAGATATGAGTTTCATTATTGAAATATGCCGAACAAAAGGAGACTATAGAGATTTCGTGTGAAGATTATATTCATGCATTCTTGATCAAACTAGTTATTGAAAGAACTGAGCTATAGACATTACCGAGCATTAGAGAACTATTTACTGAGTGAAAGTAAGTTGGAAAATATTGAGGAAGTGAACTAATTAATGATTAGAGGATTTTATTAGCATAGCATATATCTAAATATTTGCAATTGAGTTGTATTTGAATCAGTTCAGTACTGTATCAGTTTAACCATTGATTCAGAAAATCTCTTAACCGAGTGGACTTAACAGTCTTATTGTACTACCCTATGACATTCATTGAATGTAAAGTGTTATCTTGTTGACCCCATAGTGAATGCTGGTCAAAATTTAATTGGTAGTGATAAATCCTCTAACCAGGTCACACCTAACAATGTGCATTGTAACCTTTAACAAGGTTGGATCTTTACCAAGCTCACTTCAGAAGAGTGAATTATTTTGGGATATTGGTCCCAGGTGGTTTTTCCCTTAGTAGGATTTCCATGTTAAATCATTATGTTATGTGTTATATGTTATGATTGTTTTTCTATCATACTTTACATACTGCATAGTTGATTTAGTCGGTAATCATGATTTGGATAATTATTGGTAATCAGTAAAGTGGACAGACAGATTGATATTTTATGTTACCGAGCTGCATAATTTGTTGAAATTGTTTTGTAAGGTACATCTGTGTATTTGGGACTATAGGATAACTGATTTAACTAATTCACCCCCCCCCCCCCCCTCTCAGTTATTCTAACAAGTACTCCCTAATTTATTATAATTATGTATGTAATATTAAAGTCCTATACCATGATATTTTAATTCTCTATGGTTACCTTTTGTAAAGAAAATTCTAAGACATAAAGAATTAAAGCACTTCAAAGAAAAGAATGAAAATAAGAATGTATGTGGGCTCCAAGATAATTTAACCAAAATTCATATATTACATTACCAGTAATGACTATATACATCAAAAAATTATAAAATCATCAAAACTCTTTTATCATTTACACATATATCATAGGCATTTTTAGCAAAAGAAAGAAAAATTATTTTGTTCAATGTGCAAGTCAAACTTCTCTAGAACTAGGGCCATCTTTCCTAGATTCTTTGCTCCCCGCCTTTCTCTCTTCTAGGTTGGAAGAGTCCCCTCTACACCCATCTCTAAGTGGAACCTAATGTTGGTTTCTAGTGGAAACCCCACACCTTCTCGCACCATTACAAGAACATCTTCAAGCCCCTCATAGTAAATCTTGCCAAACATACCCTCTATCAAGAAGATGATTGTGTCCCTAGACTCCCCCAGATCCCAAAGAGAGTTGACAAAGTGAGACGATATGTCAATATTAAAACTATACCAGTCTTCACTCTCTAGAAAATCCTCACCGAGTATCTATTTAAAGGTTGTAAGGACCAATTTATCACCGGTCCTGACCAATGTAGCTAGCAGGTCATTGTCTATACGACCCAGGAAAGGATCTTGATGCAATGGGCTAGTTAACCTCATAGGAGTATCCATACTTCTAGGCTTAATTAATCTAAGATTTTTTCGAGCACTCAAAGGCTTACAAATGTTGTGCCACCTTTTGAGAGTGATTTCTCTTGTATAGACCAAGCGATTATTTGCACAGGCAATTTTAATTTAATATTTCTAAGAGAATATCTCTTCAAATTTTATAGAAGTACCTTACCCATTTTCCAAGAACTTCCACTTGCTTATTTTTGTGGATAGCAAGCCGAGTTTTGGCTACTAATGACATCCTTGGAGGGATTTTTTTGTGCTCCTTGAACTTCATAGTGGTAGTCACATTTAATTTTTTTTAAATGAAATATTATATTTGATATCTTGTATGTGCGAACATGTTTTCCATAGCACTTGTGCATTAATTATAGTCATTTCATGAAAGTAGTGATATCCAACCTAGATTTTGCATGCTTCATGATTAAATACCTATATCAATGAGGATGAGATGTCTTTCTCTAATACATTAGGTGAAAAATTAGAGGTGTCATTTTACCACCTTGGTAGCCAACCTGCAGGGATGATTTCATAATCATTTGTGCATGATAAAGCCAAAAGGCTTAAGCAAAAAAATAAAGAAAAAGAGAAAAGTGAAAAATGCAGAATTCAGGTCACATTAACAAATCTATTGGGGCTATGGATGCTTGACTAGTAGTAGAATAATGTTAATGGTTGTCAACAATAACCTCATTGGGGCTATGGGTGCCTAACTGGCATTGAGGCTCTATCCAATTGGCTATGAGACAATACCTCACCTACGTAATCTAGTAGGAAGTGAAACCATTTCATCATCTTAGTAAAGGGAAGGATTGGCTCCTCTTCAAACACATAAATCCCTAGATGATCTACTTTTACTTTATGACTAATTAATCTTGAGTGTTGGTTGGATTTTTTTTTTTCTCTGCAGGGTATCAAATGTAAACTTTCATTACGAAACCATAATTTACCATGATTGCATGTTTCTAGTTCTTTCTATCCCCTCTTCCTCTGAGGACATTGCTTAGCCACCTTGGCTTCCTATTTTATAAATATTCTCTTGGCATTTTGGATAACATCATTTGTTACTTTTGTTCAGTGTCTCTCTTTCTCTTAGAAGCTTTTCCCTGTAGTGTGCATTGGGCTTCTAGTCCTCTGGTTTGACCTACATTTTGAATGAATTTTGTTTCTTTATTTTAAAAATGAACTTTGACCTTTGATCTCTACACACAAGACCCTTGACCTTGGATGTTTTTTCAAGTGGCTTGTGGAGATAGTTGATTCAAGGAATCAAGGCCAAATTTTTTTTCCCAATGGATAGGACCCTAGTCAGTGATTCTAGATTAAGGGTTCTCATCCCATAGGAAGGATTCCCCCAGGGATGCCAAAACAGTGAATCAAAATTCACAATGTCATAGAGTTAGTCTCGGTGCTAGTGCATTTTGGTTGCGATGTTCCTTTTGTTCGCCAAGTTTCCCACTCGTGTCTCACGTTCCCTTCAAGTGTTAGCCACAATTTATTTTTTCTAGTAGGCTCGGGTGTCATCTAAGTATGAAACTTGGGGGAATCGTGGGCATTTGAAGGAGTTCATTTTTTTCTTTGGAAGCAGAGGCTCAACTTGATTGCCGCATGTCCCTTCTTTTTGCTAGAAAAAATTCTTCTGCCAGTGGGCCCTGATAATTTCTAAGCATGACATGTGAGCATCTCGTAAGTGTTTGTGGGGATTCTACTTTTGTCCAAGAGAAGCTTTCATGTCGGTGTGCCACGAGTTCTTCTTGTTGTGACCACATGTTTCCATGCATCCAGTTCCATGAGCTCGGTGCTTCTTTCAGTTTTGGCGTAGCTTTCTTAAACTATTGCATTTTTTAGAGAGGGGAGGTAGTTGAGCATAATGATAAATGATCTGATTCTCTATGTGAATCAAGTGATAGATGTCAGTTTTAGAGCCTGAAATGGAGATCTTGGATTCTTAAGCCTTGCAGAAATGAACACATGGGTACTATTTGATCCACTTTGTGCTAGGGTTTTTGGGCCACCACTTCATGTCCGGCTTATATATAGAGAGATTCATGATGTAAAAGATAGAGTATTATTACTCTGAACTTTCACTCTTATGAGAAGCTACTTTTTAAGCCTCAAACTATATCTATACATTTGAATCAACAGTGCTTTTGGTCCTTTTGTTTTTTTAAGATTCATTGTTCAAATAACTTTTTGTGTTCTTTTTATTAACTTCAACATATGTATATTTGGTTTCTACTAAGTAGATTATGTTTTTTCTTCTATTTTTTGTAGCTACCATTGTATGAACTGTTCAATGTCCATTCTTTAAAGGTTTTTGAACATCTGTGATTGGGCCTAGAGTAATTGTAGTAAGGTTTCCTTGATATTTCATTTTTTGAAATAGCTTGTGCATTTTAAAGTGTTTGAGAAGTTTAGCATATTTCCTTAAATCAAATAAGTAACACTTTTTCTCTTTTCCCCTTTACAAACAATGAAGAGCCAACTTCTAAAATCCTAGAGGTTTCTTAGTAAAAATGCATGAGGTCCCACATTCACTAAGATTCCCATAGGCTATCTATCTTGGACTAATTATAGATATCAATAGTTCTAGAAGTGAGATTGGATCAAGATCATAGAGAAAAAATAATATCTTCCATCTGAATAATAAAAGAGTAAAGTATTAGATTACTCAGACTGAAAAAATTTAGAGAAGACAAGGAATTAGCATTAAAGATGCATTGTATCAACATTATCTAAATCATTTGGAGAAAGCATCAAAATATAATTCAAGAAGGAACAATTCAAGAGTCATAAGAGAACTCAATAATATCAAGGTATGAAAAGTCAGATCATTCTAAACTTATCCACTTACTTGATCAATCTAATAGAAGTTAGTATGATTCTTGCAAAGGAAAAATAGGTGAACAAATTGTTAATATACCTTTTGAAATTCAAGATGAGAATCAGATCAAGTATAGTTTAAAAGGGTCAGTAATTCAGAAGGAAGTGATAGTAGATGTAGATAAAGAAGTAAAAAGGGGATCATCAAGTTGTGACAACCCTAATGTTCAAAATCAAAAGAATTCTAATGTCAAATAATTTAAGGAGAATGAGAGCCAAAAATTAGTTGAAGGAAACTTCAACTCATAGTATTAGAAATTTTTAGAAGATCAAATCTACCTAATATTTGAAGTTGAATCCAAAGAAGTGTACAAATATTGTATAGATGATTAGTGTGTTAGAGCTATGGAAGAAGAGCTCAAAATTTCACATGATTTAAGGAACAAGCTCAAGATCAATCTAGCTAAGCTTGAGGCATTGCTAATCCAAAGAAGGCCGATAGACAATAATGGTACTAGATCAAAGAAAGGAGATTGCCCAAAATCTAGTCAAGAAAAAAGAAAATCAAGAAAGAAGAAGAAGAATAAGACCAAGGGGAAAAAGTTGAAGGATAAAAGAATTAGGCCAATTAGAAAAATAAAGGCAAGAAGGTAAGGGAAAATGACAAGAAGAAAAGTTGGAAGAAAATCAAGGATAGAAAAAGGAACAAGAGCAAGAAATATGTGGTAAGAAGTTATAAACCTCAAGGCATTAGTGGTAGTTTCTTTGATTGTGGTAAGTATGGACATAAAGCCTCAAATTGAAAAATAAAAAATCATTCACTTAGAGGTAAGAGAAACAATCATGTCCTTGATAAACTCAAAGATGTGAGAAGGATGAATGATACTAACACAAGGCAAGTAGGTAGATGTCCATGTACTATGATGAGGAATGTCAATAGCAAGAAAAAGATTGCCATATGTATCATATGCAATAAATTCATACAAACTATTGAACAATACAAATACATACAAGGTATCAAGATTGAGAAGTTGAATAGGGGTATGCAAGAAGTTGATAGGAGCATATAAGGAGATGACAATGTAGACAATCATGATCAAACAAATATGAAGAGGGAAGGAAAATAAAATGAGGACAAGATGTAGAAGCACAAGAAGAGGAAAAGAAGGAAGAAGAACAAAGAGATTTCAGATATGGGATCTACTACAGTAAGATCCAAAGGCAAGTCAAAGGGAATTTATCCACCCAAACAAAACTAAAATGTAGAAGAGTGCATCAATCCAGAAGCTTTCATGGAGATATCATTCAATTTGGATTGATGTGAGGAGACTATTGTTGGTGCCCAAAAATGATGGATCACTTTTGCCAACTGACAGGTACACACTAATACCTCTGCAATTCTGGCTTAATCAAGCCAAGGCTGGTAGGCCTAAATTCACTTTAAACTATCAAATTCTCTATGTTGCACAACTGGGTACATAAATAAACAAAGTTCCTCCCAAGGTGGTGAATAATCCTTGGAGGAAAGAAACAAATCCTCTAATAATCTCTATTCTATAAATCTTGACTTAAGTGGATAAAACTAAGGACTCAAAAGTAATATTTTTGAAATAATGATTATATAATCTACAAACCACAAAGTATGAACCAAATGACAATTTCCAAATTATAGTTAGATCAGTGCCTTCTAAATACTTGGGCTATAGAGTCATAAAACTTTCAATCCTACATACAATCAGAGATGGTTTTAAGGTAACTCACTCCTGGAAAGCGAGACCATCACCCTACAAGCTTCTATTGAAACAAAATTTAAAACAACTTATACAATAGGTCCTATGGTTTTTAACCCAACTTAAGAGCCCGAAAGGAAACAATAATAGGTTCTCAGACCATGCTACCATTATTCAAATTGTAAAAATTAGTCATAAATGAATGCATCAAATAGAAAAACACAGTAGGATACCCTAGTTCATAGAGTAATCTGAAAGAATAATTGAAAACATATAACTTATAACCAAAAATAAAAAAGAAGAGCACTCATCTTTATTAATGTTGAAAAAAATAGTAAATTAGAGTTCATATTGTAGTTTTGATCAAATTATATCCTATGAAAATATATCTTGTATTGTATTTTCTATCTTTACATTTTACATTATGTATATATACATGTTTGAGTGGCTTTCACACCTCTTTAGGGTGAAAAGACACACCCTTATTACAAATTGTTTTGAAAAAATGATAAACTAACTAAAAACTAACTACCTAACTTTTGGATTTGGGCTTGGTTGAAAAACCAAAACACCTGGTGGAAAGCTAATATTTTTACTAAAAATAGGAAATTTGATTTCCTGAACTAGGTCTTTTTTGGATTTTTAAAATTCAACCATCTTCTGCCTCTATCGACATCATCTTTGTAGCATATCAAAATTTCAGCATTTTCTGAAGGCTTTGATCACATAATTTTGATTTTTCTTGTCACATAGCTTCCTTCCATAATCTCTCAAATTTTTAATTTAAAATTAATATAAATTTTTACCCCATTTCATGTACTCCATCATTAATTATTTGGCATGGAAATTAAGAGGCCATTTTTTAGGGTTTTATCACTATATAGGACTCTAAATTTTTTCCAAAATTTAGAGCTCCAACAACTACTACTCACGGGGATTAGTAAGCACTGTAAAGTAAGTCTGAATACTTTTTGAAATTAAGTAGATGTTAAGAGATGCATGAGTTTGTAGAAGTTAGTAAGCAAGGTCTTTGATGTACAATCAATGTTAGGATGGCTCAGAGGTGTGTATGAAAGAATGTAAATGAGCTTGAGAAGGTAATTGAATAAGAGAAAGAAAAGGAAGCAGACATTTATATGACAAAGGAAGTTGAATAAAAATAGATGTTACACCTTTGTCCTTGATTTCAAAGGGGGAGAGAAGTAGATGTGAAAAATAATAGAATATTTATTAAGGTCATATTAGAGAAGATTACAAGAAGAGATCAAATTAAGAGAGCTTATTAGAAGATAGAAGAACGTTTATATACTTGCACATAAGAAAGAAGAAGAGTGGCATACATCCTAGGGGGAGAAACTAATGGAGAGAAGAGTATGTAATCAGATTGGAACTAGAGGAATATTTCTTCTAGGGGGATTTTATTGGTGAGGAGGATGAGTTAGAGAGACTCTGAAAGATAATGTGAATGATGAGTCTCAAAGGGAAGACTATTGGATTCTAATTGTATTACAATGTTTTTCCCATCACATGTTGCCATCAATGCCAAAGGGGGAGATTGTTTGAAATTGGCATATTGGATGTGTTTTCATTGATGTCAACATATCAAAGGCATTAGATGAATGTTAACATGTCAAAATAAGTCAAAGGAACTTACTAGAAGATCTAGTTGTTGGATGCTAACCGAACTGTTTTAAGTTAGCTAGTGGAACAAGATGTTCAAAGGTATGGCGAGGTCTGGATATTGAGGATATTAACTTGCACATGTGAAATATCATTGATGAAGGTTAATAATTAGTTCACTTCAATTTTTAGAGGATAAAATGAATATTTGAGTATGATACAAGGTCAGACTTGGTGACTGGTAGACAAAGTGATAGATAGTGTTGATAGGTAGACAGAAAAGGGTATGATGTGCTGAATCAAGATGGAATCTATTAGAGCACACTTAGGAGTGTTTTTGGGAAATTTTAAAGTGTCCTCAAAGGGTTAATACTTTAGAAGTCTACATGCCATAATTTTATTGTTTCAGAGGTTAGTGTCGGTGTTCTTGAGGAACAAGCAAAAAATGAATAGAAAATCCAATGGCTGTGATGGATTTGTGTAGATGAGGTGGTGATATAAATAGATCAGAAGGATCTAATTGGTGGAATTTTTGGTCAATAATAATATCTTTACTATTATTCTTTTCCTTGGCCGAGTAGGTTGGTAAATAGTGTTGCACAAGTGGTAAACCATAAAATATGAGAGATTTATGATCTCTAGGTGGTTTTTATGAGTTTTGAGTTGGATTTGACAATTAGAGATGAATTTGACATGAGATTTGATGTGAGGAGTTGAAAGGAAGATGAGTTAGGTTTTGGAGACCTAATTCTTGATATATGATGATGAATTAGGGTAAGTTCAGTTGCGGATCATGGATGTAGATGCTAGAGGGTATTAGAAGAGGAAAAATTTGATTGAGGAATGATCAAAAGAGGTTCAATAAGAGGTTGAACATGGATCTACATTGTGATACATTAGATTTTTATCAAACATGAGGTAGATGTCATTTTCACAGTTCACAAAATCTCAGATCAATGTAGTGATCAGTTTGTAAGGCAGTGATCCTCCCTTAGGGTCGTAGCCTAAGGCTTTTCATTTGAGTAGTGAGCCTGAATAAAATTTCATTCCCAATGTATTGTAATAGGTTTATACTTCTAACAATGTATTTACTTATTGTGGGTAATCAGCCCCATAGTGGTTTTTCCCTTAATAGGGTTTCCATGATAAAAGTCTTGTGTCAACTTGTGTGGATATATTTTTTATTTGTATATGCGTGCATTTTTTAAACTCTATCTAATCAGATTATATTTAAGGGTACACATGTTTAAGGGTTTTTTTGGCTTTAAGGGTTTGAAGGTTAAGATCTTAGGAACAACAAATTCACCCCCCCCCCCCCCTTCTTTTTTTTTCTCTTCCATATTATCAACAAAGAGATGGTGAGAGGATGGAGGGGAGAGACTAAAAGAGGGTAATTAGGGGGAGAGATGTGAGAGAGGGAGAGTGAGAGACATGAGGTAGAGATAGAGGCTAATTAAGGGGAAGATATGGTGAGAGGGGGAAAATGATGGAGAAATGGAGAAGATGGAAGGGGGAAGATGAGATAGAGAGAGGAAGGGGAGGGGAGAGAGATGAGGTAGACATAAAGAGGATAATTAGGGGTGAATAGATGGAGACGGTGTGTGTGTGTGTGTGTGTGTGTGTGTGTGTGTGAGAGAGAGAGAGAGAGAGAGAGAGATTAATTAGGGGGAGAGAGATGAGATGGAGATGGTCCTAGGATGTCTTAAGGGTTTATAGGTTTCTTGGTGGTCCTAAGGAGTTTTCATATGTACTAATAGGTTGTGGGATATACTAATGGGTCCTAGGATACATTAATGAGTCCTAGAGGATCCTAAGATACATTAATGGATTTGAATGGGTCCTAGGACACATTGATGGGTCAAAAGGCATCATAGGACACATTAAGTGTTCCTAAGATGTGTTAAGGAGTTCTAGGTGTCTTAAGTGGTCCTAGGATACATTAATGGGTCCTAGGATATCTTAAGGTTTCCTAGGTGTCATAACTAGTCCTAAGAGGTCGTGGGATACATTAATGGGTCCTAGGATGTCTTAAAGGGTCTTCAGTGTGATAAGTGATCCTAAGGGGTTTTAGTATGTATTAATGGGTCCTAGGATACATTTATGGGTGGTAAGTGGTCCCAGGGTACATTAATGGGTATTGAGATACATTAATGGGTCCTAGGGAATCTTAGGATACATTAATGGGTCTTGGGGATCCTAAGAGGTTGTAGGTATCTTAAGAGGTCCTAAGGGGTCCTAAGATACATTAATGGATCCTAGAATGTCTTAAGTGGTCCTAGGTTTCATTAGTGGTTCTAAGGTTTCCTAGGTGTCTTAAGTGGTCATAAGGGGTCCTAGGATACATTAATTGACCCCAAGTTGTCTTAAGAAGTCCTAGGTGTCTTAAGTAGTCTGAAGGGGTCCTAAGATACATTAATAGGTCCTAAGATATCTTAAGGGGTCCTAGATGTCATAAGTGGTCCTAAAGGAGCCTAAGATATAATAATGGGTCCTAGGATGTCTTAAGGGATCTTAAGGTCTCCTCATACATGTATTAATGTGTCCTATGATATATTAATAGGTTTTAGGATACATTAATGGGTCCTATGGGGTCCTAGGATACATTAATGGTTTGTAAGAGTCTTAAGGGGTGCTAAGGGGTTCTAGGTGCTTTAAAAGGTCCTAAGGGGTCCTAAGATACACTAATGGATCCAAGGATATCTTAAGTGGTCCTAAAGGGGTATAAGATACATTAATGGGTCCTAAGGGGTCATAGGATACATTAATAGTTTGTAGGAGTCCTAAGAGGTGCTAAGGGGTCCTAGGTGTCTTAAGAGGTCCTAGGATTCACTAATGGGTCCTAGGATGTATTAAGGGGCTCAAGGTGTCATAGTTGGTCCTAGGGTGTCTTAAGATGTCTTCGTAAGGTGTTGTAGGATGTCTTAATGGCTCATAGGTGTCATAAGTGGTCCTAAATTATCTTAGGATAGTTTAATGGCTCTTAGGATGTCTTAAGGTGCCATAAGTGTCAAGAATTAGGGGGGAAGAGATGTAGAGAGGGGAAATCAATATGAGAGAAGAGAGCTAATCATGAGAGGAGGGAAGGGATGGTATGGTGAGAGAAAGGAGGGGAGATTGAGAAAGAGGTTAATTCGGGGAGAGATGTGAGAGATAGAGTGAGAGAAGGGTGAGATACATGAGGTACAGATAGAGGGTAATTAGGGGGAAGGGATGGTGGGAAGGGGGAGATGGGGGAGAGAAAGAGAGAAGGGGGAGAGGAAGAGATTATGTAGGTATTTTAGCTTGGGAATGTCCATTGCTAATTATTTGTAAATTCTTGTTATGACTTAAAAATTTATGATGAGGGGTTTTATCTTGGGAGTGTTCACTATTTCTTGAGTGCATTACTCATAATCAACTCAAGTCTACTGGTATTTCCAAGTCGATGAGGTTTTCTAGTAGTTCCACCTCTATCAATGAGTTTCCCCAATTATAAAATTTTATCACCAACTAAATATGGTGACCTAGCTTGCCTAGTTGACAAATAGTACAATTTTTAATGATATATATATATATATATGTTGCACAAATTGTACTATTTGTCAACTAGGCAAGCTAGGTCACCATATTTAGTTGGTGATGAAATTTTATAATTGGGGAAGTGCTTTGATAGAGGTGGAACTACTACAAAACCTCATCCACTTGGAAATACCAAGACTTGAGTTATTTATGAGTAATGCACTCAAGGAGTAGTGAACACTCCCAAGATAAAACCCCTCATTGTAAATTTTGAAGTCATAACAAGGCTTTACGAATAATTAGTAGTAGACATTCCCAAGCTAAAATCCCTACCTAATCTCTCCCCCTCCCCTTTCTCTCACACTTGTGTGAGAATGTATTCTACATACATACACACACACACACACACACACACACACACACAGATATATATATATATATATATATATATATATATATATATATATATATATATATATATATATATATATATATATATATATATATATATATATATATATATATATATATATATATATATATATATATATACAGACATACATACATACATACATACACATATTATTTGCATACATATATATATTTCCATATATGTGCATGGCTTTATATAACACAATCATTCTTCTTAATGTTCAAAACTGCAATCGCACTTTTTAATGTTTATAAACCTAATCACTTTTTTAATATTTAAAACCCCAGTCATGTTTAGCCTAGGTAATAGGATTGGATAACAAGATTGAGGTTTGGGAGCTTCATTTCCCTCCCTTTTCATGTGTTTTGTTCTTCCAAACTAGTTTCTCAACTTCTTTGCCATCAGGTTTACATGTCATCAAATGAGTATTTGTAAAATTACCACCATAATTCCACACATCTTCTAAGATTTTTAACCATATAACCTTTTCTATTTATAAGCAACATTAACATATTAAATTTTAATTTTTTTATCAATGTCTCCATAGTTCTCAAAGACATGTGTAGCATTGTTTAATAACCTTTGATCTATTTGACTAAATTTAAAACAAATTATATATTATTTTTGTGCACTTGATTCTTGACACTTTAAAAAAATGAATTCTTTTGATACAAGTTATGTTTCGTGCATGAACAAGTATATGATTTTCATAATGTGCCCACTTTAAATAATCATTAATAAAAAATACTCAACAAACATGACAAAAAATAGACAACTTCTAGCTCTCACTCTTAACTATCTTTCTACCAAAGGATTTTTCAAAATTATTAAATCTAACTATTACTTTTATGATGTGCATGTCAGACACTGTGTTATGTTTTTCTAAAATATTAAGAACATTTTATGTGCACAAAGAATTTTACCCTCTTAATCTTATCTATTTTTTTCAAACTTTAGTAGTTTAGAAACTAGATTCATAGTAAGACAATTCTTGTTCTTTTCAAATGTTATAATTTTGAATGCATGACTCTCAAATTTCTCTTCCAAGTTCAGGTTTACTTGATTTTTTTTTAAATGATCACATAAACCCCATTTTTCACACCATCTTGGTGCACTTATCCTAGGATGTGTGGATAATAGGAAGAGCACATAAAACTATATTTTCTATTTGGGTTCAGGAGTTATTTCACGGGCTTCCAAGAAGCAACTTATAATTTCTCTATCTACAATTGAGGCTAAGTATATAGTGGAAAACACAACAATATGTCAAACCATTTGGCTCAAAATAATCTTAACATATTTGAAAGAAGAGCAAGAGGATGGAACAACAATTTATAGTGACAATGTTTCATCAATAGCAATAACCAAAAATCTCATGTTTCATGGAAGAAGCAAGCACATTGAAATAAGATAGCATTTTATCAAAGAGGTTAAAATGGTGAAATTAAAATGAAGTTTCAAGCAGGTCCGAGGAGCATCTAATAGACATTTTAACTATGTCATTAAGCAAGGACAACTTCAAATGCCTAAGAATAAATTTGGTTATTGTTGATTTGGATCAAGGATGATCTTGTTTGTTATCTCAAGACAAAGAGGGTGTGTTTGAATTTTACAATTAAAATTAATTATTCAAAGCCTCTCATATTATTTTACATGGAGATTGCATGCAAACATTGGGATTGATCTTTCCCATTTTCTTTTAATGTTGCAACTCCAATCATTTTGGATAAGGAATTTATTGTTGGTGGGTAAGTTTGAATTTGAGTTGCGAGAGGAAATTTTGGATAACTCCAGAAACATAGAATGTCAATGGGAATAATCATCAAAAGTGTAAGTATTTTGTGTGTAGCAGAAGAGAATATTTTTTGTGTGCTATGAGCGATTCAAAGTGTGTGCAACAACAACTATGAGGTTGTGAAGAGAATGTCCAATGAGAAGTGATTTCTCTTGACATTCAGTGAAACTCCAAGTGAGCAATTTGTAAGAGAGCTCTATGAAGCTCCAAACTTTTGGGTACAACTCCAAATTATTGCAAGTATTTTAATCATAGTTTGTAATCAATTAAATTTTTTGAGTTTGTATTTTGATTTATAATACTTTATTTTAGATTTAATAAAAAATAACAAAGAAAGTTGCATGTCTCCATTTTATTTTGTGTTCTATTGTACTTTGCCAATGATTAGAAAATCACAATTGCAAGCTCTATCTACTTTTCTATTTGAAGCATTTTACATTTTAAGTGCCACCTTTAACTTGCTTTCCAATCGATTTGAAGTCCTCAATGGTTATTCAGGAGCATATGTTTAATCATTAAGTTTCCAACCTTTATTAACTTAACAAAAACCTTCAAATTTGCATCCCATGCCACGACATAAAACTTCGTGAGGCATTGCATCAACAACTATCATGTCTCACCTTCACTTCAACATTTCACATGTATATTCTAACAAAAGTAAAGTATTGTAACTATAATGAAAATCCCATGAATTCATGCTTTAATGAATGTCTGAAACCTTCTTTGAAGCTCCCATTTTGATGCAAAGAAAGGTTGTAGAGTTCCAATTGAATTTTCTTTGAAGTGTCTAAAACTTCTTCGACATATATATTTTGTCCATGCCTTGCAATCAAGGCAATGAGAGCTCTTTGAACATTTTGTCAAATAATTTGGTTACATTTTCCATGTTGCAGCTTTTAACATGGAAGTTGGTTAAGGCACTAGTGATGACATTTCCAAATATAATATCTGTGTGTGTGAATTTTGTACCTAGCTGTAGACACAACACTTCAGCAAAACATTAGAGGTTAGCAAAAATTGAAATCTGCAAATAATTAAAACTATGCTAACTAGGCGATTTACTACCTTCTAGTAGATGCAAGTATGATACTCTCAGATTAGACCAAGATCAGTGACAATGCAACACCTAAACGAAGGATTTGAATGCAAAATATGAAAGACTAGATGAATGTAGATTAAGCTATATTTTTGTATTTTCTGTGCAATAATAATGAAAAACTGTATGAATCTAAGCTAATATGAATGAAATGGAATGCAGTTTTAATCTAAGAATGATATCAAGATGAAATATATGATATGAAACTATGCAAAGATTATGATCAACTATGAAAGATCTCACAAATCGCCTGTCGCAAGTGCTCAATCCTTCAATCGCCAATTCACCAGAGTAATTGTGCAAATTCGAGTGTTTATAAAAATGAAGAACTGAGCCTTGATTTTATAGAAATCCAGGGCTTTGAGGATGCAAGAGAAAAGCCATAAATCATTCTTGATAAACTCAAGTTGATTTTTGAGTTATCAGAAAATCAAGAATAATTAACTCACAAAAATCATGCAAAAGCAGAGTTTTACTCAAAATAGAGTTTAGATCAAATTTCAACTCATCATCAGATGTTGAGTTTCAATTTTAAAATTGATTGTTAATTTATAGTTGCCTACTTTTCTAATTGTGCATGATTTAATTATAAATTAATTTAAAAATAAAGTGATTTATTCTCAACTTAACTGATTTTTGAAATAAAACAATTGATTTATGGGTTAATCAATTATTAAATCAAACTTTATCCAAAAACTATATTATTAAAATTTGACAATTAACATGAATTAATTAAATAAGAATTTAATCAATTAGTCATGAGATTTTAGATTTATTGTCAAAATTAAATAATACAACTTAGGAATAATTTAATTAAATCCAATAAAACAATTAAGTGGTAGTATTAAATCTAATTAATTAAATATTCAGAATATTCAATTAATCAAACTTTAGGATAAATAAGATTTATCACCAAATAATTATTAAATCAAGAATAATTAGGATAAATAAGAATATTGGTAGGAATATTCTCTGATGCAGAATTTAGGATAAAATCAATTAGGATTCGATAATGTGTAGATGTGCCTTAGGTTAGGACTTTTGATGTCGATTTCATTTGAATTGAGGATGTAAGAGGTTAATGAACCTATAGCCCATTTTTGGGGTATTACATTTTGCCCGTCTTTGAATCACTGTGCAAAGCGTAGTGGTTCAAAGAATAGTCTGTGTTTGATAAAGATGTTTGAGATTGATTTGATTTGAAATATTTGAAATATTTGAAAGATTAACTGATTTCGAGATAGAAACCGATTGAAAGATTTAAAGATTCAAGATTTAAGATTTAGGTCCCGAAAGACCAAAGATAATGTCAACTATAACAACAATGAATGGATGATTATGAAAAAGTACCAAAACACTTGATTCTGAACCTTATGATTGCGAAGAAGTTAGTGACCAATTCCAGACCTCAATGTCCTTGTATGAATCATAGTGGTATCACATCCTGAACCCATCAATTACGAAGAACCAAGGAAATGACGCTAATGAACCGATAGTTACGAAAAGCCAATATAGTTTACAAGATAGATTAGGATACTAGATTGATATGGATCTCAATGAATCTGATATGCCCCAAGAATCACTAGATTTGCCCCAAGTGACAAGGACTTTAGATGAATCAGAAACTAGATGTGGTTGTTGTCTTGATTGTTGAGGAAAGGTTTGATTTACAAAAATAGATTTATAGACTTTGAATGATGTGCAATACCATGCCCCCTTCGGGATTAAAATTGAAATCCGATAAGAAAAGTCAGCGTTGAATGGTTTAGAAGCATGTTAATTGATTCGAGAAGTGGTTATACATGTTCAAGAACGCATTATGCATCATTTGGAGGTCCTGGAGACCAAGTTTGACTAGGTTTGACCATGAGTTGACCATGGTTACCCAAGTTGAAATTTTGATAGTTTGATGTAAGATAATCAATTAAGTTGAAAAATGGATTTCTATGATGTTTGAAGGTTGATTATGCAAGTAGTCAGACATCCTGGGTCCAAAAATTTATAGTAAATAATCTTAGATTTCAATTTTGATCCCAAAAATGGGTTCAGAACATCGAAATTAGCTAGGGGTGCAATTTTCATGAAAAATGGGGCACTTTTGAAAATTAGGTCAAAAGCTATATAAAGGCCAGAAGGGTCATTTCAATTCATTTTCACCATTGACTTTTGAAAACCTTGTGGAGCCCTCTGAGTGAGAAAATGGTAGAAATGAAGGTACCTATTAGTTCCCATCGATTTGAGTGCAACCGCAAACATCAGAGACCTCAACAGTATGGACATCCGGTAGGTGGACTTTTGTGCCTCTTTGAAAATTCAATTTTTTCATGTTTGTAGCATGTTTAGGTCATTTTTCGTATGTTTGTAATTTTGAATTTTTGCATGCATGAAAGCTCATATGATTGTCCTCCGTGACTCGTACAACTTTCCAATTTAATTTACTTTGTCCTATGAGAACCCCCCAAGGCTCGTATGAGAGGGACCCAAGAGTCATACAACATTTCGTCGGGTCCCTCCTCTATCATACGGGAAACCTTAGAAACTCGTATCACTATGCTTTGTCGTATGATACACTTCAGAAACTCGTATGAGTTTCAGTGCCAGTCTAAATTGTCGTATGGGAAACAGTGAGCTTAAAAATCCATCTTAGGTAAAAAATTTTGATTTTCTAATTTCTTACGCCAATTCTTGAGCTTTGAATGTACCTTCTAAGATAGTTAACTGTTCAATTTCTGTACTGTTAGCCTATTTTTCAACCAAATTACTGATAGGATTCCTTGTTTCTATATTGTGTAGGTTATATATCCTGACATTCATGTGTACATTTCTCATCCTGCCACTCAGAGACTGTGCGTATCACTAGCTGACCCTATGAGGGTACATCTTGCTTCCTATGGTTTTGAGTATATGATCCGATTACTCGAGATTAGGGTAAACCATGGATTGCTGACTACCCTGATAGAGAGGTTTCATTCCGAGACCCATACTTTCCACTTGCCGACTGGAGAGATTATTGTCACACCCGAGGATATGTACAAGATTTTGCATATACCATTCCATGATCAGTGTCCTGATTACGTGAGTTTGGGGAACTCGGGTCTACTAGCATTCAGATGTCTTTTCGGAGATGATACACAACTAACTGCTTCTATTTCTTGGGAGACCTTGGTACAGCACTATGGGCAGACCCATAGATTAGAGTTCATTATTGTTGGGATGATAGGAGGTGTCATTATGTCCGACCATCAGCAGAATGGTCTATTGATGGGTTGGGCCCCGATGGTGGCACAATTGATGGATACTCCTTCTGATTTAGCTTGGGGTCAGTGCATGCTTGCACATATGTTCTCTGAGATGCATCAGATCGTGTATCAGGAGGGAAAGTCTTTTTCCTCTGGTGCTTTAGTCCTTCAGCTATAGGCCTAGGAGCACATCCCAATTTGTAGACTAGCGTGTCAGTCACAGCACCAGCCACAAGAGCCGGTAATTTATACGTATTCAGGTTATGTTACACAGGTCTGCATGGGCCACATAGAGTACTTTAGATAGTTCCTAGATGATATGACATTTGTAGTATGGAGACCATATCTTCTTATAGAGGCCTAGCCTGCTACCACAGAGTAGTTCAGTTATTTCTGTCAGAGCCGTGTATTGATTGGGCAATCCACATCTGTCATAGAGAACATCTTGATTACCAGGGTATGGAGATATTATGGCATCATGTAGGATGCACCATAGGAGCATGCTACATATACACAGATTTTGAGAGAGCTTGGATTAGGATGGGGCCCTCAACTTTCATATGCTCTATGAACATAGGAGTATAGTGGTATAGTTGGCAGAGACTGGGATTATAGAGAAGATGTGGTTGATGCTAGTGTCATAGATGGTTTCATTGGATGGCTTGCAGAGAACCCCATTTATAGGTTCTCAGATCTGACAGAGTTGATTCCTTCCATGGAGGAGGCCATGGATGTTACAAGTGCCCCAGTAGGTCAAGGACATAGGCATGCATAGGCATAGATACCTCATCCTACACCTAGGCTAAGAGCAGTGGTGACACCACAGATACCAACTGGACATGCTAGACCACCCCCTCATCCTACTAGTTTTTTAGCAAGAAAACCTACAGGTACTTCGAGGAGACATACTAGAGGAGAGAGTGGCACTTTGGATAGTTTGAGTATAGCGAATGATGTACTTGCAGCTGAGCAGGTTGTAGGTGGTGATTTTGATCCTTTACAAGAGGATACTAGTTTTGATTTAGGTGCTGAGGTTAGACGTTGTAAGGCGCAGAGGGTAGAGACCACAAAGCAACCTGCTGTAGATACTAATATGCCAGCAATAGATGTTGATCCTAGTGTATCACTTACTCCACAAGAGATCATTAGATGATTGAGATTACAGGTCAGGGACCTGAAGGTATGGATTGCTTCATTGGAGAGGTTTCTTGAGGCAGATAGACAACGTTATGAGCTTTGTGGTGAGGTTCAAAGATTACAAGTAGATTTTATTCATCAGACCTCTCGGGCCGCATATTATGTTTCTGCTTACTATATTATTGTCCCAATTGCACAGAGAGTTCTTTCATATTCTCAGTATATGTTAGCATTAGAGGGAGCTAGGGAACCCAGAGCCGAGGCAGTGCTAGATGCACCACCACCACCTCCACTAGATGTAGAGGAGCATGCAGATAGCTAATCTGTTATGATATATTCTAATATTTTTTCTCTTTTGATTTTGATACTATTCTGACTTCTGATAGCTCACATGAGCTCATTCTTTTGTACACTGTGCCAGTAGTGCATCCCTGACTATTTCTAGTTTTATGATATATATATATATATATATATATATATATATATATATATATATATATATATATATATATATATATATATATATATGAGATCAAGATTTTTGGTTGTGACTTTATGTGTACTTGTCATGTTTTTTATTTATAATGATATCATGTGATGTAAATGCCATGAGTAGAGTAGAATGTATGTATGGATTTATGCAATGCAATGGTTTCTTTCAAATGTATGAATGTTATGCAAATGTGATTGATTATGGAAATTGTATGTATGGAAATGTATGCAATGCAGTAAATGGAATGAATCATTATGAATATGTAATGTAAATGCAATGATACACATGATATGTTTTGCAGGTATTGATGAAGAAAAGTACTCAGTCCTATGTCAAAAAGGATGTCTAACCTAGAATAGTGACTACTTGCGGTTCTGTGAGGAGACCTTCATATGAGGTTCAGCTCTTCATTTTCAGTTTAAGTATAGTTTTTAGAAGAATTGTTGAAGATTTTCAAGCAATTTGTGAGATCATGCAATCATGCGAAGTGTAAAATGACATGCAAAATGAAATGCAACCTAAGACCTAGGACCTAGTCACTAATCATGTGTCGGTCATTTGTCATCATTGAGTTTTTAGGTAACCGGATAAATCAATACAATGCCCACTAGTTATGAAACCATAGACATATGAATATCAATTTGTATGCACAAGAATCAATACAACACCCACTGGCTAGACAACCATGGACATATGAATGTTGATTTTATTTTCAGAATGTTGGATTAGATATAAGCACCAAGGCATAAACGCCAGGATGACCTAAATATCATGTCCATTTTGATATAGCAATTTGTATAAGCATCAAAACATAGAGATTGTGATGACCTGAATACACCTTGCATTCAAACACATCAAACAGTCAAGAGATCATTCTAAATCCAGTGTGAATTACCCATACTGACCCTTTATCGTTCACATCCTTAGGCAAGATCACGTTTCATAGTAGGAGAAAGAACTCACTCAAAAAGACAATAGTTAGATCAAACTTCCTTGAATTTTCCAGGTATCAATGGTCGAGATATGCATGGTTGTCCAATTCGAGATAGAGGCTCTTACAGACGGACACCATTTCAATCTAGAATTTCCAAAGTTATTAGATTTTCACATACAAGCAGAAAACAAAGAAAAGATTATACCCCCAGTCATCACTCTCTAAATCCATTAAAGGACATCATCGAAGAGCTCGAAAGGACACAATATGCAAAAATCTCAATGTGAATCAGTAAGCATACAAGGAGATAAAAGCATGTAAAAATCATAGATTATTTTCAGTTTGTGTTTGATTGCGTTGTTGTAGATGCAAAATCCTTTCTAGAGAGGAGATTGACTGACTGACTCGGATGAAGCTTCAAAGGACTCTGACTAGACATGACTCATCTAAGGTATTGAGGATTGTAGGATATAACTTTGATTTCCCCCAAGTGTTAGGCATTGATAGGATATAGACGCTTGAGCCAATTGGTGCACAGACCAACTTATTGAAAATAGGAATATATACAGACTAAAGCAGACTAAAGGCTAGGGAAGACCAAGATTGCGCTGATAGATGGAGCATTTTGAAACAAGTGGCACCCATTTGATGGGTTTTCACCATCTTGGCAGAGATTCTATTTTTGCTACCAAGGTGCCTGTTTCCAGGTTTTCACCAAGACACTTTTTCTTTTTTTCTCATTTTTTTGTATTTTTCATTTTTCCAATTTTTTTGATATTTTTGGTATTTTTTTATTTTTTTGTGAATCATCAAGGCACCCATTGCTAGGTTTTCACCAAGATGTTCATTTTTTCAAAACTTTTTCCAATTTTAAAGATTTTTAAAGACATTTTACCATAGACTGAATGCCTTAGGCATAGAATTTCTTCAGATGAAGAATGTTGATTGGTTCTCAGAGCTATTCTCCTTCATTCATTGAGAGTTGATAGGCACCAGAGCCAAAAGTAGCAGTGACAACAAAGGTACCTAGCCAGTTGGGTTCAAACTTTCCCTTGCGTTCTCTATGTGATTATTTTTAGGATTATCTCTCGAGACTAGATCACTAACCTAAAATTCTCTGTGTCTGACTTTCTTGTTGTAACCTGTAGACATTCTTTTTTGATATACTCTGAGATGATCATACGCTTTTTATCTGCACTCATCTAGTAGTTCAAGTTCTTGCAACCTAGACACTCTGGAGTCATCATCAGTTACTAGACCATGCATTCTGATTCTAAGTGATGGGATTTCAACCTCAATAGGAAGTACTTCTTCAAACCCATAAACTAAAGCGAAAGGTGTAGCCCCAGTGGGTGTTTTGATACTTGTTCTGTAGGCCTAGAGAGATGGATTGATCATGAGATGTCAGTCTCTTCCTGTCTTATTAACTGTACGATGCAAGATTTTCAATAGATTCTTGTTTGAAGCCTCTGCTTGTCCATTCCCTTAAGGATAGTAGATAGATGACCAATGTTGTGTAATCTTGAATTTGGCACATAAATCATCCAAGTCTTTGTTCTTGAATTGTCCACCATTATTTGTGACTATAGAATTTGGAATACCATAGCTGCAAATGATGTAGTTCAAAATGAACATATATATTTGTTTTCCAATTGCTTGTGTCAAAGGGACTGCTTCTACCCATTTTGTGAAATAATCCATAGCTGTGATTATATGGGTATGCCCATTAGAAGAATGAGGATATATGTCTCCTATAAGATCAAATGCCCATTGGTGAAAAGGCCATTGTGTAGTAAAAGGAATTAGATCTCTCCCTGGAGCATGAATTAAATTTCCATGCACTTGGCACTTTTGATAGTTTTTAGCAAACTTGATAGACTCTTTCTCCATTTCTAGCCAATAGTACCCAGCCCTAATAAGTTTTCGGGCTAGTGTTAAACCATTCGAGTGTGACCCACAAATGCCATCATGGACTCCCTCTAACACACATTGAGACTCTTCCCATTCTAAACATCTAAGTAGTGTACCATCTAGACCTCGTTTGTACAGATCATGACCAATGATAACATATCAGGAGGCATTGCGGATAAGGTATCTCTTTTCATGGTGGTTAAAGGTATCGGGAATGATTTGGTCTTTGAGATAGGAGAATAGGTTTTTATATCTGGATGAATCATGACTTACAAAAATGCAAATCATGTAGGTTTCAGGGGAATCATATGTAGGATAAGATAGTGCTTCCACCAGGAACTCATAGCGTAGCTCATGTTCAGGCTGCTGCAATAAAGTAGATAGTGTTGCCATTGCATCAGCAACTCTATTCTCTGTTCTAGGAATTTGCTGAAATGTGATAGATATGAAATATTTCTTTAGATCATCTACCATTCTTTTGTATGGAACGAGCTTTTCATCTTTCGTTTGATACACATCATTGACTTGGTGTATTACAAGTTGTGAGTCTCCATGAATGTGTAATTCTGTTACTCTCCACTTAATTGTAATTTTCATACCATTTAAAAGGGCTTCATATTCAACAATATTGTTTGTACAAGGAAATTTGATTCTAAATGCCTTAGGAATGGAGTATCCCTGAGGAGTGATAAACAAGATGCCTGCTCTAGATCCATTTTGTGTATAGGAGCCATCAAAGAACAATTGCCATTCTCTAGAAGAAAGATTCATGATGGAGGAATCTGGAAATTCCATTTGCATTGGTGTGTCATCAAACAAAGGTGCATCTGCTAACTGATCAGCAATAACATGTCCTTTTATAGCTTTTCTTTCAACATATTCAATGTCAAATTCACTTAAGAGCATGACCCATTTCGCTAATCTACCCGTGAGGGCAGCTTTGCTTAGTAGGTACTTTAGTGGATCAATCTTAGCTACTAAATGCATGGTATGAGCCAACATATAATGTATCAGTTTCTATGATGCAAAGATCACAGCTAGACAAGCCTTTTCAATCATAGAATAGTTCTTTTCGTATGCCACCAATGTTCTACTAATATAGTATATAGCTCTTTCCTTCTTGTTCTCATCATGATGTGCAAGCAATGCCCCAGTGATGTATCTGTAGTGGAGACATATAAGATCAAAGGCTTCCTTTGAATAGGAGGCATCAAGATAGGAGGATTTGATAGATATTTCTTGATATGATTAAAATTCTTTTCACATTCCTCACTCCATGCAAAGGTCACACCTTTATGTAATGTCTTTGTAAAAGGTTGTGATATGTCTGCTAGCTGAGATATGAAGCGTCTGATAGATTGAACTCTCCCTTGTAATGTCCTCATTTGACTAATATTCTTCAGGGGTTGCATCTCCATTATAGCCTTTACTTTAGCTGGATCAACTTCAATGCCCTTCTTTGAAACTATGTATCCTAAGAGCTCTCTAGAAGTGACACCAAAAGCACACTTCTTAGGATTTAGTTTGAGACTAATTTTTTCCATTTTGTCTAGTATCTTGCTCAAGTCATTTAGATGTTCAACTCTAATCATAGATATTGCTAAAGTATCATAAACATAATCCTCCATAGTTCGATGCATTATGTTATGAAAAATAGATGTTATAGCTCTCTGATATGTAGCACCAACATTTTTAAGCCCAAATGGCATGACATTCCAACAGAAGGTACCCCATGCACATGTAAAAGTAGTTTTCTCTTGATCCTCTACAGCAATTTTGATTTGATTGTGTCCAAAAAAACCATCCATTAAAGAATACATCTTGAAGCCCGCAGTCATGTCCACTATCATATCAATGTTAGGTAGTGGAAAATCATCCTTAGGGCATGCTTTGTTTACATCTCTGAAATCTGTGCATACTCTTATTGATTTGTCTGGTTTTGAAATAGGTAAAATATTAGAGATCTATTCAGCATAGTCAATAACTCGGATGAATCCGGCTTTTAGTAGTTTCTCTAGTTTAGCTTTTACCAAGAGTGCAACATGTGGATGCATCTTTCTCAATTTCTGCTTAACAGGTTTGACCCCTGTAGATATAGATAGATGGTGCATTATAAGATCAGGATCCAACCCTGGCATATCTAAATATTTCCATGCAAAGTTGATCTTTTTCTCTGTTAGGAATGTTGTAAATTTTTGCTTCTCTTCTTCTGATAAGGATTGTGCTACATGGATCAACTGTAGTTCCTCTATTGTTCCCAAGTTGATAGATTGAGTGGGCTCAATTAGAATTGGAGATCTATCCTATAAATGACTCAGAAGGACATCAAATATCTCATCCTTAGGCACCTCAGAGAGGTTTTCCCCTTCAGAGACGTCTTTTATTTTTACTTTTGTAGGTTCTGAGACTTCCACAAAGTGGTTTTCACCATCAGAACTCCCTTTCTTTTTATTTTTATTCTTATTCTTTTGACTAAGATACTTGATGTTTGACTCCTTCATGCTGATGATCGGTTCACTGATGGAAGTCTTCATAGGCTCAACTGCATTTAGGTAGCAAGAAAGGGCATAGTCATTAGGGAAAGTAAAGATACCTTGGCTCGGATTCGTGGAAGTTTGGTCAAGAAGGTCAGGATGTTGGATAGTCAAAGTGGGAAAAGATTGGGAGATAGTGTTTACAGATATGGATCTATCATCATTGGTCCTAACTTGACGCTCGAGTTCAAAGGTGATATTACAACTCAAAACATTCAATTCGTGAATAGGCTCAATGTCATTGTGGGAGTCCAATTCAGCCATAGGTGGATCAGACTCGTTAAGTCATTATTTCGCTCTAGACTTACATTGGGTTTAGGTGCATATTGGTGAATAAAATCAATATGTTTTTTTGTGATAAGCTCATCTTCCTCTGGAATGACTCCCCATTCATAGTCATTTGATTCCTCATCTATGCCTCTAGGAAAATCTAAGAACATGAGTAAAGTCAAGATGAATACCCCAAGAAGGGTTACCCTCAGATTTTGATTTGAATTCATACTCATAGGAATCTATCTCAAAATAACCACCACCTTCCTCTTTGTTTGTTTGATTATCTTCAAGATTAGCTAGTTCTTGTGGTGCAACTATCTCTTGTTCTATAGTAGGTTCTTGTGTTTCTACTACATTAATTCTTTTTATTGGATCATCTTCAGCATCAAGGAGGTCTTTTATTTCTTTAGGAAAACACTCATAGGGAATGAGATCTTCAGTGGTGTCTGAATCATCATTATCAAATTGTTCAGTTGTTTCTCCCTTTAGTTAATTTGTTGTGGATGGCTCAATTTGTTCTAAGACATGTGGGGAGTTCTTGCTAAGACAAAAAGGTTTCTTCTTATATCCAAGACCTATTGTATTTTTGTTTGCTTGGCCACGACGGTCAAGAGGTGATAGAAGACCTTTACCCCATAGTCCTAGAGGTCCTTTTCTAGTATATCCCATTTTAGTGATCAATTTGTCTCCTAGGCCATATGACTTAGAAGGGATATTTGGTATTTTAGCATCACATTTTTTAACAACTTGAGATTTAGGTTCATCTTTGTATAGCCATGCAAGCACAACTTCATCTTCTTCAAGCTCTTGTTTAGATACTTGTTCTGCCACAAAATTTCCTTTATATGCTTCAAGAGGTTCTTTAGACTCTAGTTTGGACTATTTTAGAGTTTGTCCATAAGACTTAGGAAAGATAGGGAGAGATGTCAAAGATAAGACTAGCTCTATAGTATATTCTCCCATACCATTTTCTTTGATCTTAACCTCTTTAGCAATGTCTTCCATCTTGGATGTTGAAGCAACATCTAGCTGCTTAGTGGAAGATTCCCTATTATTAGGAACAAGTTTATCAGCACTCTCTTTCAATGTATTGCAAGTTGTATATAGATCCGCTGGGATCGTCACCTCTACCCCTTCATAAGGAAATTTCAAACATTGATGGTATGTAGAAGGGATAGCTTTCATTTCATGTATCTAGGGTCTCCCTAGACGGATGTTGTAAGCCAAAGGTAGATCAAGAACTTGACATATAGTAACTCTGATGATAGGACCTACTCTGATAGGTAAGACAATTGTTCCTTTGGAAGATCTTTCTTGCTCATCATATGCTTTGATAGTTATCTTCTTTCTAGGATTAATGGCCATTTTTGAAAATCCCAATTGTGTAATCAAGCTGAAAGAACAAATGTTTAGACCAACACCCCCATCTATCAACACACATTTGACATGACAGTTTTGGATCAAGACTTCAATATGCAAGGGCTGGTTATGCGGATGACTCAAAGAATTATCATCTTCCTCTGAAAAGGAAATATACTGTGGAGACGTAAGATGACCAACCATAGTTTGGAATCTGTCTAAATCAAGGTTATCAGGAACATTGGATCCGAGAAGAGCTTTGTCTAGAATGGTTCTATGAGCTAGAGATAGTCGAAGCAACTCAAACATGGAGATTTTTGCATTTGTGTGTTGAAGTTGTTGGACAATACTATATGAAGTGGGCCTCATGTCTTTAGGATTTGAAGATTTAGACGTAGCCTTCTATTTAGAAGTAGATGAAAGATTGAAAGGCACCTTAGGGACATTGGATGAATCTAGTATTTGTCCTTGTAGGTGTGCCTAAGCTTGTGATCGAGTAACTGCATTAGTTGACTGATTTTCTCTATCTTTTCTTACAATTGTGATGACATTGCAATGCTCAGATAGACATGGTTCAACCATATTGATGACAACATTATTTCCAGAGTATGCATAATTGACTTTAGCACCCATATTAGGCTGAGAAGAAGAATCTTCTTTACCATGTTTAGGAAATGGTTCTGTGAATGCTGTATGATCATTATTGCTCTTATGATTGTCAATCGTAATGTCTCCATTATCAATTTTGTCTTGTATGATGTGCTTCAAGCAAATGCAGTTATTAGTCTTATGACCTTTATTGCGATGGAATTCACAGAAATCATTCTCTCTCCACCATTTCGGTTTAGGTTCAAGATCAAAGACTTTTATCTCAGGCAAGTAGATGATTTTGTTTTCCAATAGAGTTTTCATGGCACATTCCAAGGATTCTCCAAGAGGAGTGAATTTGCGATTAGGATCTGTAGCCCAAGGTTTATAATCAGATGACTTTTTGTTAGACTCTGTTGCTTTAGCTTCGAAAGCCTTGATGGCTTGGGTACCAACAGTGAGATTGAAAGCAGGTGCCTTAGATGGGGCACAGATATTATCAACAACGCCATCTATGACAATGCCTTTATTCTTGTTCCAATTTTTGTTTTTGTCTTTAGAACTAGATCCAGATTCATACTTGTCCTTTTGAAGTGTGATGTCTCCTTTTTTCACAAGTACTTTCTCAATTTTGATCACTTTATCTACCATCTTATCAAAAGATGTATGATTTTGCATTTGTAATGGGTAGTTGAGTTCTGCAACAAGATTTTTGATGAAGATTTTCAGCTTCTTAGTTTCTAGAATGGGTCTAGCATATAGAGAAAAAAATTTCCTCCATCTCTTGAGAAATGTCAGGAATTGTTCACCTGGATATTGTTTCAGATTGTAGATGTCGATCATAGTGACCAGATGTTGAATATTGTAGGATTATTGTTGATAAAACAGTTTGATTAACTTCTCAAAAGTTTTAATAGTATGAGGCATTCTAGAGAACCAATGAATGGTTGCTCCTTCCAGAGATCGAGGGAAAAGACGCATTAAGTAAGTTGGTTCCTGCATGAACTCCATAGATTGAGTATAGAATTATCTAACATGATCTTGAGGGTTAGAGTTTCCATCATACTTACCATATTTAGGCATCTCCACTCTTTTAGGGAATGGTGGCATGTAGAAGTCTTTATCAAATGGAAAAGGGCATAGAGCTTCCATGGAGAACTCCTTAGGTTCCTTTTCTTTTTCAAGTTTGTTAAGTTTGACTTGCATGGCATGCATCTGTTTCATCATAGTCATGATAGGAGTTTCTTCCTCATGTGTAATGATATCTTCAACATTAAATTTTGGAGGAAGTTTAGCTCCTTGATGAGCTAACTCTAGAAAGTATGCTTCTCTATCTTCCTTCAAGAAATGTTTCATCGTTCTTTTGAAGTTATCATCATTTTGATATTGGGCAATTTTAGAAGGTGTAGGTTCTTGATCCATATCATGTTGAGAGTGATTTCCTTGAGACCCATGATGTGTCCCTCCGTGAGACATGGTATGATTTTTAGGACTCCCTGGATTAGATTGAGGTGGAGTTTGTTGATTACCTCCGTGAGTTGATGGAGGGGGTATATAACTAGTTTTCAATCGAAAATTGTCAAGACCGTCATCTTTGTAAAGACCAAAATTGTAGAGTTGCTCAAGAGTTGGACCTATGTGAGTAGAAAAAGTTGCGGTGTTAAGTGCTTCTCCGGATTTCTTATGTGAGGAAGCTCTGGTTTCCACCATTAACCTTGGGTGAAGCAAGAAAGCAAGATGAAGACAATTGAAGAATGACTTGATTCAAGAAGATCGAATGACGTAACCTTGTCAAGATTGAATTGATTGAAGATTAGATCAAACGTAAATGAAGGATATTGTGCCACAGTAGTGTGGGTAGACACCCAATAGATGGCAGGCATGATCTCACAACACTTAGTTGTTTTAGTAACAAGACTGAATTTGAAGATAATTTTGACAAGGTTTTGACACAAGATGAAAAGACTCAAATTGATAAATCAGAAGGCAAAATTAGACTCAAGAGCTCACTTGAGGAAAATGAATGAATTTGTTCTAGTTTCTACTATGTTCCTGACACAGTGATTTGTTCGACAGATTCTGGAAATAGGCTATAAAAACTGAGTCTCTGACAATGTTGACCACTTTCTAGCAATTTTTCAAAATTTCTCAAACGACTTTCTGCAGGATCGTACAATAGTGGGTATGCTCTGAAATGACAATTGACAAAACTCGTATGACAATTGCAAAGCTTGCACAATAGTTGATAGTAGGATTTTGACTTTTTGCTTTTGACCGGTGGCAAAACTCGTACAACACTATACTAGCTGTCATATGACAATACAAGGGTTCTGAAATGATAATTGCCAAAACTCATACAACTTTCTGACCTTGTGGGATGACTTTTGACTCCAAAAAGGAATTTTACTTTAGATTTTGCAAATTTTTGGTTTTTTGTTTCAGATTGTTTGCAAATTTTTCTGTCCAGGTTTGAAGATTATTCTGGGATCGTTCATTTTTAGTAACCAAATAGATAAACAAGCATGCAAAACAACAAGCAAGTGATTCCAAGCATGTTTGAAAACAATGAATAGGGGACAAAGCAACCCTGTGCATGAACAATCAAGTGACTGAATGTGCTAATCACTAGGAGTGCCAATTGTGTATGTTCCAAAAAGTTTTTCAATAACACACATATTCCTAGAAAAATGAAAATTTGGCCTCACTAGGGTTTGTAGTAATGGTCTGACTCTGCAACTTTTGTGATCTCAAAAGGGTGAACTCCAATCCAAGCGCATCGGGGTTTTGACACAATTTGAGAAATTAATCAATCAGGTTCTATTAGGAAGGTCTGACAGCCCAACAAGAGACCACACCTGTGAAGATTTCCTCCACAAGGACATTTATATAGCGGCTGCTACTACCACGGTGAAAATGGCTATTACCACTTGAGGTTTCATCCATGTGGTTGACCCAATTAAGGGAATGTCCACTACAGTTAACCCTCTCTAAAGGTGACTCACAAAAGATACCACATGGAGACTGGTTCCAGATTCAAGGATCTGAGTTTCTAATACTACCCAAAAAGGGAGTAGAGCATAGTCCTCTAGCCTTTTCACTTTTAACCAAAACAAAGCAAATAGATTAATCTGACACGTGAAGACCAAGATTATCTCACAAAGATCTATGACGTCAACCGCTTATGATCTATCAACCCCTCCGGAGAGAGAATGTATCAATCAAAAGTTAAAGACACATGAATCTAGTAGAACGTGAGACTCTCTCAGTAACCTCCCTACATACAAGGGGATCCTTCGTTAAGAAGAGCTTCGCATGCATGAACAAGCGAAAGAAGCCCACTCTCTCGAGATCATCCACAAATAGTGTTCATAGGGCCTATTTACTATGTGTAACAGATATGCAGAAAGCAAATCTATGTTCGTTTTATAGCCCAAAATGAAGTCTGTGATATGAAAGCAAGAAAAGTCACACAAGCTTGACACGTGAGAGTTCGTTTTAATCCAAATTGAAATGTTATCAGCTGGAGAAGAATACCTGAATTCCTTGCAATGCGCTTAGTAGATTTTTACCTATTTTAGCAATTTAGTTGCACTTTTTCCAATCAGATTCAACAAATATCAATCAAAAACAAAAGATTTCAATTGTTAGGGTTAGCTTGTTAGTCCAAATCCGAAAATCAAATTTGAAAAACTACCAAAAATTCTTAAATGACAATTGAATCCTAGAGTCAAAACTCGTACGATAGTGGGTTACCTTCCAGATGACAGTCTGGAAACTCGTACGACAGTGGGTGTCTTCTCATACGACAATAGAGCTTCCAAACGATAGTGTGCAACTTCTGATATGAGCCTCGATAAGATCACCTATTGTACGATAGTGGGTACCTCCTGGTGTGACTTTCTGACAAAAGTTGTACAAAAAATGTACGGACATAAAATAAAAGATCACAGTTTTAACCAAAAAATGACAAGAAATTGATATAAATTGATAGAAATTAAATGGAAACCCGTTTCAAGACTCCACAGTGGGTGCCATAAATGTGTGTGTGAATTTTGTACCTAGCTGTAGACACAACACTTCAGTAAAACATTAGAGGTTAGCAAAAATCAAAATCTGCAAATAATTGAAACTATGCTAACCAGGGGATTTACTACCTTCTAGTAGGTGCGAGTATGATACTCTCATATCAGACCAAGATCAGTGACAATGCAACACCTAAACGAAGGATTTGAATGCAAAATATGAAAGACTAGATGAATGCAGATTAAGCTATATTTTTGTATTTTCTGTGCAATAATAATGAAAAACTGTATGAATCTAAGCTAATATGAATGAAATGGAATGTATTTTTAATCTAAGAATGATATGAAGATGAAATCTATGATATGAAACTATGCAAAGATTATGATCAACTATGAAAGATCTCACAAATCGTCTGTCGCGAGTGCTCAATCCTTCAATCGCCAATTCGTCAGAGTAATTGTGCAAATTCGAGTGTTGATAAAAATGAAGAGTTGAGCCTTGATTTTATAGAAATCCAAGGCTTTGAGGATGCAAGAGAAAAGCCATAAATCACTCTTGATAAACTCAGGTTGATTTTTGAGTTATCGGGAAATTAAGAATAATTAACTCACAAAAATCATGCAAAAGTAGAGTTTTACTCAAAATAGAGTTCAGATCAAATTTCAACTCATCATTAGATGTTGAGTTTCAATTTTAAAATTGATTGTTAATTTCTAGTTGCCTGCTTTTCTGATTGTGCATGATTTAATTATAAATTAATTTAAAAATAAAGTGATTTATTCTCAACTTAATTGATTTTTAAAATAAAACAATTGATTTATGGGTTAATCAATTATTAAATCAAACTTTATCCAAAAACTATATTATTAAAATTTGACAATTGACATGAATTAATTAAATAAGAATTTAATCAATTAGTCATGAGATTTTAGATTTATTGTCAAAATTAAATAATACAACTTAGGAATAATTTAATTAAATCCAATAAAACAATTAAGTGGCAGTATTAAATCTAATTAATTAAATATTCAGAATATTCAATTAATCAAACTTTAGGATAAATAAGATTTATCGCCAAATAATTATTAAATCAAGAATAATTAGGATAAATAAGAATATTGCTAGGAATATTTTTCGATGCAGAATTTAGGATAAAATCAATTAGAATTCGATAATGTGCAGATGTGCCTTAGGTTAGGGCTTTTGATGTCGATTTCGTTCGAATTGAAGATGTAAGAGGTTAATGAACCTATAGCCCATTTTTGGGGTATTACAATATTTGACAAAAATCTTTGTATTAATATACTTTGAAGCATTAAAATTTGGCTCTGTCCAGCCAATTTCATTGGATTGAAAGTAAATAAAGTGTTTTTTTAAGCAAATTTATTTGTGCATAACCCACAATCATTGTATTCCATGAGGTGACATTGCTTTGATGGACTCTGTTGAACAATTGGGGTGGTTTTCTTGATAATATCTAAAGTCATAATCAACAATCTTATTTTGCATTTTTCCTGCAATCATAACAAGCCTATGATACCACATTCCTCTCACACATGTTGTCAAAATACTTCCAATGCCATGCAAAAATATTTATTCAAGCATTTTTATCCTTTGGCTTTTATGAAGTGGTTTGTCAAACATGTGATACACTTTGTGATTCTACATTTTCCATAATCCTGCAAATATATTTGTAATTATATAACCCATTTTCGTTATGCTTCAATGGATGTCTATATCCTCTCTCAAAATCTCGCATTTTGAGGAGGCAGTGTGTAAAATTTATAGTTGTGGTTGTACGATGGGTCTATAAAAGCAAAACTTAGGAAGCAAAATAATAAGAAAAAAATAGAGCTGAATGTTTATGAATGAAATTTTTTATCATTAATCATTGTACAAATATGCATAAATTATCATAAATATATAATCTTAGAAACTGAGATTATGGTAGTGATGAAAGAAGAGATAAACAGATCTTAACTATTGTTTAGTTAGTTTATGCATAGAGACAAACAAATCATTACTCCATGATTGGCATGCAATTATAATCTTCCTGTAAAAAAACAAATAGTCATGCCATAAGTAATTGGAGATCAGAGCTAACACCCTTCCTTAATCCTAACTAAGTTGATTGTCTCATAGACTAAATAGCTATTTAATGTTTAGCCTTGTGAATGTTAAAAGTTTTTCTTATTTCTTTGTACAATGTAGAGGATTGGAAACTCATGCTAACTGTGAAATGGACGATAAAGCTTGCTTTCCCTTTCTCTTGCCCCTTTACATTGTTGACCAAATTTTCTAAAGTTGTTGACATTTGCAAAAGAAAATCATCTGTCTTATGCATTGGTTAAACACCAAGTTTTTGGTACTTTAAAAGTAATCCAACTCATGTAAAAGTGTTGATAGGTCTTATTTACCTTTTTTCGCCATCATTTTAACCATTTCTCATAACTTTGCAATTGATCTCAAAATTTGTCCTCTTCTCTTAATAATGAGTTTTGTCAATATCTTGAGTGTTGTTCATAACACATAAGCTCTCCAAACTCAAACTTGGAATTCTGACAACCTTTATTGGGATTCTTGTTACAATTATTATCTTGAAATTACAACTTTGCATAAGATAATAATCTGATTTCGTATGTAATCTATAGGAAATTTCTACCAAATTTGTACATTCAATTAAAACGGTGGATTTTCAGCTTCAAATTGACAAGAAACTCAATGTTTGAGGATGATAGGAGACCTTTCCAAACTAGAGGCCATCCCACATAAGAATTTAGATACCAAAAGTTTAAAATTTGACTAGTTGAAAAATAGGGCTAAAAGGATCAAAATTGATGAACAAGACCAAAAAGAGATGCAAATCGAGCATAACTCAAGTGTCTCTGGTGCGCATTCGTTGCGAGCCAGGTGCGTTCTCAATGTGTACTTGGTACCTTCTCAATGTGTAGGGATCCAGAAGCCCATTTGAACATTTATTTAACACTATTTTGGAAAGAACCGCAAATTCTAATTTTTGTGAGTTTTAGAAAAAAGTTATCGAAACAAGGAAGATGCAATGAGCACCCCATGGCGAGATAGGTGTAAGTGGACTGCGAGACGGCTTAGAGCTGAGAGCACTCGATGTGAAATACCTTCGTGCCTACCTGACGTGCACCACTACGGTTAGTGTGTCCCTTGTGCCGCGGTACGCCTAGTACATTTCCTGTGCGTACATGGTTCTGGGACCCAAATGAGAGCCAAGGAACGAAAGTGTGTTCTAGGGCCCAAACAAAAGCTAAGGACCAAAAATAGTTTTTATGGGCCCAAAACAGGAATTGAGGACCAAAATAAGTTCTAGGGTCCAAAATGGGAATCAAGAACCTAAGCTGGGTTCTCGAGCTCAAAATGGGTCTATTGAACCAAAATTGGGTTTGTGGGACAAGAATGTGCGAGGAGACATAAAATAAGGCACAAGACAAAAAAATTGGACATTGGTTCAAAAATAGGCTTCGGGTTCTGAAACATAATTCGAGGCTCTATAATAGGTTATGTGGCCTAAAGTTTATCTATGCGACTAGAAATGTGTCCCTAGATTTGAGGATCAAAAGTAGGTCCAGGAGACAAGAAATGGATTTTGAGGTCCAAAATGGAACTCAGCGACCAAATTTTGAGCTTCCAAGACTCAAAAAGGGGACACCATACCAAACTGGCACAAAGGATAAAAGACAAGACTCGAGGACCAAATATAGGTTATAGAGCCCAAATTGGGCAGCCCATTGGATTAAAAAATGGTCTTGGGAGCCAAAACGGTACATGACACCCAAAATGGGTTTTGACACCCAAAATCAGTCTCGAGAACCAAAAATGGGTTTCAGACAAGAAACAAGCTTTAGTGCCTAAAATTGGACTTAAGGACCAAAAATCGAGTTCAAGGACACAAAATGGGGCACAACACCAAAAATGAGGTGTGGGACCAAAAACAGTTTCAACACCCAAAATTGGACACGAGGATCAAAAGCAAGTTGTCAATATCAATTTCTTCACTTTCTTGTCAATATTGAACTTCAAAAATATGTTAGAATAAATTTTGAAAAAGTAAATCATAAGATAAAATTGAGGTAGAATACAAACTTGAAAGAAAACGATAAGTTTAAATTTAAATTACGACAATTGAAAAAAAATTATTCAATATAATAATTAAGATAAAATGTAAACTTTAAAGAAAAAATGATAATTTAAAATTTAATTCAAAATACTCCACTATTATTAAGATAAATATATTGTGCTTCCTTTGGTAAAGCATGAGGTCATGAGGTCTTATCTCCTCCCAGCCTTGTAAATATACTTATATTTTTTCTAATATTTTACCATAAAAAATTACTAGTTTTCTTTCAAATTTTGCAAATAATTTGGATTCTTTATTTTATTTTTAAGATTTAACATTTTTTGATTAATTTTATATATTTGAATTAGCAAAATAATGTTTAGATGTTTTTTTAATAATTATGTATTTAAATTCTATTTTTCATTATTTCTTTTTTTTTCCTAACATTTTTTATAATTAACTACTTTAAAATTGATTATTGTTTTTATTTAATTAATTAAGCAATAAAAAAATTATAATTATTTAGAGTATTAATTATAATATTTTATAATTTAAATTTAAAAAGGTCATATTAATTATAGCGTGTTATAATATAAATAAAAAGTTCCATGACACAAGATACTAAAAAGATAGAAAACTCTTTTAATTTTTAGAGTAATTATAGACTATATTATGATAGTATTTGCGAAGAATTTTTATTTTTGAATATTAATTTTAGTGTGAAATATCTAGAAATAAAAATATTTATTTTATGATTTGATTTATTGTTTAACATAACATTTTTTTTGAAATAATATCTATTAATATTGTGATCTATGTTATTATATGTTTGATTGTGCAATTTTGTATGTAAGAGGCATGTCAATGGAATTTTAAGTCTTCCGAATTAGCACCAAGGTGCTAGAAACTACTTTAACTTATCGCCTCTTTGAGTTGTTGCTTGCTAGAAAATTTCTATACCATATTGAATTTCAGTCTCTTCCCATTTCAAATAGGGGTTTTGAATTTACTTTTGGTATTAAGTTTCATGGCTAATATTTAAACCCTATTGTAATAGCATTCTTAAAACCTTGTGTCGAGTATCAAGTTTTTTGTGAATGTTAATTATACTAGGCACTACAATCAATGGAAATCATACTAATTTCAGATCTAGTCACCACCTTTTGAGAGCTAATTTGTTGTCTTGTCTTAGCATTATCAAACCTGATTTGCCTACTACTATTTGTGAAGATTGAAATCAAAGTTATCAAGGCCATATTTCCTTGTCAAACCACTATGCAAGTTGTTGCACAATTCTCAAAAGGAGCCATACAATTTGGAGTAGAACACTAATTTTTAGCTACAAGAGTTATGGTTGCAGTTCAATAAATAAACTTCATGCGTTTGATTTAACTACATAGAGAGTGAAGCGTGAAAATCTCAATAGAAAAAGCTATAATAGTTATATTTGAAATCTGATAATTGTATTACATTCTTCAACCAACAATTTTATCTTTATTTAGAAACCATCTCAATTTATGTTTATTAATTGTTTGACAATGTGGCAATCTAAAATTTATGTTTATTATTTGTTTGACAAAATGGCTACATTTAGATTGTTAGACATTTGTTTGACAATTTGTTTTTGAGTTTCGTATTAATTTTCTTATCAATAAATATTGTCATAGACTAGACACAAATTACTATCAAATGCAATATCTTAGATATTTCACCACCAAATCCATGTTATAAGATTCTAGATAGTTCGTTGCCAAATCAAGTTTATTTTATACATATTAGAGAAGATAGCTTCCTTGTATTAAATTCCGAAAAAGAAAAATTTACATAAATTTTGTAGGAGGCTTAGTAGATGTGAAAGAAAAAGCTTATCCAACACCAATATACAACAACCTTTCTATATTCTCATGACAAGAGGCCGCTATTGGCACTTGAATAGCATAAAATCATCTACGCTTTTTTAATTTTCAACTTCTTTTTTATGCAAACCCCAAGCTTTTTGCATCTTTGTTTCCTTTCCTTTTAGCATTCAACCTTTTGATTCCCAACATAATCTTTGATTCTGGCACCACCTAAAACTTGTCAACAGCCTCACAAATGACATCAAGATTGCCTTTATAAATTGTCTTCCCTACCATTCGTATGCCTTAAAGAATGTACCCTAGCACTTGGAACACTAAGGTGAGGAAGTACTCATAAAACATACCATCATGTACGTGTCCATTATTCTAGAGCCCTGCCCCTTCCACCGTGATTATAGCATCTTGAGACTCATCACAATGCTGGAAAAGGGAACCA
Organism: Chamaecyparis obtusa; assembly: GCA_027943335.1. Classification (NCBI taxonomy): domain Eukaryota; kingdom Viridiplantae; phylum Streptophyta; class Pinopsida; order Cupressales; family Cupressaceae; genus Chamaecyparis; species Chamaecyparis obtusa. The sequence goes on along the minus strand of BSBK01000102.1, from coordinate 1,032,216 downwards.
ATTTGTTCTTCTCTAGTCTTCACTTGGGTCTCCCTAGCACACCTACACACTACTCTAAATCTCTTGGCCATCGCTTGATACTCTCACTACACGAAGCTAGAAGGATAACAAGCAAAGCACTTCAATCACAAATCTGCCTACAACCAATGTTTCTCTAAATAAACTAACAAGTGAGAAACATTGTTTCCTTATAAAGCCTTATTCGCCCTCAAAATGTCCTTTCCTTCCAACCTGATTTGTGACTCACTGTAGATTAGAACAATGAATCAACAGTTCTTTCCTTGCCACCTTCCTACCCATTAATCTCAAAGCATCAAAAAATCTGGCAGTAATGAAGCAGGAAATCGCATGCTAGTCAACAGATAATCATCATTGCTCGGGAAACATACCTCATAATAGTCCATTAAAAACCCAACTCCAAATATTCTATTTTAGATTCCACAGTTGCCTTTACCATTACACATGATGAACAGTGGTCCTCCATGATATGAGTTGATAGTCAATCACTTATCCATCCCTCGTTCAATGAGTCTTGTCTGAGAAGAGCAATACGATGATTTCGTTAGATGTTTCTATTTTTCATTTGTGTTCTTCAAGCATTATTTAGAAGCTCTTTTGAAGACAATCAAACCCAATCCTGACCACCTGTTGGTATCTGAATCCACTACTGTGTCCTCTATCTATTCAACACCGTGATTAACCATCTTGTCAATGGCCATATTAGCCTCATGAAAGACATACGAAATAGTAAACTCCCCAATTCTCCAAATGTTTCCATGCTAAGTCAAATCAAATCTTAAGCTTCCGATTAGGTGTTTCCATTTTAATTATGGCTTGTATGAGAGTCACCATTGATATCTATATTAAAAAAGAAAAAGAAAAAATATTTCCATGGGTTTCAACCAAGTATCAATTCCTCCAATATTTTTTCTTCATTATCGGTTGTAATTTTGATCTTTCTTGATAGTGTCCATACACATTTCCCTTTGTCGTCTCTTATGATGCATATGACACCAACCAACCCAGGATCATCCTTCGTAGCCTCATCAAATTTAAGTGTCAAGCTTCCTGGACATGGTGCCATCCATTTTGCTTCCCTTATTTTGTCTTTTAACTCTTACTTCACCCCTTGGTCTCTTGAGTACCTTCAAATTGTTTTGAATCTTCTCATCCCATCTAGTGAATATCGTCTCAAACTTCACTCTACTTTCTCGAATATCATGATTACCTCCTTAACTTGCATTTGTGAGTCATTGAACAATCTTCTAATCCTTTATTTGCCAAACAAGTAAAGATGGTGCAATGTTCCATATGAAAGGCCATAATAAATTTCATTTGATATTTGGCCAACTAATCATGACCTCCAAAATGTCCTCCTAACATGGCCCATTCCAACATAATGAGGTTTGCATCCAATCCCAACAAGTCTTTGGGAATGGACAATTCAAAAGAAGATGATCGATTGTCTCCCCCTTTGATCTATAAAGCGAGCATCTAGATAAACCATTGATCTAGATTGCAATAAGTCTATCAGCAGCTAAAATTTGTTTGTGCAGTATTGTCCAAAGGAAGGCCCCAATTTTGGGCAAAACCGAGGAATGCCAGCATAACACAGAAGGCCACTTTTTATCAGCTTGTATCGCATTTTGTGTTGTATATCCTATCTATAATGAGTATTCTCTTATTTTTTATCCATGCCATATTATCTTATCATTTGATCATTTATGAGCATCTTCCTCTGATGTAGTTCAATTTATAGTGTTCGTTTAGGAGCATCAGCTATCAAAAGAGAGACCACGTTGATTGAAGCGTAGTAGTCACTTGCCTCGTACGAAACTACTATGACATAATTTGCCACCCTTGAGCCAACTAATGTTTAAATGTTCTTTTTCGATCAGAGGCTTGTGATCATTCCATGAATAGGCCTAGAAGTCTGAATGACACTCATAATTAATCTTCCACGAGAGGTGCTTAGTTATCAATTAGCAACAATCCCATAGAAATCTCCATGGCGCTGAGCCACCCACAAAATTACCAATCGTATGAATTCAACTAAGAACATTACAGTCCATCTACGTATTTTGAAAAAAATTGACACAAAACTTGGTGAGGCTCTCTGTACATTTTCAATGATAGTTTCGCTCCTAGAAGCCAAATCCTGAGCCTTCATTCATCTAAAGACTAGCACCCCTCACAACTCTTGGTAAACATGCTCTCCTAAGGAATAAGTGGTATTCTTTTTTCTTCTTTAGACCCCTCCCATAAAATGTTTTTGAAACTTTCCAGATTGGTCTTAGTTTGATGATTATTTGGTAAAAAGACATGATATTAAATACGGATTGTCAACAGAACTGGCCTTATTATTGTTATCCTACCCACCAAGGAGAGCCATTTTCTCTCTCAAGCGGCTACTCTATTTCTGCTATTCTCCACAACCTCTTCCCAATGGCTTGAGCGGCATGCCCCAACAAAGAGTGAAGCTCCCAGGTGTTTGGCTCGAAGAATGCTAACGAGAAACATTTTTAATTTATCTCTATGCATAGTTTGTCATGCTAAATTTGAGTATTCATCTGTAGCTTCCTTTATTATTTTTGCTTCATTTATATTAACTTGCCCAAACAAAACTTTGTCGTTTCTAAATAGTGCATGTATGATCGAACCAACATTTGCAGCGACCATTATTCCTTCCCATGGGCAACAATCCCTTCTTTTGTTTTAAGGACCTACCCATTACTTTTGGCATGATCAGGAACAGAAACCGGGAGATAGGGTCACCTTAACAAATACCATTTGTGGCTTCAAACAAACCACAAAGGGAGGCATTGACCAACATCAAATATCTAGTGGTAGGGATATAATAACCTAGTATTTTCAATTACTGATCATTGCAGCCAAACTTTTACATTACCGGCCTTAAACATTCCTAGTCAACCCTGTCATAAGCATTTCTTACATTAAGTTTAATCATCATCCCTCTTATTCTTCCTGATATCATTGTGTGAATGGTTTCACTAGATCAATTATGTTATCTATTATTTCTCTGCTTGGAGTGAATCCATTTATTTCCTCAAAAATATTCTAGCCCGAGACTTTCTTTAAACGATTGGCCAAGACTTTCGTTATGATTTTATATAGTGTTACAGAGTGATATTGGTCAATAATTGTTGAAGGAGTTGCAAGTTGTCTTCTTAGGAACTAGAGCTATACTTGTATTGTTGATGTCTTTTATGAACTTATTCTTGACTTTGATATCCTCAACTATCTTCCAAACCTTAGAACCAATTAAAGTCCAATATTTTTCATAAAATTTCGTAGGGAAACTCTCTGGTCCTTGTGACTTATCAAGATGCAATTGGAGCATGGCATGTATAACTTCCTCTATAGTTATCAGAGCATTAAGCATTAGATTGCCTACTTCTTATATGAGTTCTAGAATGCAATCAATGACCAAAGCATATGCCCCTCCACCAACTGAAGACTTGTTGCCTAACAAAATTTGAAAGAGCTCGATGGATACCTCTTCTATTTCTGCTTTACAAGTCACCATCAACCCAACTGATCTTTTGATTTCCTCTATTCTATTACATGTCCTCCTGACCTTGGTAGAAGCATCAGAAAACTTTGTATTAGAGTTGCTCAATTTCGCTAGACCTCTCACTTTATTACGCCAAGAAAATCTCCTTGATAATCTCATTCAGTTTTTGTTGTTGTTTGAAATCGTTTCTGAACATTCTGTGCACGATAAATTTATTGTTTAGAAGATGTTCTTGAAAACTTCAATGCCTTTCTTTTTAACTTTGTCTTTAGATATTGCAGCTTTTTCATAAATATGTAATTGTTCATGCTTGCTACCTAGTGTTCTTTCCACCAACCTACAAGGTTATTTAGCAAATTTCGTCCCTCCACCACGTGCTCTAAAATTTGTAAGTAGAATAAAGGGTTTTCCTTCCCATCTAACTTCTAGATTGATTGGGAAATGACACAAAACTGAGAGGGGGGATTTTGCTTCCATCTACATAATTCCACTTAGTCAATCTGGAGAGATCAGAAACCTATTTAGTCTCTCTAAAATATTTGTAAACCTAATTCTTTTATTCATCGAAGAGAAAATCTCGTTTGTTGTAGCATAGCATCATTCCCACATCATCTACAAAATTTTTGAACTCTTGAATACTTTGATTTATCTTATTGAGTTCCCCACTCTTAGCTCCTAGATCGAGAATAGCATTAAAGTCTCCAACCAATCTATATGATTGACTATACACCTCATTAATTTTGGTTTTTATTGATTTTAAAGTAGCCAACTTGTCTTTTGTTTTGATTGGTCAATAAATATTGTACTAGAAGAAATGAATATTGAGGTTAATTAAATACCTAGCACATCATCCAATTCATTTGTGATTCCACCAACTTGACCATATGCAATTATCTTTCCAAAGAATTCCTAATCCTCCTGCTAAGTCTCATGCATCATGAAACAACCCAAACCAAGACTTATAATACTTCCAAATTTTGTTGCCATAATGGTTTCTACTTTGGTTTCTTGCATCATAATTGTATCTACTAAAAGCTTATATAAGTGATGCTTAATCGAGCATCTTTTTGTGAGGGCATTTAAGCCCCTAACATTCCATGTTACGAATTTCTTCGCTCACCAAGAGATGTCTCACCTCCCTTGGATTTAGTCATGTGTTTTTTAATACTAGTGAATCCCTTTCCTATTGCTTCTCTCTTTATCTTGTTTCTCAAACTTCATTTGCATTTTCCAAATTTTGAGTCACCAAGGGCTTTTGACACTGACTAACTAATCCATCCTTGATCTACAATTCTTAAGTCATTATGATCTACCTCACCCCATCCATCCAAGTCATCCTCATCCTCACCAAATCTAACCCCATCATCACTAATGTTTTCCTTTTCACGTGTTTCTTTTCTTTCGATCTCTTTTGGATTCTAATTTTTCCTAGAATTATTATCTTCTATTCCTTTTCTTCCGATCTCTATTACATGTGTCTTCCTCGAATGAATACCTTCTTTCGTAGATTCTTCTATGGCCTTAGATTTATTTTGTTATATACCATCTAAAGGCATGAACTACGGATTTGAATTTTAGGGTTCTAAATCATTTTAGCCTTTGATAATTGATAACATTTTTCCTCACGGTGATTCCTATTATGGCAATTGAGGTAGAATAGCCTGTTTTCCTCTATTTCAATTAATCGTAACCAATGATCTCCATCAATGCAAATGGCTTTTTCTTATGGGATTTCCATGATTGCAATGATTTGGAAGCATGTAAACAAATATGAGTCCCCCTCAATGATTTTGTCATCAATATCCATTAGGGTACCCAGAGATTTCCTTATCTTCTCCAAACATTCTTCCAACCATATTCTATTGGGAGATTATAGAGACAAATCTAGACAGGTTTATCATACAGGGATAAATTCACTAGATTAAAATTAGGGTGTCATATTTGCATGTATAATCAGTATTCTCCCATTTTTGGCATGCCACCTCTCTCTCTCTCTCTCTCTCATACAAACATGGCCACAAAAAAGCCTTTAGGAAGGAGTTCGTTGACCCCCCCTCTCTCTCTCTCTCTGATACAAACATGGCCACAAAAAAGCCTTTAGGAAGGATTTCAATGACCCTCTCTCTCTCTCATGACCACAAAAAAGCTTTTAGGAAGGAGTTCGATGACCTGCGTAGTCTACTTTATAGAGTCCCAAGCCCAAATATTTTCCTATCATATTTTAGGCCAATGAATTGGCAAACAACTGCTAGTTCCTACATCATAACAACACCATCACCATCCTCATTTGAAAGAACAATTGTTTGAATGGAGTTGTGTATCTCAAACTTATTCTCATGATTTTTTCAATTTCTTCTACATTTTGGACATTCTCGCTCCTACTCTTGATCATTCTCTATTTTACCTTTAATTTACAAATCATTATTGTCCAGTTGAGTGATAATTTGAAATCAAAAAATATAATCTATCTTTTTGGCATCAATGCAGTTTGAGTTATCCTCTTAGTTCAACATTGATAGAATATGAATATCATTATTTGGCATTCTACATTCCACAATGATTAATTTTGTTAGTTTGATATTGCTTGTAATCTAGACAAATAGACAACAAGAATTTATAGTATTGTGTTCAATGTTCTCATTCTAATCTTTGTATTCTCTCACTTTGTGCACATTAGGATCTTGGTAATCAAAAAGAGCTAGACTTTACATTGATTTGAACATTTAGCTCAATTTTTTCTAACACTCCTACCAATGATATTAAAATGAGATTGAAGCTAGTGGTCTTGCCAAAGTGTTCAAAAAGCTAATCATTTCTATGCGATCGAAGCTAGTGTTCTTGCCAAAGTGTTCAAAAAGCTAATCATTTCTATGCAATATAATCATATTCCATGGTAGTGATAAAGCTTTATTATACAAAAGAAACTGTAACACCCCTATCTATACTTAAAGATAAAAGATGATACTAAAGAAGAAACAACCATAAATAAAATCACATAAAACCATAGTAATAATTTTTTTTCTTAAAATTACAAATTGTTACAGATAATCATAGTAACTATTTCTAAGAGCTTTATAGTTTACAATCGATTTACATCAGAGTAATAATAATACTCTTTATTCAAAGATTAAGTTCCAAAAACAATATTTCCTTCTTTCCAAAACCATTACATTCTACGAATAGATCTGATAACTAATAACCATGAAATGATCTGTTTCCCATAAAACTTAACAACTGCTATCCACTGTCCCATATTCATTGATTTATCCATCTAAAACCTGAAAATCAAAATGAACACAAACGCAAACAGCAAACAGGGCTCAGTCACAATGATAAGGAAAATGAATCATCTCCAAATATCTGCAATCATAAAAGTCAGTATAATATAACAATTATGCAGATATAAATACAGATGTAATTGAAAACTAAATAACATAATTCTTTTTTTTTTACACCAAAATCATCAAGCACTAAATTTCCTTCTAACAAAAATAAACTCCCAAAGAAAATGACAAAGTAATGATCCAATAGTTCATGGGTGTCCACATAAGGACCAACGTTATGTATCCATAAGGAACCTCGTAGAAATCCATTATGTCTGATGAAACCATAATGTTTTATCTTTGTTAATTGAAACCCATGACCCTTGAATTTTATAATTATCACTTAATTAAACAACTAACAGAAATTCTTTCCCATAAGGATATAGACTAGTGTCAGTCACAACTGACAGAAATTCTATCATCACAAGGTACTAGACTAGTGTCAGCCCCCAATCTAAGGATCATACTTGCATTATCTTAAAAACACTTGATCTAGCAATCAATGAAAGCAGTGAAATGAACTACATTACACAATTTCACTAACATTCTGTTTCTAATGCATCAATTTACAAAATTGAAACAGCAAACAGAAATCCATTATAAAACCATATTACCATATTTCTTAACATACATTCATAAACATGATGTTTCTCGAAAGATGAAAAGATCACAACTCTTTCTCCATCACAAATCCAATCAAAATAATCTCCACATTAACTTAACATTAAATCTGAAACCGTACATTAAAATGTCCATATCAAATTCATGTTTCCCAATGAATAGAAAAGAACTAACATAATCATACATCAACTGAATCAACTCAACACCCATTAATTTTAACAAACATACTAGTTTGCCATGACCGAATTATTAAACTAATTGGCCATACACCCTGCTCTATTAATTACAAGTTTATACTATTTATATACATGTTGGCGTATGTACATGTATACACCATGGCTTGTGTATACATATACATATCCCAGCAGGTATATATATATGTTTATATAATTATATAAGCTTGTAATTAATAGTTCAGAATGACAATCATATCATCTATTATATACATGTTGGCGTATGTACATGTATACACCACGGCTTGTGTATACATATACATATCCCAGCAGGTATATATATTTATATATCTAATTGCATAAACTTGTAATTAATAGTTTAAGTCCATGAATATGCAATAGAAAAACCATACTAATCTTCACAGTTCTGTCATAGAAAACAACTACCTTATTATACTACTAATCTTCCGGATACATAAAATAATGACAGAATAATAACTGACTTCTACCTCTTAAACAAATTACCAAAGTGTTTCTTTTCTTTTCCTTACTGTCTGAACAAGATAGTAATTGACTTTCCTATAAATCCCTTAACATTTTCCTAATGTCGTAACAACTGTAATACACACTAGTGTTAATTACTGAAGATCATAAGGCTCACAATCAAGTTTGACATAACCAAGACATCCACATTCCTCTATTGACTGATACATACAGTGACAAACATCCTTTTAACCAAACATCGACACCAGAAAACTAGAGAAATACACCCAGAAAAATACTTCAATTCCACACCTATGTGCAAATGTAAATACAAAATATGATAGGTAACAAATAACATTATGAATACCACTAATCCCAATTTCCACATTACAGCTCAAAGAAAACATCGATATCAACTTCGGTTTATAACAATGACAGAGAAACCCGATATCATCTTATAACCCAGACTTTTAACATTGAATACATTATGTTGCTACAGAGTTCCTAACAATAGGAACAGTGCGAGAAGACCATTACAGAAGTTTTTAACACAAAAACTCATTCTAGTTCCATACTGTATTAAAATGCCCATTCTCAAACCCAACTAACTCCCTTATCACTGTCCAAACAAGCAAACATCGACACCAAAAACACACAAGGAAATGACCATATGACATCTGCATAACTATATTCCATAGTTCGGCACAGATTTATCTAAAACATTACCAAAACCAAACTCAGAACAGGGAAAACCCCTTAATACATTATGCTCGGAAATAGCATATTAAAGACATGTATTAAATACCACACTAAAACCAAAACACTTACTAAATAATCGTTTGTTTCCAAATTTCCCCACTAAACACATCATTTAGTAACTAGATAACTTTCTAATCTATCCAAGAAAGAAAAGACTGATTCATGACCGAACTTACAAAGTATTCAAACACAAAACCTCCACTAATACATTTGGGGTTAAATTGCGACGGCAATTTGCGACGACAGGGAAATGTTAAGCGGTTTTGGCTTTTTTTTTTCAAATATAGCCCGACACCATCGCAATTGCGACGTTGTCGGGATATAAGTGCAAAAAAAAAAAGGAAAGTTGTCATTTGTGTTTTCAACAGCACCGAGAGAGATTCCCTCCGCGAAATCAAGCGGGTTATCATTTGTGTTTTGAACAAAGCGGGTTGTCATTTGTGTTTTGAACAACACCGAGAGAGATTCCCTCCGCGAAATCAAGCGGGTTGTCATTTGTGTTTTCAACAGCGCCGAGAGAGACTCCCTCCGCAAAATCACAGCTACAATTTCTGAGTACGTTGGGTTTATTTTTCTTTTGTCATTATTATTTAATCTGGTATTCAGCTGTTAGAGAGCTAAAATACCCAGAAATGAGGACATATCTGTGTTGAATTTATTGTTAGCGGCTTTGGTTATTTAGAATGCTTCCCCACAATACTTAATAGGATGCATTTGGTTTTCAAAGCTTTCACTGACTCGGATTCAAGATTCTGAGACTTTCACGTGCCTTGCTTCAGTTGTTTCCGCAAACAAATCACGTGCCTTTTGTATGCTTCCACATTTTATATACATGTCCATCAGGGTAGTCACCACCACTATATTTGACAAAAACCCATCTTCAATTACTTTTTGGTGAATTTCCCTACCCTGTTCTATGACTGTACCTCTGGTTTTAATGTATAAAAATGACCCAAATTTCAAAGGAAGTATATGATAAATTCCACCTAACACTTCCTAATCCTTGGACAGTGTCTTCTTACACTTTGAAACAAACAATTCCAAAGGGAATTAGCCTCTAGGGCTCAGCAACACCCAAACCCACAATTCTTGGCTCTAAACCCTTCTTAACTAGGGCATTCTCAATCACCCGATTCTACACCCTTCAAATCCAAATTAGTGGATGATTCACCATCTCACAAACATTATACAATGTTCCACATTATAACAATCCACCCTTTCTTGGATAGATCACTCACTGCTATACATTAGCATTCAACTCAAGGTAATTTCCCACAGTTTATCTTGTGATCACACTGTTTTCCACAAAACTTTGCCTATGCAATGTCAGTACTTCATAATACAAGTTAGTTATTGTCATCCCATGAATATTAGGCCTTCTATGTTACAGCAAAATCAAAGTAAACTCATTCAAAATGGTTTAGAATGGATGAAAGAAATCCTTCTAACTCATGTATGTGTTAGTTCAAACAAATGAGGATAGTCACTCTAAAGACAACATGATAATGTACACTCATAGTAAGTGTACATTATCATGTTGTCTTTAGACTGACTATGCTCATTTGTTGAAGAAGAAAAGCATTAATGTGGCTGAATAGCAATACATTCAAGTGGCAATTACACAAGGGACAGTCACTGTGAGATGTCCTCATTTGTGACTGTCCTTACAGTGAGTGTACATTATCATGTTGTCTTTAGAGTGACTATCCTCATTCTGTAAGTGTACATTATCATGTTGTCTTTACAGTGACTGTCCTCCTTCAAGTGGCAATTACACAAGGGACAGTCACTGTAAAGACAACATGATAATGTAGAGGAACGTTGTCATTTGTGTTTTCAACAGCACTGAGAGAGATTCCCTCCGCGAAATCAAGCGGGTTATCATTTGTGTTTTGAACAAAGCGGGTTGTCATTTGTGTTTTGAACAGCACCGAGAGAGATTCCCTCCGCGAAATCAAGCGGGTTGTCATTTGTGTTTTCAATAGCGCCGAGAGAGATTCCCTCCGCAAAATCACAGCTACAATTTCTGAGTACGTTGGGTTTATTTTTCTTTTGTCATTATTATTTAATCTGGTATTCAGCTGTTAGAGAGCTAAAATACCCAGAAATGAGGACATATCTATGTTGAATTTATTGTTAGTGGCTTTGGTTATTTAGAATGCTTCCCCACAATACTTAATAGGATGCATTTGGTTTTCAAAGCTTTCACTGACTTGGATTCAAGATTCTGAGACTTTCACGTGCCTTGCTTCAGTTGTTTCCGCAAACAAATCACGTGCCTTTTGTATGCTTCCACATTTTATATACATGTCCATCAGGGTAGTCACCACCACTATATTTGACAAAAACCCATCTTCAATTACTTTTTGGTGAATTTCCCTACCCTGTTCTAAAGATCCCATTTTGGCATATGCTTGAAGAATGCTGGCAAAAGTGGTTGAGTTTGGTTTTATACCTCCCAATTGCATTTGTTTAAAAACCTCCAATGATTTTTAAACAAATGCAATTGGGAGGTATAAAACCAAACTATAACAATCCACCCTTGCTTGGATAGATCACTCACTGCTATACATTAGCATTCAATTCACGATAATTTCCCACAGTTTATCCTGTGATCACACTGTTTTCCACAAAACTTTGCATATGCAATGTCAGTACTTCATAATACAAGTTAGTTATTGTCATCCCATGAATATTAGGCCTTCTATGTTCATGGGATGATCTTCATTATCTCTAAAACTCTACTGCAATGACAAGTCTAGACAAAAGAATGACTGTTTCAGCAGTGACTGGCGCGACAGCAGTCTCAATATAATAGTAAACTCATTCAATAACAAGAATAATTGAATAATCAAACCAAATGATTTGAGACTTAAAAGATCAAGGAACTTGCAGAAATTAAAGTTTATTGCTCGCTGTTTCCTTCACCAGTCCATACACCCGCGCAACAGCAAATTCAAAGTAAACTCATTCAAAACGGTTTAGAATGGATGAAAGAAATCCTTCTAACTCATGTATGTGTTAGTTCAAACAAACTAAGACTTCCAAGATAAATGGAGTTGCAAAAACTAAGAGTTTTATATTTCTTACTGTTGCAGTCCGTATATATCTCCCTTCTTTTTCGTAACAGAGATATATATAAGATTCTTTATAACTTCTCAAAAACTAATCCAACCAATTTTCATCGGTTGGAGCTTAGTTTGAGCCTAACTAAATCCTAAATACTAACTCCCTCCATTGTTAGCTAACCGTTGGATTTTGAAAATTCAAAAATTCCAACTTATAATTAATTGAATTATTTTAATCCAAAGACCACTAAACTCACTAACTTTGATCTCTTATGATTATTAAACTTTCCAAAAGACTTAAACTTCCGCACTAGCCTATTCTAGATTCTTAGAACATTATTGAACATTGGACAATCTCAGTCCATTGTAAACAAGCTTTTAGTCCTAATAAGGACATCATTACAAACTCATTGAAGTATTGCATTATTTTAATAACATTAAAGGTGTTAAGATCCTCCAATTGACCTGTTGACCCTGTTTATGTATTCCATCCCTTTGATTTGTCCTGAAAGTCTGTATAATCTCCGTCTCCAAATTGGTTGTGTGAGGTGCTCCGGCACCAGTTCGCCAATGGAATAGAAGTTGTTCTTCCTATATCAATGGAAATCCTAGCTCTACAACTTCTAACATTAATTGAAGTAGAGGAAGATGGTGCGATGAATGTCATATTAGTAAAATTGTTGAATCTACAAGAAGCTTATGAGAATGCTTATAATGCCTTGACACATCACCAAAGAATAGTATAATGTGGGTTTGACAAGAGGTATGCAATCCCCCTCTTAAGAAAAATGATATGATTTTGAAGTACAATGAAAGAGCAGCCAATCCAAGTCAACATACAAAGTTTGATGCCTTATGGGAGGGTCCTTTTTATATTTCTCGCTACAAAGAAAATTATGTTTTTGAGTTGGAAAACATGGAAGGTAATCCTTTTGAGATATTGATAAATAGGATCCATCTTAAATATTTCTATTAATAGTTTATCCTTCCTTCTTGTACATAGTAGGTTATTTATGCTTTAAGCTCAATAAGTATCATGAGGTACATTTTCTTTGTTGTTAGTCTCTAGTTTTCTTAAGGTTTGAGCCCATGTTTTACCCCGTGCATAGCATTTTTTGTTGTCCAACACATTTTAAAATGATCACCCCCCTATTATTGTATCACTTCCTCCTTGTTCCTCATTCAAGTGGCAATTACACAAGGGACAGTCACTGTGAGATGTCCTCATTTGTGACAAGGACAGTCACACATGAGGACATCTCACAGTGACTGTCCCTTGTGTAATTGCCACTTGAATGTATTTCTATTCAACCACATTTATGGGCCCATTTGGACCACGACACACAGTAGCATCTACAGAGAAGAATATCCCAGGTGTAACAAGTTGTAAGAATATACCAACAGTTCTAAGAAGTTCCCTAGCACGTAGTAGCATCTACAGAGAAGAATATACAACATGAGGGCAGCCACTGTAAAGACAACATGATAATGTACACTCATTGTATGTGTACATTATCATGTTGTCTTTACAGTGACTGACCTCATTCAAGTGGCAATTACACAAGGGACAGTCACTGTGAGATGTCCTCATTTGTGACAAGGACAGTCACACATGAGGATATCTCACAGTGACTGTCCCTTGTGTAATTGCCACTTGAATGTATTGCTATTCAACCACATTTATGGGCCCGTTTGGACCACGGCACACAGTAGCATCTACAGAGAAGAATATCCCAGGTGTAACAAGTTGTAAGAATATACCAACAGTTCTAAGAAGTTCCCTAGCACATAGTAGCATCTTCTAATTGTCTATACCACTTCACAAGGTATTGTTTGCACACATTGTTTTTGGTTCTTTTGATGACCCTTGTTTTGAAATTGCTATTAGGCCTTGTAGCTTATATGTTTTGATTGCTGGAGAGCTTCTAAATCTAAGCAAGAAGACCATTGCACAAGTTATAGCCGCACGCTCAGGTTTGAAAATTGTATATTTTTTAATCTAATGTATATTTTAACTAGACTTTTAGCTTATTTTTGCTATATATTTTAATCTAAAGGGAATCATGGATGTGAACTTGAAAGAATTTTGTACTTAGTTCTTATGGAGAGAATAGTAGTAGTTTACGGTCTAATATCAAATAGAGTTTTCCAATTACAGAAAGTTAATGAATTCTAATAGCTTATATGTTTTGATTGCTGGAGAGCTTCTAGAGCTAAGCAAGAAGACCATTGCACGAGTTATAGCCGCGCGCTCAGGTTTGAAAATTGTATATATTTTAATCTAATGTATATTTTAATCCTTTTGCCATGTCATGTAATATGTCTTGCCTTGTAGCTTATATGTTTTGAAATTGCTGTTAGGCCTTGTAGCTTATATGTTTTGATTGCTAGAGAGCTTCTAGAGCTAAGCAAGAAGACCATTGCACTAGTCGTAGCCGCGCGCTCAAGCATGAAAATTGTATATTTTTTAATCTAATGTATATTTTAACTAGACTTTTAAAATATTAAAGGATTTAACCAGGTCTAAGAAGATTTGTGTACTTTTGACAATTTTGCTTAGTCACTGAAAGTTGTAGACCGAAGTTTTCATAGCCCAATTTTTGCTTCCTGCGAAGAACGATCATGTCATCTAAGAGAAAAAAGAAATGATTGTCATCTAAATACCTTAATTGATAATGACTAAATTTTATGTCTCAATGAATTTAATTATGTGCTAATGAATGTTCATGAATTATGTGTTTATTTTCATATTGATGAATGTTGCGTGTTAACGAATCTAATGTGTTAATGAATGTTATCATGTGATATTGATTGAATGTTACATTTTATTAATAATTGAAAGAATGAATGAATGTTAAATGTTAACGGGGAATGTAGAGTGATGTTAGGGGGAGGGGGGTGGGGCCAAATGAGCTTCCACCTTCACATGGTTGGCCCTGTTTAGTAGAGAATATTAAACTATATTCTCGAAACAAAGTGAAGCTCAATAAGATACTAAATGAGTCAAAATGGTTATCAAGGTCCTCTATCCATAAGATACTTGTAGTCAAAATGGTTATTAATAAGATACTTGTAGTCAAAATGGTTATCTAGGTCCTCTATCCATTCCATAAGTTCTTCACCATTCAAACTTCCTCCATAACAAGGAATGTGCTCTAGGTTAGTCATGAAGCCTAGCATGGACTCTCTGTCAGATAGAGCCACTATTTCAGAGCCTTTTCTGTGCATTTCCTTCAAGCACTGTACAGTGTACGGATGTGAAAGGGAGGGCAGACCAGTGTGGAAGTTAGAGTATTTATATCTTATGCTTTGAGAGTTTATTTGGTAGATTCAAGACACCTTATATCAAAGTTATTCCTTTTTCTTATCTGTTGTTCTGTCAAACCCTCATTTTTTGGGTTATTGCATTCAAATGGCCTTAACTTGCAAATAAACCATAGGATATCCTCTGTTCTTTGTAAAATGCAAGTTAAGGGGGTTTATTTTCATATTTTAAAAGCTTTGGAACAGGATACTAAGCCAGAGAATTTCGAGAGCAAGCCCTAGGTCAAGAATCTCAATGTTCTTGACTAGGAGTTGATGGATTATGCAAGATCAGAGGGTAGCGGCAAGTAAAGGACCTCAAACCTTGTTGAATCTAGATCTTTAGAGCATGGTGGACATCTTCAAACTCTGATCTTGGTTTCATGCACCCATTTTCAATGCCTTGTTTTGGAACCCACACCCAAAGGCATGCATTAGGTCTGCGGACTCAATAAGGACATTGATATGCTGGAGTGGAGTTAGGGTCTGGGAGTTGGAGGATTGTTAGAACATCAAAAAGGGTACTCAAAAAACATATAAGTTCATAAGGTCCTTTGTCAAATTGAAGAGTTATTGCTGCAGAACAGGTTTTGGAGACCTACTAGAGTCACTAGGTCTATTTGTGATTTTGATGTCTTGGGTTGTTTGGAACACAACCAATGCATGATTCTGCATGTTTTAGGGAATCTTAAGAGTTTTCAAATGTTTGATTGGGTTGGCAAAGCCTAGGATCAATAAAGTCTCTTTTGGTAGAAAATCAGGGAACTTGTCCCTAAAAGGAAATTTGGTCTTGGTTGGGATTGAGTCAATAAGGTGTTAGAAGTATCTTGAAACCTTTGAAGTCCCTCTAGTACAGAGATTTTAAACTGGTCTGATAGAATCAGAGGCTAAATTGCTTAGGTGTAACATTTTGGTGTCTTGAAGTGGGTTGGGGCTTAAGACCAAGTTTCTTGCTGACCACTCTGCATCACATTGTCTTGCATGAAATTAGTCATTCTGTATACACTGGTCTAGTGTTGTCAATAGACCCAAATAGTTCAAAGATACTTGAACCAATCAGATGTTTTATGGGGTGCATTTTTGTGTTAGGTAGAACGGATTCTTCATACAAGTGAAAGTCTCGAACCTTTCTCCACTCCCAAAAAAATATCACTTGTACTGTTATGAGCAGTCATGAGGACTAGACAGATACATTATAATATATGTAATTGCCACTTGAATGTATTGCTATTCAACCACATTTATGGGCCCGTTTGGACCACGCCACACAGTAGCATCTACAGAGAAGAATATCCCAGGTGTAACAAGCTCTAAGAATATACCAATAGTTCTAAGAAGTTCCCTAGCACACAGTAGCATCTACAGAGAAGAATATACAACATGAGGGCAGTCACTATAAAGACAACATGATAATGTACACTCATTGTATGTGTACATTATCATGTTGTCTTTACAGTGACTGTCCTCATTCAAGTGGCAATTACACAAGGGACAGTCACTGTGAGATGTCCTCATTTGTGACAAGGACAGTCACACATGAGGACATCTCACAGTCACTGTCCCTTGTGTAATTTCCACTTGAATGTATTGTTATTCAACCACATTTATGGGCCCGTTTGGACCACGACACACAGTAGCATCTACAGAGAAGAAGTTTGGTATGCAATGGTCTTGAAACCTCCTGAGAAATTCTTGGTATGCATTTGTGTGGTGCAAAAGCTTCGTTGAAAGAGAAAAAGAAGAAAAGAATAGAAATGATTTTTTTTCTTTTTATGTCATATACTGTAACCAGCTAATTATAACTTGCAAAAATTATTATAACCATTTGAAATTGAAACTTAGTTTAATGTGAAACTGAGAACTGCTTTATTAGAGCTTTCTGTGATTTAGATTCAGACATCAAGAACATTGTTTGCCTAATATTGTGATTAATGTTTATTTATTAATATCTCATACTGACAAACAATTGATAATTGTAGGGAAAACATCATTGGGGGTCTTTGAGGATCCACCAGAAGCCAAGGAGAAAATGTATTCAAATGCTAAAGATGGTGTAACAGTCCTTACAACTGTTGAACCTTGCTGTGTAGATCATCTCCGATTCTCCAAGTTCAACAGTACTGTGGTATTCCTTTGGATACTTCTAATGGTAAATTTCAGACATCAAGTTCTTTTCGTATGAAACTACTACATTTGTAATCTGTAGTTTTAAACTTTTAGTTTATAAATGTTCATCAGCTTTAGTTCGTATGCTGCCATTTCAAGTATGATTAATGAAGTTACCTTTATCACAGGATGAAAGTGAGCAGTCAGCATACTGGTACGAAGCTGGCAGCATTGATATGGTGACTAGGGCATCGTTTAACGGTGGTATTGTGTTTTCCCATGTTTAGGGCATCGGCCTTTTGAAGCATTGCCTTCATCTTTCTTAAGTATGAGTTTTAAGTTTGTTTATTTCCATCCTAACTTGCTTTTCCCTCTTCGGTTTTGCAGTACTGTGAAGGTAGTCGCAAGTTAGGGCTGTTTCATTGCATACCCGAAACAATGAAGACGTTACGGTCCACAAAATGTTTGTGCTTGAAAGATGAACAAATAAAATTAAACTTCTAAATAACCAAAGCCGCTAACAATAAATTCAACACAGATATGTCCTCATTTCTGGGTATTTTAGCTATGTAACAGCTGAATACCAGATTACATAATAATGACAAAAGAAAAATAAACCCAACGTACTCAGAAATTGTAGCTGTGATTTCACGGAGGGAATCTCTCTCGGCGCTGTTGAAAATACAAATGACAACGTTTCTCTACATTATCATGTTGTCTTTACAGTGACTGTCCCTTGTGTAATTGCCACTTGAAGGAGGACAGTCACTGTAAAGACAACATGATAATGTACACTTACAGAATGAGGACAGTCACTCTAAAGACAACATGATAATGTACACTCACTGTAAGGACAGTCACAAATGAGGACATCTCACAGTGACTGTCCCTTGTGTAATTTCCACTTGAATGTATTGCTATTTAGCCACATTAATGCTTTTCTTCTTCAACAAATGAGCATAGTCACTCTAAAGACAACATGATAATGTACACTTACTGTGAGTGTACATTATCATGTTGTCTTTAGAGTGACTATCCTCATTTGTTTGAACTAACACATACATGAGTTAGAAGGATTTCTTTCATCCATTCTAAACCGTTTTGAATGAGTTTACTTTGATTTTGCTGTAACATAGAAGGCCTAATATTCATGGGATGACAATAACTAACTTGTATTATGAAGTACTGACATTGCATAGGCAAATTTTTGTGGAAAACAGTGTGATCACAGGATAAACTGTGGGAAATTACCTTGAGTTGAATGCTAATGTATAGCAGTGAGTGATCTATCCAAGCAAGGGTGGATTGTTATAATGTGGAACATTGTATAATGTTTGTGAGATGGTGAATCATCCACTAATTTGGATTTGAAGGGTGTAGAATTGGGTGATTGAGAATGCCCTAGTTAAGAAGGGTTTAGAGCCAAGAATTGTGGGTTTGGGTGTTGCAGAGCCCTAGAGGCTAATTCCCTTTGGAATTGTTTGTTTCAAAGTGTAAGAAGACACTGTCCAGGGATTAGGAAGTGTTAGGTGGAATTTATCATATACTTCCTTTGAAATTTGGGTCATTTTTATACATTAAAACCAGAGGTACAGTCATAGAACAGGGTAGGGAAATTCACCAAAAAGTAATTGAAGATGGGTTTTTGTCAAATATAGTGGTGGTGACTACCCTGATGGACATGTATATAAAATGTGGAAGCATACAAAAGGCACGTGATTTGTTTGCGGAAACAACTGAAGCAAGGCACGTGAAAGTCTCAGAATCTTGAATCCAAGTCAGTGAAAGCTTTGAAAACCAAATGCATCCTATTAAGTATTGTGGGGAAGCATTCTAAATAACCAAAGCCGCTAACAATAAATTCAACACAGATATGTCCTCATTTCTGGGTATTTTAGCTCTCTAACAGCTGAATACCAGATAACATAATAATGACAAAAGAAAAATAAACCCAACGTACTCAGAAATTGTAGCTGTGATTTCACGGAGGGAACCTCTCTCAGCGCTATTGAAAATACAAATGACAATGTTTCTCTACATTATCATGTTGTCTTTACAGTGACTGTCCCTTGTGTAATTGCCACTTGAAGGAGGACAGTCACTGTAAAGACAACAGGATAATGTACACTTACAGAATGAGGACAGTCACTCTAAAGACAACATGATAATGTACACTCATTGTAAGGACAGTCACAAATGAGGACATCTCACAGTGACTGTCCCTTGTGTGATTGCCACTTGAATGTATTGCTATTCAGCCACATTAATGCTTTTCTTCTTCAACAAATGAGGATAGTCACTCTAAAGACAACATGATAATGTACACTCACTGTGAGTGTACATTATCATGTTGTCTTTAGAGTGACTATCCTCATTTGTTGAAGAAGAAAAGCATTAATGTGGCTGAATAGCAATACATTCAAGTGGCAATCACACAAGGGATAGTCACTGTGAGATGTCCTCATTTGTGACTATCCTTACAGTGAGTGTACATTATCATGTTGTCTTTAGAGTGACTATCCTCATTTGTTGAAGGAAAAAAGCATTAATGTGGCTGAATAGCAATACATTCAAGTGGCAATCACACAAGGGACAGTCACTGTGAGATGTCCTCATTTGTGACTGTCCTTACAGTGAGTGTACATTATCATGTTGTCTTTAGAGTGACTGTCCTCATTTGTTGAAGGAAAAAAGCATTAATGTGGCTGAATAGCAATACATTCAAGTGGCAATCACACAAGGGACAGTCACTGTGAGATGTCCTCATTTGTGACTGTCCTTACAGTGAGTGTACATTATCATGTTGTCTCCACTATAACATATATAGCCTGGAGCTTTCATAAAACCATTTTGATAAATAGTCTTGCACATTGCCTGTAAGACACAAACTTTCAGTGCCATAAAAATACACATTGTCCTCAATTAGTAATGTCTCAAATTTTGTACAGAACTTGTTATTTGAGTCTTATTTTCAGAACTGAAGCAAAAATTTCTCCAAAAAAGTCAAGATGATCGATCTAGCATAGATTTCAAAAACTGTAGGTAGTTTAACTAATGTGGATGCAATCATATTTTACCACTCTGAATGAACTAGTTTGCATGAAAATTTATATACAACCATCATTGCATTGTGGCTCTTTGTTAGAGACGTAGAATTTTGAAGTTTAAATTATTTTCACAATTTTATCATAACTTGGAGCATTTTTCATACTTAGCTGTGTCACTAGCTTAATGCATATTAATTATTTTGTCTTGTTTTTCTTGCATGGCAGGGAAGCAACAACAACATATAGGGCTGAAGCTTTAGAATTTCAAAAACAATTGAGGCATTTGCAGAATCAGTTTATTTGCTCAGTGGTCAAGCTTCATCTTTGATTCAAGGAAGATGAGCACCGGAGGCAGCAACATCTTCAACAAATGGACGAAATTGCTAGCAGGAATATGGAGGTATGAAGTAGAGAGATGCTTTGTAATAGAAGGAATCTGTCTTAAGCTAAGTTTGTGTTGGCTAAGAAAATCTCATTTCATAAAAACTTGAATGCCTCTTATGTATACATTCCTATTTAGTGACACAATATTAGATTCGTAAAAGGTAAGTGTGTTATGAACATTTCTATATGTAACCTTGCAATATTTTCTACTAAGATTTTCACTCTTTAAGGATATTTTGTAAAGTTTATAAGGTCTAAAATTTATAGGCAGGTGTCTCACAACCAAATTATATTACCTTGGATTTTGGACCTATTTTTAGTTGCTTGAGTTGTTGTAGGGTTATAGCACATTATTTTATAGCAATATAAGTAGATGTGTGAAAATTTAATTTCGTTTGTCCTAGCTTGACAACTATTGCACTCAAATCCTGGATTGTGGATGAGTGGAGATGGGCGGATGTCTGGATCGTGGATAACTGGAGATGGGCGAATAGATGTAGATGGGTTGTCATGGATAACATGATAATGTACACTCACTATAAGGACAGTCACAAATGAGGAGAGTCACTCTAAAGACAACATGATAATGTACACTCACTGTAAGGACAGTCACAAATGAGGACAGTCACTCTCAAGACAACATGATAATGTACACTCACTGTAAGGACAGTCACTCTAAAGACAACATGATAATGTGCACTCACTGTAAGGATAGTCACAAATGAGGACATCTTACAGTGAGTGCACATTATCATGTTGTCTTTACAGTGACTGTCCTCATGTGTGACTGTCCTTGTCATATAATATAGCAACATTAAACATAACATGACAATATTAAATATAACATGACTTAACATTAAATATAAAATATAGCAACATTAAACATAACATGAGAATATTAAATATAATATGACAACATTAAATATAACAACATTGAATATAACATGACAACACTAAATATGGCATAACGGCTTTTATTAATGTATAGTATCAGTTTGTGAAATTTATGAAATCTGACATTAGTTTAAACATTGCCATAATAGTTATTCAACCGACTAAGATCAAGATCTATAGTCTTCCCACATCCTTCTTGCTATTTCATCTCAAAAATTGGCCCAATCATCTCTTTCACGCTGGCTCAACCCATATGTCTCAAGCACTGGTACATCTATCCCATCATGACCATCTTCCTCTTCAAATTCTACCTCAGATGGAAGGTCGTCCTCTATCGTAATGAAGTTGTGAAGTATGCAACATGCCGAACAATATGTGTTTGTGTCTTGATTTGATAAGATGTCGCATGCTTCAATATAGGAAAACGCTGCTTCAATATCCCAAATGTACGCTCTATTACATTCCTAAGCGAGAAGTGTCGATGATTAAACAACTCGTGTGAGGTGTTTATTGGGTTTGCTCTTGAAAACTCCTTTAGGTGGTAGCGTGTGCACCGATAAGGCGCGAGAAATCCTGGTATGTTAGGATATCCAGCATCGACCAAATAATATTTACCTAAACAAAACAAAATGTCATTGTCATAACGTTGTCTTATTTTTTGTATGCTTCAATAATATAATCATATTTTACAAACTTGGGGGAACTACCAATGGATCAACTCTAGATAGAGCTGAAGCTAGAACACGGCTATCTGCAGCAGACCCTTCCCAACCAGCAAGGATGTATTGAAACTTATAATCAAATGAACACACTCCCATAACATTTTGCGACAAGTTGCCTTTTCTATCGCGATATTTAGCTTGCAAGTTGATATCCACAGTGACTGGTATATGGGATCCATCCATTGCTCCCACACAATCCTGTACTCAAATAAATCATAGGTCTAATCAAACAATAATAGGATTAAAACTCTAAACAAACTTAAACCACTGAGAGATATACCTTGAAGTATGGATCAAAACGGGCCTTCCCAGTAATTTCCCGAGGAGTGTTTGGACTAGGGGGTATAAAATAATCCGAATGGAGAACCAAGATAGCCCTCAAGACCTTGTGGAAGTATCGGCTTACTGTCTCTCCAGAGTGCCCAAAGTTATGGGCAATCTTACGATTCCTCAGATTGTGGCCAAGAGTATGGAGGAACATGACTAATTGTTCTTCTAACGTGAGGAATTCTGTATCTTTGATGCTTCCTTTTTGCCTTAGAATATTGGCTAGTTTAAAGAAAGATCGTCTAGTCATGCGTATTTGGTCATGGCAATCCGTCTCATTGGAGTTGATAACATGCTTATAAAAAGGAATTGCATCTCTTGTGCACTTACGCATTTTTTGACTACCTTCTTTTATACACTCCCCTATGGCCGCGACAAGGGTGGCAAGAACAACTACAATAACAAGCAGGAGTCTTCTCCTCCTCATAATCTCTCCTTCAATTTCAATATCATCATCATCATCATCAATATCATCAATGAGATTCATTGAATTACCTAAAAATACCAACAAAACAATCACGAAACAACATAAGAAAACACCCAACTATAATGCATAATCAGAGAATAGAGTTGCAAGTTCAGTATACAACATATGTTGACAAGAAAGTACCTTGTGTAATTTCACAAAATGAGAAGTTCTCACAGTGACTGTCCCTTGTGTAATTGCCACTTGAATGAGGACAGTCACTGTAAAGACAACATGATAATGTACAGTTGCAGTGAGTGTACATTATCATGTTGTCTTTAGAGTGACTGTCCTCATTTGTTGAAGAAGAAAAGAATTAATGTGGTTGAATAGAAATACATTCAAGTGGCAATTACACAAGGGACAGTCACTGTGAGATGTCTTCATTTGTGACTGTCCTTACAGTGAGTGTACATTATCATGTTGTCTTTAGAGTGACTGTCCTCATTTGTTGAAGAAGAAAAGCATTAATGTGGTTGAATAGCAATACATTCAAGTGGCAATTACACAAGGGACAGTGGTGCAGGAGCACCTCCAACATTTAATCCATGGTCAAAGATAAAGGAGACTTCAAAGAACATCAAGGCTAAACAGGAGGATGCAATGCTTAATCAAGGACAACAGATCACTTGGTGGATCTTAGCACCTATAATGTTAGTAAAATATCGCAATTCTTCAATTAGATTGTAATGTCCTTAATAGGACTAAAAGAAAAATTATAATGGACTAAGATTGTCCAAGCACTACAATTGGAGTCTAGAAGAGTTTAATGATCATAAAAGATCCAAATTAGTAAGTTAGTGGTCTTTTGTTTTAAAGAATTTAATAAATTGTAAGTTGGAATTTTGAACTTTCAAAATCCAACGGCTAGTTTTAGTTTGGTATGTGTTAAGTTTAAACATTCAACTCAACGAAAGTTGGTTGAAGATTAGTTCTTAGTTAGTTGTGTTTCGAGTTGTAACACTTGGTCGATAGTTGAATCTATTAGAAGAAGTTATATTAGAATCCTTTATATTTAGATAAAGGCTTTGTTACTAAACAGAGAGGAGATTGGTGTATTAATTTGTGCTCGACAAGCAATACAAGACTGTTGTTTCTTGCAATTCGATTTCTATTTTGAAACTTTATTGGCTTGGTTTGAAATTGAAATGCTTTGAAAGGGTTCTTTAATCATTTCATTTGCTTTTGTTATGTTTCCAAACATTGCAGTGAACCTGTGTGTACCATTTTGGGGAAACAGTGAGCAATAAAGCATCTAGTTTATGTAAACTAATTCATTTTGAATCTCATTTTGAATTGATCGAATTCCATATGCTCTGAGGGAGATTTGTTATCCTTCGAATTGCAGATTGATGAGTGTTACAATCTATTAAGTTTGTTGTCGCACAAGTTGTCTTGAAACAACGTTCTATATCTTAGTTTTCTGTTACAGTAGAAGTTTAGGGGCGATTGAGGTCATTCCATGAATTGATAGGCCTAATTCATGGAATGACATTTTCTAACCTGTATTATATGATTCTAATCTAAATATATGCAGAACCACGTGGGAGAACAGTGTGATCACAAACAAGAACAGTGCAAAATGGCATTGGAAGTGTGCTAAGGTGTAGCAGTGGGCGATCTGTCCACATAAGGCATATGTTTAATGCTTGGGAATAGTATACAATGTTCATTTGATGGTGAATCTACCACCAATTCATTGCAGGGTCGTGTGGAGATAGTAGATTGAGGAAGCCCTAGTTGACAGAGTTCGAAGACAACAAATTGGGGCTTTGTAGTTGCAGAGCATTTGTGTCTAATTCCTTTTGGAATTGAGCAATTGGAGACATAACTAGACACTGTCCAGGAGTTGGGAGCCAGGAGATCTTTAACCCATACTTCCTTTGAAAATTTAGTAGATTTTAGTGCATTGAAATAGGGTAGCAGTGCCGAACAAGGGTGTTTGTCCAAAGCAATAGTATAAAAACTTTTGATATGTTGTTGAAATCCAAAGAGGGTATCCATAAATGTTGTTACCTCATCAAATGTTTTGAGAAAAGTTAGAATTATTCCCTTTTTAAGTCTGTTGTAGGGTTTAGACAGCCTGTTAAGCTTTTTGTGACCAGTTTGTGAGAACATTGGTGAAATGGGATATGGGAATTGAGTGAGAGTCTCAGAATCTTGAAACCAAGTAAAGTGAAGCCTTAAAACTCAAATACATCCTTTAGGATAGCCTTGATAGTCAAGTTCTTGAAGTATTTAAGATTGTTGAATAAGCCCAAGTGTCTAACCTCTGAAATTTCTAAACCTACTTGTGCATTTGATACCACCACCCTTCCCTCTACATCAGACAGTCACTGTGAGATTCATTTGTGACTATCCTTACAGTGAGTGTACATTATCATGTTGTCTTTAGAGTGACTGTCCTCATTTGTTGAAGAAGAAAAGCATTAATGTGGTTGAATAGCAATACATTCAAGTGGCAATTACACAAGGGACAGTGACTGTGAGATGTCCTCATGTGTGACTGTCCTTGTCACAAATGAGGACATCTCACAGTGACTGTCCCTTGTGTAATTGCCACTTGAATGAGGACAGTCACTGTA
Organism: Chamaecyparis obtusa; assembly: GCA_027943335.1. Lineage (NCBI taxonomy): Eukaryota > Viridiplantae > Streptophyta > Pinopsida > Cupressales > Cupressaceae > Chamaecyparis > Chamaecyparis obtusa. Next base: position 1,006,420 of record BSBK01000102.1, on the reverse strand, counting down.
AAGACAACATGATAATGTACAGTTGCAGTGAGTGTACATTATCATGTTGTCTTTAGAGTGACTGTCCTCATTTGTTGAAGAAGAAAAGCATTAATGTGGTTGAATACCAATACATTGAAGTGGCAATTACACAAGGGACAGTCACTGTGAGATGTCCTCATTTGTGACTGTCCTTACAGTGAGTGTACATTATCATGTTGTCTTTAGAGTGACTGTCCTCATTTGTTGAAGAAGAAAAGCATTAATGTGGTTGAATAGCAATACATTCAAGTGGCAATTACACAAGGGGCAGTCACTGTGAGATGTCCTCATGTGTGACTATCCTTGTCACAAATGAGGACATCTCACAGTGATTGTCCCTTGTGTAATTACCACTTGAATGAGGACAGTCACTGTAAAGACAACATGATAATGTACAGTTGCAATGAGTGTACATTATCATGTTGTCTTTAGAGTGATTGTCCTCATTTGTTGAAGAAGAAAAGCATTAATGTGGTTGAATAGAAATACATTCAAGTGGCAATTACAAAAGGGGCAGTCACTGTGAGATGTCCTCATGTGTGACTATCCTTGTCACAAATGAGGACATCTCACAGTGACTATCCCTTGTTGGTGCAGGGGCACCTATCAAGTCAACTAGGAACACCTTGGAACAAGATGGAACCAAAAGATCAAAGGCAACCCTACATGTCAACTGGGATATTTTAAGGCCAATAATGGCATATTGTAATGAACAATGTACTTTGCCAGTCAAGAGTCATAAAAGTCCTAGTAAGTCCTAGCTTTCATTTTAATGTTGTTTCAATGTTTTATTGAATTCTTCATTGTTGAATGATATGTTTATGAACTAGAAAGGTTATTTACTGCATTCTACTCACTGTTGCATCAATTTTAATTCTGTTTTGAAGAAGTACTTACGCCTGCTAACATATAAACTGGCAATTTCTACTAATTTTCTGTAACAGTCAAAGGTTTTCTTTAAATAAATGAACCTCCCATGAATCCCAAGGGCCCAGACTTCATGGGAGGCTTGTTATTGACATGTAAAATAGAAATCTAACTTATTCTATGCAGCACTAGTGCGAGAAGGATGATGATTTGTAGGAAACAGTGAAGTGTTCCTTGATGAAATGATGGGAATGGTGTAATAGCAGCATATTGGGCTGAATAAGAGGGTTGTATTATGAGTTGAGATGTCCTAGGGCATCAAAGAGAAGGTGTGTGAACAATTATTTGGTCTCCAAGGTTAGTGGAGATAGGTGTTTGGTGAAACCCTATGCACTCTGCTAACCACTTCTGCAGACCACTCTGCATCACTTGTGTAATTGCCACTTGAATGAGGATAGTCACTGTAAAGACAACATGATAATGTACAGTTGTAGTGAGTGTACATCATCATGTTGTCTTTAGAGTGACTATCCTCATTTGTTGAAGAAGAAAAATATTAATGTGGTTGAATAGCAATACATTCAAGTGGCAATTACACAAGGGACAGTGACTGTGAGATGTCCTCATGTGTGACTGTCCTTGTCACAAATGAGGACATCTCACAGTGATTGTCCCTTGTGTAATTGCCACTTGAATAAGGACAGTCACTGTAAACACAACATGATAATGTACACTTACAGTGAGTGTACATTATCATGTTGTCTTTAAAGTGACTGTCCTCATTTGTTGAAGGAAAAAAGCATTAATGTGGTTCATTAGCAATGTATTAAATAATTTTTTTTTAAAAATTCTACCCAGGAACGTCGCAATTGCGACGGCCCTCCCAAAAGATGCGACGGCGGCGCCGTCTTGGCGATGCCCAGGCCCGTCGCAGTTGCTTCGGAGGACCGTCGTAATTGCGACGGTCCTCCCAAGACATGCGACGACGGTGCCGTATTGGCGACGCCCAGGCCCGTCGCAATTGCTTCGGAGGACTGTCGCAATTGTGACGCCCTGCCGTCGCAATGCGACGGAGGTGCTGAATGGGTGAAGCAATGACATTGTGACGGCAGGGCGTCGCAATTGCGACGGAAACCCATAGACGTCGTGATTTGCGACTAAAAAACTGTGACGTCTATCACTGTCCGTATAGCGACACATAGCCATCGCAATGGTGACACATAGCCATCGCAAAAGGGCCCCAAATTTATTAGTGCTCACATACATCAACTAGTAACCAGTGGTAATCAACATTCCCTTAATACATTTGCAGAATCATTAAATGGAAACAGAGGATAAGGTAAGAGATGCCCTTGCCTGGTATTCGTATGGAGAAGATATCCAGAACCGGAATGCTAGAGCTAGCCCCTACCTGGTGAGCTTCACAAATGAATCCCAAACTCAACCACGAAGATCCCTTATCACAGATTACCAAAATGTCATGCAAGAGAGCCCAAAATGTAGAGATAACAGTATGAAACTCCCAACTTCCTAAATGACCATGAACAGAAGGGTTTATCTTTGCTTTGAAAACCCCTTTCATTCCAAGCCACTTATCATGCAGGATACAACAGTAACACGGGTCCATAACCAACTGTTTACCCAAAATGCCGCAGCATAACATGGTAAAAAAAATGGAGTCATATACAAACTGCAACTCCTTAACTAGAGCAAATGGCAGACTTCAAACACAACAATGAATTTCCATTGATAAGTTCATTCAATGCAACTTATCCCTTGCAGTGAACACAACCCACTTCCTGCCAAATGTCCAACAAAGTACAATTCCACAACCCGAAAAATAGCTTAAACCCCACTAACACCTCAAAGCAATGCAAGTGCATTAAAACCCTACCGTAAGTCATGTCTTCGAGCCAGTTAATAATATGAAGACTTAGGGATAGGTTAATACATATCTATACTAATAACATTAGTCATTTTACTAACTTAACCATCTAAGATAGCAGCGCATTCCAATGTCAAATAACTAACACTTCATCACACTAACCTCCTACTAACAAACAACATAGGATATACTAACTTAGATAATTCATATAATTTTAGTAAATGAAATACCACATACTTACTAAAACATTCACTCATCATTTTATGTATAAAAATACATATATTCAAATTCATTTACTTTGAATTCAGAATTAGATTAACATTAAATAATAATAATTCTCTATATACTGTCTATAATCATAAGATACAATTAACCATAATAACATAACCATTTCTAATTACATCTAACATATTATTAAGGATTCCAAAACAATGAATCAATAATCAGACAATTGACTAACCATATAGTTTGTCCTTATTTCATAATCAAACCAATGTTCAAAATTCAGTCTAAGCCAATTCTGTCATCAGAATAGGACTCATAAAGCAACAGAAATAGACATAATTCCCTGAGTGTCTAGCAGAATTACAGAGATAACATATTTAATCCAAAAACCAAAGTTCAAAAGAACACAGTCAGAGTTCGAACTCAAAGAAATCTACCATAACATAACATAACATAGAAAAGTAAAGCCTGGAACTATCAGGGGCATGACACCCTTCCCCACCAGTCTAGGCTTACTCCTGAAAGCCTGAAAACAAATGAGGATGTGCAGCTCTCATAGCTCCTGTATCTTCCCAAGTTGCAGAAGCTACATCATCAAGATCCCATAACACCTTTACCTACTCCACCTTGCGTCCTCTGAGATTTAGCTCTCTTTGCTGGATGATCTGCACTGGTTCCAGCATCAGTTGACCATCTACCACCTGTAAATTTTTCCAATTTAACACGTGTGCAATGTCGGGTATATATTTCCTTAAGACAAAAATGTGAAATACATCATGAATTCGTGAAAGACTGGGTGGCAAAGCAAGTCTGTAGGCAACTGGACCCACTCGTTCTAGGATCTCAAATGGTCCCACAAACCTTGGAGACAATTTTGACCCTTTACCATACTTAATAGGACTTTTTCGGGGTCTAACCCGGAGAAATACCTTATTCCCAACCTCAAATTGACGTTCAATCCTATGCAGGTCTGCATACTTTTTCTGCCTATCCTGAGCTGTAGACAAGTGTTCTCTGATGTGCTTAACCTGTTGTTCTAAATCCTGAAGCATCTCGAGACCTAGAAGAATTATGTCTTCAAGATTGTCCCAGCTTAAAGGTGTTCTACAAGGTCTTCCATACAAAGCCTGGAAAGGAGCCATACCTATAGAACTATGGTATCCATTGTTGTAAGCAAATTCAACCAAATGCAAGTACTCTTCCCATCTATTTTGCCTGTACATCACATACATTCTAAGCATGTCTTCCAAAATCTGATTGACACGCTCAGTCTGTCCGTCAGTTTCGGGATGATATGCTGAACTAAAGTTCAGCTGAGTACCTAATTCACGTTGCAAAGACCTCCACAGAGATGAAGTAAAAACTAAATCCCTATCAGATATGATCTTCTTAGGAATCCCATGCAGCTTAACAACCTATTCCATATAAATCCGTGCCACAGATGCAACATTATAAGTGGATCTTATAGGAATAAAATGGGCAACTTTGGTTAACCGGTCAACAACAACCATAATGGCATCATGTCGCCTAGCTGAAAATGGTAACCCCACTATGAAATCTATGGATACGGTATCCCATTTCCATTCAGGCATGCTGTGAGATTGAAGTAAACCAGCTGGATGTTGATGCTCAGCTTTAACTCTCTGACACTCCAAGCATCTAGCCACAAAATCAGCAATATCCCTCTTCATACCCGGCCAGTCGTGATGCTGCCTAAGATAGCATGCATCTTCTTTACACCAGGATGTGTTGAATAAGGTGCCTTATGTGCTTCAGTCATAACTAGGTTCCGAAGATCCCCGACTTCTGGCACATATATGTTGCCTCGGTAAGTCATTAATCCTTCAGTGTTGATAGAATAACCCTCAAATCTGCCTTCTAATACACTGCCACTATCAATCACTGCTTTGACATCTAAGTACCAAGGATCAGTAGCCAAATTCAGAAGTATTCTCTCTTTCAAATCAATTGTGAGGGTCAAAGAAGAGAGTTCATGATGCCTTCTGCTAAGAGCATCCGCTACTTTGTTCTCTTTACCCTGAATATACTTCATTTCAAAGTCATACTCACACAAAAACTCCATCCATCTGCGCTGACGTGCATTAAGATTGGGTTGCGTGAACAAATATTGTAGACTTCTGTGATCGATATGAAGCTCAAAATGTTGACCAAGAAGAAAATGCCACCATTTGGTCAAAGCATGGATCACTGTTGTGAGTTCCAAATCATGAGTAGGATAATTAATTTCATGATCCTTTAGTTTCCTGGATTCATAAGCAATGACCCTGCCGTCCTGCATCAAGACAGCCCCTAAACCATCCATTGAGGCATCGGTGCACACAACAAATTCCTTAGAAGGATCAGGTACCGCTAAAATTGGTGCACTAGTCAAACGTTCCTTTAGATGTTGGAATGCTTCTTCACATTTATCTGACCAGATGAATTTCTTACCCTTTCTCTGGAGAGAAGTAATGGAATGGGCTATCTTTGAAAAATTAGCCACAAATCTTCTGTAGTAGCTAGCTAGACCCATAAAACTTCATACTTCAGATACATTGGTAGGAGTTGGCCACTCTACAATTGCCCTGATCTTAGCAGAATCAATAGCTATTCCATCTCCTGTAATAATGTGACCCAAATAACTTATTTCAGTTTTGAAAAATTCACATTTTTCAGGGTTGGCATATAGCTTGTTCTTGTGAAGACATTCAAAGACTTGCCTCAAATGCTGCTCATGCTCCTCCAAGGAGTTAGAATATACCAAAATGTCATCAAGGAACACTACCACAAACTTGTCTAAGAAATTCCTGAATACTCCCTGCATCAAACTCATGAATACTGATGGTGCATTAGTCAAACCAAATGGCACTACCATGAATTCATAATGCCCATACCTTGTGCGAAAAGCTATTTTATGAATGTCAGCTTCTTGAATCCTTAACTGATGGTATCCAGATTTGAGATCAATCTTGGAAAACACCTTGGCACCCTTCACTTGATCAAACAAATCATCGATGCAAGGCAAAGGATATCTATTTTTGATGGTAGCTTTGTTCAGTTGTCTATAGTCGATACAAAGTCTCAAAGATCCATCCTTCTTCTTGACGAAGATAACAGGTGCTCCCCAAGGTGAAACACTAGGTCTAATAAGTCCCTTCTCAAGGAGTTCTTCAAGTTGGACCTTGAGTTCCACTAATTCTTGAGTGGTCATACGGTAAGGAGTCTTGGAAATTGGTTCGGTTCCCGGCAAAAGATCAATCCTAAAATCAATTTCTCTTTTAGGTGGGATTCCCGGACTCTCCGTAATAAATACATCTGAGAATTCCTTCAAAATTGGATGATCTAAGCTAGTGTTCCAAGCAACTGGTTCATCAAAATCATTGATAGAAATAGAAAACAATTTGCATCCCTTTTGAAAACATCTCTGTAGTTGCTTAGCAGAAATAGTTCTGATGGACATAGGCCTCTTAACAGCTATAATAAACTTGATGGTACCATTATCATCGATACACCTAACGGTCTTCTCTCTACAATCGATGACAGCTTGGTGTTGCTCTAACCAATCCATACCTAGAATAATGTCATAAGAACCTAAAGGAATAACCCTAAGGTTAACTGTAGTAGTAAAAGCCTTAAATTAGACTTTACAATTCTCAGCTATAAACCCTGATTCAACCTTTGTCCCTGATGCTAACTCGACTTGCCATGCCAATTCAGCTTTACTCACAGGAATTCCACATTGCTTAACCAAATTGGAAGAAATAAAAGAGCCAGTGGCACCAGAGTCAAATAAAATAGAGATCTTCTTACCTTGGTAATTACCTCTAGCTTCAATCACAGTGTTCTGATGATCTGCTTGTTTCTGATCCACAGTAGCAAAGATGCGATGATTCCTTCCAGAATCACCAACAGTAGCCTCAGAACCTGTGGCTTTAGACCTGACCTGACTATTGCCTCGAAGGGGACAATTCCATTGCAAATGCCCCAATTGACCACATTGCCAACACTCTGCTCCTCTCTTGGTACTTTTATCCTATGATGAGTTCACTAGAGGTGATGCATAACTCTGTTGTACACTCTGAGTTGGTTTAAAGGACTTAGGTTTCTCAAGAACCTTGAAACTCTTGTTTGATTTGGAAAACTTTTCAAACTTCCTCTTCTAAAATTTACCACTTGATCCACTAGAAAATGCCTTGATATTATCTTGATAAGGTTTCTGATTCTTCCCACTGCTTTGAGCTGGTGGATTCACAGATCCTTTGGCTGAAAATCCTAATTTTAATTCTGTGAGCTTGGCTTGATCTACAGCTTCTTTCACTGTCTTAGGTTTGAAAGTTCTCACTTCTTCTCCAATTTTAGGGTTCAAACCCCTAATGAAGTGTTGTACCAAAGGCTTATCATTCTCTAACCAACCGGAATATTTCTTCAGTTGGAAAAACCTCCTCTCATACATTTCCACTATTGAGTTGCCTTGAGAAATGCTGAAGAATTCTTTGGATCTAGTTTGCTGCCAATAATCCGACATGAATCTCTCACGGAATCTTTCTATGAAAAGCTCCCATGTAACCTGAGAGATAAGAATTCCAAGTTGTTCTAGTTCCATATTCCACCATATGGAAGCAAAGGATCTTAGCTGCATTACGGTCCAACAAACCTTCACATTACCATGATAATCATGGAGAATAAAACACCTTTCGATGTTCAAGAGCCATGCTTCAGCTTCAGCACCACCCTCTATCCCATTGAAATATGGTCCTTTGAGCTTAGAAAGGTCTTTTAACTGAGTCCTGATAACAGGATCTTCAGCCACTGGGACTCGTATAACATGAGCATTTGCTACACCATTTGGAACATTGTTCCTAGCTTCAATGTTATCCAACCTATCAAGGATCCGTTGCAGAAATTCAACCTGAGGTACCTCTCGATCTTCCTCATCCATTCCTATTAAAGGATCAACTTGTTCATCACCATGTATTCCTTGGCGACCTCATCCTCTACCTCGGCCATGACCACGACCGCATCGTCCACCCCTACCTCTGCCTAAATCGGCATCAACTGGGTCACCACGCCTTTGTGCTCCTCGTGTAACAAGAGGCATGCTTGAAATCCTATAGAAAAGTTCAATAAAATCACTAACGGAAGCATAATGATAAAACCCTTTAAAAAAAAACCCTCAAGCCCTGAGTGTTTAAACTTGGGCTCTGATACCAACTGTAAACCCCTATCTATACTTAAAGATAAAAGATGATACTAAAGAAGAAACAACCATAAATAAAATCACATAAAACCATAGTAATAATTTTTTTTCTTAAAATTACAAACTGTTACAGATAATCATAGTAACTGTTTCTAAGAGCTTTATAGTTTACAATCGATTTACATCAGAGTAATAATAATACTCTTTATTCAAAGATTAAGTTCCAAAAACAATATTTCCTTCTTTCCAAAACCATTACATTCTACGAATAGATCTGATAACTAATAACCATGAAATGATCTGTTTCCCATAAAACTTAACAACTGCTATCCACTGTCCCACTTTCATTGATTTATCCATCTAAAACCTGAAAATCAAAATGAACACAAACGCAAACAGCAAACAGGGCTCAGTCACAATGATAAGGAAAATGAATCATCTCCAAATATCTGCAATCATAAAAGTCAATATAATATAACAATTATGCAGATATAAATACAGATGTAATTGAAAACTAAATAACATAATTCTTTTTTTTTTACACCAAAATCATCAAGCACTAAATTTCCTTCTAACAGAAATAAACTCACAAAGAAAATGACAAAGTAATGATCCAATAGTTCATGGGTGTCCACATAAGGACCTACGCTATGTATCCGTAAGGAACCTCGTAGAAATCCATTATGTCTGATGAAACCATAATGTTTTATCTTTGTTAATTGAAACCCATGACCCTTGAATTTTATAATTATCACTTAATTAAACAACTAACAGAAATTCTTTCCCATAAGGATATAGACTAGTGTTAGTCACAACTGACAGAAATTCTATCATCACAAGGTACTAGACTAGTGTCAGCCCCCAATCTAAGGATCATACTTGCATTATCTTAAAAACACTTGATCTAGCAATCAATGAAAGTAGTGAAATGAACTACATTACACAATTTCACTAACATTCCATTTCTAATGCATCAATTTACAAAATTGAAACAGCAAACAGAAATCCATTATAAAACCATATTACCATATTTCTTAACATACATTCATAAACATGATGTTTCTCGAAAGATGAAAAGATCACAACTCTTTCTCCATCACAAATCCAATCAAAATAATCTCCACATTAACTTAACATTAAATCTGAAACCGTACATTAAAATGTCCATATCAAATTCATGTTTCCCAATGAATAGAAAAGAACTAACATAATCATACATCAACTGAATCAACTCAACACCCATTAATTTTAACAAACATACTAGTTTTCCATGACCGAATTATTAAACTAATTGGCCATACACCCTGCTCTATTAATTACAAGTTTATACCATTTATATACATGTTAGCGTATGTACATGTATACATCACGGCTTGTGTATACATATACATATCCCAGCAGGTATATATATATGTTTATATAATTATATAAGCTTGTAATTAATAGTTCAGAATGACAATCATATCATCTATTATATACATGTTGGTGTATGTACATGTATACACCACGGCTTGTGTATACATATACATATCCCAGCAGGTATATATATCTATATATCTAATTGCATAAACTTGTAATTAATAGTTTAAGTCCATGAATATGCAATAGAAAAACCATACTAATCTTCACAGTTCTGTCACAGAAAACAACTACCTTATTATACTACTAATCTGCCGGATACATAAAATAATGACAGAATAATAACTGACTTCTACCTCTTAAACAAATTACCAAAGTGTTTCTTTTCTTTTCCTTACTATCTGAACAAGATAGTAATTGACTTTCCTATAAATCCCTTAACATTTTCCTAATGTCGTAACAATTGTAATACACACTGGTGTTAATTACTGAAGATCATAAGGCTCGCAATCAAGTTTGACATAACCAAGACATCCACATTCCTCTATTGACTGATACATACAGTGACAAACATCCTTTTAACCAAACATCGACACCAGAAAACTAGAGAAATACACCCAGAAAAATACTTCAATTCCACACCTATGTGAAAATGTAAATACAAAATATGACAAGTAACAGATAACATTATGAATACCACTAATCCCAATTTCCACATTACAGCTCAAAGAAAACATCGATATCAACTTCGGTTTATAACAATGACAGAGAAACCCGATATCATCTTATAACCCAGACTTTTCACATTGAATACATTATGTTGCTACAGAGTTCCTAACAACAGGAATAGTGCGAGAAGACCATTACAGAAGTTTTTAACACAAAAACTCATTCTGGTTCCATACTGTATTAAAATGTCGATTCTCAAACCCAACTAACTCCCTTATCACTGTCCAAACAAGCAAACATCGACACCAAAAACACACAAGGAAATGACCATATGACATCTGCATAACTATATTCCATAGTTCGGCACAGATTTATCTAAAACATTACCAAAACCAAACTCAGAACAGAGAAAACCCCTTAATACATTATTCTCGGAAACAACATATTAAAGACATGTATTAAATACCACACTAAAACCAAAACACTTACTAAACAGTCGTTTGTTTCCAAATTTCCCCACTAAACACATCATTTAGTAACTAGATAACTTTCTAATCTATCCAAGAAAGAAAAGACTGATTCATGACCGAACTTACAAAGTATTCAAACACAAAACCTCACATACATCAACTAGTAACCAGTGGTAATCAACATTCCCTTAATACATTTGCAGAATCATTAAATGGAAACAGAGGATAAGGTAAGAGATGCCCCTGCCTGGTATTCGTATGGAGAAGATATCCAGAACCGGAATGCTAGAGCTAGCCCCTGCCTGGTGAGCTTCACAAATGAATCCCAAACTCAACCACGAAGATCCCTTATCACAGATTACCAAAATGTCGTGCAAGAGAGCCCAAAATGCAGAGATAACAGTATGAAACTCCCAACTTCCTAAATGACCATGAACAGAAGGGTTTATCTTTGCTGTGAAAACCCCTTTCATTCCAAGCCACTTATCATGCAGGATACAACAGTAACACGGGTCCATAACCAACTGTTTACCCAAAATGCCGCAGCATAACATGGTAAAAAAAATGGAGTCATATACAAACTGCAACTCCTTAACCAGAGCAAATGGCGGACTTCAAACACAACAATGAATTTCCATCGATAAGTTCATTCAATGCAACTTATCCCTTGCAGTGAACACAACCCACTTCCTGCCAAATGTCCAACAAAGTACAATTCCACAACCCGAAAAACAACTTAAACCCCACTAACACCTCAAAGCAATGCAAGTGCATTAAAACCCTATCGTAAGTCATGTCTTCGAGCCAGTTAATAATATGAAGACTTAGGGATAGGTTAATACATATCTATACTAATAACATTAGTCATTTTACTAACTTAACCATCTAAGATAGCAGCGCATTCCAATGTCAAATAAGTAACACTTCATCACACTAACCTCCTACTAACAAACAACATAGGATATACTAACTTAGATAATTCATATAATTTTCGTAAATGAAATACCACATACTTACTAAAACATTCACTCATCATTTTATGTATAAAAATACATATATTCAAATTCATTTACTTTGAATTCAGAATTAGATTAACATTAAATAACAATAATTCTCTATATACTGTCTATAATCATAAGATACAATTAACCATAATAACATAACCATTTCTAATTACGTCTAACATATTATTAAGGATTCCAAAACAATGAATCAATAATCAGACAATTGACTAACCATATAGTTTGTCCTTATTTCATAATCAAACCAATGTTCAAAATTCAGTCTAAGCCAATTCTGTCATCAGAATAGGACTCATAAAGCGATAGAAATAGACATAATTCCCTGAGTGTCTGGCAGAATTACAGAGATAACATATTTAATCCAAAAAACAAAGTTCAAAAGAATGCAGTCAGAGTTCGAACTCAAAGAAATCTAACATAACATAACATAACATAGAAAAGTAAAGCCTAGAACTGTCAGGGGCATGACAGAAACTAAAGGAAAGGTACAAAACAATCGAGGGAAGAACAATAGAATCCAATGTTTGTGACATTAATAGAAAATAGAGCAATGCTAAAAGATGATTTAGCTAAGGCAAAGTACAACAAAATTCTACAAGGGCAAGTGCATATTACAAAATTGTTGATTGGGATGATTTATACGATTAAAAATAATATGAATGTGTAGAGAAATCAGAATTGTGGAGGGAGCACGCCAAAAGTTAACAATACTAATAAAAAACATAGGGAAATTTGTAATCGGTTGTATTGTTAGGTAATATGAATGTGTTGAAAAATCAGAATGGTGAAAGGAGCACATCAAGAGTTAACAATGTTAATAAAAATATACAGAAATTTGTACTTAGTTGTAATGTTAGACCATTCCACCCTACTTTTGTTTGTAGGAAAGTTCCAAAGGTAGAAGTTCAAAATCTTATGAATGACATTACATGTTATGTTAATTTAGAGCTCTGGTAGTGAATATTTAGGATGAAATGATTCTAACAAACTTCATTAATTTGAAGGTGTAGACACAATATCGGTATTATGGGCTAGTTAGTCGAGGACATAACCTCATCAATTCTTTATGATAAATTCAGTAGAAAGTTAATTAAGAGATTTGATAGTAAGAGACCTCAAGATTTATCTTCAAGAATTGATGTAGCTCAAACAATACAAATTTTGAAGAACTATATTGTTTCATTCTAAACCATAAACCATCTATAATGATTCCTAGTGTGACTAAAAGAAAAATTATTGTCTTGTTTACAGAAGGATCAAATGAGCCCTCAATGGTTTAGCGAAAAAATTGATCCTATATCCTTATAGGATGCTATTAAGATAATTCTCACCTTGACAAATGCGCTAGTCATTTTAAAACTTGATATACCTTGTCCAATTCCAAAATGGGAGAAAACAAACAATCAAATTAGCCCTCAACGGTTTAGCAAAAAGATTGATCCTCTATCCTTATAGGATGTTATTAAGAGAATTCTCACCTTGACAAATATGTTAGTCATTTTAAAATTTGGTATACCTAGTCCAATTGCGAAATGGGAGAAAACAAAAAATTAAGTCAGTTGAACATTTCTCATTTAAATGATCCCACTTCTCTAGCTTCCCTTGTGGGGATTTGGAACTCCCTTCCTAAGCCCAGTAAAGGAGATTCTTGGATTGACTAGTGGTGTGATGTCACTTCTTAATGCACTAATTTCCTTTGTTCTTTATGCAAAAAAATTGTCTAGCAACAAAAACGTAAGGAAAATTCTCTACAAGGGAAACTTGACTATTGATCCTACTGAAACCAAGTTGTGTAAAACTAACAACTATAGAGGTCAGGGGGGCTAAAATCATATCAAAATTGCATTGAATAAAACAAGGGAACAATGGCACTAAATATCTTTTTCCTTATCTCAACTATAAATATAAAAAAGAAAGGGTTGGTGCTATAAGAGATGAATCTAATGCTCTTCTTATTGATCCTGTAAAAGTATACAATACTCTTAAACAATTCTATGAATCTCTTCAAAGATGATTAATGAGAGGATAATGAATATGCTTTGGAGGGTATTGTTAAAGTTCATATTTCTAATTGTATAGATGTCCTTACCTAGACAAAATTCTCTTTTTGGATGAGGTGGAAACTGCTCTCTTTATTATGGCCCCTTAGAAAAGCCCAAGTTGTAATGGGCTCCCTATGGAGTTTTATCAGGCAATGTGGCAGCATATTAAAGAATATTTTTATTGTTTGTATTTGGAAGCCTTTGAAAAAAGGATCTTTAAGTCCTATCATAAATGGTGGCATAATCAAACTGCCACCCAAAGGAAAGGAGGAGAATTATATCTCTTGTTGGCATTTCATCACACTACTTCATAACTTCTACAAAATCAGTGCTAAAGCTCTAGCTAATAGAGTGAAACCTGTGGTGCATGGGATTGTGAGTGCTAAACAAATTGGTTTTAATGCTATAAGATACATCCTTAATAATCTAATTTTGAATTGGGAAACTTGTGAATGACCCCAACAAACCAATTAGAATGCTATTCAAATCAAACTTTATTTTGATAAGGCTTATTGTTAATTCAAGACAAACTTATTATTCAAATTTCAATTTACTTTTATATGCAATGCTGATTATATATATATATATATATATATATATATATATATATATATATATATATATATATATATATATATATATATATATATATATATATCTTGATTCTAACAGTGTTGATGTTTATTTGTAGGAGTATAAAACTGAATGTATGTAAATGCAATAAACTTGTAATTCGACTATGCTTAAATTGCAATGAAGGAATATATGCAAAACTATATTGATGTTCACTGTACTTCACACTTATTGATTTCGGTGCTAGTACTGAATAGTCTGATCAATATTAATACATGCTGAGAGTGAATAGCCATGTCTATGATAGACGTGACTCCTTGAGGAGTCATGCCTATCATAGGTGTGACATTGTCACATCCTTTGGTAATACATTGCATTTGAAACATAACACCGCTTCAATACTAATTGGGTTGATATATATATATATATATATATATATATATATATATATATAACACACACACACACACACACACACACATATATATATATATATGATCAATAATATATGAATTTCTCTAATTGATATATAAATTATAATATGAATTTATTTGATCATGGCTATATGCAACAACACTCCCTCTTAGCTAGGGAAGATAAAATCATATATATCACATTTCTCACAATAAGAAGTCTCGCAAATCTCATGAAGATAAACATCACATAACACGTGATGATAAGAATCTCATGACTTGTGGGGTGTCACATAACTCATGGCACTGAGTATATCACATAAATCATGATAAGAAGTCTCACATATCTCATGAAGGCAAACATCATATAACATGTGATGATAAGTATCACATAACTCGTGACACTAAAAGGATGATATGCTTGACAATATTACATTCTCCTTATACATCCTAGCTATGATGGTGTGTGCACTGACATTACGTCGCATAATGTCCACCATAACAGATCATGGAACATCCATGAATGATATCAAGTCAGCATGATATCAATATTACAAGATTGTCATCTTATAATATTTGAATACAAGTGTTCATTTCCAAATGATCGTCACCTTTTAGAGATGAACACAGGGGGTAGAGCCCATAAAGACATATATCAACACATATGACAAAAGAAGTTTACACATTAAACATCTTATATATTTATATATATCAGTAAAAATTACAATGCAAATTACAATTCAATCATACCAAGACCTTTCCTGAAGTGTTCAACTTTTATTCTGGCAAGTGGCTTGGTGAGTATACATGTCTGATCTCCTGTACTGATATATTCCAACTGAATAACATTCCTATCCACCATGTCTCTCACATAATGATAAGGAATCTCTATATGCTTGGATCTATCATGAAATAATGGATTCACATAAATTTTTATGCAACTCTAATTATCACAATGGATAACTGTAGGTTTCAGGGGCTCACCGAATAATCCCACGAGCAGTTTCATGAGCCATACTGCTTCTCTTGATGCCATAGAGGCTTCAATGTATTCAGTCTTTGTAAAACTCTGAGCCACTGAAGATTGTTTCCTACACATCCAAGATATCAGGTAGATCTCAAACTGAAGCAACAACTTGAGGTGCTTTTTCTATCAGTTACACTTCTGACCCAATTAGAATCTGTGAATCCATGTAGATTCAAGTCAATTTTCTCATATTTGAGTCTATAACTTAGAGTACCTTGAAGGTATCCCACAATATGTTTCACAGTCATAAGATGTATCTCCTTAGGCTCACACATAAACTGAATCAAAGCATGAACTTTCCATCCTTCGGCTGTTGCGATGGCTAGAACTGCTCTGACTGAGGTATATCTGGCAACAGGTGCAAATGTTTCCTCATAATCAATTCCTTCTTTCTGTGAGAAACCTCTGGCAACAAATTTGGCTTTATGTTTCTCTATACTGCCATCTGCAGCATACTTGATTTTGAATAGCCACTTGGATGAAACAATAGATTTTTCCTTTGGCCTTGGAACAACTTCCCAAACATCATTTTTCAAGATGGACTGGTATTCTTCTGTCATGGCATCCTTCCATACTTGGTGTTTGAGGGCTTCTGATGCATTAGAAGGTTCAAACTTGGAGAGATCATTCATTAAAGCCACATAGCTAGAAAATCTTCGGGGTCTTTTCCTTTCTCTAAAGGTCCTTGAAGGAGCTACAAAGTTCTTTGATTCTTCCATTGTTTTGGTGGCCCAAAGTGGCCTGTTCTTATGATTATCTTGAGGTGAGTTTTGTACTTCATCTTCATCGTCTTCAAGATACTCCCTCTGAAACTCGGGAGAAAGATCCTTTTCTAGGTTTGAAGGTGGAGTGTTACTTTTAGACTCAAAGGAATTTCTAGCCCTTTTAAAAGCTAATTCTTCCTCAAATATTACATCTCTACTAAGTTCAATATTTCTATGTCTAGGTACAAATACTCTATAGGCTTTAGAAGTTTCACTATACCCAAAAAAGATTTATTTTCTTCCAGAAGGTTCTAGTTTTGTTCTTTTCTCTTTAAGTACATGAAAATAGACAGGGCATCCAAATATCCTTAAGTGAGTGATATTTTGTTTTATACCTATGAAAACTTCTTCGGGAGTTTTGTCTTCAATATGAGAGTGAGGACATCTATTTTGTATGTATACAACAGTGTTGGAGGCTTCTGCCCAAAAATAAGTTTCTAAATTTTGATCATGGAGCATGGCTTTAGCTGCTTCTATAATGGTTCTATTTTTCTTCTCAGCAACCCCATTTTGCTGAGGGTTGTAAGGAAGAGAGAGCTCCCTCTTAATCCATGCTTCTTTGTAAAATTCCCTAAAAATGTTAGAGGTATATTCCCTCCCATTATTAGTTCTTATGGTTTTTATTTTCTTTCCAGAGGACTTTTCAGAGAAGGATTTGAATTCCTTAAATCTCCCGAGGATCTCTTCTGATTCTTTACATTTGAGGAAGTAGATCCAGGTTTTTCTAGATAAGTCATCATCAAATATTACATAATATAGAAACCCTCCCATGGAAGGTACAGACATGGGTCCACATAGGTCAGAGTGAACTAGTTCTAAAACATTACTCGTTTTACTAGAACTACTTTGAAAAGAACCCTTAGTATTTTTGCCTAGGGAACATCCCTTACATGTACCTGAATGATATTGTTTTAACTTAGGTAAGCCAATGACTAATTTTTCCATGGAAGATAAGGTACGAAAGTTTAAATGTCCTAATCTTCTATGTCATATCTCATTAGAATTTGCAATTTCATGAATTAGGGCAATATTAGGTTCAATACATACCTCATACAAGTAGCCATTTCTATGCCCTAGGGTTATAGCTTTCTTGATAGAAGAATTATTTGGCCATGCCAACACCTTGCTATCCATGAAGGTTACTCTATATTCATTCTCCTCAAGTGCAGATGTGGAGACTAGGTTCCTCTTGATGCCTGGAGCGAAAAGAACTCCGATGAGTTGGATAGACATGCCTGACTTCAACTTAATGGTGCAAGTCCCAACACTTTTTATTGGTATGTGCAAATTCATCTTCAATGGTTACCTCCTCATCAATTTCTTCTATTATAGAGTCCAATAGTTCTCTGTATCCAGTGATGTGTCTTGATGACCCACTGTCTATGATCCAGGCATTAGATTTGTTGGATACTTGATTAGAGAGAGCAGAGTAGAATGCATGTTTCTTTGACTCATGCTCCCTTTTATTTCTTTTCACTTTGGAAAATGTATCTTGTTGTTTAATTCTATCTGGACATCTAGCTGCATAAATGCCCATATTGATCACATCTGAAACATTGAACGTGAGAAACATCTTTCTTAGATGAACCCTTTTCATGATGTTCATTCCTCTTCTTAAAGTGTTTCTTCTTTCCTTTCTTGTGAGAGTTTACATTTAACACATGTAGATCCTCCTATATGTTCTTTTGTTTGATCCCTTTCTTGTTTTGTCTTGATTCTTCCTGAAGACAATCAGACCTTAGTCGATCGAAGTTTGGATATTTAGACCTTGCACTAATGCCTTAACAAAAGTCTCCCAAGTGTTTGGTAGGCCATCTAGTGCAATGAGAGTCAATTCTTTGCTCTGAATTACATATCCAATTGTTGACAATTCATCCCTTAGAGTAGATATTCTCATAAAGTATGCATTAATGTATTCTCCTTTATTCATGCTTATATGATTAATTTCCCTCTTTAGGGCTAGGGTTCTGCTAGCATTGTTTATCTCATACGTGCTTTCGAGTGATTTAAACATATGATAGGCAATCTCATCTTTTGTTAGGATTGGCACTATATGGTCTCTAACACCATCAACTATGATCTTCATTTCTTTTTCATTTCCTTCAATCCAAATGGATTTTTCGTGATCATTCTCTGGCTCTTCTTTCTCCTCCTTTATGAATGACTCGACTTTATTTTCTTTTAGAATCATTTTAATTCAGAATTTCCATGATGAGAAATTGTTTCCTCCTTCAAGCCTATCCTCAAATCTGATAGCGCTTGCCATAAAAATTTGATATATTAGAATTGATATTGAATTTCTCAAGTTTGAGAGCTTCTTGGATCTTCCTTTACCAAAGCTCTGATACCATGTTAATTCAAGACAAACTTATTATTCAAATTTCAATTTACTTTTATATGCAATGCTGATTATATATATCTCGATTCTAATAGTGCTAATGTTTATTTGCAAGAGTATAAAACTAAATGTATGTAAATGCAATAAACTTGTAATTCGACTATGCTTAAATTGCAATGAAGGAATATACACAAAACTGTAATGTTGTTCACTGTACTTCGCACTTATTGATTTTGGTGCTAGTATTAACAATCTGATCAATATTAATACATACTGAGAGTGAATGACCATGTCTATGATAGACGTGACTCCTTGAGGAGTCATGCCTATCATAGGCATGACTCATTGTTATGTCCTTTGGTAATACACTGCATTTGAAACATAACACCTCTTCAATACTAATCGGGTTGATACTGATCCAATACTAGTTACGATTTCAATACTAACCGGTCGATACCGATTCAATACTCATGTTTATCGAATTGATTTGATCATAAAGAAAATCGTGTATGTATATATATATATATATATATATATATATATATATATATATATATATATATATATATATATATATATATATATATATATATATATATATATAATTTCCTCTTTAATCTAATTGATAATATATGAATTCCTCTAATTGATATATACATTATAATATGAATTTATCTGATCGTGGCTATATGCAACAACACTTATGATAAGATTCGGTGGAGTTTTGTTATTAACATGCTCCAATGGCTAGAGTTTGGCCCTAAAATTTGAGCTCATGTTTGAATGTTGTTTCAAGATGTCAATTCATAGATTATTGTTAACAATATGATAACTGAACTCTTTCCCTTACAAAGATCCATTCCTCAAGGATGTCCTTTAGCTCCTTATCTATGTGTGCTAATAGATAATGCATTTGGTTACATGTTGCAAAGTAATAACAAAATAAAGCTCATTTCAAGAATATCCATCCCTCAAAATATTGTTATTAACTCGCACTATGTTGATAAAACTCTTTTATTTTGGCAAAATTCTAAAAAGGAGATTTCTAATAAAATGAATATTTTAGAATTATATTGTGTTATTTTTGAATCTAAGCTTGCTCATGATAAAACTAAATTCTTGATTATTGAAATTGGGCATACTCCTCATTGCATACCACACAAATGGAAGAAAATCAAGTGTGGCCAAATCATGAGATATCTCGATACGCCCTTTGTGTTAGATATGTAGCTTCGGTTGGATTACTCTAACCAATTTAATCAAATGTATAAGAGGCCTATCAAACTTGAACATTTGATTTCTATCATTTATCTTATACTCATCTAATTATCTGTAATAATACTATATTATGATTATGGTAATCATAATATAATATTATTAATCCATGTTGTATATGATTATCAATGGAATAATCATCACCGATTTTATATATATATATATATATATATATATATATATATATATATATATATATATATAATCATTTATGTTGTGATGATGAATAATCATATTGTTATCGTTGAGTATATCGATAATTCATATTGATATAATTGTTGCAGCGGATATATATAATTCTTCATGTTTAATTTATTAATGATATCACCGAGACTTAGTAATCGAACGATATTGTTAATGGTAACAATAAGATATATCGATAATAGAGACATGTCTCTACATGAAACCATATGGTTTGGTTTCATGTAGAGTCATGTCTCTACGTGAGACATGACTCTTTGTTGTCATATATATATGAAGTCGTTCCAAATACTTTGTAATGTACGGAAATCATTAGTGCAGAGCAAAATTAGTATACAACAGATCGATTAACCTATTTCAACAATATTGAACTACAACAGACCAATATTAATAAACATATCTCGATGATATTATTGTGAAGTACAAACAACCATATTTCCATATTATCAAATTGTGTAGAGTTCAATTTTGCTGATTATACACTCCTGCATAACAGATAAAATAAAATTAAAATTACCTATCATCTAAATCTTATCAAAATTGACATGGTATCAGAGCCAGCATAAGGAAGATCTGATAAGATTTATAAGCATAGATCATCTAACTATCATTAAATTTTCTAGGATTCTTTATATTTAGCAAAATGGTAAATGATGTTAGATTTGAGGACCAACTTGAAGGGGCTTCAAATTTTGTATCTTGGAAATTCAGGATCATGCTTACCCTAAGAGAACATGATTTAGATACATTCGCAGAGAAGGCAATACCTGTATGTGATGAAGATAGTGAGAAACTTCAATGGATGAAAAACAACAATAAAGCCATGAAGATGTTAGTGGATGCAGTGAAAGATCACATAGTTCCAATTATCTCCAAATTAGATACAACATATCACATGTTCACAACATTAAAGAGCATGTATGAAATAAATAACACAAGCAGGGCTCTTGCACTAAAGCAACAACTCCACCACGTGAAAATGAACAAAGGAGAATCCATCACATCTTACTTCATGAGGCTAACAGAATTAAGAGATCAACTATCAACCATTGGTCACAAAATTGATAGCAAGGAGTTAACCATGTTGGCTCTCAATGGATTCCCAACATCTTGGGAAGCATTCATTCAAGGGATAAGTACTTCTAAACTTCCTAACTTTGATCGTCTAAAAACTTATTGCATTCGAGAAGAGTCAAGGCTAGTCACAAGAGGGATTGGTGAAAACTCCACAAATGAAGATATACAAGTTCTAAACTCTCATTCTCACAACAAGGGCAAGAGAGGAAACTTCAAAATGAAGAAAGACAAAGATTCAAATGGAAAACACTCATCCAAGAAAAAGGAGGGACATGTCTAAAGTACAATGTTTTAGATGTGACAAATATGGTCACTATGCAAAGAAATGTCCGGACAGGCCTAAACCTCAAGCCTCCATTGTTGAAGTTAGTAAGGTAGGCTCTCCAAAGGACTCAGAGAGACTTGTATTTTATTCAACACTATCAACTCACGTGTCAACCAGCCTTAACACTTGGGTAATTGATAGTGGGGCATCTCGTCACATCACAGGATTTAGAGAACACCTAGATAGCTTGGTGGAAAATTCAGATGAGGTAGTTACCATTGGAGATGATTCTAACTATCCAGTGAAAGGAGTTGGAACTTGTACCTTACACTTAAAATCAAGCATCTCCCTTCAATTAACAGGTGTATTGTTTGTACCAGGAATCAAGTGAAACTTGGTCTCCATATCAGCCCTTGAAGACAAAGGATATCAAATGACCCAAGAATTCAAATATCAAGAAAGCTCACACCATAGGAGTTCAACATGGATGTTTATATAAACTTTACACTTCTCCTTCTCAAGCCCTAATTCATGGATCTTCAAATACATGTGAGATTTGGTATAGAAGATTAGGGCATCTACATTTTCGTGCTTTACCTTCAATAGAGAAAATGGTGACAAGTTTACTTAAATTTAAACAAGAACATGAAGGAACTTGCAAAGGATGCACCTTGGGAAAGAACACTAAAAGCACCTTCCATAATAGTGAAAGTAGATCTAAACATGTGCTAGAACCATAATTACAAGACTCGGACTCGCCTCGGACTTGGCAAGGACTCGACAAATTGAAAAACCCAAGAAATTCAAAGATTTTTAAGGATTTAAAACTTTTTTCATGCATCATTCAGTCAATTAACATCAAAGACACAATAATTGAGATAAATAGAAGCTACTTTGCACACATAAACAAGTTTGCATTGATCACATAAGTATAAATGCAAATTTCTGAAAGAAATAAACTAACTGTTAAACTAGTTACTAAATAACACATTAGAAATGTGAAATATAAATAATGTCACAGTCAAAAGTTACAATATTCATGGAATATGAAATCCATGGAATCAAAAGTTCAAAACATATATCAAAATAAAATCTAGAGCCTAGAAGACTAAGGCCCTATGTCAACCTGCGTATACGGCTAAGATAGGCCACAAAAGATTCTGCAGCCATCTTCTATCCCTATGTCTAAGGCTCAACCTCAATGGCATCCTCATCATCATCATAATCATCATCATCCTCAGATCCCTCACTCTCAGCCTCAGGGTCCTCCACTAGGTCTCCTCGCGCTCTAGCCTCCTCTTGTGCCATTGCTACTGCCTCTGCCTCTCGATCCACCTAATCAACCCATTCCAAGTCTTCATCATTGAAGACAGGATCATCAATCTCAGTGTTCCACTCTGCTAGTGGGTCAACCTTCTCTAAAATGATAGATGTATCAGTGCCCAAGATCTACCTATGACAAAGGCGAAGATTATAATGCACAAACACAAGATCATTCATCATTTTCACTGCCAACCTATTGCGCTTCTTCGAGTGTATACGCTCAAACATACTCCAATTGTGTTTGCATCTTGAAGTACTACATTGTTGGCTCAAGATACGAACTACAATCCCTATATTCTTCTCCCAAGCCTTTTTCCTCTCTTCTAAGTCTTTGCAAATGATGGAATGACCTTTTCAGGTCTTAGAGAAGGCATATAAGAAAAAAAGAATCATTAAAAACAATTTAAAAAAATTATTTTTTGCTTTTTGTAAGTGTTGGACGTAGCAGAATCCAGAGCACAGGACTCGGCCAAGTCAACTTATCGAGTCAAAATGACTCGGCTTGGGACTCGCTGAGTCCTGTAACTCTGGTTAGAACTTATTCATACATATTTATGTGGTCCTATGACTTTAACTTCAATAGGAGGATTCTTGTACTATGTTATTTTTATAGATGATTATTCTAGGAAAATTTGGATATATTTTTTGAAATGTAAAGAGTCTGATGAAGTCCTTATGAGGTTTAAGGAATTCAAAGCTCTAGTAGAAAATACGTTTGGGAAAAGAGTCAAAACTTTAAGATTAGATAATGGAGGAGAATATACCTCTGAGAACTTCAGAACCTTTTGTAATAATGTTGGATTAAGAGGGAGCTTAATATTCCTTATAACCCCCAACAAAATCAGGTGGCAGAAAGGAAAAATAGGACCATTGTAGAAGCAGCCAAAGCCATGATGCATGGTCAAAACCTTCATACCTTTTTTGTGGTTGAAGCCTCTAGAACTGCAGCCTATATCCAAAACAAATGTCCTCACTCCAATTTGAAAAACAAAACTCCTGAAAAAGCATTTTCAAGGATAAAACCTAATATTTTCCACTTAAGAATCTTTGGTTGTCATGTTTACATTCACATACCCAAAGAAAAGAGATCTAAACTACAACCCTTAGGCAAAAAAGGAATATTTTTAGGCTACAACGAAACATCTAAAGCCTAAAGGATTTATATTCTTGGACAAAAATCAATTATGTTAAGCAGGGATGTAATCTTTGAAAAAGATGCTGCATTCAAAAGATCCAAGGACATTCATGAGATGGACATTGAAGATCAAGAATCTCCTCAAAATATGGAAGAGGATCATGCTTCTGAGATTCAGAGGGAGACCCATGAACTTATGGAATATGTTAATCCAAATGATCCTATGGATCTAGCTGATAGGCCTAGAGACACTATTGTCAACCGGAAAAGACCTCCATGGGCAAAGAAAATGATACAAGAGGCTGAAAGTTTTACAACAACTAAAGGAACCTTCAGGGAAAGAAAAAGACCTCTTAGATACTCCGTTTATGTTGCCTTAATGAGTAAAATCATCAAGTCAAAACCTTCTAGCATTGAGGAAGCTTTGAAAAGATATTATGATAGAAGAATATCAATCTATTCTTAAGAATGTTGTTTGGGACATTGTTCCTAAACCAAAGGATAAATCAGTAGTTTCATCTAAATGGCTCGTCAAAATCACACATGCTGCAGATGGCAGTATTGGAAAATATAAAGCAAGATTTGTTGCCAGAGGCTTTTCTCAAAAGGAAGGGATTGTTTACAAGGAACCATTTGTTCTGGTTGCTCGATATACTTGTGTTAGGATTGTGATTACTATTGTTGAATCAAAAGGATGGAAGATTCACCAAATGGATGTAAAGATTGTTTTTCTTAATGGCATAATAGAAGAGGAAGTGTACTTGGAGCAACTTGAAGGATTTGTAATACACCTAAATGATTTTCATGTTTGCAAATTAAAGAAGGCATTGTATGGTCTTAAACGGGATCCTCGCGCCTCGAGAAGACTCTCTCATTAGTAAATGTAAACAAGATCTAGCATCTGAATTTAACATGAAGGATCTAGGTCCTTTACACTATTTCTTCAGTTTAGAAGTAAGGCAACAAGCTAATGGAATCACTTTAAATCAAGAATAATACACTATTGATATTCTGAAAAGATTTGGAATGATGGATTGTAAACCCATGGCTTCTCCCATGAAAACAAACTTACATTAGCTAAAAGAAGTTGCATCTAACTTAGACTTGGCAGATCCTACTCTCTACCAAAAGATAATTGGGTAATTGATGAACTTGGTCAACACTAGACTAGACATTTATTATGCAGTAAATGCACTCAGCCAGTTTATGTGCGAACCAAGATAGTTACATCTAGTTGTAGCAAAACACATTCTGAGACCCTTGTGTGGCACAATTGGATATGGTCTAAATTATAATAATGTAGATCTAAATCTACATGGATATACTGATTCAGATTGGGCTAGAAGTGTAGTTGATCGGAAAAGCACATCAGGGTGTTGTTTTAGCTTAGGTTCAACTACGATTTCCTAGTTTAGTAGGAAGCAATCTTCAGTTGCACAAAGTTCCACAGAAGTTGCGTACATTGCAACATCCATGGGAGCTCGAGAAGTTGTATGGCTAAGGAATCTTCTTGTAGGATTGTTTGGACAATCCTTGGATCTTACTATCATTCACTGTGACAACCAGAGTTGTATAAAGATTTCAGTGAATCCGATGTTCCATGACAGATCAAAGCATATATAAATTCCCTACCATTATGTTAGAGACATGGTGGAAAGGAATGTTATTCAGTTGAGATATGTTAGTACAAGTGAACAAACGATAGACATTCTCACCAAGTCTCTCTCCAAGAGAAAGGTTGAATACTTTCGAGGTAAGCTTGGTATGGTAGAAAATGTAACCTTATCTGAGATGGAGTCTCATCAATGTTGACTTGTTGTACTAATATATTTTAAAGATGCTTTTTGTGTAAACTCTTTTATTGTCATGTGTGTGAATCCATGACTTCATGGGCCCTTGTGAACATCATTGAGAGGTGACGATCTTTCAATGATGAGCACTTGTATTATTGGTTATTATTGTAAGATGACAATCTTATAATAATCACATTATCTCTTGAGTAATACCGAGAGAATGGTGGATATCATGAGACTTGATATCTACGGATAAGCCATGATGAATGATATTAC
This sequence comes from Chamaecyparis obtusa, assembly GCA_027943335.1. Taxonomy (NCBI): domain Eukaryota; kingdom Viridiplantae; phylum Streptophyta; class Pinopsida; order Cupressales; family Cupressaceae; genus Chamaecyparis; species Chamaecyparis obtusa. The sequence goes on along the minus strand of BSBK01000102.1, from coordinate 980,203 downwards.
TGAAATATTCATGGTGAATATTATGTGACTTAATATCTGTGGATATGCCATGAACTAATATCCTTATGGTAGGTATCATGTGACTTGATGCCAGAGCAAATGTCATAGTGATGGATATTACATTGTGAGTTTATGGTGAATATCATGTGTCATGATATTTGTGGACATGTCATTACTCCTAATATCACAGTGATGTGATATCTTTTTCTCTCATAATAAATGGATCTATTCTGAGTTTATGGTGAATATCATGTGTCATGATATTTGTGGACATGTCATTACTCCTAATATCACAGTGATGTGATATCTTTCTCTCTCACAATAAATGGATCTATTCTGTTAGAAATGCTCCTCCCTAGCTAACAGGGAGTGTTAAAGATATGTAGCTTCGGTCAGATTACTCTTACCGATTTAATCAAATGTATAAGTGGCCTATTGACCTTGAACATTTGATTTCCATCCTTTATCTTATACTAATCTGATTATTTGTAATAATACTATATTATGATTACAATTATGGTTATCGTAATATAATATTATTAATCCCTGCTATATATGATTAATTATCAGTGGAATAATCATCATTGATATATATATATATATATATATATATATATATATATGTATATATATATATATGTATATATATATATATGTATATATATATATATGTATATATATATATATGTATATATATATATATATATATATATATATATATATATATAATCATTCATGTTGAACTTGTTAATGATATCCCTGAGACTTAGTAATCGAACGACATTGTTAATGGTAACAATAAGACATCGATAACACACATATCTCACGTAGACATGACTCTTCATTGTCATATATATATGAAGTCGTTCGAAATACTTTGTAATGTACAAAAAGCATTAGTGCAGAGCAAAATTAGTATACAACAGATCAATTAACCTATCTCAGCGACATTGAACTACTACAGACTAATATTAATAAACATATCCCGATGATATTATTGTGAAGTACAAACAACCATATTTCCAGATTATCGAGCTGTGTAGAGCTCGATTTTGTTGATTATACACTCCTACATAACAAATTAAATTAAATTAAAATTACCTATCATCTAAATCTAATCAAAATTGACACTTTGGTCTTGGAGTTTCTCTATTTGATATGTGGTGCAGGTATCTTAATAAAGCCAAATCTAAACTTTTTAACTTGGGAAATAAATTCCTTTCTTTAGCTCGAAGAATCCAAGTTGCTAACAAAATTGTTCTTGTCACTTATGTTTACTATTCATCCTATTGGATGCCTTCCAACAAAGGATATAAAGACTTATTTAGAATTATTTGTCAATTTTTATGGACTAAATCGGATGAGAGCATGAGATTTATAACCACTTCGTGAACTCGTTATATTCTACCTAAGTGTAAGGAGGTCTAGGGTTATTAGATCCCAAAACCCAAGGGATTTGCATAGCGACTAAATGGATTATTAGAGTTGTCAAAGAGGAAGCACCTTAGAAAATTCTTGTTCTAAATAAAAGTAACCTTGCCTCAGTTAAAGACAAATGGCAAGTTGTGGGTTTGTTAGATAAAATACTTCATGCTCCTTCCTTACCTATTAAGGCATCACCTTCCCTCCAATCTATTTAGAAGGCTTGGCAAATATTTGTCATCTTTTAAGATGGAGAAATGTCTCTATTCAACATGGTTTCAACTTCTTCACTCCATCCATTTGGTGTAAATAAACATAATTTGCATCATGGGCAGCATTTGACCTTATGCTTTCCAAGTCAATCATTTTTTCTTTAAAAAAGGCATCAATAAGGTTGGAGATCTTTGGGATTTTAACACGCTGAATTGGTTACCATGACATCTTGTTAAATCACAATTTAATTAGAACAGCAAACATAAACCATTTGTGATCTTTGTGGCATCACTGGAGTTATTGGAATTATCTATGAAACTTTTTATTCCTATTCATTGCAGTTTTTCAAAGTTTGGTTGTGGTTATTGGTTTCTCCTTTTATGTTTTTTCACTTGAAAAGTATATACCTGTCTGCTTCCTATTCTGCCCATGAAATCTCACCTGAATACCAAATGGAATTGAAAATTCAATGAAATTTTGTGGGTAAAACCTTATCAAATCTGGAAATAAAGAATTAATGTTGAAGCCCAATTAATTACTTGGAAGATATTACATTGCAAGCTGCCTACTGGAGGCAGGTTGAGGTGTATTATAATTCAACCCATTAATTGTCCTTTTGGCCAGAAATAGGAAGAGATGAGACATACGTTTTAGAGATATCAGTTTATTAAGAAACTATGGAACTCTTCTTCATTACTTGCTAGCCATATTTGATCATAATCTTAATTGGAAAGAAGCATTACTTGGTATTGGGCTCCACAATAATGTTATTGTTGATGGGGTTCACCAGACTATCTCATTGCATTTATGGACTCCATTGTAAAGCAGTTTTTAATAACCACAAAGATCATCAGGAATCTGCAGTTCTAAAACTTTAGCATATTTTATTGTCTTACTTCTCTCTTCTCTCAACTGCAGGCAGATCACAAGGAAAGCTAAAAGATTGATCATCAAATTCAATGCATCAAATGTCAAGTACATTACTGTTCAGAAATAAGAAGATTTGTGTAGGTCATGAACTTAAGTTTCTCTTACAAAAATGACTATTATTTTATGCTCATTTGGTCATTTTATCCAGTTATTTTGGATGCTCTTTAATGCTCATTTACGCATGCATCTGGTAATTTTGCCTATTGCATTTCTTGGTCTGCTATTCTATTGCAAGAACTTGTGATGTTTAAAGTTTTTGACTGTTCTGCAATATATTTAAAGTCAGTTTTCCACTCTAAGCAGGTTGTAAACTTTTGACAGTCTATATGACTGTCTTTTTGTAATTATTATTGCATTATTAAATTTTAAAAAGGGGGGGAGGGGGTTATTTTCACCTTGAAAGCTTCAGTATCCAAAAATAACTTTTACTCAAGGACACCATTCTTGAAGGAATCAAAGAAAACTTTTCAAAAAGAAGAATTGCATGCTCAACACCAAAAGAGCTTACCACCTAGGACAAGTAGAGAAGAAGAAACCAAGAATGAGCTCAAAGGGAAGAATTTGTGCTTCCATTGCAAGGAATCTTAGTGACCAAGTCACAAATGTCTTGGCAAGGGAAAAATACATTATATTGAGGTACTTTCTGATGAGAGAGAAGAAACACGAGAACTTAAGGGATAAAAAAGGGGTGCAAATCCCTTGACTCCTAGAATCACTAATTTATTTCTTCCATAAAACAAATTCAAAGAACAATGACTTCAAAACATGACACACAACTTTCTTCATTACTCATTATAAAATTCTTCATTTTATGATGTTAATCTTTGTTTTAAAATCTCAAAATACAGTATTCTACTAAAAACTGAAAGGTTTAAGTTTGAATAAATTTTTGATTTTAGTGTTCCATAAAATAAGCTTTGTATGTTAATACTGCTGTTCATCAGCTTTTCCAATGTACCATTCATTTTAAATGCCAGACATGAGGACATCTGCAATATTATAGAATGCATATTACAGAATTTTATTTTTCACAACATACATCATATTGGGGCAGTGATGAGAAAGTTAAGGAAAAGAACATGACAAAAATTCAACAAAACCCAAGCATCTGCATGTAGCATGATGCTATTAAACCATCCTAAAAGAAGATAAAACTATACATGACACTTTGCAACTTTACAAAGGGATTCAAGTGTCAAAAACAGCCAAAAAGGCTACTTTGTGAGAACCTATCACACCAGTTTAAAGTCAAATCTCTAATGTAAATCATTGCAAAAATGCAACTCCAACATCGCAAAATAGAAACAACAGTCAAAAGAAAACATCTGATTCCCAAACTAAAATTAATCTTCAACGCTTGAACCGAGGAATCTGCATCAATCCAGTAATAAGAATGGTGAAGTATAAGCATTAAATATTTCTTACAATATCTTTAAACAAAATTGAGGCAATACATGAAAGTGAATTTTCTTTCCCGATTGATCTACGAAGGTATTGAAATCAACAAACATATCATTTCTCTATGCATGCTAATTAAATAAGCACCATAGTCTCAAAGGACGAAGTGACCTCGTTTCAATTTTCAGTGCCAAGCTTTAGAGCATATTGAACGAGCATATAAAAAAATGTGAATATGTAAACATTAAATGTTCCCTTAAATGCCTTTAAATAAAAATGAGGACTGCATGAAAGCAAATTTGCTTTAGCAATTAATGTAGGAGGGCATTGAAATGGACAAGGGAGTTAAATCAACAGTACAATGTTTCCAGTGTAAGATGAAATTACAGTGATACGGCAATAGTGATTAAAACATGGTTTATTGTAATGTAATTGGTGTTGATCAAATAGTTGAAACCCAATAAATCTCATCAGCAACATAGATTTATACATTCTACAAAAAGGATATGGTCATCTCATTAAATGTCTTATCTGTCACCAAGAAACCTAGAAAAGCACCATAGTCTTATTTACACTTGACTTCTCATACCACACTTTCCACAAATGGCCTAAAACACCAATAACAAAGAAGGGAATAGAGTATTCCATGCCTAAGATGCCAAGAGGAGCACAATAATAGAAGCAATTGGAGAAAAGGATAGAAATATGAATTTCCAAACGCTGGAGGAAAGAATACAAAACACAAAGCAAGAAAGAAGCCAAAGAACAGAATAAGGATAAATATAAAAAGAAGATATATATCACAAAGAAGGGGACTAGGAAGGAGAGAAGAATAGAAAAAGAAAGCATCTGATGAAAAGAATGAAGAAGAATCTAAAAAAAGGTGCAGAAAAGAATGTGAAAAAGATAACAGGAAAGAATCTTATGACGATCACAATGATGAATTTGAAGAAGCTTGTGAGGGGAGATTGTGCCTTTCATCTACTCAAGATCTAAATAAGCAAGTTGAAGACATGGTTGAATAATCCAAGGACAAAAGAAAATAGAAGCCAAGAAGGTGGTTACATATAGACATCACCATGAGAGCCACAACAATCGAGGAGGCATAGCGTAGAGCATATAAAGAACCACGACTAGGGGGTATACTTGGAATCAAAGATATAAACACTATGGATATGCTTGGTATCAGAAAACAATGACGATTAACCTACATTGAATCAATGAAGCAATGGATACAGCCTACAGAGGCGAAGAGTGTCTCTGATGGGCAACCATAATTACAAAATTCATGATTCAATTGCAATAAATCCCAGATCTGCTAGAACCCTAATTTTTTCAATTTAAAGTAACCATATTTTCATTAACTTAGTCAATGATTTTGACCCAAAAAAATGTGAATATATCCGATTTTTGGGTATGTTTGGCAATTTTTATCACTGTATATGCAAATTTTCTCTTTTTTTTCAGAAACCCTAACACTTATCTAACCCAACTATTCTGCTGTGATTTTAAAAAACCTTTACCATAACCAAGTTTTTTCTTGATCATATAGTGAATAATAAAAAAAACATTACTTTTAGTTTCTCAATTTTTTTCCCAAGAAATACATTTCCTACTATGAGGAAATTAATAGCAAATAAGGTAATAGGTTGTCCATGCCCAAGACAACAAGAGGGGCAGTGCAATAGAGTCCCTACAAAAAAAGGGTAAAAGACTAAAAGTACAAGCATTTGCATCTTGAAGCAAAAGCACACAAAGCTAGAATTAAAAGGGTTTTTGATAATTAATTGTTTTGTGTCTCCAGATTGTTAGCTTAATACAATGTTCGGTCAGAGTGTTAATTGTTAAGCAGCTGGTATATATCCGGTGCCTCAAACTGTTATGTAGTTGGTATAACTGTTATAGCTGTTTTAACTGTTCTTTGGATTTATCAATCAACCTTCATCAAATATAATCAATGAAGTATTGACCACTGCCCTCACATTTGCTATCACAGCAGGTGTTATTAGCAATGGAATAGTCTCACCATCAGGTGCAAAATCATGGCACTTCACCTATTGTCAGCATTGGGGTTATGAGAAGTGTTACATGAGGACGCGTTTTGACCCCTAGACCCCCGCATTCCTGGGATGGGGACATCCCCGAGACAGGGGTACGAGGATGGGGCATCCCCACTCCGCCAACTGAGCACCACCTAGTCACTACTGAAAGATGGTACGACACGGTGTCCCTAGAACGGCGTGGGGACACCAAAGCACCCCTCAACCATTCCAAGGGTGTTTGCACAATCCCTAGTGGCAAACGGCGTATTAAGTGGATTTGCACCCATGAACATTAAAAGTGTTGCATTTCAAAGGGATTTCAAACACATCAATTTTAGGTAAAAAATGATGGGGAAATCGCATCAAATCAAGTTGATATTTTTATACCCACTTTACTGAGTTCTGTAATGTCCCCGTTTTTCAGGCTTTTGGGATTAGCTTGGTTTCGCGACCCTCGCAAGCTAATCAGGTGATCAGAGGGGGTCAGATGTTAGAGCCAGTGTTGGGATTCCATTATGAGGATTTAGTTTATCAGGTCTGCTCTTCATTCGGGTAAATTCAGTCGACTTACTATTTTTAGTAAGTGGTATTTTGGGTATGGCCAGGATTAGCAGATGTTAAAACTTCTTAAAAATATAGGAAGTAATTAAACAAAATTTGCCTTAATTTAATATTAAAATTTTCTTGACAAAATTGACAAGAAGTATGGAGAATAATACCCGGTTTAATATGGAGATCTCCTTCCTTGAATTCGCCTTCAAGTCCACCTATGATCAGCTGGTGCCTTAGTGTATTGTCCTCTATTATTCTGCTCCAAATATGCGAATTATACCTGCCACAATATGCGATTTACTTCTGCTGTATAGTGCGAACTGAATTGAATATATTGTCTTGGATATCCTTTTGCAGTTCGCACTATCCTTTCATTTATACCTTTACCAAGTGTATCACCAAAAGACATAACTGTTCAGCATGTACAGCCGACCTAGTCACCTATGCATAACAATTTATTCAAGTCAATTTCCTTCCAATATTTAAAGTGCAATCAAGTCGTCCTTCTTTAGGACTTAATTAATTCTTTATTAATATGTCATGTATGTTGGATGTAATAATAAATAATATTTATTTATTATTACATCCAAAATACATGATATTATTTTCCCGAGTAGACCACATATATCAACAGCAGAGTGTCTACATGGAGTGTCAAATGTTTCAAGTTCGAGCTTCAGGGAATCTCCAGTTTGAGAGACTTACTATTTATAGTAAGTCTATTTTTCGCAGTTGGCTATTTTTGGCAGTGGGTTATTTTCAACAGGGCAGTTGGCGTTTGGGTTCTGGTGTCAGAAATAGGTTTGCTTCAATTGGCAGAATTCGGTGGCTTTGCTTTTAAAGTTATCGTTATTAAATTAAAGTATTTTAATTTAATAACTTAAGTACTTTATAACTTTATTGTTATAAAATGAAATTATTATTTTAAAGCCTTTTATATTAAAAATGTGAAATTGTGCTTTTTCCGAAAAAGCTATAAGTACAACTCGAAAAAGCACTTTCATTCACCCATTGTTGGTTTGATAAATTGCTTATGTGAGAATTCTGCTTGGCTTGGAAAAGCTAGCATTTCTGGAGCTTGGTCTTCATTTTTGGAGAGAGTTCTTCTGAGATTTGTCGAGTTTGGTCTTCTTCCAGGAGAGAGCTCGTTCTGATACTGAATTAAATCCAGTGCTGAGGTATACTAGACTCTGGTGAAGAGTTTTTTAATTCTACAGGCAAAATTGAATTGTTCTCAAAGAATTCAATTTGTCTTGCTGAGGTTCTGAGAATTAATTGGGAAATTTGTTGTTTACTGTTTTGTTGAAGCTATAATTATTAAATTGGTAGCTGAGTTTATTAAAAGACCAGTACATGGCTGTTGCTGGGTGTCGTACATCATTGTCTGACTCCTGTGTCTGGTTTTGTACTATTCTACACTCCACGGTAGGCTATTTGGTGTTGTAGTCAAGCTGTGTGGGGTTAAGGAGACTGCAATACCCATATACAGCTCACACGAAATGCCAAGAGGACAGGTTCAAGCTGCCCAGGGTCCGTTTTCTTCTACTGGCAGGTCACGTTTTGATCCACCACTGCTCACATGACTGGAGAACACGGCCGATTTAATACTTCTGCTCGAGCCACCAACACAGCAAGCCAATCACGTGTTATTACATCTTGCTGTGACTATACAGGGCTGGAGTTTAGGCGTTTGGGAATTGTGGCATGTTTTTTGAAAGACATTACAAATTAGAATCATTTTCGGATTGCCATGTGCCTTTGATTTCTATATTAATTAAATGCTTATATATTCTGTTTGAAATGAGAAATAAGAATCAATTAAATTATCAAGGAATATCAATTTGTCTTGGTTGGATTATATTGAATTTGTGGAAGTTGAATTTAATTGCAAATTAAAAGTATTTCTGAACAAGTGTTTGCAAAAATCATAAATTCGAATTAGTAGTTTAAGAAGAGCCAGCCTGGGTTCTTCACAGTGGTATCAGAGCAAAGATCTTGCCATCCTGTAAGGGTATGAGAATAAATAATGGCAGATAGATTTGTGCCAGGTGTGCACTATACCCACAGGGGTAGAAATTCACCATCTCCTGAAGGTAGTGAACAGGGCCCACGAAATGAACAAGCAGAGAACAAGAATGATACCGAAAATGATGTTGGCAGGGAGGCCAGAGATGCCTTTAGGAACATAGCAGATGGCTAGCATCATGTTGCAAATGTATTGCAACAACTTTAAGACACTCTACAGCGCATCGCATTACCAGGTGATCGTGCTAGAGGTAGAGGTGCGAGGAGTTTCAGTTACATCACACTGGTCACGAGCAAATAACAGGCGTGATTATAAAGATGACCGTACAGGTATTTATGATAGGCCTCTTCGTCCTACCTTCTTGAGGCCTGAGCTAGATGCAGTTAGTATAGAGACACAACCGACACCATTCGTTGATGACATGGTGGCATAGATTCGCAGAGTGGAATGCTCTTCCAAAAGCAATTAAGAGGAATTTTAATTTTGTTAGGTACTTGATACAGAAGGGAGAGCATTCCAGAGGCTCTTCTCAGGAGGATGGGGCTATGACAGACTTGCTTGAGGACAGTTGCATTGAGTCTCATCATATCCATGAGACAGCAGCTCGTGATCAGGATAATGCTGATGTCATGATAGCCACCAGTGATGGCAGCCCTACATCAACTGGTAGCAATGAAATTACTAACGATATACTTTCTGATTTTTATGATAGCAGTCCTATGTGTGAGCTTATTGATGATGTTGATGACAGGGCAAGTGTAGGGGATGTTGTGGACGCCAACGATGTTATCTATGAGGATGATTCATGCTGCAGCGAGTCTGGTATATCATATAAGATATTGGATGATGACTCGGAGTGGTTATCGGATGATGATAGGTCCCAAGATCATAATTTACAGGGACTTATTGCAAATAGGGAGGATTTACAGAGGCATGAGTCAATTCAAATAGAGCAGATTACACATCATGTCTCTCAGAGTTCACCGTATTATGGCTCAGATCAGCAGACGGATGTTGTTCATTTTGTGAACAATCCTTTATTTGAGGTGGATGTTGTTATGACTTATGACAACCTACTATTTGAGCTTAGTGATGATCCCTTACAGGTGTTGCACGATGATGATGATGAAGTTTGGGATCTGATTTGTACACCTGATCATCAAGTAGATTACACAGGAGGCCAGCCGGGCCTAGATGGACAGTTTACCGAAGTGTACATGGTGAGGAGTGCTTATGGCTTTACATTCGATCCTCACATTCAGGATATCTATCAGTCACACAGTTCTTCAGTGCATTCTTTTGATGACTGGTATGATGATTTGGTTAGTTCGAAGATTGGGAGTAAGTCCAGTCTGTTGGTTGAGTTACTCCCGTGTGAGTTTCTCTCGGTTGAGTTTCTCCCATGAGGTGATTATGTTGCAGCATCATTAGTTCGGGTGTTGAGTGTAGATTTCCAGTTACTGATGGTGGTACTGTTGATGTTGTTGGCTTCTTCACAGGAGTATGAGGTTGATCGGGACATTACTCATGACCATCCTTGGGATCCGGGCGGATGGTGATGTTGCTTGTTTTTCCTGATTGCTTGAGGACAAGCAAGCTTGGGAAGGGAGGACTGTAATGTCCCCGTTTTTCAGGCTTTTGGGATTAGCTTGGTTTGGCTAGCCTCGCAAGCTAATCAGGTGATAAGAGGGGGTCAGATGTCCGAGCTAGTGTTGGGATTCTATTATGGGGATTCAGTTTATCAGGTCTGCTCTTCGTTCGAGATAAACAATTCTAGTAGAGTCCTTACCCTCAAAAATGAACTCAGTCAAATGAAGATGAACCAAGGAGAGACTATTACTTCATATTTTATGAGAATAACTGATTTGAGAAATCAACTCTCCACAATTGGTCATGACTATGATAGTAAGGAATTATCAATGATAGCCCTAAACGGACTACCTATCTCTCGGGAATCATTCATTCAAGGTATCGACACTCGACCTAAATATGGTCATCTTGGGATGAAGTGCCCTGATAGAACAGAACCTCAAGCCTCCTTTGTTGAGGTTAAAACTATGGATACAAATTAAGAGAAACTTGTATTTTACTCCGCCCTATCTAGTCAAGTTACAAATTGCAAGAACACCTGGGTGATAGACTGTGATCAGCCTAAGTTGGCTCTCTTTGGATATCCGAATCAATATACTAAATTTGATATAATTTGCAAATTGTCATACTCAAATGGTTGGATCATTAAAACAACAATATCATAATTTTCTCTACTTCCAATTATGACTTACAAACAACGAATTCTGAGAGTATATTCTATCAACTTAAAATATTCCATACATATCAAATAACCCTTGCATATTAATTTCCAACAACAATTGTTCTTCTAAACCTCTAAAAAATTCAATGACAGTAACTCACTTAATAAATCCAAAGCACCTAAACAATCGCTGAAGTATATTATAGCTGTAATCACAGTTTGTAATGAAATTGCCACCTGGAACTTCATACATGTGACTGTCCCAAACACTGCACGCTGATCCTGTCATAAACACGTGCCCAGAATGAATGAACACCTAACGGCAGGTGTCAAGGAAGAATGCTGTATTCAGAGATTGGTACAGCCTTCCAGTAATACCCTCACGTGTGCCCAGATTCAATGTGAATCTGAAGAATTGCATACAGTTCAACAACCAGCCAACACGTGACTGTCTTAATGCTATTCGCCAGCAGCAACCAAGCTATACCCCACGTTAATGCCTCTCAACAGTAAATGAGATCGCAATGCAAAAGATTTCAATCACTTGATACAAATCGGTAGACGTATTGGATTAGACTTACAATGCTTGAAGAATTAAAGCCAGCCGCCAAGAACTATCTTCAATTTCTTAAATCAATTTATCCCTTCTCACAAATCACCAGCATTCAACTTCTAGAATTGAAAACTTCAATCAATTCAATATACCTCAGCATTGAATTGATATTTAGAATTAAACAGTTGTGAAATTCACCATCACAGGCAATGGCTCAAATCACCAGAAAGAGGAATCCGTCCTCGAAACCCTAGCCAGGGCAATTCTTCACAAACTTCAATAAAATAATGATTGCATAATGAATGAATGAAAGTGCCTTTTCGAGCAAAATATATAGCTTTTTCGAAAAAGCACATTTTTTAATATTTCACTTAATTGGCTTTATTAAATACTCCCACTTTATAATGTAATATTATAAAGTTAAAAGTTATTAAATTAAACCAAAATAATTTAATTTAATAACATCATTTAAACTTCAAAGCCACTGCACTGACAGAGTGCAATCAAGAAATTCTGGCAAAGCACCAGGACCAACTGCCCAGCCGAGAATAGACACTGCCCTGCTAGAAATAGCCACTGCTAAAAATAGACTTACTAAAAATAGTAAGTCACACAAACTGGAAATTCTCTAAAACTCAATCTTGAAATGTCTGACGTTCCGTGCAAACACCCTGCCAATCCTAGCCATACTAGAAACCCCACTTACTAAAAATAGTAAGTTGGCCAAAATGACCCGAACGAAGAGCAGAACTGATAATCTGAATCTCCAGACTGGAATCCCAACGCTAGCTCCAAAATCTGACCCCCTCTGAACACCCGATTAAATTGCGAGGGTCGCCAAACCAAGCTAATCCCGAAGTCTGAAAAACGGGGACATTATAGTCCTCCCTTCCCAAGATTGCTTGTCCTCAAGCAATTAGGAAAAACAAGCAACATCACAATCCACCCGGATCCCAAGGATGGTCACAAGTAATGTCGCGATCCGCACTAAACTCCTGTGAAGAAAGAACCAACATCAACCAAACACACACCACTGAAAACAATAGTTGTAAACCAACTGTAGATGCCGATACTGAAAACAACCCAACGGAACTCAACCCATTTGCAATAACAACTCCGTCAAAATATGAGTCCCTGTCGATCCAGTACTCACACCCAACTGCACTAAGGAAACAACAGTGACCAAATGTGCCAGGATCACTGTTATCAACTCTGTCACCTGATAAGCAGTCCTGAGTGTGTGGACACTGCAAGTAATCTAACTTGCAACTGCCAAAACCATCTGCAAGCGATGGTGCTAATCCATCCCATGATGGATGGTAGGACACCGGAGCCAACTTACCCTTGTGTGAGAACAAATCTCCCACCTGAGGGTCAAAAGAAAAATGATGAGCATACCCCACTGTAAAATGCCGGTCAAAAACCCCAATCTTCGACACTGGCTCACCATTACCGAACTGGGAATCAAAAGATGGCTCCAATCTCTGACTCCGCATAACTGTAGGCTGGGGAGGACCTTGCGCAATCCTCTCAACAAACCCAACCTCGAAATCTCTGTGGGGAAGCATAGTAGAAGGAGTCTCTACAATCTTCCCAGCCAACCTCCGAATAGCACAAGAGCCTCGGATGAGGATACCCTCAGACACTCCATAAGAGTCTTGTTGTACATCTACACTCTCCAGCAAATACTCCATAAAAGATTCAATGCAGCAGAAATTATATGTGGAAGCGTCAACATACTCCCCCGCAATCCACAGTTGATCCCTCTGTAAATGTGGCACAGCCAACTGCACCACATTGTCAACTTTGTGAGAAAGATCAACCTAAGTACTCGACTCCACTGGTACTCCAACCTCATCCGTACTAAGTGCTCCCATATCCTGAACATGTGTGTTTGCCACAACATCATGTTCCTCGATACCAACTGTAGGAGCAAACTCACCACCAACCACCTCAATAAACAATCGAACTGGATCTGGGGCTAGTGTGGACCGCAAATGCTCCAACTCCACGGTCACCTCCTCTAACTGAAACTGCGACTCCTGAAGATTCTGTTGAGTGTCCTCCAAAGCCTCAGTAGTCGCTGTGAGCTCCTGGGTAAGCTCACTCACCTCCTCCCGATCCAACAGTGCCTCATAAGCTGTACTCCCCCACTCAACTAGGTGATCTCGATCGGCTACCATCTATAAGTAATCATGTCTCAAAATCCTGATAGCTTCACGCAAAGCATGAATCTCTGTCAATGAAAGATAGCCACCGCTGGACTCATCTGTCATAGGAGCACCCCAACTATTAACAGCCAACAACTGACGAGCGGCATCAAAATGCTCAAGTGTAGAAGTAATATCTCTCTCACCCACACGCAACTGGCTAGTCACATGATGACTCTGCACAACGGGCCTCCTATGAACAACCTCAAATGCGCTGTCCACACTATGAGGAAGCTGTATCCAACAAACTTCCGTCGAAATCACACTCTTTATGTACTTACATCTGAGTACACCTCTACACTCTGAGGACAAGCATCAAACATGTCCTCATCAAACCCTGAGGAAGCCACTGCTGTGTCTGACTCAACACCATCTCCAACTACCTCGTCCTCTGCAGCCATCTAACAATCCAGATCCTGAGACACATCCCCATGAGTCACTGATGGAGTAACCCTCTCTCTAGACATGGGAGCCTTGGCTGTAACAAACTCCTGCCACTCAAAAGCTTCCCTGTCCTCATCTGTGGGTTCCGGTAACACCGAATCTTGGAACCCCCCTCCACCAAATGACAACATTGAATCTATGCCCAAAGTCAGATATAGAAAGCCAGAAATACTACAACACGCATCATCCTCACTCTCACTATTGGAGATATCTGCAATGCTAGTGTACACATCTTGTAACTGCATCTCCTCTACTAACTCTGGCTGCAAACACAACTCAATGTCGACATGTGGATAGACTATACTGTAGCATGGAATTACGTCTGACAAATCATCTGCAACACTCCCATCCTGAGTGTCATCACTAGAAAGCTCCATGCTCGCATCCTCAACACAAGAATAAACTAATGTCTCCTGTGCTGATCCCATACTGCGACTGCTATCAAATATCTCTGAACTGTCAGAGCTCATATGCTCCTCGCAGTCATCACCCAACAACTCACAGAGGGTGTCATCTCCCATGCAACACACAGCATCCTCGAAAGTATCATCAGATGTGTCAGCTCCTACATCTACTGAAACCTCAACTGCTGACAGGTGACTCTGCACACATGACTCCATGTCAGGCTGTGCACCAATAATGCTGGAGCTCGAACTATCATCAACTGACCCCGCTGTAATGCCCAAATCTCCAACCTCACCACTGGGAGACTCCGTACATGCCTCAATCTCAACTAAGGAAGCAACTGCCTCTTGAACTAGAGCAACACTACTACAGCTGACATAAACATCTCCAATGATAATTCCCTCCACAGAAGAATTTGACTGCTCAGTAATAACTGCAACATCAACTGACTCTGTACAATCTATAGTGACTGCTCTGGAAGCCTCAACCTGGTGATGCTCAGCTCTGCTGTCAACCAATGGCCTTGAAACATCCACTGGTTCCGATGCAATAAATCCATCATCAGCACTACGAATGGGAATAGCAGGTGCTAAACTCGATGTAAGGATATCAGCATCATCGATTACCGTCAGAGAAAACTCCAGTCTTCTCCCCTGCAAACTAGGTGTCGGCCTTGTAAAGGCGGAGACCATATATCTCGCTGCCCTATCTACTGTAGCTGGATCCGACAACCTCTCTGCCAATCTCTGTTGATGCAATCTAAGTCTCTCAACGCTTTCTGCTAAAGCATTTAAATCCACTCTATTTCCTTTACTGCTATGACGACTTCCAGAACTAGATCTCTTGTATTTATCCATAGCTAGAAAATAGAAGTGTTGAACACTTTAAAATAACTTCTAAATTAAAATGAGTCCAGACCCCACAGGATGGCAGGAAAATAGCTCTAATACAATTGTGATGAGCCTAAGTTGGCTCTCTCTGAATATCTGAATCAATATACTAAATTTGATATAATTTGCAAATTGCCATACTCAAATGGTTGGATCATTAAAACAACAATATCATAATTTTCTCTACTTCCAATTATGACTTACAAACAACGAATTCTGAGAGTATATTCTATCAACTTAAAATATTCCATACATATCAAATAACCCTTGCATATTAATTTCCAACAACAATTGTTCTTCTAAACCTCTAAAAAATTCAATGACAGTAACTCAATAAATCCAAAGCACCTGAACAATCGCTAAAGTATATTACAGCTGTAATCACAGTTTGTAATGAAACCGCCACCTAGAACTTCATACATGTGACTGTCTCAAACACTACACGCTGATCCTATCATAAACAAGTGCCCAAAATGAATGAACACCTAACGGTAGGTGTCAAGGAAGAACGTTGTATTCAGAGATTGTGCGGCCTTCTAGTAATACCCTCATGTGTGCCAGATTCAATGTGAATCTCAAGAATTGCATACAGTTCAACAACCAGCCAACATGTGACTGTCTTAATGCTATTCGCCAGCAGCAACCAAGCGATACCCCACGTTAATGCCTCTCAACAGTAAATGAGATCGCAATGCAAAAGATTTCAATCACTTGATACAAATCGGTAGACGTATTGGATTAGACTTACAATGCTTGAAGAATTAAAGTCAGCCGCCAAGAACTATCTTCAATTTCTTAAATCGATTTATCCCTTCTCACAAATCACCAGCATTCAACTTCCAAAATTGAAAACTTCAATCAATTCAATATACCTCAGCATTGAATTGATATTCAGAATTAAACAGTTGTGAAATTCACCATCATAGGCAATAGCTCAAATCACCAGAAAGAAGAATCCGTCCTCGAAACCCTAGCCAGGGCAATTCTTCACAAACTTCAATAAAATAATGATTGCATAATGAATGAATGAAAGTGCTTTTTCGAGCAAAATATATAGCTTTTTTGAAAAAGCACATTTTTTAATATTTCACTTAATTGGCTTTATTAAATACTCCCACTTTATAATATAATATTATAAAGTTAAAAGTTATTAAATTAAACCAAAATAATTTAATTTAATAACATCATTTAAACTTCAAAGCCACTGCACTGACAGAGTGCAATCAAGAAATTCTGGCAAAGCACCAGGACCAACTACCCAACCGAGAATAGACACTGCCTTGCCAGAAATAGCCACTGCTAAAAATAGACTTACTAAAAACAGTAAGTCACACAAACTGGAAATTCTCTAAAACTCAATCCTGAGATGTCTGACGCTTCGTGCAGACACCCTGCCAATCTTGGCCATACCAGAAACCCCACTTACTAAAAATAGTAAGTTGGCCAAAATGACCCAAACGAAGAGCAGAACTGATAATTTGAATCTCCAGACTGGAATCCCAACGCTGGCTCCACAATCTGACCCCCTCTGAATGCTCGATTAACTTGCGAGGGTCGCCAAACCAAGCTAATCCCGAAGTCTGAAAAACGGGGACATTACATAGACAGTGGGGTGTCTAGACACATAACAGGATTCAGAGATCACTTAGAAATCCTTGAGGAAACTACTGATGAGGAAGTAACTATTGGAGACAACACTGACTATCTAGTTAAAGGAATTGGGTCCTATACAATTGAACTCAAATCTAGAGTATCTCTCCAACTCATAGGAATTCTATATGTACCTAGGATCAAAAGAAACCTAGTTTCTATCTCAGCTCTTGAAGACAAAGGTTACAGGATCACATTTATGGAAGGAAAAGTATTAGCCTAGCCCAAGAACTCTACAATTAAAAATGCTCATACTATTGGTATAAGACAGGGGTGTCTTTATAAACTATCTACTTCTTCTCAAGCCCTAATTCGTGAATCAGCAAATGAGAATGAAATTTGGCATAGAAAACTAGGGCATTATCACTTTCGTGGTTTACCCAGTTTAGAGAAAATGGTCACTGGTCTGCCAAAACTCAGAACTGAACATGTAGGGACTTGCAAAGGTTGTGCATTAGGGAAGACTATCAAAAGCACTTTTCATAATGGCGAAAGAAAATCTAAAGAAGTATTAGAACTTATTCACTCTAATTTGTGTGGACCTATGTCTACTCTTTCCATTGGAGGATTCCTATATTACATCATCTTTGTAGATGACTACTCTAGGAAAACATGGATATATTTTCTTAAGTGTAAAGAGTCTGAAGAAATTATCTTAAAGTTTAAAGAATTTAAAGCTCTACTAGAAAATGTATTCGGAAAGAGTATTAAAACATTAAGAACTGACAATGGGAAGGAATACATTTCAGAAACCTTTCAGAATTTTTGTAAAACTACTGGGATTAAGAGGGAGTACACTGTTCCTTACAACCCTCAACAAAACGGTGTTGCAGAAAGGTAGAACAGAACTATTGTTGAATGTGTTAAAGCTATGATGCATTATCAAAATCTAGAAACTCATCTTTGGGCAAAAGCTTCTAATATTGCTGTATAAATTCAAAATAAATGTCCTCATTCTCATTTAGAAAGCAAGACTCCTGAAGTATTCACTGGAACTAAACCTATAATAAGTCATCTTAGGATATTTGGATGTCCCGCCTATATTCATATTCCTAAAGAGAAAAGAAACAAGTTAGAACACTTTGGGAAGAAAGGGATCCTAGTTGGATATAGTGAAACATCCAAAGCATATAGAATTTACATTCCAGGGCAAATAAATATTGAACTAAGAAGGGATGTGATCTTCGAGGAAAATATTGCATTAAAAAGATCCAAAGATGAAACTGAGATGAATGACGACAGTCAAGAAGATCTCTCTCTTGATATTGAGAGGGAGATGCAAGAAATCACCAAGGACAACGATTTCAGTGATCACATGGATACTACTGAAGAAATCAAAACAAACAAGAAAAGACCACTATGGGCCAGAAAGATGATTGAGGAAGCAGGGAAATATGCAGCTCCTTCTGGTACATCCAGGGAAAGCAAAAGACTAAATAGATTTTCTAGCTATGTTGCACTAGTGAGTGAATTAATAAAATTAGAACCTTCTAATGTTGAGGAAGCTCTTCAACATCTTACTTGGAAGGATGCCATGACAGAAGAATACAATTCTATCTTTAAGAATGATGTTTGGGATATTATGCCCAGAACCAAAAATATATCAATGGTTTCTTCCAAGTGGTTATTCAAAATCAAACATGCAGCAGATGGAAGTATAGAAAAATGCAAAGCAAGGTTTGTTGCCAGAGGCTTTTCTCAGAAAGAAGGCATCAACTATGAAGAAACATTTGCTTTAGTTGCCAGATATACCTCTATCTAAACTGTAATTGCCATTGCAGCATCTAAAGGATGGAAAATACATCAGATGGATGTAAAGACTGCTTTCTTGAATGGGGTCATTGAAGAGGAAGTATATTTAGAGCAACCTGAAGGATTCATAATTCACCATAAACAGTTACATGTCTCCAAACTAAAGAAAGCATTATATGGTCTCAAACAAGCTCCCAGAGCTTGGTATGAAAGGATCGACCAATACCTATCAAAACTCAACTTTTCAAAAAATGATGTAGACCCAAATCTCTACTTCAAAATAATAGATGGAGACATGTTGATTCTGATTCTTTATGTTGATGATTTATTGATCACAGGAGAAGAGCACCTCATCATCAAATGTAAACAAGACTTGGCATCCAAATTTGATATGAAAGACTTGGGAATTCTTCATTACTTTCTCGGATTGGAAGTGCGGCAACATAAGAATAACATATTTTTTAATCAAGGAAAGTACACGATGCTCATCCTTAAGAGATTTGGAATGATGGACTGCAAGCCTATGTCTACTCCAATGGAGACAAACCTTCTCAAACTCAAGGAAGCAGCTAAGGACTCGGAGCCGTAAGACCCTACTCTTTACAGACAGATAATTGGGTCCTTGATGTACTTAGTAAACACTAGACCTGATATTTGCTATGAAGTGAATGCACTTAGCCAGTTCATGAGTGAACCAAAGAAAATACACCTAGTAGCGGCTAAGCACATCCTCAGATATCTTCGAGGCACAATTAGATATGGGCTGAGATACAAAGATGTGGATGTTGCTTCAGTTTAGGTTCAGCTATGATCTCTTGGTTCAGCAGAAAGCAATCCTCAGTAGCTAAGAGTTCCACTGAAGTAGAATATATTGCAGCATCGATGGAACACGAGAAGCAGTTTGGTTGAGAAAACTTCTAGTTGGATTGTTTGGACAATCACTAAATCCAACCATTGTTCATTGTGACAATCAGAGTTGCATTAAACTATCCTTTAATCCAGTGTTCCACAACAGGTCCAAACATATTGAGATACCTTAGCACTACATTAGAGACATGTTAGAAAAGAATGTGGTGGAGTTGAAATATGTTAGTACAGATGAACAGTCAGCAGATATTCTCACCAAACCTCTTGCAAAGAATAAGGTAGAATACTTCAGAGCTAAACTTGGTATGATTGTAATTTCTGAGAATGAGTCTCAGTATCTTTGATCATTGTACAAATCAAATATTTCTTTCCTATCATGAGTGTTATTTCATGAATTTTATATATATATGTGTGTGTGTGTGTGTGTGCGCGCATCATCAAGAAGTGACGACTCCTTAATGATTGCATTTGTATATCTGACAATTATCGAAAGGTGACGATCTTATGATAACTTGTTTTTGTCATGATGGATATTTTGATATCTAAGAAGATCGTGATAATAATATCTCTATGAAAGGTGTACATTTACTTTCATTAAGAGATATGAGTACTTGGTGAATATCATTGAGTTGATATTAGCAGGCCATTACTCTGATATTATGAGATAAAATCATTTATAATATTACTTTGAGGTAATAACTTATTCATATTATGTATGAATCTTTTCATAGAACATCTTCCCTAGTTAAGAGGGAGTGTTAATGTTATAGCATCGGTTAGTAAATTAATCAATTAAGATTCATCTCTAAATAAATGATTAAGTGCATTTGTTATATATAAGTAAGTTACATATATGAGACTTAATTATATATATATATATATATATATATATATATATATATATATATATATATATATATATATATATATATATATATATATATATATATATATATATATACGATGACAATTCTTAATATATTAATCGAGTTATTGACCGATGATCAAATATTCATTTGGAGATCACGATATTCATCGTGCGGCATGTATTATGGTATTGTAACATAGTGTTACGATACATAACATGCACCGTAACACAATCGTGTTACGATACGAAATACGTACCATAACACTTGGGTGTTACGATACGTATTATGTATTGTAACTTAGTTATTATCACAGCAAACAAACTTCAGTGATTATCATGTGCCGCCAAGTATCAGCAATGTCTTTTGTTAATACGAAAGGGCATGTCTCATGTGGAGACATGTCTCTACGGTTGTAGAGGCATGTCTCTCCATGAGACATGTCCTCTTCATTTGGATATTTATAATGGAAGAAATATGCATTTGGAAAACACAGAAATAAACAGTATTGTTTTTCCAAGTGCAGATTTATATATTCAGTACAATATATATAATAAAGTTCACAGTCTGATTAAAAATAAAAATAAATATCAATCACGTTATAATAGGAATCTTAATAGTATACAACACCATCCCCAAACTTAGGCCCTTTGTCCTTGCGTCCCAAAAACCCATCCCGACCTCCCCCCATCCCCCTATCCCTTAGGCAGGTCAGTTGACAGTTGACGTTGGCCTATTATACGATTCTCGTAGGCCAACAAGTTGCACAAGGGACCCATTCAGGGGGTTACAGAGACATCAGGGCTTTATGAGCCAGTTTGACCAAGTTGGGACAGTCTCCTAGATTTTAAGGGAATCCCTAATTTTCAGGGATAGACTATGAGTTGGTCAGGACACATTAGGAAACCTATAGGATCAGCTTGGAAACTTTTGGTGCAGTTTCTAAATGTTAGGAGACTGTCATTTAGCTTGCAGTGGTCAGACAACATCGGTGGACAAGTGTCATTAGACAACACTCAGATTGGGGTCCAGATGAGCAAGTTATGAATAATTTGGAAATAATTTAATCATTTCCTAAGTTAGATGTTAATAAATAACTAGCACTTGCACCAAAAGAAGGTGCAATGGTTACGTTGATAGTAAGGTATACATGCCAAATAATATGTTAGAGACTCACAAACACAACTACACATCTCAATAACAAAATCCAAAGCCACAGTCAAAACCATGGCGGGTGCTTGTTTACTTTGAAATGTATGATTTCTTGTACCTTCCATGCATCTCAAAGTGGGGTAAAATGTAAGAACAAAAAGTGCATCCCTAGTATTTCTTCCATTTGTATTAAGATTCACTAGTGCAATAGTCTAGTGTAAAAATGGTGTATTTCTAGATGTAAATTTTGCACTTTCTATTAGCTTTGACTAAACTTTACTTTCCATTGCCCAAGAATCCATGTATGCATAGATCTTTATCTTTTTCCCCATCCTGAATCAAATAGAGCATTAATAAAATTATAAAAATAGAGCATTAACATCCATACTAATTAGAACAAATATAGGAATTACTTGTTGCTTGTGTTTCTAAAAATTGATAAAATTATTGAATCGATCTAAAGTATGTTAAGTTCTAAGATGAGTAGTTACTCAAATTCTCAATTCTAGCATAGTTAATTGTACTTGTACTTTTTAGAACCACTTTGTCCATATTATAGCAACATGCTCATTTACAAGGAAATCAAATAATAGGTTCAAGGTTGCATCTTCTAAGTTTAAAATTCTATGTTGCATTAAAGCTTCAAAACTACAAAATTTAAGATCAATATACTATGTGCAAGATTTAACCAAAACACAAAAATATAATTTCATAATATATTAAAATATTATTAATGTAAAGTTGATGACTAATCATAAAACATATTCTAAAACATCATAACATTTTACTTATCACATCCAAAATTAAAAATATTTATCCCTATTTCTTAATTATAAATCTTTTATATACATATTCAAATATATTTTAGAATTCAATTATATATGAAAGCTGATTGAAGATAATTATTTAACTAATTAATCAGCCTAAATTAGTGAAAATGATTGATTTATTTATTACTGAATAAAAGTCCAATCCTCTTGAAATTTCAAATTATACTTAATCTAATTAGCTATATATACTATCAATCTTAAACATTAAATCTTAAATTTTCAAAATGTTGATGCTATGAAAGATTGCAGTTCAATTGATTGAACACAATTCATTAGGATGATGATATGCAGTATAAAAGTCTACTAAATTCCAAAAAAGGTTCTGACAACAAGATAAAACGTGTACAATTCCCTTGATTAAAGATATCAACGAGAGGAAAAACATATTTGTCCTTGCAATATTTGTCTGTTTAATAAATACATTTATCAAAGCACCGTTGCTTCCCTACCCATTATTTGCCCTCTTTTTTACTAATAAGTTTCAAGTGACACTAGAATTTGTGTTTAAACGGCGCAATAATTTCAATATTCAAATAATGGAATTGATAGATGTGAGATAAAAGCCAAACAAGCATTCCCACCAGTGAAAGAGATGCCCAGTTGATGGAGCAGGAAATTTTCCACATTGCCTTACATATCATTTTTATATCTGTGTCTCTTTGAATTTCGATTATTTAACAAAACTTGTGATTAATCAACTATCACCTATCTGTCTATGCCTAAAGTGAATAGCAATTGCATTTGGGGGTTGAGTGATCAATACTCAATTTATGCTTTTTGCAGTTCTTCAGGTGTAAATTTGACGTATAGGTCGCTTTGAAAGTGGCTCCTGTATCTCTCAAGAAAAGCAGTGTATTATGGTATCAATTGCTCCATTATTGTCGTTGCCAACTTCTCTCGCAAACCAACGTCGGGCACCACCCATCCAGCATGTCTTCTCTTCACCTCCTCCGTCACCAAATTGAAATCCTTTAATCTCTCTTTCAAATCCTCACCAAACGAAACTCCGCCACACGCAGGAGATCCCTTGTCGGTTAGACACAACATCACTTTCCCCCAAACAACCCTCTCATAATTCACTACATAATGTCAAGTCACCTTATTCCACTGTTTTCTCATCCACTCCTCCCCTAGCATATATCTCAGTTCTGTCTCCTTCACTTTCTAGATAATGTAGTGAAGCTTATTCATCAGAAATAGATATGACAACACCACATCTTTGTAAAAATTGGATCATGTTGAGCTTGCATAATAGAAGGAAGATGTTCCATCCCAGATGGACAGACAAAGTGACAAAAGGACCGGGAAGCTCATCATTAACACCAATTCTTCGAAAAGCTCCTTTATTAGATTCTCAAGTGCATCTGCCATTATATTTATCAAAATTTCCTACTCCCCATCTTAGCCAAAAAAGGATCTTGTCGGCCAAATCATGCACACTTCTAAAAAGATCTTGACAATAAATCAGCTCCAACTTGGGTTTCAAATCCGTTAGGGTTTCATAAAGGTCAAGAACCCTACAAATCCTTTGAGGCGTCACAAGAAAACCTTTGACATATGCAGACTAGGAAGAATGGCTTTGCAAGAAAATGTTTGTTTTCCGCTGTTTCCAAGTAGTTCTCCATTTATGTGTCTTATGGCAGTTTCTCGTCATGGCGGTGGGTAACGAAGGAAGAACAAGTCATCACTAATACAATTTCCTCTACCAAATAGAAGCCACACCGACCCCAACGTGACATGAGATGTTTGTCGCCTCACTACCTTCTCTGCTTTTAGCTACCTGACGACCGCAAATAATCAAGCAATCAATTTTATTTTTCCAAGTGAGATTTGATGATTCCCGGTGGAAGTCTTCCCCTATAATAGCCTATCGGCAAATAACAAAAGTGATTGTTATAATCACTTTATAACATAATGATAACTTATAATAAGGGAGTCATGCACAAACCCCTAGCAGGCGATTAAAATAAGTTATAACTTAAGCAATGACCACATTTTTATGAATAAAAAACCTATCGTGTAGATTGAACTTCCAAGGGAAGAGTTTTTAATGATAAAACTTAGCTTAAGCTATAAAATAAAATAATGGTCGAAACCTAAATGGTTCAAACCATTGAGGGAAAACAAATTGAATAAAAAGGGGGTTTTGGAGGCAATTTGAGATATCCAGATTTGAGAACAGAATTTGTGCAATTGTGTGAGAGCTCTGAGGGGGGGAGGGGGGGGGGGGGGGGGGACAACAGATTCAGGCTTCTAAGAATGAAATCTCTCAAAGGTTGAATGCCTATACGTGTGATAGATCACCCAAAGGCAATTCCACAGGCAATAGTTTTCATTTGTAGTTGATTGGAGAATAGTTTTGTGGATCAGATTTGCTGCAGCAAGTATTTGATACAATTGGAGAATTTTGTAGATCTGAACACCATACCATTTGAAGGGCAATTTCATTAGAACTTAGCTGGACGTCAAGGTTTTCAGCCTTCCAGGCAACGGTTTGTATGAACTCTTGCTGTTACAGATCGAGCACTATCCAAGGAATTACCGGTAAAAAATCAGGGGGTTCTAAGCATCTCAGACCTCTATTTCTAGCCATACAGTCTCAAAACATAATAGTTTGGTTTCCCGCTGGGATGTGGGAGCATTTAGACTGCAGATCCCCACCCAAAGTCAGAAGATTTCAAGCCATCTGCAGCAGATCTGATAATTTAAGGCCACACACGTCTATTGCTGTAATCACATGACGTCAGCCTGGAGATTTCCTGGTACAGCCATGTATATGTTTGGACATTCAAATTAAATCAGACTTTAATCAGAACTTGGTGTTCAGTTTTTAGAACTGGCTGATTTTTCAGCATTTGTTATTTATTTTAAGTGTTGCAATCTTTATTTATCAAAAAACACAAAAAAAAGAAAAAAACTCAAAAACCTAAAAAAATTGAAAAAACCAAAAACACAAAAAATTCAAACTTACAAATCAAAATCAGAAAATTACCAGAGCAGATCTGGGGTGTATACTACATTTTTGGACATTGTAAACATCTTTTGAAAGCACTTTTTCATTTGTAGATGCATTGATATGAGGTGCTATCTTTGTGCATGCATTTTGGAGATTTCACACATCATGTTGTGCCATAGTCTGAACTCACACTACTTTATAAAGTGTCAAGGGGGTTTGTGGTGTGTACTTTCTTATTGAAATCACAGCCTTGTCTACCTTTATGCATATGTGCTTTGTTTTGCATACTTTTTTCAATTGCAAGTACTTTCTTGTGCACATTCAAATGATATTTCTTCTTCATGCATTACATTGTGACACACTTTCAATGAGCTTGTCATTCCTATCCATTGTCAACACTGGGGGTTGGGCAGTGGGTTGGTTTCATATTGTTGTTGCTAATGCTTCCTTGGTTTTGATAGAGTGAGCTATGTATCTATTTTTTTGTTTTTCCGATGCAAAAGCTATAATTACCCATGCAATTCTGGTGAGATGGAACACTTACCATACAGATACTCTTGGATTCCTATTTTGTGTTGGTGACCTATCCTTGGCAGGTCCAATTTCTTCAAACTGTTGGCACCTGTATTTCCAACTTGAAGTATTATATGCCTTGGTTGAGTAGTGTCATTGAGGTCACTCATGCAGATTGATGTGCCATTTTTTTCTTTGATATTCAGATTGTTGTTGTTGTTTGTCATCTAATCATTTTTTGACTTTGAGTAGTGTCATTGGGGTCACTCATACACATTTGTCTTCTTGATCTTGATAATCATGTTGATTTCAAAAGAGGTTATTCATTTCCAGCACTGTAGCAATCATCTTTCATCTGTTGTTTGCACTTTGCAGTTTCTTCATGCTTCAGTGGCATTCTTCATGTTCCTGCTGTTTGGGAAATTGTTTTGGAGGCTTCTTAGTCTTTTATTTGTCTTCCTCTCATTTGGAGAGAAATTTTTGCCATGAGGTTTTCTCATATGATTAGTTATGAGAAATCATTTTCATTTATCCATGGGTACCCCATAACACATAGTTGTCAAGAAGCATCGTTTGTTTAATCCTTTGTCTACAAAACTATTTGGCGGCATGATAGAAAGTAGAATCGGCAAATGGGCTCAAGAAAAACATAAACATGCAAAAGGGAAAACTGGTTTGAGGCCAAAACACTCGACAGTTGATCACTGCATCACTCTGAGGCACATTATTGAAAAAGGGTGGGAGAAAAAAGATGAAGTTTTTTGTTGCTTTGTTGATTTTAAAAAAGCTTTCAACATTGTCCCTAGGGACAAGCTTTGGCTCATAATAGAAGAATTGGGGATCCCTATACATCTCAAAGCTCTTGTTCATAAGATGTACAAAGAGGTCAAAGTCAGAATCAGAACTTTAGTCGGCATTTCAGAATGTTTTAGGAGTGATATTGGGGTCAATCAAGGTTGTCTCCTATCACCTACTCTATTTGGCTTATATATCAACAAACTTGAAGAGTGGTTAAACATGCAAAATGGTGAGGATATCCAATTGGGAGAATTTTTAATAAGGCTTCTCCTTTATGCGGATGATCTCACTTTGATTGCCAAATCTGCCTATGGTTTGCAAAAACATTTATTTGCTCTTGAGCACTTTTGTACAATGGTAGGAATGCAGGTCAATATCAGCAAGACTAAAGTCATGGTTTTTCTAATTGTAAACAGAAAAATCAGCATAAATTTTATTTTGAAGGTAGTGTTCTTGAGGAAGTTGTGGAGTACAAATATCTCGACATTGACTTCAACATAAATCTAAGCTGGGAAGGTTGCAGAAAGAAACAAATGCTAGGAGGATGGAAGGCATTTTATGCTTTTCAAAATAGGTGTAGAGTGTTTGCCCACTAGAGTGAATGTTTAATGCATACAAGAATATATTGAAAATATACTAGAACACAGTAATGCCAGAGAACTCACAAATACGTCTTCATTAATATCTTCAATGTTTACAATGTATCACAGCAATGACGCCAAAGTACTACGACAACAATTACCACAATGTCAACCATAATAATGCTCTCTTCCGAATGCAAGTACATAACATATATGAAGGTTGAAGGGTGCGAGCACCAACCGTCGTGACCATTCCCAACTACCTACCCTTCGACTAACTAACATGTAATGTACCCAACAACATCATGCCCCCCAAAAAGAAAGTCATCTCCAGACGACGCACAACAAAATGGGAATGAATATGACTATACACTATACAATAGAAAATCAAGACTGAGGTGGAGGAGGGAGCGTCCTTGATGAAGTAGGCACTCATGGTGGTGTGGATGACGCCAACCGAGCTCTCAACTCATACACCTACTCAATCTATAGCCGCAAGTCTCACTATGCCACCATATTGCGCTCCATAGCAATCTTCACCATGAGAGTTGCCTCAAAAATCTCCTTATCTTTCTTGTCCGTCGTCTCCATAGCACTAGCTAGGTGAGTCTCTATCATGGCCCTCTCTGCGCATTCCTCCTCCAACTATGCTACCATAGCTTCCCTCTCTGCCCATTCTGCCTCCAGCTGTGTCACCATAGCTACCCTCTCGACTGTCCACACTGCCCTCTTGTGGGCCAACTCCCCTTCTACTGCCTGTAGTTGGGTGGCCAACTCCTCTGAAAGATATGTGCTTCGTCTACCTAAGGGTGTAGTATCCCTCACGGAATGTCTACTCAACCTTACGAAGTAGAGCACCAAACCAACTCTCTCCCACTATCTCTCGGAGGACCCAATCCTCCAACATAGCAAGGGTCTCTGTGGCTGGCCACCCTCAGGACTCAAAACATGCAATGAACGCCTCAACACAACCTACTCGAAAAAAAGCCAACAACCGCTCAATCTCCTGTACTACCCCTTCCTGAGCCTGTGACTGAGCAGAGGCCACTACCCTCCTTGCTCCTGTAGCCATATTTGCGATATACTGCTCCAAACCACCAACACCAAGCTCCCTCTGAGGCTCTAGTATGCCCACATCATGTTGAGAAGTCCTTGCCAACTACGTCTCTGATGAACCTTCGCTCTCCAACTCACTGATGCTGACAGGTGAACTCCCTCTCTCTAGATCTACTATCTCCTGGTGAGAGAGTAACTCTCACTGTGGTGAGAGAGTAACTCTCACCGTGGTGAGAGGATGGTGGTCCCAATTGGTGCCATAGGTGCAAGCCGAAAGTGGCTAAGCCAAGTACTCAAGGTAGTCTCTGATGGAGCACTACTCGTCAACATCTAGACCTTCGTTGACTGTTTCCCTACTAACTCTGCTCCCACGGTCGCCATGGCCTCTATCCCTACCACCTCAATGGCCGCCTAGGACTCTGTTGCCTCGCTGGACACCTCCTGTTGTACTAACTCCTCCATAATCTCCACTATCTCATCCGCTACGTGCTACTCAACTCCTACGATAGGCTCCGTCACTACTTTCTCTAAGACTAATGTTGGCTCTAGCTGTGTCTCAACTGGTGGAGGGGCAACTACTATTGTAGGCATACTCAATGGTGTCATGGTAATTGGAGTCCTCATTTGCCCGAAGCCTGGCACTAAAACTGTTCCTACAACTACCCCAAACGACGCAAGTGGAGTCAACTCAACGGCTCCAAACAAAGGTGGTGGAGCAAAACGGACTCTCTACGTGCCACCCACCGATGGCGTAGGTGTGTCCCCAATCTCGCTGCTACCTCTGAGTCCAATGTCTCTCCCTCTACCTGATGACTATCTTGGCTCGCTCTGGATGAGTCATCTGACTCCTCTCGGCCACTGTCACCGCCGTCCTCATCAGACTCAGATTCTAACATCATAACCTGACGCTTCCTCTTTTGTCTTGATTGCGCACCACCCATGTCCAAATGTTGCCAATATAGGATAGGCGAGTGAGTAGGCTCCACACGACCTAGGGCTTTATCTCCAGTTTGAGGGGAGGTATTTGTGTGTGGATGGCCTCAAGAAAGAACCCAATGGCGTAATGTGGCATATAGAAAGTCTTGTGTTGCAAAGTCATGAATTCATACATTCTGTCAACAAGTAGGGACGCCCAGTCGTACACAACACCATTCCTGATGCCATTCATCAAGACAATCTGAGGTAATGCAATGTTCGAGGCTCGACTGGAGCCTGTGAGTCGACTCTTAATGACGTCCATTAGACATCACCATGACCAAGCTGAAACAAAAGACTTCTTTATCCCTCGGTTCTTGGAGGTGTTAGCTATGGAGTCCAATTCGGCTAGTGTCAAGTTTCTAGAAACAAGTTTTATCGGGCTTTCTTTCTCTTCCTTAGTCATCTTTTTCGCCGTTTTGTCAATCTTTTTCTCTGTGCTCCTTGGAATGCCAAACACCCTAGTAAACTCAATCGTTGTAAAAGTAATGGTGATGTCATGTTCGAGATACTCAAAATTGCTCGTGGTTGTGTCTATTATAAGTATCTATCATCATCCGCAATGCACCTTCAAAATCTCGGAAACAAAAGACCGGAATCTGTATTGCCCAGTGCACATGCGCATGTCTGAGGCTCTCCTTAATAAGATCATTATCTGGAATCTCCTGCCACCACATCCTGCACTCGATGCTATTTAAACCTTCAAATGCAACATTTTGTGGTCTTACTTCGTCTTTTTGAGTTTGCATCTGCACCTTTGGCTTCACCTTCATCTTCTTGCCTGTACCTATATCTATCCTACCTGCAATCTTCACCCCTGATGGCAACACTCTTTTGTCTTTATCCATGGCAGAATTGCTACTTGATGGTGATGGTGACTGCAACTATTTTCTCCAATTTGGCTTCTTTCCTACGAATCCATCAATAACGGTTTTGTCGTTATGTGCAATAAAATGATAGGATTCAGTTACGGCAACCGTGTGTATTGTCTCAACAATGTCCTATATGTGGGCAGACGTAGGGCCTTGTTGCTTGCGGCTGCGTTTGTAAACATGATATGAGTGCTTCATACACAACACTTCCCTAATTCTCTATGATGATTACCAAGCCGCAAGGGAATTGGTTAGCTTTGTCGGCTTCTCTTGTCTTCAGATACATTCCATCTTGTCAAACCTTCTCTTGAAGCACCCGAAATATAATTCTAGTTTTGTTTGTTATATGCTAATTGTATGTCTTCCTACAATGAGCCCATGACACCGTAGGCCCTTAGAATCCCAGCCTTATCCATGGCATAGGCGTTCGCTGACTCCGTTCTCCTTATGCTGTCGTCGACTTCCTCTATTGTAGTGTGTCGTGTGTTTTTATCTCTTCATCCTACTGTGTTCCCTTCCTCCTTATGAATGCATTGTTCTCTTATCTTTTTATTCTTCCGTAGGCCAATGTCACCGTAAGCTCTTGATCATAGTAGGCACAAGACCATCATATGCACATCTGGTTCCACCATA
The DNA here is from genome assembly GCA_027943335.1 of Chamaecyparis obtusa. Classification (NCBI taxonomy): domain Eukaryota; kingdom Viridiplantae; phylum Streptophyta; class Pinopsida; order Cupressales; family Cupressaceae; genus Chamaecyparis; species Chamaecyparis obtusa. Next base: position 949,366 of record BSBK01000102.1, on the reverse strand, counting down.
GGCTTGGTGCCAATTTCTCACCGTAGGCCCTGCTTTTTCCTCTTAACCTCACAGTAGGCTTCTCTTTGTATTGTCATCGGCTTTCTTAGTATCAACATAGGCTCTCCAAGTATCAGGGTAGACTCCTTTTGTACACACTTGAATTCTGTAGGCCTAATTGTTTTGTAGTAGGCCTTATGTTCTCTATAGACCAACTTTATATCGCCGCTTTTATTTCCTTCCCTCAAGCATCGTATGCCATGCTTGTTTGAATCTCGACGGCACTTGGATTTACCATAAGGTGATGTTTCCATGGGCTTTCATTGGGTTTTCGACCCTATGGGTCCATCCGTACAGTGGTCCACCGTACGACATCCATGCCACACGATGACCACCGTACGGTGAGTTCTCTTTTTTATTTTTTTCAATTTTTTTTCCTTTTTTTTTCAATTTTTTTAATAGAATTTACCTCTAGCTGGGCTCGCCGGGGTGAACTAGGTCATTCCTCCATCATCGTTCATGATGCAGCTTCAATTTTGACCCATTCACTGCATCAGGAACCTCCCGCTCGTCTAATGTCCACAATTTGATTGCGTCGTTCTTTGCCACTTCATGAACCTTGTAGAGACCCAACCATGTCACTTTGAACTTCTCGGGCTTTATCTCATTCCGCCTATTCTATTTCAAAACAAGTTGACTAGGAGTGAATCACATACATCTCAGGTGCTTATCATGCCACAACTTCCTTCATTGATGGGCTGCCTCCTTCGCCCACTATGCCATCATTCGTTGTTTGTCCAACTTGTTGAGGGCGTACAGTCACTCTCTCAAACTCTCTGTGTCACCAAGTCTGTTTTCAATGATATCTAAAGGCTTCGTACCATAAACTCCGCAGGGATGATAGCTTTTTGGCCATACATTAGCTGGAATGGTGTCTGGCCAATCGTCACCTTGTAGGTTGTGCGATAGGCCCACAGTATCGAAGGCAACTTCTCCTCCCAATCTTCCTGCTCAACCCCACGCGACTTATAAATCACGGACACCAAAATCTTATTGGTAGCCTCGGCTTGCCCGTTGGCTCTCGGGTAGTAGGGACTGGATAAAGAGTGAAAAATCTTGAACTCCATTGTCAACAACTTGATTACATGATTGACGAAGTGTCCTCCCTAATTGCTTGTCAGCTGGATGGGGATGTCATACTACATAATGATTTGCTCATAGATAAATTTGGCCGTACTCAGTGTCGAGTTATCAGGTAAAGCCCACACTTCTACCCACTTAGTTAAATATTTTGTGGCCACAACAATATAACGCCACCTTCGGGCACGGTTGGCCTTCAACGGTCCAATAAAATCCAACCCCTACCTTTCAAATAATTCTTGGGCGTGTGAGGAGCTGAGGGGCATGAAGTCTCTTTTCAGTAGCTTTCCAACCCTTTGGTACATATCACACCCTACGACCCACTCTCGGGCGTCATTGTACAATGTGGGCCACCATAAACCTACGAGCAACACCTTCCTTGTTGTATCATCCAGTCCCATATGTCCTGTTGGGCCTTCATGCACTTCTCTCAACACACTTGGAACTTCCTCTTCCATGGCGCATCTCCTCAGCAACTGGTCCACACCCATTTTATACAATATGTCATTGATCAATTGAAATGTCTTGCTTCTCAAGACGATATTCCTCCGCTCTCCTAGCGGCATGTCCCTCGGGAACTATGACATCGAGAGATACTCTCTAATGCTGGTGTACCACACCAGCAATACCGCAATGTGGAACAAGTGGGCATCTGGAAAATCGTCATTTACTCCTATTGAGGGATCCCCGAATTTTATCCAAGATAGTTGGTCGACAATCACGTGACTCTTTCTTGGTCGTATGATGATTGTGAAGGTGAACTCCTGCAATAGAAGAAGCCACCTGCTGACCCGTCCCTGAATGAGAGGCTTGTTCACCAAGTACATGAGGTCCTAGTAGTCCACATAAAATGTGAATGGAGTTGCCAGTAAGTAATGCCTGACTTTTGTACGACATAAAACATCCCGAGAGCCTCCCTCTAGATTGTTCTGTAGTTTTTCTCTGCCTTGGACAACAATCTACTAGCAAACTAGATCAGATGGTCTAGCCCATGGTCACCCACCTAAGCCAACGTAGCACCTATTGCAAAGTTTGAAGCATTCACATGGACGTGGAACTCCTTATCCAATTAGGGTATGTCGGGATAGGCGCATCCACCAACCTCATCTTCAACTCCTCAAATGCTTCACTCTGTGTTGTTTTCCCAAGTGTACGGTTCACCCTTCTGTGTCAGTTTGTCTAACGAGTACAAAACTTTTGCGAAGTTCTTGATGAACCTCCTGTAGTACCCGATGTGACAAAGGAAGGACTTTACTATAGTGACGTCTGTGGGAGGCTCCATCTCCACAATCACCTTCACCTTGTCAGGGTCTGTCTTTAATCCAGCCTTGCAAACAATGTGGCCCAACAACTTCCCTTGCGGTAGCATGAATCTACACTTCTTTGGGTTCAGCACCAATCTGACCTTCTGACACCTTTCCATGCACTCCTGTAGGGCTACCAAGTGCGTGTCCTGTCCACTGTACATGGACCAGTCATCAAGGAATGCCTTGAAGTTCCCTACTGACATCTTGTCAAAGATGTGCAGAATTATCCTCTGAAAAGTCATTGGCATGTTACAAAGTCCGAAGGGCATTCGGTTGTACGAGTAAACACCATCGTCCACCACAAATATGGTCTTTAGTTTATATTCTTCGATGATGGAGATTTGGTTATACCCCGAGAACCCATCTATGAATGAATACACTTCATGTTCCGCAACTTCCTCAAGAATGCTATTTGTAAATGGTATGGGAAAGGAGTCTTTGATGGTAAAACCGTTCAGGCACCGAAAGTCCACACAGATGTGGGTCTGGTTTGCCTCCTCCAATGAGATGGCGATGGGGATACCCATTCGCTAGTCTCGACCCGGAAGATAATGCCCACCTCTAGCATTCATTTTGTTTCTTCATTGACCTTCGCGGCATAATTTTTATTCATCCAGTACGGTCTCTTTAGTACTTGCTGGGCCCCAAGAACCAACGGAATGCGATGTACGCACAACTCTGGAGGCACTCCCTTCAAGTCTTTGTACATCCACGTGAAGACATCCTTGTACTCTGTGATAATTTTGAATGATGTCGCCTTCAACACCAGATTCCAGTCGTCCACTACCAATATGTATTTTGGATTTGCCTCATCTCCAACGTTTGTGATCTTCAACAAGGGCCCTTCGTAATTTCTAGGTTTCTCCATTTCAAACTTTTGTGCCAGAGTCTCATTGACTCAGGCCTCCCCTTCCTTGTATTCCCCGTACTCCGGGGGGAACAACTCCTCTAACTCCTTGTCGATCTGCAACATGTTGCACTAGAATAATTCATAATCTTCCATTTGCCAATGGAAGAGTCCATTCATGGAATACATGTAATCTTCGGAGCATCTTTCATGTTCCAGAACACCTTCATCATTCGGCTCCATCCCATGTTTTCCTTTGTCTACTCCACTCATCTCTCCTTGTGACCTCGACTCTGAAGAAGATGCAAGTTCGTCACTCACCATCTAAGTTCTGAGGTCGATGACAAATTTCCTTCCTCCTTTCTCCATTGACAGGGTGTTCCGCTTCTAGTTGTGGTTCACCTTCGCCATGATGAGCCACCCTCTTCCTAAAATAGCATCATACCCTTTCTTTTTCAGGGGAATCACCACAAAGTCTAGAACGAAGGGTTGGGTACCAATTGTTACTTATTGGGCCATGAGAGCACCAATTGGCTTGATGTCGTGTTGGTCAACACCAACTAAATTGAAGGTTGGTGGCCAAAGTGTTGGTTTCCCGAGTTTCTTCCACGTTTCCTCCAGTAACACATTTACCCCCGATCCTCCATCTACAATAATGTCGATGAGGATGGTTCTAAGGATGGCCGTCTCCAACACCACGAGGAGTCGGCCACCATTCACGGCAAGTAGCATTGGGTCTGCCGAGGGGCTGACTAGAACCTCTGTGTGCTTTGTCGTACGAGTTGGTATTGGTACGGTGCTTAGTATGGCCACTCTCATTTGCAGCATTGTTTCCAGAACTTTAATTTTAACTAAAACCTCCATCTACAGCACTTGCTGTATAATGTTCTATTAAGCTTATGTACGCGTACGAGATGAAGTACTCGTCAATCATGGGTCTCTCTTCTTTCCGCCATCATTTCTTGTTCAATATCTGCCTTTGCTTCCCGTACCCTCTCTTTCTCCGTTCGAGGATCTGGGTACGTTGCCTTCTTGGCCTGTCATGTCCCCATTTTGGCTGACATCGTTTGGCATGACGGATTTGCCTATCATCGACTCTCGTAGGCAAATGGTTTGGAGAGAGGGTCATTATGTTGATCATTTGATTGCATATTGCTGACAGAGCCTACATTCGGTAGAGCCTACATCCAGTTTGGGCCTACATGCAGTTGTAGTGGAGCCTACATCCAGAGTGAGCCTACATCCAGTTTGAGCCTACATCCAATTGTAGTAGAGCCTACGTTCAGTCTTGAGCCTACCTTCAGTCGTAGTTGGGCCTACATTCAGTTATGAGACATTTGGGCCTACATTGTTATAATTTTGAGTTGAGAAATGTACTTTATTATTATAATGTTATTTTATTATAAAGTACATTATAATTGGATGTTTCTAGAAGTTCTAGCAACTTCTCAAGGAAAAGAATAAATAAAGGGCTTGGGCTTTCATTTGGACAAGCTGATTCGAGGATTCTTCTATTTTTCCATATTGGAGCAATTTGTAGTCATTTGGTCTGTAAATTTTTCATTAGATCTTTGGGAACGATAACTCCCTTGGATTTGCATAACTGAGGAAGTGAGATATCTTCTGAAGGGTTGCACATTGGAAGTGGTATTTAGCCATTTCATGTTGAGCTTATTTGGAATCCTCAGATTTACCTGAGGGTTTGAGTTTTGGTTGCAAGAGGAAGAAAAAGCAAGCGACAAAAGCAGATCCGAAAAAGCAGGTTTGAAAAAGCAAATCCGAAAAAGCAGTCCGAAAAAAGCAGACCCGAAAAAGCAGTCCGAAAAAGCAGACCTGAAAAATTGATATTGAGGGTTTGTAACTGGTTGAATAAGGGTTTGGAACTCATCACTTAATTGGTGAATCAGTTTGATAAGTGTTGGAGATCATTTTGTGCATTTTCAGTGAAGTTCATATCAGGGTCTGAGACTCAAGTTTTTGCTCATATCTATCAAACTACTAGGAGTTTGATTTTATGCATTTGAGGGGTTATTATCTAACCCTAGGCGATTCTTTCCATACCATTTTTGGCAGCTATCACCCTGCTCAGAATTTTGTACAGCTGCCGTACTGTACGGCCAAGGTACGGCCTGTACCAGGACAGGCACAGCAGCAGCATTTGGGGTTTAGTTTGGTTGCAGAACAGTCGTCAATTCTCTAGCATTTGTCAACAAACAAGGACAGCGATTTCCAGGGTTTTATACATTGTTTGGTGTTAATGTTTTGGTGCCAAAATGGTATAAAATTGCATATGTACAGTCACTGTGTATCAGTCCAGAATTTGTCATAAATCAGTCACTGTTTCACATCGTTTGTAATTGTATAAACATAGCAAGGAAAGTGCATTGGGATAGAGTGCATTGTATGGTTTGTCATTACCATAGTTCATGGAATTGAAATCTGAAGTTGTCATAACTGTAACTGTCCATTATACTTTCAGAATTCAGTCTTGAAAACAGTCATTGCTATAATTGCATTGTGATCAGAGTTTGGGAACCTCATGATACATTTGGCATTGAGGTTATTGCATTAGGAGTCCTATTATTGTTCATGGGTAATGTGTAACAGTCCTTTCTATTCTCAGACTTCAGTCACTATCATAGTTTGCAGTTTGTAATCAGTTTGAGGGTTCATAATCCACTGGCATCGTTGGACATTAGAACTCTATTTTGGTCATTGTAGTTTCTTGGTGCCAACTCTTTGATATTCTGAAAATTATTATAGAAGTCAGCATTTGTATTGTTACATTTCATTGCAATTGGCATTGTTATATTATATATATATTGTGGATTTGTTGCCCAACAACTATTACCATGAAACACCACATTTCAAACAAACAATCTAGTTGCTTGCCAAGTGTTTGACGAATTGTCACAGTCCAGCATTAGAGTTTTAGTGGCCTTTACAGTAAGGGTCATTACAGTGGTATCAGAGCGGTTTTCTTGCCATCCTGTTGGGTAAGAACCGACTTTGCATGAGTGACCAGCACTTGATTGATTTCAGTATGGACAGGAATAGTACAGAGTTTCAGAGGACACGATCGTGGGCAACAGATAGACACAGTAGAAATGATAGTTATTCAGACATTCGAGATGAACTTAAGAGAATAGACCAGAACTTGTCTGAACAGTGGAATAAGCACCACCGTGTGATGAATGATATACTGTCTGACCCAGCCAAGGTGAATAAGTTGTCAAGTTTTTCATTTGGCAGATCTTCTCGCAGGAGAGATAACATAAGATCGGCTGACACAGTTACCAAAAACCTTCATGAGGATTTTGAGAAACAAGTTAGCATTCCAACAGATGTTTCAGTTTCTACTGAGCCACAGGAGGAAGTGGTGAAGGACACTATGCAGGTTGATAGTAACTGTCAACTTGGTACTCAAGTTGAGACAGTTGTATACAGGTTGCCTGAGGACGATGTCACAGGTGCTCAGATTGGTTTGGTTACGACAGGCAGTGACTATAGCATAGTGGGTTCAGATGATGATTATGAGGATGTTGTTGTGCATGATGGTGAGATACCTGGTAGAGATGAGCAGACATTGGGCATTCATGACTTTGCTGAGAGAGAGTACCAGGCACAATTAGATGCTTCGTCACATGAGGTTGAGGCTGGTAGTACTTCACATGATTTGTCCAGCCAACTGAAGGTGAGCGTAGACAATGTTGTGACTTCATTATCTCATCATGATAGGATGCGGGATATGATAGAGGATCACATCCAGATGATTCAGTTACAGGGCAAACATAAGGAAGTTCAGGCAGAGTCTTCTTGTGTTGACTTACAGGCGATCAGGGAAGGAATGGGAGTGATGAAGATGAGTTATTCACATCTTCTTTCAGATCGTGACCATCTTCTTAACCTTGCCGGAGTCTATTCAGATGCCTTGAGGAGGAAGGAGGAGGAGATTGACAGGCTTTCTCGAGAGCTTGAGGATACTCGAGTTTCTTCGGTTGGTATTCCTTTGGCATCACGGGACTCTGAGAGACATGTTGATTTGATACAGGGAGATATCACAGGCACACTGGATTGTGTGATTGACACTGATGATGATTGCAGTACGGTTGATCCTGATGATGTTACAGTAGTCGAGGATAGTACAGTTGATCAAAGTCGTGCAGCGGAGAGACATGTGGATGGGTATGGCATGGAGTTGAGTTCAGCTTCATCTTGCACACTTGATACTCAGCTTTCTGCGACACGCGGATCACATGTGGTTGACATTGTTGTGAGGTCATCTTGCTTTCACATCCACGATTCAGGGACAATATCAGACAGGTATGTGGAGTTAGTTGGTATTAGTCCTATTACTCAGGTGAGGAGTTTGCTTGAGTTACCAGCTGATTCTAGTTTACAGATGTGGATTCGGGATTGTTATATTGGTGTTTGGGATTATGTTGACCGGAGATCCTTATCACCTATTGGTAGCAGTAATTGTTCGGGTGCTCTCATGGATTTGATTAGCAGATTACACGGTGTTGTTCTCATTCATAGCAGCTTGCCAGATGCTAGTATTAGTTTTTATACACCGGTGTTGGGAGTTGTGTGCATTTCCAGTCGACCACTCAGGGTGCAGTGGGTTTGTGATGATTCAGGCACATCTGAGATGTTAGTGTTTACAGGTGAGTCCCAGGATCGTGTTGCTACAGATGACATCCAGGAGGGTGCTGTGGATAGTCTTGAGGACTTAGCTTCCTCAGCAGATTCTTTCAGTACAGTGGAATGGGATAGTGATGCTACAGTCTTTGGTACTCCATGTGCTGATATGAGCATTGGAGTCGGTTCACAGAGTTTGGATGATAGGATTCCGGAGCTCAGTGATTATGAGTTTACTACTTTGGACTGTGCGTCAGAAGAGGATGGTAGGAGACAGTCTGGCCAGCATTATCATGTCGTTAGTCAGCTGAGAGTTAGTGAGCGTGACATTGCTATCGCTTGCAAGTATTTTGATGCTGCTCGTCAGTTGTTAGCAGTTTACGGATGGGGTTCTCCTACTAGTAATGAGCAGGGAGGCAGTTATCTTTCCTGGACGGAGATCCACTCTTTATGGGAGGCTATCCGGATTCTGAGACAGGATTATATGCAGTTGGTAGCCGACAGAGATTATCTTATGGAGTGGGGCAGTACAGCATATGATGCATTATTGGTCAAGGAAGATGAGGTGAGTGAGCTTACTCAGCAGCTCGAGATGACTTCTGAGTTTCTTGAGAGTACACAGTTGGCTTTCGAGGATTCACAGTTTCATTTGGCTGAGGTGACCATGGAGTTAGAGCGACTTCAGTCTTTACCAGATTCTGTACAGTCACAGACCGTGTTGTCTGGTGATCCGAGGATGTCCATGGTCGAGGTTGATAGAGGCAGTGGAGATGAAGATATATCTATTCTTGATACTAGTAGTGGCATATCTTATTCTCTTCCACTAGAGGCAGGTTCAGTTGAGTTGGGCGTTGCAGCTGAGCATTGTGGTATGTTTGACATGGTGGTGGTCTCTACTACTGATGGCACGGAGACTAGTGATGTTGTACCAGAGATCATGAGTGATGTTGGTGTGCCAGCAGTTGACTTGGTTCCTATTAGTGATACTACTCCTTTGGAGGTGTCTTCGGAGATAGTGGTTAGTTCGGGCTTGGTTAGTGATCTGTTGCATTTAGCTTCATCTGGATGGCAGTCTGAGCCACTGACTAAGATTGGCGCATTCTATCGCCATTACACTGTGAGGTATGCTCATCAGTTTACCTTTGATGACCATGATGATGAGATGATGATACGTAGATGTACTTTGGTTCCTAGTGCTTGTCATCAGTTATGGGATGGTTTGATGCCTCAGAATGAGTGTTGTGATGGGCATGACATGGCGATAGGTTCTGCGGTTGATATCTTGATAGTGCATGACTTAGAGCAGGAGTGTGGGAGTAATACCTCAGCGGTTGTTGTTATTGATTCTACTCCTTTGGCTATGTCATCTCCTGACTTAGTTGGTGATCAGTCACAGTGGGTTGTATTACCTGTGCATGGTGAGCTATTGACTGAGGTTGGTTCTTTTTATCAGCATCATACTGCAGGATATGTTCATCAGTTTGCATTTGATCCATGTGTTGAGGAGTTGATGGCCGTCTGAATTGGTTTGGGTTCTAGTTCCTGCTATCTATCATGTGATGATTATTCGCCATCAACAGTACATGGTAGTTATGGTTATGAGACAGTGGTTGGTGAGTTGCAGAGTTGTTTTCACTACAGGAGTTGTACAGTGTGTGGATTTTCCGTACTTAGCGCAGTTTCATTCGGGAGTGTTCACCATTGTCGTAGAGTTGGATTGTGCGCTCTACATAGGCCAGTGGGATGTGTTGGTGATATTTACTATGTTGGCAGTTTGAGTTGTCCTCTCTACTTGGGTTCTGATATTTCGAGAGTTTGTTTCTCGTGGTTTCCTGACACTGGCAGTTGTGATGTTGGAATTTGGTTGAGTTGTATTTGCTAGTTTAATTATGGATTCCTCTTGATTATATTTCAGAGAATATTGCAGGAGCTTGCGTTGATTGACAACAGTTTAGATCATGACTACATTTGGGATCCAGGTGGATTGATTGATTATTTGTTTAGCCATTGCTTGGGGACAAGCAATCTCAGGAAGGGCGGACTCACATGTCCCCATTTTGGCTGACATCGTTTGGCATGACGGATTTGCCTATCATCGACTCTCGTAGGCAAATGGTTTGGAGAGAGGGTCATTATGTTGATCATTTGAGTGCATATTGCTGACAAAGCCTACATTCGGTAGAGCCTACATCCAGTTTGGGCCTACATGCAGTTGTAGTGGAGCCTACATCCAGAGTGAGCCTACATCCAGTTTGAGCCTACATCCAGTTGTAGTAGAGCCTACGTTCAGTCTTGAGCCTACCTTCAGTCGTAGTTGGGCCTACATTCAGTTATGAGACATTTGGGCCTACATTGTTATAATTTTGAGTTGAGAAATGTACTTTATTATTATAATGTTATTTTATTATAAAGTACATTATAATTGGATGTTTCTAGAAGTTCTAGCAACTTCTCAAGGCAAAGAATAAATAGAGGGCTTGGGCTTTCATTTGGACAAGCTGATTCGAGGATTCTTCTATTTTTCCATATTGGAGCAATTTGTAGTCATTTGGTCTATAAATTTTTCATTAGATCTTTGGGAACGATAACTCCCTTGGATTTGCATAACTGAGGAAGTGAGATATCTTCTGAAGGGTTGCACATTGGAAGTGGTATTTAGCCATTTCATGTTGAGCTTATTTGGAATCCTCAGATTTACCTGAGGGTTTGAGTTTTGGTTGCAAGAGGAAGAAAAAGCAAGCGAAAAAAGCAGATCCGAAAAAGCAGTCCGAAAAAGTAGTCCGAAAAAGTAGGTCCAAAAAAGCAGTCCGAAAAAGCAAATCCGAAAAAGCAGTCCGAAAAAAGCAAACCCAAAAAGCAGTCCGAAAAAGCAGACCTGAAAAATTGATATTGAGGGTTTGTAACTGGTTGAATAAGGGTTTGGAATTCATCACTTAATTGGTGAATCAGTTTGACAAGTGTTGGAGATCATTTTGTGCATTTTCAGTGAAGTTCATATCAGGGTCTGAGACTCAAGTTTTTGCTCATATCTATCAAACTACTAGGAGTTTGATTTTATGCATTTGAGGGGTTATTATCTAACCCTAGGCGATTCTTTCCATACCATTTTCGGCAGCTATCACCTTGCTCAGAATTTTGTACAGCTGCCGTACTGTACGGCCCAAGTACGGCCTGTACCAAGACAAGCACAGCAGCAGCATTTGGGGTTTAGTTTGGTTGCAGAACAGTCATCAATTCTCCAGCATTTGTCAACAAACAAGGACAGCGATTTCCAGGTTTTTATACATTGTTTGGTGTTAATGTTTTGGTGCCAAAATGGTATAAAATTGCATATGTACAGTCACTGTGTATCAGTCCAGAATTTGTCATAAATCAGTCACTGTTTCACATCGTTTGTAATTGTATAAACATAGAAAGGAAAGTGCATTGGGATAGAGTGCATTGTATGGTTTGTCATTACCATAGTTCATGGAATTGAAATCTGAAGTTGTCATAACTGTAACTGCCCATTATACTTTCAGAATTCAGTCTTGAAAACAGTCATTGCTATAATTGCATTGTGATCAGATTTTGGGAACCTCATGATACATTTGGCATTGAGGTTATTGCATTAGGAGTCCTATTATTGTTCATGGGTAATGGGTAACAGTCCTTTATATTCTCAGACTTCAGTCACTGTCATAGTTTGCAGTTTGTAATCAGTTTGAGGGTTCATAATCCACTGGCGTCGTTGGACATTAGAACTCTATTTTGGTCATTATAGTTTCTTGGTGCCAACTCTTTGATATTCTGAAAATTATTATAGAAGTCAGCATTTGTATTGTTACATTTCATTGCAATTGGCATTGTTATATTATATATATATATATTGTGGATTTGTTGCCCAACAACTATTACCTTGAAACACCACATTTCAAACAAACAATTCAGTTGCTTGCCAAGTGTTTGACGAATTGTCACAGTTCAGCATTAGAGTTTTAATGGCCTTTACAGTAAGGGTCATTACATGGCCTGTGCCCGAGTGATTGCCAAGACCCCTTTGTCTTCGCCCAACTTCTCAATGGTCAATAGGTTCACTCTGGGCTTCGGGTAGTTTGCGTCCTTGTGGTCACCTGACCCAGACCATTGGCATAAATGCTGGGGGTTTCTTCCTTCTGACAATCGAGAGCAAAGTGCCCCACTGGTTGCAGGCTCAACACTGAATCATAGGTCGACCCTTCGCATCATATTGGATCCGACTTTGACCATTATTGTTGTTATTATTATTGTTATTGTTGCTTCTTCCCCCATGTTTGTTGTTACGGTATCCACCTGACGATACACTGGTATTGGTCTGTGTTTGGGAGGTGTCCGCGGCTGCGGACGTCGACGGCTATTCCTGAGTGAAGAGTACTTGTGGACCCCTTGTTTTCATATTGTATGGACATTCCTTGGTGGAAAGTCCCATCACTTGGCAAATGTCACAGAAGGCTTTCTTCGGGCATGTGCCTTTTGTATGACCTTCCTCCTTACAATCCGTGCACCATAACTTGCCTTCGTTCTTGTTGGTGCTCCCCTTCAATGCTTTGAACTCCTTTAGCATACGGTGCATGTCCTTTTGAAGTGCTTGCACCTTTTTGTTGGATTCTTCGTCATTGTTGCTTACTTCAAAGCAATCGTCCTCATTTGATGACTTATTATTTTTCTTCTGTGAGGTTTTGCTCTGTTGCACGCATCCTCGTGGGATGAGGTAGCCACAGTCTTCATTTTTCTTTTGAGGGAGGATTTCAATCCTTCCACGAACCAACGCTTCTTGAGGTCATCAGCTAGTTGGTTCTCCATTTTCCCCAGCAACTCCTTCAGTCGCCGGCTGTATGCTCTTATACTCTCGTTCTTCCCTTGCTTCGTGTTGTAGATTTCATTGTCATCACGAAGCAGTCGGAGCTCCTCCTGAAATAATTTTGTCAAGTCATCCCAATTGCTCACCTTCATCTTATCTACATCGGAGAACCATTCAATGACTACTCTGCGTAGGGTTGTGGGGAACTGCAACACCCATTCATCCTAGTCGGTCACCCCGTTGGCCAACCAGATTGTTTCACATGTATGACAGTGTCGTACGGGGTCCTCTTTCTCATCACCTGTGAACTTGGGCAACTTTTGTTTATTTTCCATTGATAAATTCCTTTGTGGCTTCGGTCACGTAGGCCCTCCTGACCCACTAGGGCTACCTGATCTGCTGGAAACTCCAGAACCACCGGGGACTCCTAAATTGCTAACTCCTGAATTTGGTATAGTGGAACCAAGTAGATTGTTGCGGTCACTGTGCTCCTGTGTCCTCCTGACACCTTTGGTAGCACTAGTACCCCCTTGGTCTCTGCTCTCAATCTCCTCTACTTTCCTTCAAGCCTCTTGTTCTGCTCCACAAAAACTTCTACTTCCTGGTGATGTTATTCAGAGATGTCGCAAACGGTTTCGAGTCTCTTTGATCAGGTCAACTACCACGGCGCCTTTTGCTGCTCCTTCAGTATGAATACCCTCCTCGTCACTACCGTACACTTGGTGTCCTTCGGCACCACCACCTATCCACACATTCTCTTCGGCACCTTCGGCCAATCTACGTAGCCTCCTATGTTCGGCTTGTTCTTCTAATCGCAGGGTCCTCTGGATGGACTCATAATTGTCTTCTTGCCCTTTTACGAGTATGGTTCATGTCATTGTTCAAGAGGTTGGACATTAATTTTTCCTCTCGTAGGGCTTGAGAATGCTTTGTCGCCTTCTGCTTTCATCCCACTCCTCTTCTTCCCTTCAGCTATTTTCTTGGTACCACTGCAAAATTTGTTGGCGATAGTTTTCTTTGTGTCTCTTCTTGGCGGTTCTACAAAGCAAGGAATGTCTATGCCAACAAATTGGGCAAGCGGCACATCAACCGGTTGATTGTCAAGCTCACACAGAGTGTCGTCCACATAGCACTTTCTGGAGCATCCTCTCGTGCAACTTCCCTTCGTACGTCGATTTCGATGGACACTTGCAATAAGGCTACAAAGTCCACTGTCAATGCCCCTTCACCTTCGAACAATTCCTCAAACACTTCTCCGTGCTCATTACTCGTGCCTTCATCCACTGGTTGGCCCATTATCTTCTCGCCACGTAACGCCCTACTGTCACTACCAGATTCTTATAGGCAACGGCGCCAGATGTTTGCCCACTAGAGTGAATGTTTAATGCATACAAGAATATATAGAAAATATACCAGAACACAGTAATGCCAGAGAACTCACAGATACTTCTTCATTAATATCTTCAATGTTTATAATGTATCATAGCAATGATGCCAAAGTACTACGACAAGTACCACAATGCCAACTATAATTATGCTCTCTTCTGAATGCAAGTACATAACATATATGAAAGTCGAAGGGGTGCGAGCGCTAATCGTTGTGACCATTCCCAACTACCTACCTTTCGACTAACTAACAAGTACTAACATGTAATTTATCCGACAAAATAGAGAGGCAGAGGTTTGGGATTGGAAAACTACTCAAACTCTTTTTGGTCTTTTAGTTTTGCCGGTTGTTCTATATGGGTGTGAATTATGGGCCAGCAACACTTCAGCCTCACAATAGAGGTAAATTGAGAGAATCCAAAAACGTTTGATCACAACCAAGTTCAAAATCAAAAGCATTGTCCCATACAATACATGCTAAGTGCAATGGGGGCTGCCCCTATTAGGCACTTGCTTTGGTACATCTCATAAGCTATCTAAAAAGAGCCAACAAATGGAAGAAGGTAGATGGCCTAAAGTTGTCTTCAATGATATATTATGCAAAAGGAAAAAGACGTGGATGCAACAAAACATCAAGTGGATGAGTAAATGGAATATTCATTTCAATATGTGCGCCACAAATAACAAAGAAATAAAGGTCTTCGTTATGGATAAATTCTATAAAAGAAATTGGGGAAATGGGCTTGGAAGGAAGAAAAAATATTATATCAATGAGTTAAATTCCACATGTGATCAACTTCAAAAAGCGTACATAGGAGCCAACATTTCATGGAGAGCTAAAATTCTTATTGCCCAGCTGAGACCCAACTCTCATCAACTCCGTTGCGAGACCGGGCATTGGAAGAGGCCAAAAGAGGCTTGGGAAGAGAGTGTTTGCACTTTTTGCAATTCTAGGAATGTGAAAACTAAACAGCATTTTATTTTAAAATGTGATGCATACAAGGACAGCAGGGACAAATTTGTGAATATCTTATCTGCTAGCTCTTGGCATAACTTATTCAGCGAGTAGTACATTGAGAAGTTGGAAGTGCTCATCGTCAACTTGCACAAGAAAATAACTGAGTTACTGAAGTTGGCTTAATTTGGCAGGCTGTCCCATAGGCTATGTCTAGCCTAGTGGACGTTAAAAATATCTTCTTCTTCTTTGTTTTTTTCTGTGTTCATCATTAGAGATTTTTACTACACCCTAAGCTGCACTTAAAAGGGGGTGTTAGAGTAAAATGATATTTACTAAATTAATTGCTTTAACTACTTCAGTCCAGTTTAACTCTAGCTACTTAAGCTTACTTAGATAATGTGTTTTCCTGCCTCTCAAGTCACATGATGAGGACACATGTCATAATCTATTTTTATCCTCGCCTAGGGTTTATCTATTTTTCTTTTTTTCTTTTTACTTTTACAAGGATAGTTATTGTACCATTCACTTAATTGTGAGGCTGCACATTCATAATGATTCATGGTTTTTTGGATCAACAAATCTTGACCTCCATAGTTTTTTCTTTTCTCTTTTTGTGTGGTAGGTGATCCTCGGAAGTTGTAGGGTTGAGGAATCAACTCCAAATACAAACCATAAGGCTAGAAAAGAGGAGGAAAACATAAGGAGAAACTTTATAAAACAAACATGAAACAAAGAAAATACAAAATATTACATGGAAAATGAAAAGTATTTGAAGAATAACATGAGGATCTAATGAAGAGCACAAAAAAAAAGAATCCAAAAAAGGGGGATGCATGTGTGTCTTCATAAAGAAGGGTCAAAAGGTAATCTGATTGAAGGGAAAGCAAGGTAACCCTATAGATGAGGACAGTTTTCATGAGAAGTTAAAGCAACACATCTTTCAAGTAGCTGAAGATAAACAAATGAAAAATTGTATTTAGCAAAGGGAAACAAAGTTTCTTAACAAATAAAAAGATTAACATTTTAGAAAGCATAAGGCTTTGTGATAGTGAGCATGCAATGCTAAAAAGGACAGCCGACAGAGGTCATATAGAGTAGTCAAACAAGACATCACAATAGCCAGCCAGTCGTAGAGGTGTTATTCATTGAAAAACAGCGTGGCTTGAAGGGTGGAAAGCATGTGGAAGTATAAGCGTAACTATATAGAAAGGGCATTGGGAATAGGAGGGAACCTCTCTAAAAGGGCTTTAAAAAAAAGGAAAGTCTGTGAAAGTAGGATGAAACTCTATAGAAAGGGCTTTAAAATGCTATAGGAAAACACATGAGACTAGGAGTGGTACTTCTTAGTAAGGGCTTTAAAAGATTATAGAGAATGTAGTAGGAGAGGAACTCCTTAGAATACATATATCATAAAACACATATTTGAAGAATAGTGTAAGAAAGGATCTAATGAAGAGCGTGAAGAAGAATCTAAAAATGGGTAAATGAGTAATTTGACAAAATTAACAAAGGTAAACCCTTAGAAGATCACAAGGATGAAATGGAAAACAAAAAGAGAAAAAAAACAACAGCACAAGGAAAAATATGAAAAAGAACATGAAAAATTCTACACTCGTGAGGAAAGCTCACACCCTTCATCTATTCAAGATTTAAACATGCAAATTAAAGACAAGGTTGAAGTGTCCAAGGAAAAAGAAAAAGAAGCCAAGAAAATAGAAAATAGAAATCACCATGAGAGCCACAACAATCATAGAGGCATAGTGTTACACATCAAAAGAGCAATTACTGGGAATATACTTGGAATCAAAACCACAAACACGAGATATGCTTGGAATCAAAAGACAAAATAACCATCAAGCAACATGAACTAAAGAAGTAATAATTATAATGATGAATATTGTCATTGATAAGGCTACTGACAACAAATAAGGGAACAAGATAGTCCATGTCCAAGACAAAAAGAGAGACGAGTATAAATGCTCTAGATGAAAAGGCTAGAAGTACGAATATCTGCAAGTCACAAGGAATGAAGGATCCAAAAAACAAGGCAAGAAAGGAGGAGAGCATAAGGAGAAATACCAAACGAAAATAACAAAAAAGAATATACAAAAGATCAAAAGGAAGAGAACAAGGATTAGAAGAATAGCACAAACAAAGATCAAATAAGTGCACAAAGAAGAAAAAACAAAAAAAGGAGCAAGGAAGAATGTGAAGACAACAAGGGAGAATTTACGAAAAATCAAAAAGACATATTTCAAGAAAAGGAAAAGTCCAACGAAAAAGGCAGTGAAGAACATGAGAACTGCAATGCTTGTGAATTGTTGGCTAAAAATTTTGTAAGCTACTAAGACTACACCTTACAAAATTGTAACTTTAGGCAACGGTATAATGAGATAAATCTCTCCTCTCAACAATAGGGGAGGCTCCCTTCTTACCGTAGGTGGCTTCAACAGGACTTCGACTGAAATTGAATAAGGGTGATACTTTCAATCTTTTCCTCTTTTTTCAAAAAAAGATCCACAAGCAAAGACAACTTATTAATTCTACAAGGACAACCTACTGCTACGATAATACCGGTGACTTAGCAATTGACGTAAGAACAACTCCTAAGGCAAAAGTCACAAATATATTTGGTGAATTAAAACAAGGGCCCAAAGTCTCTTGCAATTAATCCTATTTGAAGATAACAAGAATTAGTAGTGAGGCTCAAAGTCTCTCACTAATGATTCTGAAATTAAAAGAAAAACACTCAAAATTGAATCTCAAAGTCTTCAACTCTCAGTATTTACAGCCACTATTAACTATAGCAATCCTCCTCCTGTAGCTCAAAGTCTCTCAAAAGGTGAACTGAAATCTCCAATGATTTACACAAGTTAAGCTATGAAATGAATTCAAGAACGATTGAACAATGCAACATAAGAAAACATCATTCAATCACAACATTTGCAACACAAAGTTTGGAAAATCCTGTTACTTTTATTCACTTTTGATAATTCATACAATGATACACAGTTTTCACCACACAAGTTCTCAAGTATAGCCTTTCTTGCTTAAACAAAAGATGGAAAATTTACAATGATCTCTCTCCTTTATATAGGAAAATAGAAGAGAGAAAAGTGGAGAGAAAAAGGGAAACCCTTAACCACTTTGACTTATTCAACAACCTATTAACTATTTTGACTTATTCAATGTTATAAGGCTTAAAGCACTTGCAACACGATTACATAATATTGGTATACAGGAATGTATTTTCCTGTAATTACAATCATCACATGTATTACATGTAATTAGTCAAACTTGTACTAATAAAGAAAAGAAAAAGTGTGTCAGACACTTAGGAATCAGCATCAGAGGGCATTTACATAAGCCTCTAACTTGCGAAAAGACTCATGTATAATAGCTGGATCAGGAGCACCCGTATGCTGAGCAATCGCAATAACCTTGCATAAAATATGTGACTTAGTATAGCCGGTTACTTGACTTTGGAGCTGATTCAAGGACATTTTATATTCCATGAATCGATCAAGAATGTTGAGACTAAAATCATCTGAATCCAGGTGAAGGCGAATCATTTCTGAGAACCTTGTCATCACAACTCCTTCAATCGGCTTATCATCTTCTGAGAAAACTTCACAAGACAATTTATTGAACTCTTTTGTCATCTGACATTCTTGTTCATTCCATGAGTTCAATGCTGATTGCAAATCTGTGACCAATTTACCCAGGCCTCTTTCTTATTGATCATTAAATCAAGAGATTCGAAATATGTGTCAACAGAAGAAATGATTTCAAACTGGCACAACTTCTTGAGATTAAATTCGTGCATAGTCCTCCAGACATTTAAATCTTCATTCAGAACTTTCAGCTGCTGATGAAAGGATGAAATAAGTTCCCTTATTTCATTGACAATCATGTGTATATGCCTCAAGACCTTGTATGAGTCCTTAATCACCTACATCCCTTGTGTTTCTATTTGTTCACACCACTCATCAACTTCTTTTTCCTTTTTGTGGCACTTCTCATAATCCTCAGGACCTGATACTGAAATAGGAGCAGCATTCTGAGAATTGTTCATCATTCCAATGGTTTCAATGAGGCATGCATTTTCTTCTTTTAATCTGTTTTTCTTCTCCCACAGCTTATCATTCCTTTGCGTGAGTTGTGCAACAGCATCCTGAGCATCTTGCTGACAACTCAAACGTGTCTGCTTACCAAGCTCTATCTTGATGAATTTATAATCAGCAGCTTTCATTTCTTTTATGGGTTTATCAACAAGAGGTTGAGCTACTTCTGCATATTTGATCTCATTATTATCAACCATGACCTTTGAAACCATCTTTGCCTTTTTATTCTTTGGGGCTTTAGTCTTAACAACTTGCTTATAATCATGATCTTCAGGAGGGATTTCTTCCTTCTTCCTTTTTTGAGTAATTACGCTAAGCCGCGAAGGAAGAGAGAAAGATGAAGTTTCCGTTGCAGATGTGGTAACCAATGTAGTAACTGAATCACCCTGTGCGACTGTGGCCACAATAGGAGTCTCAGTTTGAATAGCTACTGGTGTAGGACTGTTGTGAGTTACTTCGGCCATAAACTGCTCAAATTGTGCTGAAGTAGTATCCATTATAGTTACTGATGAAGCTGCCATAGAGGGAATAATCATAGAATATGTATCAAACACATTCTCAAAACTTTGATATTGATCCACTGACAATATTGCTGGAGCAATTGATGAAATAGGGAGAGCCTGAGTTATTAAAACTGAATTCTGTGATGAAGGAGCATGTTCCATGGCGAATGTGTTCATAATTGTGTCTAATGGTGAATCGAGTGATTCATCAGACACGGGGGTAGAATCAGGACGTGTAGTAGCAACGGACACATCCACAAGTGAAGATACCTTAGAGGGAACCTTGTTTGACTAGAGCATCTCATCTTCACTAGAATCAATCTGGATCTTCTGGGAATGAACGGTCTTCACTTCAATGACCCTTACTGTAGCCTTACCTCCTTTGATTGTAAGCTTTGGTATGAATGCATCTGGAACTGGGACTTCTGAGACTGAAGTAGAAGCACCATCTTTACCCTTACCTTTGATTTCCAATCTCAAACCAATTGGACCAGCAAGATCAAAATCTTTACCTAGCTTGATTTTGATACACTTCAAACCTCTTCTTTTTAACCAAATATTGGTGTTAGCAAAAATTGATTGAAAACGATCCCAAACAGATGTACCTTCCTTAGATGACCATACTGGAGGAAGAATAGGCAAATCTTCTACATGATGTTTTGTATAATCTAGATCAAGGATGTCATCATCATCAACAATGCCAGGAGGAATCTCTGCAAGATTGAAATCAACTATTTGCTTGGTATTTAACTGACAATAGTCCATTTTTCGGATGTCCAACTCTGTACGCAAATCAATCCATATATCTTCAAGACGGTGTACATGAATAAATTGTCTCCTCATCTTGTCATTAAGGCCTCTCCAATTAAAAACAACTTCTTGACATGAACTTTTTCAATGTGATTCTTTGAAGCTCAAATTCCATGTTCTTTGCCTTAGGAACAGTATCTAAAGAGTAACCACCAATCTTTAAAGGATTCTTTGAAGAAATCCCCACCCCAGATCTGTGCAAAGTAGACTAATATGCCTGAACTGCCATGAGCTGCCTTGCTAGCTCCATCAAAATGATTCTATCAGTGGGGTATCATGGAAGTGTATATGGCTCTCCTCTGAAATACCCAACCCGCATATATGTGAAGTTTGGAAACTGTAAGAAAAGACATCCATATTCATTCACCTTGATCCAAGTTTCATCTGATACATGCTTATTTGAAAGTTCTTTATCAAACAAGCACATGTAATACCCATAGAAGACATCTTGAACCCTGCAATAATGCAATCGGCTAGCCCTCAGAGGCAACTTATCAAAATATTCCCAAACAAGTACTGATGTTCTATCTCCCTTAGTAGCAAGTCCTGAAAAAGATCCTAAGGCAGCAGCAATATATACCAGATAAGAGTTCATGTAGAATGTCCCAGTGGTAGTGACTTGAGATAATTGCTCACAAAGGATGTCACTAATCATTTCTCCCCAAAAGATCTTTTGTTTACTTCTTACAATTAGAGAGATATACTTATACATCCAAGGCTCAAAGGTATTGAAATTTTTAAGACCTCCAATACGACTGAGCAAGGTAATAAGATCATTGATTTCGTCCTTGAAATATGTGTGGCGCACTTCCTTTGGCCATCTTACAAGATTTGGCCTCTTGTTGATCAACCAGTTATCATTAACATATCTGATGCAATATGTTGTATCTTCATTCCATCTGTCCAAAGCCTTTTGCTTTGAAATATTAGTGACCAACGGAGCAGCAGGAACTCGAAAGATCCTATCAATAGTCTCAAGATCTAGACTGATGATTGTGTTTCCATCATGACCTTTGATAGCTCTAGATGCATGATCAAAATTCTTGGCACAAGCAAATACAAACTCTGGCTCAAGAGAAGCCAAGGGAAAAGTAGAGACTGTATGTATACCACTTTGTTTTTTACACAACATATCCTCCGTTGCAGCAGCATCCATTCTTTTGAGAAAAACATCAATGTTCATATGTGCTATATCTGTGTCTTTGACATCTTCATAATATGAGATAACTTGAGATGGAGGAATAGAATTATTATATTGATCATACTGGTACTTCATTTTCTTCTTTTCTTTGCCTTTACTTGGTACAACTTCGCTTGACATAGTAAGATTATGAGCACAAGCAACTGTGACACAAAAATTCCACAACATGAGAACATCTTCAAAGGAAGGATCCATTGCACCATTGCAAACACAAAATACAAGCTGTGATATTGCTTCCTATAAAGGACAGCAAGAGAAGGAATCAGTTTTAGCTTGAAAGCATCATGAAAAACCCAAAAACAAGTTTTTGGAAGATGAATGCGTGTGCGAACAGTGAATGAAAAGAGAGGGAACATGAATGCAAATGAAGGGATATGATGCTGTTTTTATGATAATAATGAGAACTCTCTACCAACATGAGTTTAAAGTCAAGTGGCAGTGGTATAAAGGCTAATGTATGTGGGCTTTTTAGGAGTGAAGTCACGTGGTGTATGAAAGATAGTGTAAGGTGGACCCTTCTCCTTTTGGAAAATAATTCATTCAAGAACGGGGTTTTTAATCCCGACTGCATATGCAAAAAGAAGAGATGTTTTGCATATGCATCTTTAGAGAAGTGAAGATAGAAGAAGAAGAAGCATAAAATATGATACAATACTGAAAATGAAAGAAAATAAAATGATTTACAAAGACATCTTCAACATATTCAAGAAAATTTACCTCACTTCTTCATAAGATAAAGAAAAGGAAATCCTTGCAATTTCTGAAAAATCTGGAAAAGATCATGAAGATTTTCGCAATTAAGAATGATTGAAAGAAAAGTCTTTATATAGAGTTCAATCCATAACTCATTCTCTTCAAAGATAAACATCTCATTTGAGTCAAGGATCGAATCTTGACAAGTGTTGGATTGAAGAGAAAATATGTGCAGAATAATAGAAACAAACTTTCACTAAGTCCAACACATGTGCAGAAGCATAAAAAAACGGCGCCTAGGGTTTTAAATCCATTCAAAAACAACAAACAACCTGAAAACGAAATCACTTACCCTAGAATCTGCCCTTGTTCAAAAACGGTTGGATTTGGTTGATGATTGTGATCTCTAATGAGCCGTTTTTGAAGAAAAATGACAGAGAAACACACTGGAAACAAACCAAATGCATATGCTTCTCAAGCAAAAATCGCCACCAGCAATGCAATGTTTTAAAAATGGGATTTCTCAAACATATAACACATGTTTTAAGAATAAAAATCGCCCCTCAACAAGCAAGTTATAAAAACGGGCTTTTGAGAGCAATTATCATCTAAAAACGTTATATGCATCTCCTCTAAAAAATGCCACTTAAGTGAGTATTGAGTTAAACTGCATTTTGGATATTAGAAAACATATGTTTTTAGATCAAAAATCGCCACCCAGCATTGATATTTAAAAATGGGTTTTAAAAGATGAAAAACATATGCTCTAAGGCCCAAAATCGCCACTCAACAAGCAAGTCTTATTTAAAGACATAATAACGGTCTTTTTAGAGGAGAAAACATATGTTTTTCAGATTTGAAATTCCACCAAAGAGCAATAACGTGCTTTTGAGAAGTGAAAGCATATGTTTATTAAACTTTGCACGCGTAAATGGATTTAAATTCTCCACTTACCATAAATTAAATAACAAATCTTATTTAAAATATCTAATTGCATATGAAAACTCCACTAACTTGCTTCTTAGGACTTGGCAGTGTATTTTAATGAGTTTTATGCATATGGGTATATGCAACCAACAATGAAAAACCCACTTTTGCACTTAAAAATATCTCATATGATTAAAATTAACTAATAACCATAGCTTTCAATAAAGTAACATAAAAATAGACTTTAAAAAGCCTAATTTTAATAAAACATTAAAAACTATGATTAAATCAACTCGGAATGAGTTGAAATTTTAAAATGAATGATAAAATCCAATTTAAAATTTAAGAATAATTTAATACATGCAATTGCCATAAAAAAGTCCACTTTTAAGTGGATTTTAATCAAATATGCAGTTGCCCTGAAAAAACCCCACCTTTTACCCCATAACTTGAGCTAGACAGCTCCGATCGAGGCCTAAGTTAGCTCTAAATGAGCGGAATTCAAAGGAGCATTGACTCGAGAAAAACAAGACTAAAAACTTCTTCAAGGATGATGAAAAAGAGGAAAAGGGACTTGAAGATCAACCAAAATAAAGTGCCTGCAATCAGAGAAGAAAACTCCTTCTGACAAGCAATAAGGGGATTCAACTTGACGGCAATCTTCAAAACAAGAACACATAATTAACGATACATAAGATACATTTCAAGAATGATGAACTCCTTTCATGACACCTTATCAATGTGTTGAAACATAGAGGATACACCTATGAATCCATGAGAAAAATTGCGTAAGGTTGCCACAATTTTGTGATGTCAAAATTGAGGACAACATGAATGAAGTTCATAGCTTCATCTCCTCAAGATTTAAATAAGCAAGTGAAAGACAAGGTTAACGAGTCCAAAAACACAAAAAATAAAGCCAAGAAAGTTGTGAATAGATATCACCTCAAGGTTTAAAGATGCAAGTGAAAGACAAGGTTAAATAGTCCAAACACAAAAAACAAAGCCAAGAAAGTTGTGAATAGATATCAGCATGATTGCCACAACAACAATCGAGGCATAGTGCCAAGTATCAAAAAAACAATGACAAGGTATATTTGGAATAAAACATTAAACACTATGGATTTGCTTGTTACTAGATGAAAAAATAATTATGGAACCGAATAGGTGTTGTCCGCAATTTTGTATTTGCAAAATCTGGGCAACCCTACGCAATTCTTCACAGATTCATAATTCAACTCTCTAGGGCACGCATTCTAAAGACATTTTTCAAAGGCAATTGGTTATACTCTGAATCAGCCTAAGTTTCTCGTCTTACAGATGTCATTTTTCAGAGATTTTCGTCGAGTTTTTCTTTGTCTTTCATCCAATTTCGGGTTTTTCTTTCTTGACTGTAAGTGCTCAATTTTTTAAAATCTCAAGTCTTTGTTTGATTTTTCTTGTTTAGATTGATTGTTTTTGTTTTCCTTTCTATCTTAGGTCTTTTGCTTTTTGAATCCCAGTCGTTTTGAGCTATCGCAAGATTAAATACGTGCTATATTTCAAGAGAAAATGAAGGTTGAAGGTACTTGTAAGCGGGCTTTAAAACCCCGATTGCAATTTGTCTTTGAAAATCTTTGTTTTAAATACTTGCAATTGGACTTTTAAAGCCCGATTACAAGATCTCTTGTCTTTTAAAAATGCTTGTAACTTGCAATCCAAAATGCGAACCCCGACTGGACATTACAAGTTGTTTTAAGGAGATTTTATAAGTCTTAATACTTGTAATCGGGCTTCTAAAGCCTGACTACAAGTAGAGCTCTTATCTTTGAAACAAAAAACAATTGTAGTATGGATACCAAACCTCGACGTCGATTATCTTTCACTGTTCTTTGCAAGAGTGAAGGGCTTTTGAAAAGTGTCTTATATGTAGTCGGGCTTTCAAAGCCCGACTACATCATTTTCTTCCTTTCAAAAGCACATTAACACTTGCAAACGTGCATATGAAGCCCGATGTGTATGAAAGGTTAAGTCTAGAGCAAAAATGACTTGCAAATGTTGATGCAAAGTGCGACCTCAAGGATTTAGGGCAGGCTCAAATCATTTTATACTTGCAGCATTGAATACAAAATGTGTTTTGCCTTGGTGATCGTCGTTTTTGTCTAAGAATGCAAGTGTTCTTGTAAATGCAAACACAAACCATGATTTCAAGGTTGAATAAGTCTTTGAGCTTTCTGAAATGAAGGATTTCGGTTTCCATTTTTGACATTTGTCAAGAAGCTTTCCGAGACTGCAAAATCGTATTGATGGAGGAGAGTTCTAATTCATCTTGGCTTGTATTGCCCTAAAACCCCCTATATAGAGCCACGAGTTGAAGATCTTCATCCAGATTTAGAGCAGAGATTTTGGTGATTGTTTCCAAGTTTGTGCAAAATCATTTTTGTTCCAGCCCCTTGCTATCACATGTTATAGCAATTTTTCTTGGCATTTTTGGTATTTCAAGAGAGGTATGCCATTCTTCTATTGCATTTACTCTTCATTTTTTAAGAATATTTCATGAAGTTTTCCCTCTTTGTTGATAAAGCCTAGGGTTTTGTATATATGAGTCTTGTTTTAGTTTTGTTTTGTTCTTCTTGTTTGTCTCAATGTGCTTGTAGATCTTTTTCAGATTTGTATAGGTTTCTACGTTTGAAAGTATGAATGTATTGTTTTCATTAAAATACATGTTCTTCCCAAAAAATGATGCAAGAAAGATATAAGCTTTTCCCTAAGACAAGCTTCGCAAATGCATGTTCTTCCCCAATTGCAATTTGATTTCAGAACACCGAACACAAGTCCATTGTGCCAAGAAAAAGCTAAGTCATTGCCTTACTTCCATTTAGGTTTCCAAAACCCGGTTGCAAGTATTTCTCAAGCATAAATGAGGACTCTTTCCTACTTGCAATCGGAGTTTAAAAAACTGAATACAAGCAAAATACCTTCCCAAGTGCACTTACAATAGGATTTCAAAACCCCAATTACAAGTAAAAGTAACCTTCCATTGTGTATATATGCATTTGCGCATGAAAGCTCATCATTTTGACATCAAGTGCTTATATTCCATTCACCTGCAAAATTCAGGAAAAACCTTGAAATCCATCTTTTCCCTCATTTTAAAAGCTGATTTCATTCATTTTTCTCCAGTTTCCACCTTTTGTTCATATCCTACACACATACCCTTCCAAATCTACAAGGTCAAAGGTCTAAAAAGTGTCTTATGGATTCGTTGGTGTCTCATGAAGATGTGCTCACTCTATGGAATTTTCATATTGCAGCTTCATCCACAGATTTATTTGCTATGTCGGAAGAGCCAGTCTCTCCCAAAGACGAGAACGATGGAATATAAATATGACAAGTACCAAAACTCTATTCTGCCTTCGCAGGTGACCTCTTTGGTTGATGAAATCAGGGATACGGAGACAGGACATGTTGATATGTTTGATTTCCTCAAAAGGGTTGAAACATCTACAAAGAAAGAGATGGTTGTCCTTATTCAGAGCAATATTCACCTTGTCTCTACATTCCTAGTGGCTGCCCTAGAACCTGAATTTGTATTGGTGTGTGCAGAACACTTAAATTCCAAATCCAGAACCATCAGGGATGATGATGGAAACATTATTATCAAACTAGATTCAGACACTATGTAATGTCCCTTCTTATTCTCCTTTTATAATTTCCCGCAAAACCGACGTTAGTACAAAATACTACACAATATTTACAAGACTCATACTCTACTCTACGTTAGTAAGAGGGAATTTGATTCTTAAGGCTGCCTCTAGGTCGGGCTTCACAGAATTCCCGATTCTCGGCTTGAGGGATATAAGATCCTCTCTAAGCAACCAGGCTATCGACATGTCATCCCATAGAGCACTGCCCATAAGAATCTCTTGGAAGCAATAAATGCTATCCAAGCCTACGCATATGCATATGACTAGCATTAGTATATATACTGCCTCCGAGATTATAACAATCTCAACTTTGGCAATGGGACTATACCAATCTAGAATTGCCATCAATTATAGATTGGCAACAGGGTTATATCAACCTCGAATTGCCATTAACCACAAATGGGCAATCGGGCTATATCAACCTCGAATTGCCATTAACCACAAATGGGCAACGGGGCTATATCAACCTCGAATCGCCATTACTTTGATCTCTATGTAGCTCAGGACAAATATAAGATTCATATGTCCAACTACTAGAGGGAATATGAATATAGAATTAATTTGAAGATGCTTCTTTTGTCTCCACCGGTGATGATTCTTAGTCTTATATTCATCTGGATATCTTCTAAATTTAATATTTCTTCTTCTTATATTCATGCAATGTTCAGAAGTCTACTGGTGACTTAGAACTGCATTTTCTTCTTACAACCCAAGAATTCTATTATATTTTAATAAGATGCTCTGTTTTTTTAAGCCATAAATGGTCAAGGAGAGTAAAGAAAAATTGTTTTTACAAGGATCTGATTGAATGGATCTGGATATCAATTTCCATTTCGCTGTTTATGTTCTTCAGTCTTGTTCGCTAGTCTCCAGTCGATAAAAGACCGACTAATGTTCTATTTCCCTTTCATTTGATATTGCTTAGTCGTTGACTAGATGATTTCTATCTTCTCATTTGATGCCTAGGGCTATGTCAATTGCATCCTTCGACTTTATAAATAATCGTTGTTAATTATCAGCTCTTTCATTTATATATCTGTTTGTCCATACTTCTACTATGTATGGAAAACTCTTTAATTTGATATTGCTTGGGTATTACATGCGATAGTCTCCTTAGCCGCTGAACTTATGAGGGAGTATATAAGGGGTCATTGTATAAGATCAGCTACCATTCTTTTCATTATCTGTTGGTTCCCTTATTCGATAGCAACCTCCTATTATATCCTCCTCTGAATCCACAAATCTTCTAAATTGCATTCCATCTATATTATCATCGGTCCTGAAGTGGAAGCATAAGATTGTGGCTTTTGGTCACCGCGTTTGGATGTTTCACTAACTATAGATAAGTTTGAAATACCGCTTTACTCATCCGCTGACTAGGATGATGATTATACTCTACGATCGATGCTATCATTCAACCGCAGATGCTTTTGTCAAGGAATCCCATGGATTCCAAGAAGAATTAGAAATTCATAGCCACGTGTTATTACTGGTTAACCATGATATGATGAGAATCACGTAAATGATCTTGTCTCAAAACGTTGGACAGGAAGCCCTCGTAATTGTTGTCGATGACTTGATTGGTAATCAAATAGAATATCTCTGTGCTCATGGTCCCCTCCATGGATGAATATCATTCCCTTTAAATACCTTGCGGGAGGAAATGGGACACATCATTTGAGTATGCAAAGGGCCGCGCCTCGTCTATTCATTGTTTTGTGATGCTAAAAACTAATCAATTTTCCTTAAACCCACTCTATTGTTCATACATGATCATTTAAAATTGTTAATCACTTTGTTGAATGGACATCCGTGTTGGAGTGCCCACCTGGCTATTTGGGTTAACCGAGACGCTTGAATATATATAGTGCTTAGTTAAGTTCATATGTTGGCGGCTGCATTTGTCGATATTTATTGGTTCTATATATTAATTACTGTTAATAGTGCTCGTTACTTAGAGTGCAATCGATTTTCCTTATAATCTCCAATGGTTGTTCAAGGATCAACTCTTAAGTTTGCTCGTTGAAAAGACATAATTTGTAAATGTAATATTATTCAAGATAGATTTTCCTTGTATATGGTTAGAGTGTTGTCAGAGTTTCCTTGTCCCTGTTTGTATATTATTCAATCATATTAATATTATAATTATTTATTAAATATATGTAATTTAATATATATTTAAATAACTATTTAATTGTTTATTTAATGTTTGATCAATATATTCCTTAAAAATTATTTACTTATTTATTTTATAATTTTTATATTTATTTATTAATAATATTATATAGAATATTATTAATAATTCTGCCATTATTATAATAATAGATTAATTAATTATATATTTATAATTTATTATTATGATTTAATTATAATTATATTTATTAATTTATTTTCCATTATTTAATTATTTAATCTTATATTCAATTCTTATTATCATCAAATTTCATATCTGGAAAGGGGACATTACAGACTATTGATAAAATCTTCAAAGTTCCGCCTACTCCAGTATGTATAGATATATCAAAGGAAAAGGCTTTAAAGAGGTGGAATGACAAGAAATAGGATTCTATCAGGTTAATGAATGAGAACTGGCTTGTTAATAAGAGAACCTATTTTTCCAAATGGTCAAAGTTGTTCAAAACAGATTTCCATGAAGAGATCAATGATTTGATCACTCTTCTCAGTACGATCATGGATCTAAGGGAGTCAAATGAGTGTGAACCCTGGATGTACAAGTTCATTTCTCTGATTGTGAGGTCTAAAGAGATCTTTTCGGGTGAGATCATCAGTGATGCTTTGTGCGAGTAGCTGGCCCGTGTTCCAAACACTCTTACTTTCTACATGAACTCCTACTTGGTGTACATTGTGGCTTCTTTTGGATACTTTTCTAGTCTCTCAACTAAGGGTGACACATCGTAGGTTATAGTTTGGGAATATTATGAGCAGCTGATGTTGAAGTCTACTAGGGTGCATTACAAAAGAGTGCAAGACGCTTTCTTTGGATACTACATGTGCCTTTTTGACAAAACATTTCCTAAAAGGCGAGTATCCAATGCAGCTTGGAAGAAGGTAAATAAATATGGATGCCTGTTTCTGCAGTTTCCAAACTTCACATACATGAGGGTTGGTTGCTATGAGGGTGAGTCCTACACACTCCCATGGTATCCTACCAACAGGATCATTCTGATGGAGCTTGCCAAACAGCTCATGGTTGTTCAAGCATATCAGTCAATGTAATGTTCCCGAATCCCGGAGACTTTCTTACTCGAAGGTGTACGGTGCATTGTGTAGCAACGTTGGTTCCTGGAGTGCTGATGGCAATGGCGTATGGTGAAAGGCAGTATGGTGGGAAGACCAAACGTAGGCCGTACGGTTCGAATGTTGTACGATGGAGAGATGACTGAGGTTGTACGGTTCGAATGTCGTACGGTGTGAGTATGCCTAAGGCCATACGGTTGGAATGCCTGAGGCCGTATAGTGTGAGGTATGCCTGAGGTCGTACAGTTGGAATGCCTGAGGCCATACAGTGTGAGGGATTCCTGAGGCTGTACGATTGGAATGCCTGAGGCCATACGGTGTGAGGGATGCATGAGGTCGTATGGTATGATGGTTGAAATGTCATATGGAGAGCAGGAGGGACCATACGGTAAGTTGCAAGGAAGCGTTCAGATACACAAATCCTTTTACTCCTGGTTTCTGAAGCAAATTGTTTTGCAAACAAATTTCAATGCTCGACACAGTGTGGGAACCAATATTTGCAAATGGAAATAATAGTATGATTATATAGCATTCTAGATTCGCCAGAAACAACAAGAGAACAAACAAAACAGGGTGAGGGTTGAATCCCACTGAAACTGCGACAAACCAAATAGGCAAGATCTTTCACCTCTGAAATGGCAGACACCAGAATCCCAACAGGAATTCGCAAATACAAATAAAATATCAAATCTGAACATACTAATTTCATCCTAGATGCCGAGCATAAATACCCATCGGAAAACTCCCGAGGGTGCACAAATAGAGCCGACAACAACAACTACACCTACACCAACAGATAAAAAATGGGCCTGAGATAAACTAAATCAATCAGAACCCAAATACAAATTTTTATTATTCATTTAATGACGGTGACATTACAGTCCTCCTATCCCAATAATTACTTGTCCTCAAGCAAATTCAAGCTAGGGTGTTCCAGAATCTCTTCGCCTTCCCAGGTGGCGTCTTCAAGTGGTAGATCCTTCCAGCACAAGAAATTCCTTGATCGTGCGTGTCCTCAATCGTTTCTCACGACTGTCAACGATTTCTGCTGGTTCCAATACTAACTTCCCTTTCTCGTCGAGTGGTTGCAGGTCTGTGGAGACCGTGACTTGTTGACCCACGGCTTTCTTCAGGCTTGAAATGTGGAAGACGTTGTGGATTTGACTACCCTCAAGTAGATCCAATTCGTATGCAACCTCAACCACTCTCCTAGTCACATGGTAGGGTCCGTAGAAGCGTGGCCTCAGCTTCTCTTCCTAGAAACCTTCAAAGAGGATTGTCTATATGGTTGAAGTCGGAGGTATACCAAATCCCCGACTTCAAAACTCCTCTCGATTCAGTGCTTGTCAGCATACATTTTATGTTGATTCTGAGCCCGTTCGAGATTTTCCTTTAGGGATTTTAAAATATATATTCCTTCCTGCAGCCAGTCTTTGGCTTTCGAAGCGTGACTACCACCCAGACCCAAGTCCACAAACAAAAGAGGTTCATACCCGTATAGAGCTTTGAAAGGTTCCATCCCAATAGACATGTGGCAGGTGGTATTGTAACAGTACTCTCCCAAATGTAACCATTTGACCCATGCTCTCTATTGTGCGGAAACATAGTTTATGAGGTAACCTTCCAGCCATTTGCTCACAATTTTTGTTTGTCCGTTGATCTAGGGGTGATAACTGGTGCTTGGCGACAACTTCGTCACTTCTAGTCAAAACAATTCTCTCCATAAATTACTGAGGAAGCAGCTATTTCTGTCGCTGACTATGTTTAAGCGGAACGCTTCCCGGAAGAATAAGTTTGCCACCTCTAAGGCCGAAAACTCTGCTGAAATAGCAAAGAAATGTGCATACTTGGTTAATCTGTCAACCATCACAAAGATGCAGTCCTTGCCCTCTGCCTTAGGGAGACCGGAGATGAAATCCATTGATATGCTATCCCATTTTTTCTCGGGAATCGATAATGGTTGAAGTAAACCCGCCGGCAGTGCTCGCATATTTAAGATTGTCATTGGATAAGTGAAAAGCAAACATCAATCCCACCAGTAAACTGGTAGACCACTCATACTCGTAAATGGGCACCCGTAGACCAAACAGAGTATCGGTACCGGTATACCAAGTAGAAAAGGATATGAACCGAGTATAAGAGTCTTTTATATGGACAACCGGGTATGATATTGATACCGGTCAACAACACATCAATCTACACCGGTGTATGCGGAGCTGTTTATGTTGAAACCGGAATTTGCGGAGCATCCACCTTTTAGAACTGGAGTTAGTTTTTTAACAGGAGTTAGTTTTATTTTTACACGGATGTTTCAAAGTAAACTCAAAGATCATCTCACAACGCTTTTTGCTGCATGATTTATGGTTGAGTTTACAGCCTAGCGGTTCTATGAGTTAGGTTTTAACAATAAGATTGATTTCTTATAAATAACAAGTCATAGGACACAAAAAGAGAGTTGTTGAATATACAGAGCAAGAGAGAGATATCTTCTGAGAGAAGAGATACGGTCACATAGGTGAAAGGCAAAAAAGATCAACACCCAGGCAAAACAGGAAGATCAACAAGTATGATCTAATCAGACAAAGAGTGTCAATTAAGATCATTGCTTTTATACTATGAAAGCATATTCAAATCCCTCTATCAGGGTGAACCCTAATAGGTTCTTTGTATAAACCCTTTAACCGGGTAGCATCTTGATTGATGTTGAAAGTCATTTAGCAAGGCGGCTCCTAACAGAGTCAAGATCTTAACCGGTCTTCTACCAAATCCCTTTACCGGGTAGCACTCTTGCAAAGTGCTTTGTAAGCTCCTAACAGGGCGTCTTTATTACTGCAGTAGTGAAGTTGTGAGCTCTGTCTCGCCGTGGGTTTTTCCTTCTAACCGAAGGTTTCCACATATAAATGATGTGTTGATCTAAGTATTTCTAGTTCTGTTTGTGAATTGTTATTTACACTATTTATCTTGCAAGAATCTTTATACAAGTTTTAATTGGAAATAGAAATAGTATTTACTGATTCACCCCCCTCTCAGTAACTGGTTAGGAATAACAATTGGTATCATAGCACAGTTCTCTAAGATATAAAGCTTAACCGCTTAAGAAAAAGATCATGGAGGGTTACAGGTATCAAAAGAAGCTCGAGGAAGCCAACATCATTGCTTCTCTTGAGAATAGGATGAGAAGATCCCTTGCTAAAAGAAAGGAGTTGGCTCTGCAGTTTAGTGAGAGCAATGAAACAATTGATGAACTCTCTGGGCAAAGTGGATCAGATGAAGCTGAGGAGGCAGTCTCTGAGCTCAGGGAGAGGAACCAGATCCTAACCGATCAGATCTCCAACCTAAAGAGCAAGCAAGAAGATAATGCCCTAAGAATGATTGAACTGATTGAGAAAAAGAGGAAAGCTAAAGATGAAAGAAACATTGCAGTTAAATCTTTAATAGCCTCTGAGAGAGCAAGGAATCTAGCAGAGGAAGCGGTAAGGGAAAGTGATCTTTTCGTTCTGCAACTTGAAGAAGACATGCAAATAGTTACTCAAGAAAATGCCAACATGCAAAAGATTTGGCATGATAAAGACGATGCATGCAAGAGGCTAGCAATTGAGTTGTATCAACTGAAGGAATAGATGAAAGAACTCGAAGAAAGGAATGAAACCCTCAGAAGATACAACGAAAGCTCGGTCAAGCTTGATGAGCAACTCAAAGTTCAAAGTAAGCACAAGGACCCCACAGGACTTGGGTTCACCGAACAAGACACCAAGAAAACTAGTGAGTCATCTGGAGCCAACACAAGCAAGAAGAAAAAGAAGAAACTGGTAGAACAAAAGGGTAAAAAGACCTTCAACACCTCTTGCAATCACTGTGGGAAACCGGGCCATAAAACAAGTAACTGCAAAAATGCACCGGTAAAGCCAACCAACAGTTACCACAAAAACTATTGCAAGAATGGCGAGAAGACCACTGAATGCTGGTCTCGTCCCACGAGTGCGTCCAGTGGAAGCAGGGTAAGCTTCAAGGGCTATTGCTATGCATGCTACAAGTTTGGACACAAAGCTAATGAATGCAGATACAAAACAATGGCTTCCAGATCCCCACCGAGACCGGTATTCCCCAAAAGAATCAAGAACCGGAGCACAACCAATTGTGCTAACTGTGGCATGCATAGTCATAATGACTCTTGGTGCAAATCACCTAATAAGAGAAGGGTAAATCCATGGAAGGCAACTGGGATAGTCTGTTACAGCTGTAACAAAGTTGGACACCTAACTAAAGATTGTAGGAACCGGTCAGTGAACAAAAGAAAAGGATCGGTCAAACCAGTGGTGAAGACCTCGTCTTCCAATGAGAAGAACAGAAGAAAGGAGACCGAGAAAGAAGTCAAGAAGATTTGGTTCAAGAAGGAATCAAAGAGCTCCACTGAGGAAAAGACAGAGGGAAGATCATCATCTGGTGATGGTGATATCTCTTCAGTAAATTGAGCCTGAAGGGCTTAGAGGAAACTAGTAGCCCATCTACTATTCCCGGTAGAACTGGTGAGTATTAAACTCACTCAATCTGCAAGAAAGACCGGACAGGCAAGCATTAATCAACCGAGGTTTGCACAACCGAAAAAGCCTGAATATCGGTTTGCGAAAAAGGAAAGAAAGGTTAGGTAAGGTAATTAATGTTGTAGCCATTAACCAATAGTTACTGTTTGGTAATTACCGCTATGCCCTAACTCTATATAAACAAAGGAGAATTACTCATTTTCTTTTACTTTGCTATTTGTGATTAACAATCTCTTATGCTTGAGTAATATTCTCATGCTTTGATCATCGGAAGATATTGTCTCTAAGACCGATCAAGCTACTTTTTGTATAAACCGGTTGACAAGAAATGGCATCATCATCCTCCGCTATTAAGCTGATCAAAGGCAACCAAGTCAATCGACCTGGCTACGACATTCTGGCGGTTCAGAACAAGGAAAACGATATGGCTGGTGCGCTATCTTCTGTGCCAAATGGAGTCCACATGACTGAAGATGTCACTGCCTTCGTTCACGCCAAGCAAGAAGAATTGGGAGAGACTTTCATTCAAAGCGAGTACCTCTCGCTATGCGTAGACGGAAAGCATCCTGACAAATACGTGAAGCTGGTGTGGTCTGGGCTGATCAATGGAATCTATTACCCGACCGTCTTCCGACCCGACTGGATTCGACTGGTTCTTAGTCATGTACATGAACCTAGATTCTGGCTCACAAAAGGAGCATCCAATCAAATCACGAAGGAAGACCTGCATAGAGTGACTAGGTATAGTGACAAAGGGGAACCACTCACCCTAAGAACCATCTCCAATGTCGTAGTCACCAAATTGACCAAGTCAAAATCTGATAGTCGACTAATGACTGTCAACGACATTGAAGACGAAGGAGTTCGATTCGCATCCGCTGTGATAGGTTACAAAATCTATCAATCCAGTAACCTGAATAGCATACCAGGAGGATCCATTCATGCCGCTCACCGGATAGTGTACAACAATGCCCAGTACGATATTTGCTCAATGCTTCGAGGACAGATATTTGAGAATCTGAAGAAGCTAGGTATTGTCAAGAAGAAATCCATAAAGTATGGAACCCTACTAGTATGTCTCTACTTTTACTATTCTAATTTCTTCCCAGGAATAGGAAAGGTGACCTGGAGAACCGATCGGCCAATTATGATCCAGATTAGTGATATGGCCAACCAACTGGGAAACCAGTTCGGTAAAGTCATGACGGAATACTTTGAGGCGTTCCAGCTAAGAATGCACACGAGGGAGAGGGTGTCGTCAACTATTGTTGACTCGTACAAGGATGATGTGTGTTTTCTGGTATCGACCGATCACTGCATCATTCAAGCTGTGGAACCAAGAACCGAGTATGCTCTTGAACTGGGTTACGAGATCACCTCCAAGACAGCAAAGGCATATGCAGATGCCTTACAAGAAGCTGACCTAGATCTCTCTGCTTACCAGTTTGGTACCTGTGAAGAGATTCAAGAGAATCTAAAGAAAAGGGCACCAATCAAGAATGTATATGTGAAAAGGACCCCCACACCAAAGAAGAAACCGGTGACTGATCAACCCAAGGCTCAAAGGAAGAGAGCACAAATGGTACCCAGTACTCAAGGAGAAGAACAGGAGGAAACAGAAACTGAAGAAACAGTTCCTCTAGTCAGAAAGAGGAAATCTGGTAAACCGGTGAAGGAAGATGCACCGAGAGCCAGAAAGCCCAAAATTGATGAATTTGTGGCAGGATTGAAAGAATCTAGAGGAATGGGATCAGTCAGCAGAAGATATCAATTGGCAAATGAAGAAGATAGGAGAAAAATAGAAGCAGTAGTACACGGTATTCACAAGTTCAACCTTTCTCCCACAGAACTTCATAAGGTTGTCCCTGATGACCTCCAAGAAATTCTTGAAGCTAGATGGAAAGCTTCAATGGACAGAGAAAAGTGTTTGCCCGCTGGGGTAAACTTAATATTGCACAGACATAATACAGGAAATATAATAAACACAGAATATATCAGAGAATAATAAATACTTTCATTAATCATTCCAGACTGGCAAGTACATTTACATAATAATCCATAATACCATAATATCTCCCGTGTCCATCCTCCGAGAGGAAATATAAACTACCCGAAGGGCCACGACCGAAACGTCGTGACGCAACTATCTAACCTCTCAGTCACTAGCGACCAAGGCTAACATAATACTTTATTAATATAATAACCCGTACATAAAATTATCCCAACAACATCATCCCCCCCAAAAAACAGAGTCGTCTCCGACGACTCACAACAAAAGGGAGATGAAATACACTACATAGAATAAGAAAATCACTGAGAAGGAGCAGAGGGCGTCCCTGAAAAAGCTGAAGTGCCACCCTCCCCATCAATGCTACGTCCAGTAAGTCTTTTTCCATCACATCACATTCCTCTCGTGCCTGCACCAAACTAGTCTCCAAAAACACCTTTCATCTATAGCCTCTACTAACACAATACTGTCTCCCTAGCCAATCTGACCTTGATAGCCACCCGTGCCGCCTTCTCTGCTTCCAACTCCTGGGTACACTGAGCCAAGTGTCGCTCTACTGCCTCCAACTGGGTGGTCAGCTCCTCCCGAGCTCTCTATGCATCCACCAAGATAGCCTCACGTCTGGCCAACACCTACTCTGAGTGCCTCAAAGCGTAGTACCCCTCTCGAAAGGCTTTTTCTAGTGCTCTCTCCACCTCTAACATACAGACACTCCATGCCTGCACCAACTCCGAGTCTCATCAACTGGTCACACTCTCCAAGAGCTGATAACTAAACCAACTGGGGGTCTAGGGGGCAACACCCCCAGTGGAGTCGAGGGGCAGCTTATGGTTTCCTCACTACCATTTTTGTGATTTTCTTCCGATTCCATACTCTTTTCTGCCAGGCGCTTATGGTTTCCTCACTACCTCCTTATGTCCTTCCCTTCGGTACCATACGTTAGTCACTGTGAACTGTTTTGATTGGTCGTCGTTTTTTTTTTTTTTTTAGTACCTTCTCCTCACTGCTACCAGTCCTTGCCGTCAATAAACTGTATTCTTCCATTCTAATATCATATCCTTGTTCTTATTTATTTTCCTCTTCCTCTGGCTTCCTTTCTACACCGTACGCAATGTAAAAACGATGATATTTGTGCCGTCTCTGATTTCCTTTTTGTCATACAGTGACTAGCTTTATTGTTGGCTTCCCCTTGTTGCTGCTCTTACCGTATGGCTGTACCTACGGTTAATTTTCCGATTTGCCTTCGCTCCCGTGGCCGTACGACGATCTGTACCTTCAACACGTGTGTGTCCTCTCCCGCCATACGGGCTGCCTGTGTTTGTGGCCATACAGTTAGTGCGGACATTGGAGCTGTTTGTTTCTGGCCGTACGGTCCGAACAGAAGTTTCTCACGACCTGTCGTACACCGCACGTGATGTATTCTCCCTCCACCGTACATGATCTGTTTTTCTTCCCTTCTACTGTGCTGTGGCCGTATGGATGTGTTGGCTATTCGTTTGGGAGTGGTCTCTCTGACCCCAACGTACTGCAGCACTTAAAGCATTAACCCTTCACCGTTTGGAAAAGATACAACAAACTCGCCTTGCCCTTCGCCGTACGGCCCCACGTGCGATAAACTGGTTGTGCTAAGTCTAAAATGTCGTACGGCTAGCTCACCGTACAGTGTCTGGTTGTTGTTTCCTACCATACGACGTAACAAACAATGATTCATGCGGCATTACCTCCGTATAGTGGCCAAAAGGTCTCAACCCGCACTTTATCTCCTTGTCATACGGCGAATAGGCAGTGCTTTTGTAGATGTCGTACGATGCTCTTTATGCTGTGTTTTTTGCCGTACGGTGCCTTTTTTAATTTTTTTTCTTCCTTTTTTTTTCTTTTTATTTTATTTTATTTTATTTTTAATATTTTTTATTTTTTTTTATTTTTATTTTCCACCGTACGTCATGCATAGCCGTACAGGCATTTTTCAATTTCCTGTCCAGAGGCTGCTCTGGTCGCCTGTATGGACGGCTCTCAGGTCGCCTGCTTGACCGCTCGAGTTCTTTTCCATCCTCTCGATTGCTCTATCCCTCCTCTCGGGTCCATCCCCTCCGGGGAAGGTTTCAATTTGGTCTCGTTGCTGGCGTCATGTATCTGTTCGTCGACAGTCCACAGAGTGTGTAGTCGTTCCCTCTCCCTGTCGCTGAGTCTGTTTTCAATGGCGATCCAAAAGCTTGGAATCATAAATTCTACAGGGACCACGTTCTCTTGCCTGTACATAAGGAGAATAAAGATTTTGAAGGCTGCGGTCTTCCACACAGGATTCCAATTATTGCCGACCGAAATGAGCTTAGGTTCTTCTTCCTTTCCTAGATTCATTGGTTTGGCAGACGACTCCTTATACTTCATGGGGTTTTGCTTATCAAATTTATGCATCAGGACTTCGCTTACTTTCGCATCCCCTTCGTTGTATTCACCGTACTCGGAGGGAAATGTTTTCGGCACCTCCTCAATACTTAGTACATTGCATGCTGGTCGGAAGACTTCGTAATCCTCTATTTCCCAGTGGAAGAGACCGTTTAGTGAATCTGCATCATCCTCTGTGTATTCTCCCAATCTTAGCACGCCTTCACTATTCGGTTCCATTCCATCCCTTACTTCATCCCTTCGATCGTTTTCTCCTTCACAGTCAAATTCGGAAGAGGAAGCTATCTCCTCACTCACCAACTAGGTATGGAGATCAATTGTGAACTTTTTTCCTCCACTCTCCATCGAAAGGGTATTCCTTTTCCAATTATGGTTCGCTTTGGCTGTTACTAACCATCCTCTACCCAGTATGGCGTCATAGCCTTTCCGCTTCAATGGAATGACGACAAAGTCAAGTACAAATGGTTGTGTACCGACAGTTATCGGTTGTGCCATCAGCGTCCTGAGTGGTTTGATACCCTATTGATCTGCACCCAGTAAGTTGAAGGTTGGTGGCCACAAGGTGGGCTTTCCTAGTTTTTTCCACATTGCCTCCGAAAGGATGTTCACTCCTGACCCTCCGTCCACTATAATGTCTGTTAGGATGGTGCCAAGGATGCCCATCTTGACGATTGTCGGGTACCTTCCGCTATTTACAGCAAGTATCATCGGGTCCGTTGCAGACCCGCTGGGGATGTCTGTACGTGTGGTATTTGGCTACGTGGCCAAGTTTCCCAATAGTGTTGTTCCCAAGTGAGGCATGGTGTGCAGGAGGTCCTAGAGTTTCACCGATACCTCTAATTGTAACATTTGTCTCAGAATATTTTGTTTTGCCTCCCTCCGGCTTGAGGTGGTAGCCATCTCCCATCTTTCTTTTGGTGCCTTCATCACCTTCTCTATTTCTTCCTTATCCACCCGTGTCGCTTGTTTTGCTTGTGACCGTGTGATGGCTAGTACCCCCTCGTCACTTCTCGATCCCTCGATGTAGAGCAAGTTGACCCCGGATTTTGGGCAGTTGGCATCCTCGTGGTTGTCAGGACCACACCAATGGCAGAGCTTCTGTGGGGTGTCGCCCTTGTCACAGTCCCTTGCAAAGTGGCCCCACTGATTCCAAGCTCGGTACTGGATCATCGACCGACCCTTGGAGTCATATTGTATTCGACTCGTGTTGGTGTTGTTATTGCCCCTTCCGCCACCGCGTCGGTTGCCTCTGTACCCGCCGGAGGATGCGTTATTGTTAGTCTCTGCCCCCGATGTAGACGGTTGCTCTTGGGTAAATAGCACTTGTTGATTCCTCACCTTCATGTTGTATGGGCATTCCTTGGTGGAATGGCCCATGATCTGACAAATGTCACAAAATGCCATTTTGGGACACAACCCCTTTGTATGGCCGCTCGCCTTGCAGTCTGTACACCAAATGTCAACTTCCCCCTTGCTGGTACCCCCTTTCATGGTCTTGAATTCATTCATCATTCTCTCCATGTCTTTTTGGAGTGCCCTGACTTTTCCCTTCGACTTGCCATCACTACCACTATCATCGTCCGAAGTGTCATCTTCGTCAGAAGAGGACTTGCTTCTTTTCTTCTTGGAGGTCTTCTGTTCGCTCTCCAAGTCCATCGTCCGGTTATAGGCATCTACGTATGAAGTGGGGGGCACTATCTTCATTTTCCTCCGTAGGTTAGATTTCAGGCCCTCCACGAACCATCTTTTCTTTAGGCCATCTGATGGCTGGCTATCCATTTTTCCGACTAACTCCTTCAATCGGCGACTGTAAGCCCGCACAGTCTCTTTCTTACCTTGTTTGGTACTGTATATCTCGAAAACAATTTCATTGTCATCCCTCAGGAGCCGAAACTCCTAGAATTCTGTCTTGAGTTCGTCCCAAGTGGTCACCTTTGTTTTGTCCACGTCAGAGTACCAGTCGATGGCTACCCCTCTCAATGTGGCCGGAAACTGTTTTACCCCTTCTGCGTGGTCGGCGACGCCATTCGCCGACCAGATTGTCTCGCACATACGACAATGTCGTACTGGATCTTCCTTCCCATCGCCATTAAATTTTGGCAGCTTCTCTTTGTTAGTCACCATGTTTACTTTTTTAGGTGTCGACTATGTTTGCAACACTGGTTGTGTTACAGGCTGGGATGGTACTGTCGGCGTTGGTACCCCAGAAATGTTCGGTACCGTATCGCTTGATGTCCCTGAACTACTAGAACTGTCCAAGCCTGGGCTACTG
This sequence comes from Chamaecyparis obtusa, assembly GCA_027943335.1. NCBI lineage: Eukaryota > Viridiplantae > Streptophyta > Pinopsida > Cupressales > Cupressaceae > Chamaecyparis > Chamaecyparis obtusa. The sequence goes on along the minus strand of BSBK01000102.1, from coordinate 907,860 downwards.
TGATCCCCGTGCCCCTCTGTCACTTTGACACTCTTGGCGGCAGCGGTAGCCTGAGCCTCCCTCCATGCGGCTTCCTCTTCTTCCTTCCTTCGGGCTTCTCTTGCTTCCGTCCGTGGGGTTAAGGTTAAGGACCTGAACAAGCTCCTTGTTTCGTCTAGGCGGTCCTCGTCACTTCTTCCGACCTCCCGGTTAGATTCCTCCAGACGCTCGCCTTCACTTACTCCCTTCGGTAGTCCTTCGACGCGTCTTCTAAATCTCTCCCTTCGCTCAGCTTGCTGCTGTGCAAGTACGGCTTGTCTGGTGGCTTGTTCCTCCTCGAGTTCCTTCTTTAAATTTCTATTTTTATTCAATTGATTAGGCATAAAGTCTATGCAATGATTTTGTCCTCATTCGTCCTCACATTGATATTCTCCTCCAACGGTATTCCCATCCGTCCACTCATTCCATCACTTGCCAGATTCGTTTGGCAACGGCGCTAGATGTTTGCCCGCTGAGGTAAACTCATTATTGCACAGACATAATACAAGAAATATAATAAACACAAAATATATCAGAGAATAATAAATAATTTCATTAATCATTCCAGACTGGTAAGTACATTTACATAATAATCCATAATACCATAATATCTCCCATGTCCATCCTCCGAGAGGAAATATAAACTACCCGAAGGGCCACGACCGAAACGTCGTGACGCAACTATCTAACCTTCAGTCACTAACGTCCGAGGCTAACATAATACTTTATTAATATAATAACCCGTACATACAATTATCCCAACAACAAAAAGGAGCTAGGGATTCGAGCTCTGCTTGAGGTTCAGAACCATCTCACTCTTGACGAGGCCACTCACCAAGCTGAACTGCATAAGAAAAATTTCTTGATAAAAAGGAGGATCGGTCAAATGCTTATTGGAGAAGCTAAGAAGGTTCACGAGGAAGGAGTGGCAACATGGACCAAACTTCTTCAGACCCAAAAACAGGCAGAAGAAGCATGCCAAAAGACCACTGAGCCACCTATCATTGACACCGGTAAAGGAAAAGGAGTACTAGGAGCAGAAGTACCGGTCAAAGAAAAGAATCCTACCAGACCAGTCATCGTTGACATCACTGATGATAAAGGTAGTGATCAAGCTCATCCAACCGTTCTTGTCTCTCCAGAAAAACGTAAGGCACGCACCATGACTGTCAATGATATAGTCGATGAAGTGATGGATTTTGGAGAAGTAGACAATGTTGCTAGATGGTATAGTGTGCTAGGGGAAGAAGATACACAAGCAATAATAGTGGCACTGGTGGAAAGCTTCTTGGATTACAACAGAACTCCAAGAGACTATAGGTCTAAATTTCCTCCTGAACTAAGCACAAGACTAATGACAAAATGGAGAACCGGTCGAAGCTCCAACACTAGAATCTCTAGGGAGACATTGTCATTGGTCAGACCTGGTCTTAGTGAAGATACTATCAAACTTTTGTTAGAGGAAGCATCAATGAATTTGGACACCAAAAATAGGGTTGCCAAAATAATAAATGGTTATGAAAACGAAGTCTATAAAGAGACTCTAGATTTCTGGCAACAATATGATTTCAGTGCTCTAAAGGAAACAGGTCCACAGCATGAACCTAGGATAGAACAGGAACCACCGGTTCAATTCACTGCTCGTGAAAAACCTACAACCAATGAACAAGAAATTCCAAAGGAACAGTTCACATCAAGTGAACAAGTACCAGAAGAGTCATCGGTCAAGATGACTACTGACAATAAAACTGGTGAGGAAGAAATTGCTATAGGTGAGCTTCATACAGCTGAGGAGCAGCACTCAGAACCACCACCAGACCAAGAAGCCCCACTAGAAGAGCAATTGCAATAGGAAGAAGATGCTCAACCAGAAGTAGAAGTACAACCGGAAGGGGAAGTACAAAATGATGAAGAAAGACCAACACCAGAAGTCCTACTAGAAGAGGAGGCACAACTAGATAATTTGGCAATACCGGAAGAGATAGTCCAACCGGAAAATGAAGGAAAACAAGAACAACAGAATGTACAAGAACCAAGACAAAAGGAACAGGTAGATGTTCCAAGCTTGTCCTCATCAAAGAGGAAACTAACCTTTGCAGTAGACACAAAAGCAAAGAAGAGCAAGGTTAGCGAGACCGTAGTTGACATATGCAAAATGTCAACTAGGCAATTAAAGGAGCTGACAAAAAGGAAACAGGACATGGTCCTAACTAGTGTTAAGAACATTTTGAGCAACTTTGTACCTAATGCTAACATTGATGAAGATGAACCTGTAATTGATCAGTTGGAGATATTGGCCCAAGTGATCGGAGAAGATGTCACCAATCCAGAAACGATTGCAATTGATCACTATGAACAGAAAAGAATAGAGATTCTTCATAAAAAAGTCAAAGAAATAAAGGTGACAGTTACTAACAATGTAACAGTACTGCAACAACAATTGCAAGTTGCAGGAAGTCTGATGACAATGACTTCAAATTTTGATAGCTTTACACAAGATCTCACTGAAAAGTCATCTAAGACTTCTGGAGACATCAAAGCTCTGTCTTCCACATTTGATATAAAGAATAAATCTACAATAGATTTCAGCAGAGAAATGATAAGTCTAGCTCTCATTCTGAGAAAGACTTCTGAAGAAAAGACCAAGCGAATCCAAGATCTTATTGGATTTCCACTGTTTCTTGCCCCAACATTTGATTTAATGCAACAAACAACAACAGCGGCAGAGAATCTGATCAGTGAACCGGACTACAAAACAATAGAGGACATGGAGAATATCATAGTATCGCTGAAATCAGCACTCAAAAATCTAGAACATGTCACCGGTCAATGGAATCCTTTTCTTCATTCCGCGAAGAGAATTTACAAGGATATCTTTACCAAGCTACAAATGTAAAATACTAAGTAAAGCATAACCCTTTGTCTTATGGAGGCAAAAAGGGGAAGAAAAAGACATTGGTTGAAGAAGAAGACATCAGAGAAGAGTCAGAAGGTTAGAGATCAAAAAAGAAAGAGAGTAGATTCAGATTTAGCTACAAGATAGAAGAGCTAAAGCACTAGAACAGGGGAAGTCTGCAAACTGAAGAGCTGAAGTACAGTACAAGGAAGGAGTCTACAGGTGGAATTCACTATGATGAGAAAGTCATGGTGTGCGGAAAGTGATGTTTTACCACCAATGCTAAAGGGAAAGATTTTTACCATATTTAAGATTGTCATTCGATAAGTGAAAAGCAAACATCAATCCCACCAATAAACTGGTATACTACTCACACTCGTAAATGGGCACCGGTAGACCAAACAGAGTATCGGTACCAGTATACCAAGTAGAAAAGGATATGAACCGGGTATAAGAGTCTTATTATATGGACAACCAAGTATGATATTGATATCGGTCAACAGCACGTCAATCCGCACCGGTGTATGCATAGCTGTTTAAGTTAAAACCGGAATTTGCGGAGCATCCACCGTTTAGAACTGGAGTTAGCTTTTTAAGAGGAGTTAGTTTTATTTCTACACGGATGTTTCAAGGTAAACTCAAAGATCATCTCACAAAGCTTTTTGCTGCATGATTTATGGTTGAGTTTACAGCCTGGCGGTTCTATGAGTTAGGTTTTAATAATAAGATTGATTTCTTATAAATAACAAGTCATAGGACACAAAAAGAGAGTTGTTGAATATACAGAGCAGGAGAGAGATATCTTCTGAGAGAAGAGCTATGGTCACAGAGGTGAAAGGCAAAAAGGATCAACAGCCAGGCAAAATAGGAAGATCAACAAGGATGATATAATCAGACAAAGAGTGTCAATTAAGATCATTGCTTTTATACTGTGAAAGCATATTCAAATCCCTCTATCAGGGTGAACCCTAATAGGTTCTTTGTATAAATCCTTTAACCGAGTAGCATCTTGATTGATGTTGAAAGTCCTTTAGCAAGGTGGCTCCTAACAGAGTCAGATCTTAACCGGTCTTCTACCAAATCCCTTTACCGGATAGCACTCTTGCAAAGTGCTTTGTAAGCTCTTAACAGGGCGTCTTTATTACTGCAGTAGTGAAGTTGTGAGCTCTGTCTCACTGTGGTTTTTTCCTTCTAACCGAGGATTTTCACATATAAATGATGTGTTGATCTAAGTATTTCTATTTCTGTTTGTGAATGGTTATTTAAACTCTATTTATCTTGCAAGAATCTTTATACAAGTTTTAATTGGAAATAGAAATAGTATTTACTGATTCACCCCCCCTCTCAGTAACCAATTAAGAATAACAGGTAGAGTGTGTTCGGATTTATTTTGTTGATAGGTAGAGCATTCCCGGACATACTGTAATATATCATTCTTTAGGCTCTTCCATGAAAACCTTTCCCTGATCTATCTGTGGGTCTTCAAGTACCCTTGATGCCTGACTAGAGGTGAGTCGTGCATCTTTTTCAAGATTTTCTCCTTCAATTTGGATTCAGGTACCAGATAAATTATGTCTTTGTAGAAAATAATATCAACCACCTTATACCTGTCATCCTATACTTATTTGTCTAGAAGTTGGCAAGCAAAAGTGTTCTTGGAGTATTTAACCAACAAATGTGCCCTCCAATATGCCGATATCTGCAATAAGGAACATATGGCTGGCTTTCTTGACAATGCATCGGCCACTACATTATTTTTTCCCTCAACATACTCAATGTCAAAGTTGAAAGCCTTTACTTTACTCACCCATTTCTGTTGTCGTTCAGTCAATTCCCTCTGATCCAGAAAATGTCTGAGGCTGTTGTGATCTGTACGGACGACGAACTTGACTTCGACGAGGTATTGCCGGAATTTTGACAAGGCATGCATGATGGCGAGCATTTCTTTGTCATATATGGAATACAACCTTTCGGCCCTTGAGAGCTTCCGACTTTCAAAAGCAATTGGGTGGCGGATCTGCATCAGCACGCCCCAATAGCCTCTCTTAAGGCATCGCACTTCAAGATGAAAGGCCGAGTGAAATCTGGCACTGCAAGGACCGGACAAGAACTCATAGCCTTCTTGAGGTTTTCTAAAGTCTGATGTGGCCATTCACTCCACTGGAAAGACCACTTCTTTGTTAGATCGGCGAGTGGTGCGCTGAGCTGTGAGAATCCCTTCATGAACCGTCTATAGTAACTACACAACCCAATAGACCCACGTAGTTCCCAAAGGTTTTCGGCGGTGGCCAATCCAAGATAGCCTGAATCTTCTCTTGATGTACCTGAACTCCTCAGCTACTGACAATGTGCCCTAAATATAATATCTCACCCCGAATTTAGATTTGGATCTTTTGGCGAACAACATTTGTGACTTCATAATCCCAAGCACTTCTTCCAAATGTCTTAAGTGCTCCTCCCATGTCTTGTTGTAGATTAGTATATCATCGAACAATACCAACAAGAACTTGCACACCTATTTGTTAAAAATGTGGTTCATGCAAGATTGGAATGTAGCTGGTGCGTTGGTCAATCTGAACGGCATGACCAAAACTTCGTAATGTCCATAATGGCAATGGAATGCTGTTTTCTCCACATCCTGTTCCCTCATGCGGATTTGGTGATACCCTGAGCAGAGGTCTACTTTGGAGAAATAGACTACATCGTGTAACTCATCCAGCAATTCATAGATCTTGGGAATTGCATACATGTTCTTGATGGTCTTTTTGTTCAGCGCGCGGTTGTCTACACACATACGCAACGTTCCGTCCTTTTTAACAAGCACAATCGATGATGCAAAACAATTGGAGTTGGGCCTGATCCAACCATTGTCAAGAAGTTCTTGAATTGTTTTTTCAATCTCATCTTTTAGCCTCTAAGGGTGGCAATAAGGCACAGTGATAACCAGTTTGGCACCAGTCTCCATCTCAATGGTGTGTTCAAACCCACAGTGTGGTGGTATGCTTGGTGGTATGTCGGCGAAGACTTGGTTATGTCTATGCAAAACCGTTTGAAGCTCTTCATCCTGGTAGTTAGTTCTTTGTCCCTATATAGGTTCTGTCGAGGCAAAACAGTGTGCGGCCCAAACCACATCATCGTGTCTGAAGATTGCTTCCATTCGTCGGGCTGAAACTTCCTTCTGTCCTCCATTCGACATCCCTCTCAGCACAATCTTTTTGTTGTTCACCTCGAAGGAAAACTCCATTCATTTGAAACTCTGTGTGTATTTGTCCAATGTTTCCATCCACTGGATGCCCAGAATGACTTCCATGTCGTCTAGATCGACCACGAAGAAATCATCTGTCACTGTGTAGTTTCCCATGGTGATGCTCAATTGCGGAACCAGATGGGTGCATTTTAATAGGTTTCCTCCCACCACCTTGACGTCAAATCCCTAGTGAATCTCTGTACACAAACTCCGATGACTCACCAACAATGAGTTAATGAAGTTGAGTGTGGCTACGCTATCAAGCATGGCCACGACCCGTTGCCCTTGGAGTGTACCGCGTACTTGGAATACAGTACACATTGGAGTTCTCGCCAGAGTAGCAATGGCGCCTCCTCTCTTCAAGAGTGTGGCTATTCTTTCTACGCAATTGATGTTTATCGCTCTAGACGCTTGTTGTTCATCCCCTTTTGCTTTCAGTGCCTGTTCCTCCTCACCGTCAGACAATACCTCAATGTAATGAATTTTTCCTTTGCCAAGGCATCGATTTCCCGGTACCCATAGCTCCTTACAGTTGAAACTAAGTTTCTTCATTCTGAGATCTTGCCTAGTTTCCTCATCCAACGGGGGCTTCTTAGGTGGGGGTTTGTTGTCTTTCTCCCTTTGAGCGAGAGGTGGTTTGGACTGTGAGTAATATTTGGTGGAAGAACAAGAGGATGTCGCCATGTCGCATGCCTTCTTAATTGCCTCTGTGAGTGTGATGGGGTTGAATCCCTTCACCCAACCCTTCAGAGGCAACGCCAACCCATCAATAAACAGTACCACCAATTGACTTTCTAAAATATCTGTTACCAGGACAGACATTCTCTGAAATTTCGTTATATAACCATTGACTGTGCCGGATTGCTTCAACTGAGCCAACTCTTTGAAATTCAATTCTGGATCTCTTCTCTCAAAACGATCTATCAGTCTCTCAATGAATTCAGCATAGGAAATTATTTGATCATGGCCAAGAGTAACCATGCCATGATGCCACCATTTGTGGGCTACTCCTTCCAAATGTAGTGCAGCAAATTTGATGGCCTCATCCTCTGGCATAGGGTTGAGATGGAAATACGTGTCTGCCTTTTGCACCCATGCTTGAGCTATGATGGATACTGACCCACCAAAGGATGATAGGTTAGCCTTGCCAATCTTCTGTCTGAGATCGTCATTATGATAGCCATGCTTGTTTCCGCTAGAGTATCTCATTCTCAACTCAGTGTAATGTTTGTAGGATATATCTCATTCCATATTTACATTTTTCCAATCTTCCCGAAGTTGATCCTGCACTTCTTTGAAAGTTGGTTGCTCTATGTGTTACTCTTCCTTCCGTGGAGGGAAAGTTGGCATCGATGGTCGAGAGCGTACGGTTTGGGGATTCACCCTTCCTGAGACAGAATTGTCACTTTGTTCAACAAATATCTTGCCCTCAGCCAATTTTCGCAGTGTCTCTTCCATGAGGCGTTGAGTGTTAGTTATATGTGCTTGGTTTCTAGTGAGTTCTCTCAAAAGTCATGACTTCTGCGGCAGGATCTTGGGGGTCTGCCATTCTACCAACTGAGTGATATCTTCTCTTCCTAGTATAAACTTGCATTCACTACCCACAGGCTAGCAGAATCACTAGCTCTAATACCACTGTAATGTTCGCGAATCCAAGAGACTTTCTTACCCGGAGGTGTACAGTGCAGTGTGTAGCAACGTTGGTTCCTAGAGTCTTGATGGCAATGGTGTATGGTGAAAGGTAGTATGGTGGGAAGACCAAACGCAAGTCGTACGGTTGGAATGTCGTATGGTGGAGAGATGACTGAGGCCGTACGGTTGGAATGTCGTACACTGTGAGTATGCCTGTGGTCGTACGGTTGGAATGCCTGAGGCCATACGGTGTGAGGGATGCCTGAAGTCGTACGATTGGAATGCCTGAGGCCGTACGGTGTGAGGGATGCCTGAGGCCATATGGTTGGAATGCCTGAGGTCGTACGGTGTGAGTATGCCTAAGGCCCCGCGGTTGGAATGCCTAAGGTCGTACGGTGTGAGAGATGCCTAAGGTCGTACAGTTGGAATGCCTAAGGCCGTATGCTGTGATGGTTGAAATGTCATACAGAGAGCAAGAGGGGTCGTACGATAAGTTGCAGGGAAGCGTTCAGATACACAAATCCTTTTACTCTCGGTTTCCAAACCAAGTTGTTTTGCAAACGAATTTCAATGCTCGACATAGTGTGGGAACCAGTATTTGCAAATGGAAATAACAATATGATTATCTAGCATTCTAGATTTGCCAGAAACAACAAGAGAACAAACAGAATAGGGTGAGGGTTGAATCCCACTGAAACTGCAACAAATCAAATAGGGAGGATCTTTCACCTCCGAAATGGCGGACAACAGAATCCCAACAGGAATTCGCAAATACAAAGAAAATATCAAATCTCAACATACTAATTTCATCCTACATGTCAGGCATAAATACTCGTTGGAAAACTCCCGAGGGTGCACAAATAGAGCCGACGGCAACAACTACACCTACGCCAACAAATAAAAAATGGGCCCGAGATAAACTAAATCAATTAGAACCCAAATACAAATTTTTATTATTCATTTAATGACGGGGACATTACAGTCAACTCAGCACAAATATGGAGTTGGCATTTCTTCACAAAATCCGCTCCAGATTGGAAGGTATGCTTTGATCACTGTTCCAAAGGCAAAGTGCATGGAGACCGAATTGCAAGAGATCACTCTCAAGAAGTTCAAATTCAAGACACACTTTGACTATTGAGGGATGAACAATAAGATCAAGAGGACTTTTACACATGTTCATTGCCTCGAGGATATCTGGATAGACCTGCGCATTGAGGACGACATAAGGAAGATGGATTACAGCAGGTTGACCTTGAAGCAAATTATTGATTTTAATCTAACCCAAATTCCAGAGGGTGTGGAGGATTAGGATATCCTTGATCCAAAATATCATAAGCAGCAGATTGAGAAGCTTCCTATCACACTGGTCCAGTGGTCACCTAAGGAGAGCATGTCTATTTTTGACAAGTTTTAGTTCATTTTCGCCAATACCAATGCATGGTTAAAGAAAAGGGGTATAAAAACTATCAAGATCAAACCTGGAAAAGACTTTGACACTGCTGGTCAAGTTGGGCGCAAATCAAAGATCAAAGATAAGCATAAGGATGGCGCTTCATCATCGGCAGCTGTAGGGATACCGAAGCTCAAGATCAAAGGGGGCAAGGCCATGATTAAATCATCAGAGGAGGTTGTTTTAGCAGAGAAGGATGTGGCGGTACAAGAAAGAATACAGGTTGAAGCCAGTGAGGATGAGTTAAAGGAAGATCCTATTCCAGAGATATCTCATGCTCAAGACATAGAGGTGATTCTTGCGATTCCTGAATCAGAGCCAGTACTTGAAGAGGCTCCTATATCTCCTCTCGAAATTGATGTAGACTCATTCTCTACAATCTATGTTCCTCCAGTGAATGTATCCATAATGATGATTTCATCAGTTGTTCTTGCATCCATCCCTGAGGAGCAATATGGTAGTTTGGAGCATGTCTTCGAAGCATATTCCACATTCCCCAATTTATCAGATGTCTCCATGAATCTGATAGTCCCAACCAGTGCTGAGAGGGGAGGGGTGAATTAGCACCTCTAAAACTTTTCTCTTTAAATCTGGTGAAGTATACTTATAACTGTAAGCCAAACATATTAAGCATATAATAACAGCAAGCAAACAATCACACAGAGACACCAAATTTATCACGTGGAAACCCGATTAGGGTGAAAACCACAATGTGAGGAGACCTCACAAATTATGTACTCTTCTGAAATACGCCCTGTTAGGAGCCTTCACAGTTAAAGGATTACAACGCACTGTTAGATGCCACCCGGTTAAGGGATTTGTTACAATAAAGCCGGTTAGTGCCTGCCTGGTCAGAGGACTTAAAACACCTTGAAAGATGTCACCTAGTTAAGGGAATTGATACAAGGGACCTGTTAGAGTCCACGCAAATACTAGGACTTTAACTACTGTAATTGCTAAAAAACAATAGAAAGATTGACCTTTTACAAATGGCTTTGCATAGCCTGATAAGATCTCTGTTTGTGCTCAACTAAGAAGCATCACCGGTCGTCGTAGGTGTGTTCTCCTCTACTATTGTGTTTCTCTGCACACTCTTCTCTCTCTCTTCTTCTCTACTCAATTTTCTCTAGCTTCTTTAAGCTTTCAGGTTCACTCTTTTCTTCAGCAGAATGAAGACAACTCATATTCTCAACAAGTAGAAGAATATATAGAGTTCTTGCCCGAATTGCACCTCTCATGCATAACCTAACTTCATATCCCTTTCGGATACATCACTCAATGGAGTATCAGTTCACTGAGGAAACATCCGATGCATGCCCTTGCTTTAGCTGCTTTAGGAAGAAAAAAATAGATGCATGTCAAGCACCTTTCCTTCATAAGAGATAACTCTTCGTTTTAAAGCCACAGATTCCGGCTTTGAAACCTCCAGACGTGCCTCAAACTGATCATCATGTTAAATCAAGGTCTTCCGAAAATAGTGCAAGAAATCCCGGTCAAAGAGTTGGTTGAAACAGATAGTTGACTATGACTTCCTCGGTTCATACCGGAGTCTTTACTAGATCGGTTGAGATCCTCATGTTGTGAACAGATAAGAGTCTTTGACCTGTCACTGTCCCTTCCTTTGCTTACCAATCGCACATTCCTCGGTTGTGTTGTTGACACCGGTTTGTACTTTTACTTCCTTTGTGCTTGTCTACACTGGTTGTATCCTGGTCCTCGGTTGATGGTTGAATCCTCCTTTCCTTGACTGTTTACATTACCCGGTTGTTGATGCTTTGTGTAGTGACCAGTTGCTCTTGATTACGGTCTTTTCTTTCTTGTATGTTGTCACTGGTTGCCAAACCAGCCTCTTTTCATATAGATCTCCTTAGATCTTTAGACTTTAGAGAGATGACAAATCTCTATCCTCTTTTGCCAATCAATGACAATACTTGTACCGGTAGTAGGCTTACCGGTTACCATCTCTTAATGCCAACAGACTCTTCTTGATACTTCAGTTACACACTTTGATCAATGCATGGTTTAAGCTTCTCAAAGCAATCAAATGCTTGTAGCCATTCAGACCAAGGCACCACCCATTGTGACAACTGTTATACAATCAAGATCAGTGTCTGCAGTGGCTACCCCTTCCATTCCTACTCAGAATGATTCTTTCAGCCTGCCTCCTTGGATCATTGCAATTACCCTAAAAAGGAAGAAGCGGGAAGCTCTCCCTAAAGATTTTGACTTCAACTAGCTCAAGAAGACCAAACCTCCAGCAAGCAAAAGAGCAAAAATAGTTTCTAAGGTCACAGTTAATCAAAACAAGATAAAGAACGTTGAAATTGCAAAGTCTCTTGTAGACAAACCGCAGGATAAGTTGCAAACATCTAACTACAAGTTCAAGAGAGTGGAACTGGGTAAGCAAACACGTGTTGGATCCCAAAAGGATTCACAAGATGCAGTGGCAGAGCTTTCTCAAAGTAATTATAAGCTATGGGCTAAGAAAAATCAGCTGAAAAAGGAGAATGCTCGGTTGCTTGAGGTAATCCAAAGGATGACTAATTAATTCATCACAGTGGATTGATCCCATTACTTCTTCTCTTCCAGGAGAATCAATCAGGCATGCTGAAAGGATTGGAAAAAAGGCCAAGGCAGTCGGTGATTGGGTCAATCAATTGGAGGCTCACGGGACACAGGTGATCAGAGATGCTTTCTGGCTGTTAAATCATGCCAGAGAGACTGCAGCCAAATTGGATGAAGTCCTCACATCATTCAATCAGGACCTAAAAGTCTTAGATGAGGATTCGAGTGTCTGGAACAAGATGCCAGATATTGATTTGGACGTGTTGTGTACATATGGTGTCATTTCCTCTCGGGAAATGTTTCACAAGTATCAGGAGTTGATGGTCAACAAGGGTCAAGTGATCGAATAGTTGGTTATAGATGTAAAGGAAGCCATCGGTGCTTATAGGGAGGAAGAGTGTAAGATCAACGAAGGTTTCGGGGAGCTGACATGCAGGATAATAAGTGAGTAATGAGCTGATTCTAGAAGATGTTGTAAAAACGGAGCTCATCAAAGTGATTCGCCTAGAGCTTGAGGCGGATGACTTCACTCTCAATTCCATGAACAAACTTACAAGCTTCAAGATTTCACTGGAACATCTTCATGCGAGACTTGAAGAGTGCAGCAAATTCATTTCAAGGTGTGTAGGTACAGTCCTCAAAACGGTTGTCATAGAATGGCAAACAGGTGCACTAGACCCTGGAGCACTGTAGGAGCCTATCCGCAGATTTGAGGTTGTCATTGATTGTCTCTGAAGAAGATCCATAAGTGTTGCAGACACTTAACCATTTTTCATGCTTTCTAAGATAGTTGCTTTGTTGTGGGCAGATTACATGTAATCGAAGAGCAAATTGTAATTGAAGGTGACCTTTCACCTGTAATGCCACTACATGTAGTCAAATTGCAAGTCAAATACATTAGGACTTGTAATTTGAATAAGTCAAAATTAGTTATAGAATTAGTCAAAGTTCTTAGGGTTTTCCCACCTTTTTCTCCCACTCCTCAGCTATATAAAGGAGTGGGCTTCATTGTAAAAATATTTTGTTTATGCAAGTAAACTATGGTGAAATTGCTTGTGGAGTGAAAACTTTGTGTTTCATTGAACAAAGTTTCAAAGTGAATAATAAAGAACAAGTTTGCCCAAACTTTGTGTTGTGAGGCTTGTGAGTAGTATATTCTTATATTGCATAGATTATTCAATCTTTGATTCATTGAGTTATCTTTTGAGCAATTGATTTGTGTTTTTTGGAGACTTTGTGTTGCAAAAGAGGCAGGTTAATATAGTTTAGAGTGGTTTCAAATACCAAAAGTTGAGTGACTTTGTGCTTCAGTTTCAAGTAATCTTTGTAGAGAATTCAAAAGGTGTATAGTTTAAGAATTTGAGCTTTACCGTGTATCTTGAAGTGTTAATTTATCTCTCGGGATAAGTGTAGAAGACTTTGAGTTTCTGCAACTGTTCCACACTAGAAAGTAGATTGGTGTCTTCTATGTTGTTCTTATGTCAACCTAGAGGCTATCGATATTATCGTAGGAACAAGTCCTTTTTGTTTAAGTTTTAGTGTTGTTCAAAAGATATTTGTGAAATCATTCTTGAAAAAAGACGAATAGATTGTGAGAACCGCCGTTTATTATAATTATCAGTCAAGTCCCTATTGAAGCCACCTGTGGTAAGAAGGGAGCCTCCTCTATTGTTGAGAGGAGAGAGTAATCTCACTTAATGTTGTCTAAAGTCACAATTTTGTAAGTTGTGGTCATAGGGACTTACAAAAATTTTAGCCAAAAAGAAGCAATAACCATAGTGACACAAAATGTCAAAGTAGTAGCAGTTGTGGATAATGCAAATTAAGAGTAGCATAGACAAAGCATGGTGTCATCAAGGACATCCAGCTTTTCAAAATTACTTATATAGAAGAATGGATGATCAAGTGCGCATGGATTTGTTAAAGCCTTCCATTAAACTTTCTTCTCTTTTTTCGAAGGAAAAAAATTTTGATTAGTCTATGATCTCAAGGTATAGGGGGATGGAATGTTATATGTAAGTTTTCTGCAAATTCTGAAGATATAATACTGATGGAGTATTAATACCTTGCTGCAAATCGATCTACTACAGTTCTGGGCTGAATGTTATTGTTCTGGAAGTCTGCAATAAATTCTGGAAATTATATTTTATTTCTGCACTAAATCGCCAAAGACCAGATTGCTAGAAGAGCAGACTTAAGATTGTATTGTATGTCCTCTATCCACAATCTTGCTCCTACTTATATATTAACCAAGGGTCTTGTCTTTTCATAAGACACACCCCTTCTAGGTCGGCCCTCCATGAAACAACCTATTCCTCTACAAATCGGTGCCCTTGTCCATTAACTAATAGTTAATTATTAATTAACTACAATAGTCCAATACAAGGCATATAAATATGCCTAGCAAATCGCCAATCTGTTCTAGGGAGATGTATTTATCATGAGGCCATATATAAAGGAAATTACATGCATTTTAGATCTGTCTAATCTGAAGAATCAAAACATTAATATGATCAAGTTATCAGGATTTAACACTCCCTCTTAACTTGATAATATAAATGAGAGAAACATATCTAGCAACATCATTTCGATGACTAAGCATAGATTTGTACTCTATATCTATTTGATTCTTCCAAGCATGTAGTATCATGGTACACATGATACTTGTCATATTACTAAACCTGTAATATGAATTATCAGTAATACTTGTGATAACAGTATTACATGTGATGCAATACATAGGATAAAATCCGGAGAATGATTAAATTCTTCCTTTATCCAAATTGTGACTCATAGGCACTGACAAGCCTATATCACAATATGATCTTGAATTAAGATCTGCCAGTACACAGGATAAAATCTAGAGAATGATTAAATTCTTCCTTTATCCAAATGTGACTCATAGGCATAGAAATGTCTATATCACAATATGATCTTTAATTCATCCAGATCTGCCAGTAGTTCCCTACTATTTTAGAACATTATCTCAGAGATTGTCATCTCATATAATGTCTATTCATTATCACAGAGATCGTCACCTCTTTAGATAATAAACACAAATGGTGAAGCCCATAACAGTCAATAGCCTGACAATAATAATTTAACACAATTATTTTATTAATAATCAAAGAATACAAATGAGTTATAATTCAACCATACCAAGTCTTTTTCTGAAGTGATCTATCTTCACTCGAGAGAGAGGTTTGGTAAGAATATCTGTTGTCTAATCTGCAGTACAAATGTATCTTAACTTGACAATATTCCTGTCTACCATATCTCTTACATAATGGTAAGGAATTTCAATATGCTTGGATCTGTCATGAAAAACTGGATTCACAGAAAGCTTGATGCAACTCTGATTATCACAATGAATGATAGTGGGATTCATGGGTTGACCAAATAATCCCACAAGTAACTTTCTAAGCCAAACTGCTTCTCGAGAAGCCATTGCAGCTACAATGTATTCAGCTTATGTGGAACTCTGTGCTATTGATGTCT
This sequence comes from Chamaecyparis obtusa, assembly GCA_027943335.1. Classification (NCBI taxonomy): domain Eukaryota; kingdom Viridiplantae; phylum Streptophyta; class Pinopsida; order Cupressales; family Cupressaceae; genus Chamaecyparis; species Chamaecyparis obtusa. Next base: position 892,551 of record BSBK01000102.1, on the reverse strand, counting down.
GCTTTCTGCATGTCCATGATATCATCGTTGATCCTAAACTGAAACAGCATCCTGAAGTGCTTTTCCTATCAGTAACACTTCCAGCCCAATCTGAGTCTGTGAATCCATGTAAGTCCAAGTCCACTTTCTCATACTTGAGCCCAAGGTTAAGAGTGCCTTGTAAGTATCTCATAATGTGTTTGACTGCAACCAGGTGAATCTCCTTTGGTTCACACATAAACTGACTTAAGGCATTAACTGCATAGTAAATATTAGGTCTTGTATTTACCAAGTACATGAGAGACCCAATCATCTGGTTATAAAGAGTAGAATCTATGGAGGGTGATTCTGCTGCTGCTTTCTTAAGTTTGTGTAGGTTAGTCTCCATTGGAGAAGACATAGGTTTGCAGTTCCACATTCCAAATCTCTTCAAGATGTCTAATGTATACTTTCCTTGATTAAGTATGATGCTGTCAGAGTTTTTCCATACTTCCAATCCTAGGAAGTAATGAAGGAGTCCTAAATCTTTCATATCAAATTCTCTGATTAAATCTTTCTTGCATTGATCTATAAGATGATCATCACTTGTTATTAGTAAATCATCAACATATAGTATCAAAATTATCATATCATCTTTATCCCTTTTATAATAGAGATTTGGATCAGCTTCATTCTTGGAGAATCCTAAACTGGTGAGATGCTTATCGATTCTTTCATACCATGCCCTTGGAGCCTGTTTAAGCCCATATAGAGCTTTCTTGAGCCTGCAAACAAAGACTTTAGGGTTATGTGTTTCAAATCCTTCAGGTTGTTCCAAATATACCTCTTCAGTAATCTTTCCATTCAGAAATGTTGTTTTCACATCCATCTGATGTACTTTCCATCCCTTCGATGCTGCAATAGCTAGGACTGCTCTTATAGAGGTGTATCTGGCAATTGGAGGAAAGGTTTCTTCATAATCAATTCCCTCCTTCTGAGAGAATCCTCTGGCTACGAATTTGGCCTTATATTTTTCAAAGCTACCATCAGCAACATGCTTGATTTTAAATATCCACTTAGAAGAAACAACAGATTTTCCCTCACGCCTTGGAACAATTTCCCAAACATCATTCTGAATAATGGATTGGTATGCTTCTATCATAGCATCCTTCCAAGTTGTATGTTTAATAGCATCTGAAACATTGGTTGGTTCTGATTTAGATAAATCACTCATGTTTGTAGCATAGCTAGAGAATCTTTTGGGTCTTTTGCTTTCTCTAAAGGTTCCTTCTGGTGGAGAAAAGTCTTGTGTTTCTTCTATAGTCTTAGAGGCCCAAAGTGGTCTTTTCTTAGGATTTTGAGTTTCCTCAAGATTAAGATTTTGAATTTCACCTTCAATTTCTTCAATGTTCTCCCTCTGAAACTCAGGTTCATGACTTTCTTCAAAACTAGGTATATGTCAAGGATCTTTAGAACTTAGGGCTCTTTTGAATGCTAAATCTTCTTCAAATATTACATCCCTACTAAGTTCAATGTTTTTCTGCCCAAGTATGTAAACTCTATATTCTTTCGAGGTTTCACTGTATCCAACAAAAATACCTCTTCTACCTGAAGGTTCAAGTTTAGTTCTTTTCTCTTTAGGAATATGAATGTAAACAGGACACCCAAATATTTTAAGATGACTGATATTTGGTTTAGAATTAGAGAAGACTTCCTCAGGAGTTTTATCTCCGAGGTGGGAGTGAGGGCATCTGTTTTCAATATAGACAGCAATACATGTGGCTTCTGCCCAAAGATAGAATCCTAAATTTTGGTCAAGTAGCATAGCTCTTGCAGCTTCCACAATTGTCCTATTCTTTCTTTCTGCTATCCCATTTTGCTAAGGATTGTAAGGAACAGTACACTCCCTCTTAATCCCTGCTTCTTTACAAAAATCCTTAAACAAATCTGAAGTATATTCCCCTCCATTATCAGTCCTAAGAGTTTTAATTTTGTGTCCTGATAGATTTTCAGGTAAGGATTTGAATTCTTTAAATCTTTTAAGGATTTCTTCTGATTCTTTACATTTCAAGAAGTAAATCTATGTCTTCCTAGAGAAGTCATCCATAAAGAGTACATAGTACAAAAATCCTCCGAGAGAAGGAACAGACATAGGTCCACATAAATCTGAGTGGACTAATTCGAAAACATTGTTAGTTTTTCTAGTGCTATTTTAGAATGGACTTTTGGTGTTCTTACCTAGTGCATATCCTTTGCATATGCTTGAATGATCTTTGTTCAACTTAGGTAAACCAGTAACCATCTTCTCCATAATTGATAAGGCTTTGAAGTTTAGGTGCCCTAACCTTCTATGCCATACTTCGTTTATATCTGCAGCTTCATGTACTAAGGCTTGAATAGGTTTTGAACATAGTTCATACAGGTATCCCTTCCTTTGACCAATCAATTTTGATTTCTTAATAGAAGAGTTTTTAGGCCAGGTCATTACCTTTCCATCCATAAATGCTACCTTATATCCATCATCCTCAAGTGCTATGACAGAAATTAGGTTCCTCTTGATTCCGGGTACATATAGTACTCTTTTGAGGTGTAAGGAGATCCCTGATTTTAGTTTTAAGGTGCAGCTTCCAACTCCTTTGACTGGATGTGCAAAACCGTCACCTATGGTAACTTCTTCATCGGTTTCCTCCATCATTGAATCCAATACTTCTTTATACCCCGTAATTTGTCTAGAAGATCCACTATCAATTACCCAAGAGTTGAGTTTGCTAGATACATCATTTGATAGTGCTGAATACAGTACATAATTTTCAGGATCATAGTCTTCTTTTGTCTTAGTTACCTCTATGAAATTTACTTGTTGTTTTGTATTCTCAGGGTAGTCTGACTTATAATGTCCAAGTTTCTCACATTTGAAGCATTTGACTTTAGATATGTCCCTCTTGAATTTGTTATTGCCTTGAGGGGCCTTCTTCTTCTTAAAGTGTTTCTTCTTTCCTCTGTAGGAATTTGTGTTGAGAACATGAAGTTCTTCATCTCCAGTTTTCGATTTCAGTCCTTTCTTAAGTTGCCTAGATTCTTCTTGAAGGCAATCTCCTTTAAGTCTGTTGAAGTCTGGGAGTTTGTCTCTAGCACTTACTCCTTGTGAGAATGTTTCCCATGAATCCGGTAACCCATCTATAGCCATAAGTGACAGCTCTTTGTCTTCAATTATGGTCCGTATACTTGCAAGTTTATCTCTTAGACTAGCCACCCTTAGGAAGTATGAATTCATAGATTCTCCCTTCCTTATTTTTATATGATTTAATTGCCTTTTTAGTGCAAGGGTTCTAGTTGCATTGTTAACCTCATATGCATTTATTAATGCACTCATCATATTAAATGTTGTCTGATGTTTCATTAGCATAGGTACTATTTCATTTTTAACTCCATCTAATATGATTTTCATGGATTTCCTGTTTCCTTTAATCCAGTTAGTTTTATGAGGATCAACATCAGGTTGCTTGGATTCCTTATCAACAAACTGTATTACATCATTGTCTTCAAGAGCCATCATAATTCTGAATTTCCATGCAACGAAGTGTTCTTTTCCATCAAACCTATCTTCGGGTCTGATTGCGTTGGCCATTGAAGGTAGAAGGATGTTGCTTAGATATTTTCAAATCTGATTGTCAATTTGCAGAGCCTAGGTTCGACAACGTGGCTCTGATACCATGTAAGTTTTCTACAAATTCTGAAGATATAATACTAATGGAGTATTAATACCTTGCTGCAAATCGATCTACTACAATTCTGGGCTGAATGTTATTGTTCTGGAAGTCTGCAATAAATTCTAGAAATTATATTTTGTTTCTGCACTAAATCGCTAAAGAGTAGATTGCTAGAAGACCAGACTTAAGATTGTATTGTATGTCCTCTATCCACAATCTTGCTCCTACTTATATATTAACCAAGGGTCTTGTCTTTTCATAAGACACACCCCTTCTAGGTCGACCGTCCATGAAACAACCTATTCCTCCACAAATCGGTGCCCTTGTCCATTAACTAGTAGTTAATTATTAATTAACTACAATAGTCAAATACAAGGCATATAAACATGCCTAGCAAATCGCCGATCTATTCTAGGGAGATGTATTTATCATGAGGCCATATATAAAGAAAATTACATGCATTTTAGATCTGTCTAATTTGAAGAATTAAAACATTAATATGATCCAGTTATCAGGATTTAACATTATACACTAACAATATGGCATCATGATGTCTATGAGGCTATGGAGTACCCAGCTTGTGGCACACAACTCATGTTTAGATAGAATATTCCCAATACAAAAGTTTTATGATGGATAGAATGGGTAACTTGTGAAATAAAATATACTTGCATATTACTCTTGCTGCCTAATGTGTAAAGGGTTTCTCTTCTCCACTATCACTTTCTTGAGTGTTATATATATGTGGGCAATCCATCATTATAGGTGATCGTAGATCATGGATTGTGAATAATTTTGATCAAAATGGTAAACATAGAGCATGATAACATTTTAAATCTCATTCTGGGAGATATCTTGGAATGATTTGTTATGAAATGTTTTATTGGTATAATCCTACCTTAAAGGTATTTATGTCTCTTTCTACTATATTGATGATTATGGATCACTGGCTCACCATACATCTCTTGTGCCATTTTTCTTATTGTTTGGCAGTATTATCTATATTGAATATTTGTTTCTTAACATTTTACCATATCTACCAAGTGGCAAGTCACCAATAGAGCTCTGCCCACTCAATATAAAGAACAAGAGGAAACAAATCTTACTAATGCAGGGAAAGTACCCCAATGTAAACTTATAAGGTTGGAGGAATACAACTGCAACAATAGCAAACACCAAAGTAACAACAAAGGTAGTGGCAAAAGAATCTACAATCGCCAAATAGGAAGGCCTATAGTTACTTCATCGATCAATAATGAGATTGATCTCTCCATAAGTACAGTGACAAATGTTGGAAGACCCCCGATTGTGTGTGAACACTGAATATAATGCTAGAATTTATATCTTCATTTGTTATATGCAAGGTATATGCTTGTGGATAAGTGTGTTATACTGTGTATAAGAATAACCAATATATGTTTTGCGATTTTTTCTACTACAAGAATTTCTAAATAACAGTATGCAAACCAATTGCAAATATGATTGTCATTTAATTTAAACATGAATATTAACAAACCTCTATTCCATGAGGTCCAATTCGATTACGAGAAATAAAATTGAGAATTATTGAAGAGAATTCATCAGGGACGTCTTCCTGCATATTCAAATTCCAAGGAAACTATATGATTAGATTATTAAATAGTTTAAAAGTTTTTTAAGAACAAAAAAAGTGCTCATTAACACTACCATCACGTATTGAAGAAAGAAACCTGGATGGCATGGCCTGTGTGACGAATTACTATCATCTGAAATTTGCCTTGCATTTGCCCAATTGTTAAGGATCTACAAGTAATTTTGGAAGGTATTAAATAGTAAAATGAAAATCATTAACAAAAATAAACAGGCGTAAAACTAACTTAACCTATGAAATAGATCTTCTATTTTAATTAGGCAAACGACCATACATCCAACAAAAAACTAGAAGTCATAAAAAATCAGAAAATCAAAAGCATAAAGCAAGCTACTAGTTGTCCTGTAAGCATCACCAACAAAATGTCGAAAATATCGATAATCAACATTGTCCCCAAAATTTATAAAACTGCTGCCTGAAGCAGCATTACTACTAGAAGAATTATTTTAAGTAATGGACTTCTATAAAAAGGTCATGAAGGGCATCCCCAAAACAGTTTGAAAATTCTAAACATTAGTAAAACAGTAACATAGAGAAGGTGGCATATGACATAGCAAGGTCACCCCTATTGGAAATGTTGTCATTGATGTCAAAGGCATATTAATGAGATTGCTATCATTATAATCAAAGGAATTTGTTGACAGAAATGTTGTCATTAATTGACAATTGGCAATAGTTGTCAATGAAGTCAAAGGTGGCGTACAAAATAGGTGTTGCTAATTAAAATATGATGATACAGATCCTAATGTTGAGAAACAAGAACACATTAGTCATATTCAAGATGTTGAACATTGGATGGGAAGGAGGCCTTTAAAGATAACCTACAGTAGTGACCCTTCAATTTGAAGTAAGCCCAGGCAGCTCACTTGGAAAGTCGAAACACACAAGCCATTACTTAACATTGAAAGACAATCAGATGGCTTATTTATGTTAGTATTTGTGGCCTTTCGGCAAGATCAAAATAATGAAGAAAATAATAAGTCCATCTCTTAATTATTTTGTGAACTCTATAGAATCATCTCTATAAGGACGGCATTAATTGATCATTATATCCACCATAATTATAAAGTGAGACAACATGTTCACTAATTATAATATTAAAAGAGGGACGACTTCCAAAGTCTTTGGCTGGAAATATAATGTATGCCGACTTGCATATGCAAGTCGGCTACCTTGCATGTTTTGATGTCACCATATCACATATATATATGAGGCATGGTGTGAGTTAAGGAAGTATCAAAAACATAACATACTGCCTTAATTCACATCAGATCAGCAGCAGTCATCAAACTCCTCCTAAATCTGATCCAAAACATGTATATTTCATACCAAATATAGCAGCAGACTTGGAGCGAATCATAGCAGACCTAGGGCAGACTTGAGGAGTAATATAGCAGCAGACTTGGAGCAAATTATAGCAGACCTAGGGAAGACTTGAGGAGTGATCTAGAATAGACTTGAGGAGCGATTTATTGCAGACCTAAGGAGAAATCTAGGGGGCAGACTTGAGGAGTAAGGTATAACAGACATAGAGTCACAATTCATAGCATATTTGGAGGACAAATCTGAAGCAAACTCAAAAGGTTGAATTATATCAACTTGAAGGCATCAGCAAGGAGATTCTACAGCACAACCGGGTATTATCCATTCTTTATTTGTAAATATTTTGTTAGGGCCTAAATCTTAGTTTTGAAAGATCATCTATAGTTTGAATTTTCCTTTCAAAATCTGAAAATATTAACAATCTACACTCTTCCAACTATCTTGATCAGAAACTAGAGTTATATATAACGAATATGTATTGACAAGTAGAAACTTCATTCACACTGTTACAAATATCTAGGACAATCGACTGATTGACATTGCACCTCATTATTATAATTTGAGTAATTTCTTCAGCATAAGGTATGGCATGTTTTGCAGAGGCCCTTTCATAAAATGATTCTCGAAAGCAGAATCAAACAGAAAGCGATATTCTCAAATCATTGCTGTCATTTGTGTTGATGTTTTGTAGCTTCAGTCGAATAAACACTATGAGTCAATACTAGTGAAGATATGTATATATATATTTAGTATATATGAGATATCTATATATACTAAAATATATATATATATATTATCATTATGTAAATATTAGAGAAATTAATATAATACTCAAGAGATATTATATATATATATATGTGTGTGTGTGTGTGTGTGGGTGTGTGTGTGTGTGTGTGTATATATATATATATATAATCATAATTGTCATTATATTAATTACATAATAATGAATAGACATGTCCCATGAAGGGACATGTCTCTTCTTGGCTCATTCTCAATATAAATGCAAGAGATTGCTGCATTTGGAAAACACATACAGGAGTGCTATTACATTTGCAACGATCCTAAAAACATTAACATGGTATCAGAGCCAAGTTGCAAATGTAAGACAATAGTTTGGTGATGGTGAATGTGTGATTGTCTCAGAAAATACAGTCTCAGTACGGGGACAATATCTCACAAATACACCGTTGGATTTTGCTGAATTTTGGATATGTTGGTGATAAACAAATGTAGAAGAATCCAACCAGAGCGATTGGCGAGAAAGTGTTGGGTTCAAAAGTTATGACCGACTGTGTACGGGTCTATGCAAAATCTGATTTGTTAAGAAGGGTGTCTCTTTCTAGAAAGCAAGCATTAATTATAGTGTCACCTCTCTTGGAGAAATCAAGTCATTTCACAAGAAGACATAAGCATTGTTCAACGATATAAGAGTGGGAATTTTACATTGTGGGGGGGATAATAACCAATGTTACATTCCCACTTGAACCATCCTTAGTGGGGAGATGATTCAAAGGGGAGATGTCTTTCAAATAATCTGAGAAGGTGTTTTCTGATTTGATGTATATGGACAGTAAAAGAGCGAGGTTCCTTCTTTAAAATCCTAACCGCTTGAAGGGAGATCCAATCAGATTGAAGGTCGTCATAGTGTATAGAACCTTTGGATATTCAAGACAGGTCATGTGAAGAATTCTAGTAATGTTCAAGAACGACGACATCATTCTTTGAATTTGCATGATATTTTCTATATGGGCTCACCTTACAGGATGAAATACTTGAAATTTATAAAAGATAAGTATTCCATGTTTTATTAATGCACATAATTTTTAAGTTTGTAATTGATGCTATACTATTCATTAGTAAAATCTTGTATGCTTCTATCATTGGTATTTTCGGTCGAGATAGTTTAGTGAGCTATTTGTAATCACTCTCTGATATACCTTTAGGACAAAAGCACAAGAAAATTGCATTCAAGGGAGAAAGAACTTAATGCTTGCAAACGAATTGATGATTGAGACCAGATGCAGAGCAAGTCTGGCATTTCAAAAGAAGACAAGAGGTTGATACAAGTACTTGAGCTTCAGAGGGAGCAGATAGAGGAGTAGTCCATACTGAGATGGATTCTCCAGTGATCAAGAAACTATAACAGTCAGAGGACTAGGAATCATGAATGCCTTTTGGGCCTTGCGTAAATCATGAGGAACTGATGACTTCCAAATGATTATCACTTGTATTTGTTAAAGTTATTGGAAGGTGACGATCTTACAATAATTTGATCTTCTATCATGATAGACATCTTATGATGGCTGAAACAGATCATTATAGATGATATCTTGCATGGTGGATTGAGTTCCTTAAACAAGCCATGATCTTCTATTGTGATAGACATCTTATGATGGCTGAAACAGATCATGATAGATGATAGGAATGTTCCTATGGTAAGTATTATTGAGGGTACATGTGCACATTACCTATAGGACATTTTTTGAGTTATGGTGAATATCATGAGACTTGATATTCTTGGTCAGACCATATCTTTGAAATCATATTAAGGTGATATCTAAAACATTTTTTGAGTTATGGTGAATATCATGAGACTTGATGTTCTTGGTTAGACCATATCTCTGATATCATATTGAGGTGATATCTAAAATGTTTTTTGAGTTATGGTGAATATCATGAGACTTCATATTCTTGGTCAGACCATATCTCTGATATCATATTGAGGTGATATCTAAAATATTTGTTGAGTACCTAGTGGACATCATGAGACTTGATGTTGGTAGGCCAGTACTCTGAGTACATGGTGAACATCATGTGACTTGATATTTTGTGGCCATTACTCCTAATATCATGAGATGACATCCCTATAAACTCTGATATTACATTAAGGTAATATATCTTTTCACATTATTTTGAGTACTTGGTGAGTATCATGCGACTTGATATTTTGTGGCCAATGCTCCGGATATCATGAGATGATATCTTTATAAATTTTTGAGTACTTGGTGAATATCATGCGACTTGATATACTGTGGCCAATACTCTCAATATCATGAGATGATATTCTTATGAATCTATGAGTTATGGTGAATATCATGCGACTTGATATTCCTAGTCAGACCATATCTTTGATATCACGATAAATGATATCTTCTGATCCTAATCATTTGTTTAATCTTCCCTGGCTAAGAGGGAGTGTTGATGTTTTGTAGCTTCAGTCAGATAAACACTGAGTCAATACTAGTGAAGATATATATATATATATATATATATGAGATGTATATATATACTGATATATATAAATATTATTATTATGTAAATATTAGAGAAATTAATATAATACTCGAGATATTATATATATATATATATATATATAATCATAATTATCATTATATTAATTACATAATAATGAATAGACACATGGGACATGTCTCTTCTTGGCTCATTCTCAATATAAATACAAGAGATTGTTGCATTTGGAAAACCACATACAATCAGGAGTGCTATTACATTTGCAACGATCCTGAAAACCTTAACAATCTGTCCATCCAATTATCAGTTTAATTTGTTTGAAATGGATAGCAGCAAATACAAGCATACAAATATTTCAGTTATAATTATTAGAGGCATCTCAATTGTATGCAAATTTCCGGTTAACACCAAAGATATTTCCATTTGATCTCACTGGAAAGCATATAAATGAATTTTAATCATCGTCCAAGTAAAAGCATGAACCAATGCAATTGTATATTGTTTGATGCACAGCTGTTGTATAGAGTACAACAGCTAAATTAAAGGTACAAGGCAGCAATTTCAATGACTAGAGAAAGAATCAATAATATGCAGTGGTCTAATATGCAACAGATGGTGCAATTTGACAGAATGAAAATGATCTCCATGTAATCAAGGTACCTTCAAGATTCTACATTTATATAGCACATAGCCAAGTGTCAGGCACTGACCAAAGATCCTGATAACAAAACCACCAATAAAAACCTTTGACCAAGGCATAAAATCCCATATCGCAGGATATGGATGCCGTTGATCGTCCAATTCTTGTGTACCATCTTGACAATAAAACTGGCAAACCGTGTCAAATCAAATAAAGTGCCATACTATAGTAGTCAAGCCAAAACTGATCTGACCAAGCAGTGTACTATACGTTGGAAATCACAGAGCGAACCCTTAAATAATACAGAAATGATGCAGAGTATAAATATATTTTAATCACCAGATTTCATAAATGATTAAAGCGGTAATCATTGACAAGGTGGCAATTAATATCTACATTAAGTGCATCTGTAGGAAAGGCGGTGAATATATTTGAGGCATCAAGTATTTGAGGTGGCAAGCATTTGTTAAGAATTCAAAAATGAAGTCAATAATATTAAAGCATCACTGGTATAGATAACATGACAGCGATTCTATGAATATAATAAATAACCATTTCATTATTAATAAGGCACAATCAAATAAATATAACTACAGTGATCAAATAAAGTTATAAAAGAAATACTTCATATGGCACCAATCAAGTTTGTTAACTTATAACAAAGGCAGCAATATTAAGGAAAGTCAGCTAGGTCAAAAAAGTGACAAGTCGGCAGGGAAAGGATGCCACGTAACACGTCAAGTGAAAAAGTGTCATTAAGATATGTTTCTCTAAGGGTGCAATATTGGGATGTCAGTGATTCATTAAGAAAAGCCACGATGGCACTAAAATAAAGATAATTTGCTAGATCAAAGATATAATTATGATCAAAAGTGGCAATTCATTATGATAAACAAAACATATTTTGTTATATCCAAAAGGTGTGAAATTAAGTGAAGGGATGGAAAAAAATAATCAGAAATTACGTCTCCTCAATTCAAAGGGTGTGACCCTTTGATGTAAAAACATCTATATGGAGATTGCAAATAGAGATGTGAGAGTAGAAGAGTTGTGTACGATGAGACATCATACTAAGAGTAGAAAAGATCTAGAACAATATAAAGCAGAACTATAGGCAGATTTGCAGAAAGTTGGAGAAAATTTATTTGAAGAATATGTGCAGATATATCTATGGGTAATTGCATCTATTATTGAGAAGATTGGCTGCAGATTGTACAAGGGGATTGTTAGAAGTTTCATAAGAAGATTTAAAGGAGATGTGAGAGCAGCATTGTGGCAGACTTGTGAAAAGAGTCTTGTGGCAGATATAAAGATTATCCATCATCCGTTGGAGAAGCAACATCAAAGGTGGAACCATAATTTGGAGTTCGGTGCTTCATAAAAGAGAGATTGGTGTCTCTGGCTAAGTTGGTGCTTAGCAGTGGAGGTTGGTCCCTCCAATAGGTTAGTGCCTACAAATTGTGGGAGTCGGTGCCTCTAGTGGGTTGGTGCTCACAATTAAGTTAGGGGTTGGGGCCTCTAGTAGTGTAATGTCCCCACACGTGTTCCATTTGAGCAGACCAAGTACCCTTGAAGGAGCAGATATAATCAAAGAAGCGTCCAAGATATAGATCGCTATCAAAAAGAACTATCGTCCTTATCAAGAAATTGACATGGATTAAGAGAATCGACTACCATCTTAACCAATAAAACAACAATTAAGAAATGGCCAATTGGTTAATGAAAGGCACAAATAAGTACAATCTATGGGTGCAGTTAGATAAGCACCAAATTAATGAAAAGAGATGATGTTAACATGAGACTAATCTCAAGAGACAATATCAATCAGTTAAAGATTAAAACAGTGATTAGACTCTTTAGCGAATGGCGCGATCTCCATAAGGCATGAGAGACATCTCATGCAAGACAACTCTTCATTAAAGAAAAAAGATATAAGAAGGCTTTCCACATCGATCATTCAAAGCATCATATTGGAAATTTTATCTCTTAACATCCATATTTGGATCTGCTTGAATGAGCATCTGCCGTTTGGCATTAATAGGTTGTAAGATTATAATTGCAAAACGGAGATGGCACAACTGATTATAAGTAAGAAGCACATATATCAGAAACGGCATCAACCTTCTAATTTGCAAGCACATAAGTTAAATCTGAAACAGTAACACGCCGCTTAAAGCGATATTCTCACATTTGCATACTTGTATTGTTACATCAGAAATAGAAAAGCATATTGCTGCAAGAAATACTATATCGATTGCATATACATGTTGTCTATATCGGAAATAGCATCATTGTACATGATTATATATCAGTAGCAGCAAATCTCTATCAGTATAAGTGATAGAACTATCATACTTCATAGCATATTCCATATCAATATATTAGAAATTGGTATTAGAAATATTGATCCATATCATATTGCATAGTTATTGTCGATTGAATCTGAAATAGCAATTGATATTGTTTATAATCTCCATTACTTAGTTTGAGTGCAAGAATTAGATAGAGTAAGTGTGAGAAGTTGAAGTAATTGTCCTGATGTTCTAAGATATCGAAAGAGAGGACATTACAAGTAGGTTGGTGCCTACAAACATTGTAAAAGAATAATTATATAATAGCATCGATTCATTGTGCTTTTCTCACATTAGGGTTTCCAAGTATGTTGGGTGGATATTTTGCAACTGACAATTTTATGATCAATTCCAAAATAGTGGTTCCAACCACAGTGTGTGAGACACAATCTCTAATAATTATACGGGAAGACTCTTCCTACCTATTGTTACTAAAAGCAACCTACACTAAACTAACACCTAAGATTATGTACACTAAGCTAATTCACGAAGCATTACATTCACCATGCTCTCTTCTTTCAAAGTGGGTGTTCTTTCAACGTATTCTCTTATTTCAGAATACATGTTTCTATCTTTTCAATAATATCATAAGTACGATTCAGCAAAGTTAAAAACAAGAAGCTCATGAAAGCTCAAAGTCTTTCCATGACTCCATATGTGACTTCAGGAACAAGGATGAGACATACATGCAGATCAATGTCTCCAACGTATACTTCAACTTACATGCACAAATCCAAAAAATAAAGGCAGTGCAAAGTCTGCAAGTTATCTCCTTGCTTGCGCGTTTTACACTGGCATCAAACATGATAAGCAGCTCAAAGTCTGCAAGATTGAATTTGAATCCCTTTTAGACAAAAGACCAACATTCACAAACAACTCCAGAAAATGTCGTCACATGGCAACTTGAATCAACAAAAATTCTAAAAGAAACTTGCCTCTTTTATTGATTGCAATTTGATTTACATCTGAACACAAAGTTTTAGAGTGCACACACAAATTGACAGAATTTTGTTGCAGTGCCAAAAGATCCTAGATTACATAGAGCACCCTCCTATACATAGATAAGGGGCTGAGAGAAAAAAGTGGGAGAAGTCCAACTAACTAATATTTATTCCACAACTAACTAATTGTAGTTAACTTATTCAACATTGCAAGTCCTATTGTATTTCGACTTGCAATGTGATTACATGTAATTACAAGTTACAACTCTGCAAGCAATACTATCACATGCAATTACATCTTTTCATTTTACATGCAGATTGTCAAAATGAAATTACAAGTGCATAATTGAAACTAATCTAAGAAACCAGAGACACGGCTCTATTACGACATCTTCTATTTGGTTTTCATGATGCTACAAGGTGATGTGCGCTTGGAATTTCCATGTTAAATGAAGGCATTTGTATTGTGACAGCAACTTGCATCTCCTTCACTGCATGGAGAGTACTGGTTCTTTGAGGGAAGTTCTTTTTATAAAACTATAGTGAGAAACCTGGAATGTAAAGACATCCTCCTGAACAACTTGATATCTCTATCTTAAAAGCATTCTATGATGGTAAACTTATACTGTCCACCTTCCACTACCTTGTATGACTCTATCTCACGATCTTTGATCCTTTTCATGTCATGGCAATCTCTTATCATGCTGCCCTTGTCCTTTTCTACAATATCCTCATTTTTGTGTCTTTCTTAGTTAGTGTTTCTAGCAAGATTGGACTATTATCTAGGTTCCCGCAGGCCAGTGTACTGCACAGGGAGCCCACCCAAGGGTTGCAGATTCACACAGGAAGTCTTCTAACTGCATTTCAGGAGTTATCTGACATTGCCAGGGGTCAAAGACAGTCTCTTAAATTTTAGAAGGGGGCCTAATTTTGAGGAAATTGGCACAAGGCTCTGTTAGCCGTTTTGGACAGTTTGGGATAGTCTCCTAGATTTTAGGAGGAATCCCTATTTTTTAGGGATTGCCTAGGAGTTTACCAGGACACAACAGGAGAGCTCAGGGATCAATCTAGAGACTTTTGGCTCATTTCCTATTTTTTAGGAGGGGTTCCCAAATTTTATGAGATTGTCAGTTAGCTCACAGTGGTCAAACAACATCAGTAGATAGGAATCATCAAACCAAATTCAAATTGGGAGTTTTCATATCTTGCACTCGATTGAAGTTGTATTCATTGTGTTTTTCTTGTAGCCAAAGACTAGTTTCTAAGTGGGCAAAAACAAGAACTATTAAGGAAGACTCCCCAATTGAACTTGACAAGATTGATCCAGACTTCGGGTAGATTGCTATGCCTGTTGATGATGATGTTGATGATTATGTTATTGAGCCTAATGAATTGGAAGTCGTGGAAGAAGCCAGCCTTCCAACTCATATTGCTGTTGGAGTTAGGGGACACACTTTCCAAGGAGAAGCATCATCAGGGCCTCGTGCCCCCTAGCATGTCATTGGCTACATTCGATTTTTTGGAACTTTGTACTTTGTTTATAGGTTGACTTTGTACAAAGTCTAAAACTATATTGTAGTTGACAATTTGACACCTGTCTCCATCTAGTTATTTTCTATAATATTATGGTATGTTTTGTGCAATGCAATTAGCGATATGAATATAAACAATGAAAAATATTTTCTAAAATTAATGGGTTTACCTCTATATTTTGCTCTCAATATATCTATGCTGTGGAAATGCTCTTTAATATTAAAAAAATAGTTTTTGACTGTTTTTCTTCAATTTTTTAACTTCTTTGTAAATCTGATTTTTTCCCCGTTTTTTGCCGATTTTTCCTGATTTTTTCAAAAAATCCTATCCTCTGGTTTGCCAGTGTATTCCCGAAAAGATTTATGCTTCTATGGTATTGAGGGTTTATATTGTTTTTCACATTCCCATATCATCTTGGCTTATAGAAAACATCTTCAATCTCTTGTGAGGTTAAAAATAAAATTTCTATTTACTCATGTGATTCTGATTTCTGGAACAGCAGGTTACGTTGTTAATTTTCTATTGTTTCCAGCTCTTTTGAATGTTTCCCAAGTGTTTGACAAAATGCCTTATCTTTTCTATGAATGTTGGTATAGGTTTATGATGAATAAATGAACTAGAATTTTAGATACACTTATTCTAACTGAATATAATCAGAAGCTCTTCATAATAGCTTGCATGCAAAGTGTGTGACAAAAATGTCTGCAAGATAAAATCAGCAATATTGCAAGTATGGAATAAAAATTTGTCATAGGGACTATACATCGGTATTTAAGAAGTATATTCTGACAGCCTCTGGGGGTCAACAATGAGAAGATCATTTTAGGTGCTTCCAAAAAGTGACCATAGCAGTATAAAATCATTTTTAAGAATTCATGAATGAACTATTCCAGGTATTTGGAAAAAATTAGGACCTAACAGCTTTGATAAGAATACAGAACCAAAAGATGAACTATGAAAAAGAGGCCACCAAAATTGTTGATCAGTATCAAGAATTACCTGATAAATTCAGAGACCAAGTTTACTTTAATGAATTTTTTATGTTACTCAAATTAAAGCATCCAAGCAAAAAGAGACTTATAACTTGCATAAGAAGATTAACAAGAAATAGGAGAAGAAGAAAATGTTCTTAGCCAAGCCAGAGCAAGAGTTTTCTGTGCCAAAGACCAAACTCTATTCTAAGACATTTCTAACAGCCAACAGCAGAAGAATTTTTCCATTGCAAGGAAGAACAATAACAGCAAGTTAAAAAATCAGTATTATTGCAAACTTGGAGAAAAATTTCTTGGTGGGGTAATTACATTATTGAATCCTGTGTTATATTAGAAATCATATTCATCTGCAGTTAGATCTGCCATGCTTCTGAACCAGAAAGATTGATCAAGTAACAACCACTAAATAGCTATACCATCTTTCCATGGCATAAACAAAACTTCCATTCCTGATGGTTGAAACTTGATAACTATGAATTTTGACTAAATAAATGCATATGATTGGAAAAATGTAATGTCCCCATTTTTTGCAGGTCATTGATCTGATGGTGCCAGGTCATTATTGTGATCCTCGTGGTCTGGCGAGGTGTTTAGAGGTCTTTGGTGTGAACTTACTATTTATAATAAGTCAATGGATAATTCCGATGAGCTCAGATGAGTTAGAGGAGTTGAATGATGCTCTCGATTTTCATTTCTGGCTTCCGGTTTGGGCTCCAAGAATCTTGGAGAGAGCGTCTATTTTTAGTAAGTCACCCCGTCAAGTTCATTCATCATCTTTCATCATCTGGATCAATCCTATGTAGACAGATTTCGATTCGGACGCTTCTTCAGTTGTTTTCACAAGATGGGTGGTTTATTATTATTATTTAATTAACTTTGCTAAGGTTGCCATTTTTGTTGGTATTATATGCTGGATACCTTTGTGTTATAGCTCGTTGGAACCAGGATGAAAAGTTTTAAATCTTGGACACAAGAAACAGGGACCTTGCATGTCATAATTTCATGATATTGGTGAAAAGACTTTTTTTGGAGCCAAATGAATTATTAGATTATATTATTCAATATGTGCCTAAGTAAAAAAAGTGTTTTAAGTGAAAAGTGTGTGAGAGAAGACACTTTTGAATTATAAAAGCAATGCTTTGTGAAAGCAAAATCATCCATTGTTGAATTATGAATTGATTGAAGTTCATGAGAGAGACTACCCGGCTTAGGGTTTTGAGGACTGATTCCTCTTCTAGCAATTTGAGTCATTACAAATTAATGGTGAATTTTGCAGCTGTATCTGAGATCATAATCCAGTGCTGAGGTATACTGGAATTCTGAGAAGTGTTTATTTGCAGACAGATGATTGCATTCCGAGGGTTTCATTTATTTATTCTTGCTGAGGTGAAGATTTTGATTAAGAAATCTGCTGCGATTTCTTGAGTGGCGTTTCATGTGCAAAGTGGTGACTGAATTTACAAAGTTAAAACAATTAATATTGTTATTCCCTGGCTGCGTTTCTTATTGGAAGGGAATTGCGGGTGTTGCAAGGTAACCGCATTCATCAAATGAATGCCATTTGATTGTCTCAAAAGGTTGGCGTGAGGCTGGGAAAGTTTCAAGTCTCAAACTACAGCTCACGTGACAATGTACAAGGGGCTGTTTCAACACAATTCTGACCTGCTGCAAACTCCTGCCTGGCACGTGATTCTCTTGGCTGCTGCGTGTGTTTCCAGATTGTGGCGGATCAACTTGTTGGTCTGTGTGTTCTTTTGTGAGGGACGTGTTGCCAGCTGCAAGCACACGTGATTGTCCAGGTGTTTGTCTTTTGAGAAAATTAAGTGTTTAATATATGATATCTTTTATGAAATAAAATAAATCAGAGATCTTTTAGAATTATTAAATTATTCAGTATTGGATATTTGAATTTTGGTGGAAGTTGAATCTAATGTGCAATTAAAAGTAAGTTTGAGCAAGTGTTTACAAATATTTTCAATTCAAGATTAAGTGGATTCAGAAGAGCCAGCTGAGGTTCTTTACAAAAAAACTTATAATTTCTAGGTCACGGTCTTATTTTTTATATTCTTCCAGAAATGATCAAGAAGCTACCAAAAAATAAAACCTGTTTCTTCTGTTTTCTATTGATGATGTAAAAGTTCTAGGTTACTCCTACAGTATGTTGAGTTCATCCAAGAGGCCATAAATGCCTAATGGATCCAAAACAATTAGACGGCAACTACTGTGTGATGACAGCGTTTGTTTATTTTACCATTGAGAAAAGAAACATCAAGTAAATTCACTATCACTCTCTACGAGAGTAAAATAAAGAGGACTGAAAGAGAAGGAACCTGTCTAATCTGTCTGTACCAGCTAAGAGTAAAACCTTGGCTACTGGACTGGAAAGAAACATTTCAGATAAACCTTCATACCTGGAAAGAAACATCCATGCCAAAATTATATTTTGATTTGATTGATAAATAAAATCTAATAACTGCTCTTTCACACTGAGAACTAATGGACTCAAGTATATTTCAGAAATATTTAAATAACAAAACAATTATTGTCATCTTTTTCTCTCTGAATTTAAGAAACATTTTTCTCTCTGAAATCAGAAGAAAGCTTGTGAACAACAGTTGAGATGTTCAAATAGACAGTCTAGATCATCAATCATGGTAAAAGGAATAGGCAAAATGGACAAAATCCTACAGTTTCTCCTGTTGACTTTCAAGAAGTTGGAAAACAAATGAAAAAATTATTTAGTACATCATCTAAAACTTTTAAATCCAGTTTGTAAAAGGAGATGACTACTTCAAAAGTGAATGACAATGACATTACCAGCCTTTCCAATGATGTTCAGTTTTTTCAAGAGGTGTGCGCCAAACATAACTGCAATGCAGAAAAGGTGAAGTCAAACACATGAACATTAGATATAGGGTAACCAAAATCAAGCAAAAGCTTTGATCATAATGGGACCAAAGTTGGCTCACTAACATACAATTCCAAAAGAACTGGTAGGTTATTGTATTAAATTACAAAGTTTGAATTAATTATAATGACCTTGATGCTTTAGATATAAAAAGGATAATAAAGAGTACCATTGCCTCTCTTCATCAAATTTTAGTGTTGAAGGAGCTGATATGCGAGCAGATTCAGGATTTCTTAGCTGACCCCCTTTAATGCTCCATTCAATCTAATAGCAGAGTGGGCATCAGGTCGGCATCAGAGCAGAATGCAAAAAATAATCAAGATTCAATATAATCAACAAAAAAGTTAGAAAATAGTATGGCTAGATCCATTTCCACAATAATAAATAGAGTGCTTAGTTATCAATTTATGAGGAAAATAACATTTTTTTTTACCCAAGAATACCAAAGAAAAGAATGAAAAAACAACTGCCTTGTTGTACGAACTACCATACAGCAACCAGTGACAGCAGAGCAAGTTTGCTCAACAGGGCAGCTTATGGCCATATAAAGAAAACATCTATTGTTAATGATATCACATAATTCTTAATGTCTAATTTTACCTTTGTTTGGATACATAATGACTATTTTTCATTAGCATTTGTAAACAATACTCCACTACGAAGATGTCAATGGATTTTAAAATTTGCAGCCATTAGGTCCTTATATCCTTCCATCAACCATCCTTATCACTCATCTCACAATCTACTTACCCTATCATAAAACCAAGATCAGCAAAGGCACACATCTTTGAGAACATCTCAACCACCCATCTACATAAACTCATCCAAAAGACCTCCATATCATTCCTAACCACCCGTGAATCCCAATTCTCTTCGAAGCAATTTGGATGCCAAGCATAAAATCCATTAGTCCAAAAATCCACATACATCCAAAGATCAACATGTCCCATTTAAGGGACATGTGAAAACAAGACAAAATTTGATCCAAAAGCAAAAAGAAATATACAAAAAGCCACAAAGGCCCACTTAGCAAAAAACAATGTGGATTGCCAAGTCTCTCATTGAAGCAATGCATTCCAAAGAATCTCAATGAAAAGGAAAATCAAAAACCATATGAATTCCCAAGTTGCTCATAAAAGAATTGCATCCTAAAGAAAAATCAGCATCCAAGCTTGCTACTCCAAAGGCTTCCTTCACTCCACCATCTTAAAATCCCCCACCTTTCAAATCTATTTTGGGTTCCTATGTCCCAAAATCCACTATCTTAAATCCTCCATCACCTCCTCCAACTATTTTGGACCCTTGTATCCCAAAATCGACATCCTTTTCTCCATCAAAATCTCAAACTCCAAAATTTATTTTCCCTCCACCAATCCACTACCCTTCAAGGTGTGTGTCATTGTTAATCTTGCCAACATTTACATCCACCCCTACACAAATCTTCCAACAGCCCGTCTAATATCCAACGCCTATTTTCTATCCTTTTATTCCTCTTATCCAATCCTTTGCATAAATTCATGCCCCTTCCCATTTTATCATCCATTCCATCTCCCTTTACCATCACCCTATCAACACCTTTGAGCGTACCTTATATAACCATCATCCATCCTAGAACATCTTTCAAGGGTGTTATCCAAAGAACAAGATGCTTGAGTCCTTCCTCCATCTCCAATCATGTATCCATTCTCTTCCAAAAGAAATTTAAAAATTAAAAAAAATAAAAAATGAAAAAAAAAATAAAGAGAAATAATCCATTCGATGCTGAGAACCACTTCTTGTAGCGCCTTAGGCAAGTCCCGTGATGAAAACTTGGCAAGAAAGCATCATGTGTAATCCATTATTCTCTTGCACTATACACTTAGGGACAAGTTTTATCCATGATATTCTATCCACCAGATCCTCTATTATCCCACATCCTCCATTATCCCTCTTTCACCTATCTACATCCATATTACCTTTTCTACCTTTGATCTTGACAAGCTTAATGATCTTCGTAACCATCGTGCATCCTATATGTGAAGAACCAAAACTGGCTTCTTCCAAATCCACTTATTTTATTAAAAATATTTGCAGCACTTGCTCAATAAATCTTTTAATTGCAATTTAATAATCAATCTTCACCAAATTCAAATAACAAAATTTTGGGAAATTTAACAACTCGGGAAAAAGCTTCATTTATTTTCATATCAAAATCAAATAACATCACAAATTTATTTTAGAAAGATTGACACCTGGTAAAGCTGCCACCCTTTCGAAATTGCAATATCTCCAACAAAATATCGTATCTCCACCAAGGATGCAATGTTATCTCTGTTGTGACAAAATGTGACTGGTCTACATTGATCCGCAGGGCCTATGCTGCAACCAAGCGGCTTCCTTTCACATGTCGTGACCTCAAACAATGATGTTGCGATGCTATCAGTACTTACGCAGATGCTGGATGCTCAATCTGCCTTTGCGTGAGGAAGGAGATGCTCCAAAGAACATCCGTAGGTCACAAGGAAATAAATTAGCTCCAAGAGAAGAGCTGTATCAGCTGTATGGCTCTGCTGCAACACCAAACAGACCTCACGTGGAGTGTGGAAACAGTCACAAACCCCAAATGCACTGCTTCACAATTAAATATGGCACCCAGAATTTAGTCATGTGCTGTTCTTGAACAATTCAGTCACCAAATTTATTAATTGCAGCACTAGCAATTAATAACAGCAGATTTCCCAAATAGAATTCAGACCTCAACAATAAACAATTCTGAATTCTTAAGAACAATTGATTTGCCTGTAGAATAATAAACTTCACCCTCATCCAATATACTTCAGCACTGGAATAACTTCATACATATCCAATATACTTCAGCACTGGATTCAATTCAGAATCAGAACGAGCTCTCTCCTGGAAGAAGACCAAACTCGACAAATCTCAGAAACAATCAGCTGTGAAATTCACCATTATCAGACAATGGCTCAAATCACAAGATGAGGAATCAATCCTCGAAGCCCTAGCTTTTCCAAGCCGAGCAGAATTCTCACATAAACAAATTATCAAATCAACAATGGGTGAATGAAAGTGCTTTTTCGAGTAGAATATATAGCTTTTTCGGAAAAAGCACAATTTCACTTTTTTTATTAAAAGGTTTTTAAATGACCTCTTCACTTTATAACATTAAAATTATAAAGTATTAAAGTTATTAAATTAAAATAATTTAATTTAATAACGATAACTTTAAAAACCAAAAGCCTCTGAATTCTGCTGACTGAAACAATCTCATTTCCGACACCAGAGCCTCAAACACCAACTGCCCTACCGGAAATAACCCACTGCCAAAAATAGCCAGCTGCTAAAAATAGACTTACTATAAATAGTAAGTCTCTCAAATTGGAGATTCTGTGAGACTCAATCCTGAAATATCTGACGCTTCGTGCAGACACCCTGCTAATCCAGGCCATACCCAAAATACCACTTACTAAAAATAGTAAGTCGACCAAATTGACCCAAACGAAGAGCAGATATGTAAACTAAACCTCCAGAATGGAGTCCCAACACTGGCTCCACAATCTAACCCCCTCTAAACACCTGATTAGCTTGCGAGGGTCGCCAAACCAAGCTAATCCCGAAGTCTGAAAAACGGGGACATTACACTATATGTTTCACCTTATCCACACCATTAGTTCCATATCCATTTCTTACTTCCATTCTCCATTATCACCTTTGATCTTTCTTATCCTATCTATATCCTATCCCCATTCTATCTGAAGTGACCCCTTGATCTTGATCAAAACTAAAAGTCAAAATGTAAAACAAGTTTTCGAAAACCTCTTGACATGTCCATTCCTTTGGACTACACACCATTCAATACAAGATCCGTGAAGGATAGGAGAACAATGGAGTCAAGCATTTGTGAATGTGATGGTATAATTTGCTTTATTTTATATTTTACATTCATGGAAAAGTGCTTCACCGGTATGTTGTTGAACTTATTGTAGACTAAGGCTAGTGGTTGGGTTAGATAAGTATACAAACATGAATTTCAACATTAGCAATCTTTATCAACCTATCCCATGTCTTCATCAGACACTATCATGATCTATCACTTGTCTTATATAGGATGAATCCTTCCTAAAATAGGGCACCTCAAATCATTTATCAATCTATAGAGAACACTTAAACTCTAGCAAGAGATGCCATGTCCACTATTTCCCAAGTGGAATACGACACAACATGACACACCTACAAATTTGTTCAATCGAATGAAATTAAACTTCCTAAAACACTATTTTACACACCTAGTGATATGACCATTGTATCACTAAATCACAAATTGTGGAAAGAGAGTTCTCAAGCAATAGGGTTGACTGGCCTCACACCCTAGTGATGGTAGGCAAACCTATAAGATTAAGTATCGCTAAGTCACCTTTAAGGAAATGTTATTAATTTCAATTCCCAAGGTTAACTACATGAAATCACTTGATCTCTTCAGAGGGAGTAATAATATAATCAAGTAACATACTATAATTTAATATGAAAAGATAATAAATTTTTATTTCTTAAATAACCGAACTAAGTTAATTCCCAAATTAATTAGGTTAAAAACAAGTGATAATCGTAATATAAATAATTTAAGAGAATAAAATTTGTACTACTATTAAATTCCAAGGTATTTTATTTAAACCAATAATTATTTAATAAATAACATTTTACAAACACTTATCTATTATATTATCATTTAGTTAAATTCAAAAAAAATTAAGTTCACTAACCACTATGAGACAATATTTTGTGGAATAATGAATAACACTCACAACTATTAGATTTACTCACTAGTTAGCATAATTATCATCCAAAATAAAAGGAAGTGTTATTTTATTTTTAATGAAATTCCCAAAAACTTAAACAACTAATTATCATACTACGATAAATGAATAAATAAACAAATTCCTCTTTTAAACTATTAATTTTAAAATTTATTGGTAATAGGGAACCCAATCAAAAGAAATATAAATTGTTAATTATCTTTTAGATAACTTACTAATTTTTTTAAAAAATGGAAACAATCTAAAAAGATAATCTTCAACTCTATTTCATCAAAAAAAATCAAGTTAGACTAATTCAAATATATCCTATTATCTTAAAAAACAATCTACAAAGGCACTTTCTTCTTTATTTCATTTATAGCTATTGCATTTAAATTCTACCCTCATGTGTATAGTTAACCAAACAACTAACTCATAAGCTCAAAAGATGAATTTATTTAATACTTTTATTTACCTATGATTATAATTGCTTAGGCTATCTAAATTTTTCAACTTTTAATATTGTTATTTTTATTTTCTTTTATCTTTTTTGTAATGCCTAGTAAACTTTTTAACGTGACTAGTGATGCTGGCATGACACACCCTCTGGCTCCACGTGAAACACATTTAATCCGAAGCTATGAACCAGTGAGGCCACAAACAGGGGTCCTCATCCCTACACTTGTTCAAACCCCCGAGCCCAACTTCTCAGTGAAGGCACAATTCATGCGAGCCCAATGGCCCGGCAAGGGTTTGGACCGTGGTGGCTGCTTCAACAACAAAATGTTTAAACAGTGGCACTACACATCTGAAGAAAACTTTTCATATTGTAACAATCAAAAGATGTTTTGTTTTTTTCTGGTAAGACAAGAAATGACAATTAGATAAAAGTCAAGCATCATTGTAGAATACATAATTCTCTAAGAAAAATTTTTAACCATCTTAATGCAAAATTAATCCCATAATATAACTCCTTTTCCCATCACATTGAAAATCAATTAAAAAAATTAAACCAAGTTACAAAAGAGTTTTAATAAAACAAATAAATGGAATAAGTAAAGATTTTCATTTGTTGGATTGAATCAATATTACCCATTGGATCCAAAGTTCAATATACAACCCTAAAATATTTAAGAAAGAAGACCAAGGATTTCTCTCATATTCTTTTGTATCATTTTATTTTCTACCGTCTGATGGAAGCATAAACAAAGTAAAGATCAACCCCGTCTGGGTAAAAAAAATGGAAGGAGTTTCTTTTCTTTTATTTTACAGTTTCCATGCTGGTTTTGTTGCTCTTTCTGTTCATCTCGCGGCTAAAACCCATCTGGGTTGAGGGGGTGCCTTGATGTTTTCTCATGAAAAGTTCTTGGTAATAACTAATTTCCCTTGAACTTCTTTATTTATTTATTTTCAACAGATGCTAGAGAGAGACGTATCAACACCTAGTTTGCAGGCCATTCAACTGTAGATGCACTCCAAGGAATCGGCCATTACTTGGATTGATGAGGGGTTTCTTGTTAACCTTATTTTACTAGTTTGTCCATATGACTTTGGTCTCTTGTTTTTCTATTACCTGATCTGAAAGTATATATATTTATATTTGTATTTTTTTTCCTATGCACCTATTTGAAAATCTCACAGATTTTATCAACATTTTGATGGTCCCAACCGGTGAAATTTTGCACTCTTCTGAAGTGCGCCCTGTTAGGAGCCTTCCCTGTTGAAGGATTACAAACTCATTGTTAGCTGCGACCCAGTTAAGGGATTTAAGAAATAAGGCCTGTTAAAGTCTACCTTGTTAGACGACTTTAGAACATCTACTCGATTTAATACAAGGGACCTATTAATGTCCACCCAAATACTAGGATTTTTGCTATTGCAATTGTCAAAAGAGCAATAGAAGGTTTTATCTTTTTGAGATGGCTTTGTTGAGCCTAATAAGATCGTTGTTTTCATCAACTGAGAGTCATCACCAGGCACCATAGGTATGCTCTCTTCAGGTTGTTGCGCTTCCTTGCACACTCTTCTCTTTCTCTTCAGGTTGTTGCGCTTCCTTGCACACTCTTCTCTTTTTCTTCTTATCTTCACCTTTTCTTCTCCTTTTCCCTTACCGTAGCTTTGCTCAGCGTACAAGTTCACTCTTTCTCTTTGGAAGAATGAAGGCAAACGATGTTCTTCACTGGCTGAAGAATAAATAGACTTCCTGCCCTTCCCGCTAATTGCATGTTGTCTCCTTCAAAAAGATCTCCTTTAGATCCATCATCCAGTTGAGTCTCAGTTCTGAGAGAAAACATCAAATGCATCCCATATGTTTTTTCTGTTTTGTAAAGGAAACAGCAGATCCGTGTCACATAGTTTCCATTACATGAGATTCTGCCATGTTTTAATGCCTTGACTTTCGGCATTAAATCCTTCAACTATGCCTCGCACTGATCTTTTTGGTAACACAAAGTCCTCTATGATTTGTGCAACAAATCTCGGTAGAAGAGTCACTTAAGTGTTTGTCAACTATGACTTTCACTTATTCAGCGATCTCAATGATATCTCACCGATCACCCTTAGGTAGTGTGCAAGTCTTTGTCTTCACCTGTCACTCTTCTTTCCTTTGTCTATAACGGTTTGGTTTCCTTCGATCATATACTTACTGGTCACTGCTCCGGTTAGTGACTTCATCGGTCATAGTACTTCTTGCTCAATGTGTCACTGGTTTCGTAATCAGTCTCTCTTGTTGACTGCATCTGTTTACTATTATTGTCGCATGTTCCCTGTTTGACCAATGTTAGCAACATCAATGACAACACCACTTTGCCATATACCGGTTACATCCTTACCGGTTAATGCCAACAATCTCCCCCTTTGGCATTGATGGCAAATACCTTATCGGTATACATACCTTACTAGTTATAATCTCCCCCTTTGACAATAATGTAAAAGGCTAGTCAAATGACTACCTTTCCTGAAGTCTGCTCCCCTTTCGAGCAGCAGTCCTCTGTCACCAAACCGATTAAGATGAGGCTGATTCCTCTGTTGAAGTTTGATGGATTGATGATATCCTATGTCCTTTTACTGAAGATCAAGAAGGGGAACTACCCCTAATTTACCTCTGAGATACTCAAAGGTACTCTTTGGTAAAGGCTTTGCGAATATGTCAACAACCTGTTCTTTTGTGGGAACATATTCCAACTTTACTTATTTATTTTGCACCTGTTCTCTCAGATAGTGATACTTTATAGCAATGTGCTTAGTTTTCGAGTGCATGACAGGATTTTTGGATATATCGATTGCACTCGTGCAATCACAGAATATTGCAATTGGTTAAGGTACCTGTTCTTGGATTCCTTCCAATGTTTGTTTTATCTAGATTACCTGTGTGCAATTAATTGTTGTAGCAACATACTCAGCTTCTATTGTGGACTGTGAAATGCAGTTTTGCTTCTTGCTTGTCCATGACACAATCTTGTCTCCAAGAAAGAATGCACCACCACTTGTGCTCTTTCTGTCATCAATGTTACCAACCCAGTCTGCATCGGTGAATACTTCTATCTCAAAACTTCCTTTGTGAGGAAACCATAGACCATATTCCTCATTACCTTTTAGATATCTGAAGATTCTCTTAACTGCTATCAAATATATCTCTTTTGGGTTTGCAGAGAATTTGGGCACAATACCTACTGCATGTGCAATGTCAAGTCTATTGTGCACCACATACTGTAATTTGCCAATCATTGATCGATAAAGTGTCTCATTGACTTCTTTAGCATCATCCTCCTTTGATAACTTGCAGTTAGTTATCATTGTTGTGCCAACCGGTCTGGATTTTTTTAACCCAAATGATTTACGAATCTCCTTAATATACTTGGACTGAGATATGAAAATACCTTCTTTGAGCTGATGAACTTGCAAACCAATGAAGAATTTTATAGCTCCAATCATGGACATTTCAAATTCTTTCTTCATCTCTTCAACAAAATGCAAAATATTTGCTCATCTTGTCATCTCCTCCAAAGATGATATCATCCACGAATATTTCAACAATCAGGTTCCCTTCTTTACCAGTCTTTAGATACATATTGTTGTTATCTCATGTTCTTGTGAATCCTATGGTCAAAAGGTATGAGTGTAACCTTTCATACCAAGCCCTTGGAGCTTGTTTCAGTCCATAGAGAGCCTTCTTCAATTTGCAGACCATATCATTTTTCTTTGTGGATGAGAAGCCCTCTGGCTGTTCTATATACACTTCCTCTTTTAGTATACAATTCAAAATTACAGATTTTACATCCATCTGATATACTTTAAACCTTTTATGTGCAACATAAGCAAGTAGAATTTTTACCCCTTCTAGTCTTGGTACTGGTGCAAAGGTTTCTCCATAATCTAGTCCTGCTTCTTGTGCATATCCTTTGCAGACTAGCCTTGCCTTGTTCCTCACCACCTTTCCTTCTTCGTCCAGCTAGTTTCTAAACACCCACTTGGTGCCTATAACATTCTTGTCCTGAGGTCTAGGAACAAGAGTCCATGTTTCATTCTTTTCTATTTGCTCAAGCTCATCTTCCATTGCCTTAACCCAGTTGTCATCCTCCAAAGCTTCTCTAATAGTTTTAGGCTCTGCTGGAAAGTAGACAGATACTTTCTCTAGCCTTTCTCCTGGTTAGAATGTTAGCACGTTTGTCACCAATAATATTATCAGTGGAGTGATATGTGACATACCTTGGCAAAACCGGTCGGTGGCCCCGGTCTTCATTTTCCAGTTGAGCAACATTTCCAACGAGATCATAAACAACTTTTTGTTCATTTTCTTCAATCGGTCTTATGTTTGATCCCTTCCTAGCTTAGGCACATTACCCTGTTCCAAGGGTCTATCTACCTGTTCTTCTTCATCAGCGGCAATTATTTCACTGAATTCTAAATGATCATTTACATCATTATCCAGGTGACTGACTGATTCATCATGATTGTTCTTATCCCTTGCTTCTGAATACTCATTTATCTTCACGTTTGCACTTTCCACTATCTTTCCTCTCCTTTTATTCAGAAACCGATAGGTTTTACTTTTGGTTGAGTAACCCAAAAAGTCACAGTCGACAAACACTTGTGTGACTCTTTGACCGGGATTTGTTGCACAAAATCCGGACGACTTTGTGTTATCATGAAGATCGGTGCAAGGCGCGAATGAAGGTTTTAATGCCGAAGTTTATGGCATTAAAACTTTCTGCACGCGTCTGTCATTTCCTTCATAAAACAAACAAAGCACATGGCATGCATCAGATGTTTCCTCAGTGAACTGAGACTCCACTAGGCGATGGATCCGAAGATGATCTTTAAATAGGTCGTGCATTTCAAAGCAGAAAGGGCAAGAAGCCTATATATTCCTCAACCTATGAAGAATATGGTTTGCCTTCATTCAGCCAAAGAAAAAAAGTGAACCTATACGCTAAAGAATCTACAAAGGTGAAAAGAAGAAGAAAAGAAGAGTGTGCAAAGAAGCACAACAGTCAAGGAGAACATACCTGGAGCGACCGGTGATGATTCTCAATTGAGAAAAACAGCGATCTTATCAAGCTCGACAAAGCCATTATTAAAAGATCAAACCCTCTATTGCTCTCTGACAATTGCAATACCAAAATCTCAGTATTTTGGATGGACATTAACAGGTCTCTTGTATTAAATCCCTTAACCGGGTGACATTTGTTTAGGTGTTCTAAGTCCTCTAACCAGGAAGGTTCTAACAGGTCTTATTTCCTAAATCCCTTAACCAGGTCGCATCTAACAGTGCGTTTGTAATCCTTTAATAGGGAAGGCTCCTTACAGGGCGCACTTCAAAAGAGTGCAAAATTTGTGAGGTTTCCTCACACTGTGGTTTTCTCCCGATTTGGGTTTCCACGTGATAAATCTGGTGTTGTTTACTATTGGTTTGTGTGATTTCTATTTCTGTGATAGAATATATTCTACTTACAGTTTTGGTTAGAGTATACCAGATTTAGTACTAAAATTTTAGTGGGTGTTTATTCACCCCTCCCCTCTCAGGACCTGTTGGGACCACCAATTGGTATCAGAGCCAAGTTCTTTTTCTAAGCTACTTAACCGCAACAAGAAAAACTTCCAATGATGAGGAAGGAAGGACCAAAGTTTTCCAAGGAAAACTTCACCTTATGGTGTAGTAGAATGAAGTTGTACATGAAGACAACCGGAGATCAATATTGGAATCATGTAATCCATGACTACATTGAACCCATCGGTACCTTGATGCTTGATCAACAAAAGATTAGCACAAAACACACAGCTGCAATGGATATGATAGCAAATACGCTACCTGATTATGTCTATGCGGAGATTGAAAATCTGACAATTGCTTACAAGATGTGGGTCAAACTACATACAGTATATGGGTGTGACCCACATGTTCAAAGAGCAAAGGTAGAAAGCCTCAGAGGCAAATATGATGATATGAGGATGAATGAAAGAAAGGATATTGAGAACTATAGCAATAGAATCAAAGAAGTAATGAACTCCACCAAAACCGTTCGAGGAACATTGAGTGAGGAAGATGTGATAAGCAAAATACTGAGAACGTTGAGGCCACAATATGCTATCAAAATCTCAGCCATACAGGAGCTCAGATCAATGAGCACGTCTCAAGTCACTCTTGACTCCCTAATCGGTAAGTTCACTACATTTGAATTGAGTGATTTTGATAACAGCTTACCCATGCTTGAAGCTTCTTTTAAGTCCTCTGTTAATACGTCTTCCACCAAGAAAGGAAGAGAAACTAGTAATAATTCTACCAGTAAGTCTGGAAATTTTGTTGAAAATCTACTCTCTGAAGAGATGGAGCAAGATGAGTTTGAAGCACTCATCGCAAGAAGATTTCGAAGAGGAAAAGGGAAGTACAAAGGTAAACATCCACTAAAATGTTTTTCTTGCAATAAGTTAGGACACATTGCTGCAAGGTGTCCAGATAATGAAAATAAAGAAAAGACCAACCGATTCAAGAACAAAGCAAAGGAGTGCTACATTGTTGGAGTCACGGACAATGAATCTGAAGATTTTGAAGATGAAGAAATTGCCATTGTTGCAATAAAAGAAGAAAGCCAAGTGATAAGTGAAATGGCACTTATCTCAAGATCTCATCAATATGATGACTGAATCATTGACAATGGTTGCATTCACCACATGACTGGTGATAAGAACAAATTCATCAACCTAAAGCTCAATGATGGTGGATCGGTAACTTTTGGTAACAATGCTCCCTGTGCTATCAAAGGTAAAGGCTCAATTGCACTAGGCAATGAAGCTGTATGTGAGGATGTGTACTTGGTGGAAGGACTCAAGTACAATCTAATGAGTGTAGCTCAATTAAATAACAAGGGATACTTGTTGGAGTTCGGGCAAGGTTCTTGTGTTGTCAGGAGCTCAGGTTGCTACCAGTAGACAAAGTAAAGGGAACCTGTTCTATCTAGACTCAACGGAGGGAGCTTCCCTAATAGCATCAGTAAAAGGAGAAACAAATTAAATTTGTCTTGTAACCAAAGAGGACAATAGTTGGCTGTGGCATAATCTCATGTCCCCTTTCTAGAGACATGTTCTTTCATGACGGGTTTGCCTATCATCGACTCTCATAGGCAAATAGTTTGGAGAGAGAGTCATTGTGTGGATCATTTGATTGCTTATTGCTGACAGAGCCTACATTCGGCAGAGCTTACATCCAGTTTGAGGCCTACATGCACTTGTAGTGGAGCCAACGTCCAGAAGTGAGCCTACATCCAGTCTAGTTGGGCCTACATTCGGTTATGAGACATCTTGGCCTACATTGTTATATTTTTGAGTTGAGAAATGTACTTTATTATTATAATGTTATTTTATTATAAAGTACATTATAATTAGATGTTTCTAGAAGTTCTAGTAACTTCTCAAGAAAAAGAATAAATAGAGGGCTTGGGCTATCATTTCTACATGCTTGGATTTGAGATTTCTTCTACTTCTTCATTGTCAAGCAATTTGTAGCCTTGTGGTCTGCAAATATTATTCGATCTTTGGGAACGATCACTCCCTTGGATTGGCATACCTGAGGTAGTGAAATACCTACTGAAGGGTTGCACATTTGGAGTTGGTACTCAGCCATCTCATTTGTACTTCATTGAGAAATTGTTTCAAGAGTTTGCAATTGTTTGAAATAAGGTTTGAAATTCATCATTGCCATTGGTGAATCAATTTGGCAAGGAATTGGAGACAAAGTGGCACATTTTCAGAATTGCAATATCAGGGTTTGGAACCAATAATCTGCTCATATCTCCTAATCTTATTGAAGAAAAATTTTATGCTTTCGGGAGGATCATCCTACATCCCTGGCGATCACATTCATGGCAATTTGGGGTGTTGAAAATCCTCACTGAATTTTCCAGGAAGGCCGTACAGTACGGCCTGGTACGGCACCAGGTCTGTGCAACATACATCAGAGAACAAGGTCAGTTTGGGGTCTGTTTTGCAGCGTTCAGCATCAGTTATCATGCAAGGTGTTGCGAGCAGCGTCCAGGTGCACTTCATGATCATTTGTTGATGTATTGAATGTCAAATATATGCATAAAAATTGTATGTAACAGTCAGGTCTGCGATTGCACTATTCTGGCATCAATTTGATATTGTAATCAGGTCATATATCTCTGTTATAACAGTCAGTCTTCTATCATTTGTAATTGAAATCAGTCACTGTTATTGTCATGGTATCATAGTTTTGATAGTGCAATGAATGAGGGTCTATGTTCATATAAAGACAGTCCATACATTTCATGACATAGCTCAGTAGATATAAACAGTCCATTGTATTCAGAATTTTGCTATACATTGTCTTTGGATTGATCTAATAGTTAAGGTGTATTGCAAGGGCATTCGCTTGTCACAATTTAGTGCTCATAAGTAATAGTTTGTATTCAGTCCATAAATCTGAACATTGCAATCAGAAATTAGTGAAGTTCATAATATATTGGCATCGAGTCTTTGCATTGTTAGAGTTCATTGTTGCTCTATTGTATTTCATTACTTCATTAGTATTGTTATCTCAATAACATTTGGTGCACAAAAACAAATATCAATTTGAACACATCATTTGAAACAAGAACATTCAGTGCATGCCAAGTGTTTGACGATTTGCCACAGTTCAGATTTGAGGGTTTTAGTGATCCTACTGGTGAGGGTCATTACACTGGTATCAGAGCAGTGTTCTTGCCAAACTGTTGGGTAAGAAACCTATATGCATCCTTCAGCATTTGGGCATCACAGGTACTACACACGAAGAAGAGCAGCACTAGAGGGTGAACAGGACTTCGGAGATACTCTTACCATGGGTGAGAGACAGTCACAGAGCCCACCTAGAATTCCTGATGATGAGAGGGAATTCTTTCGGATTATGACTACGGGACAGCAGGAGATAGTCCAGTCCTTGCGTAATTTGACCACTATGATGGAGAGAGTGGTTCAGCCCAGAGCACAGGAACAGGTTAGAGGTACACTTGATCATGATAATAGGAGCGTAGCAGGTTCACAGGGTGCTCCTGGGCACAGGTCTTGGATAGCGGATAGACATACTCGTCCTACTTTCCTTAGAGAGGAGACTCAGGAGGCAGGAGAGGGTGATGTACAGGATGAGTTTCAGGATGGTCTTAGAGCTGCTACTGCAGAATGGCAGGCATTACCACCACATGTGCGTGAGTTACTTAACTTTGATCGCTACTTGAACCAGATGAGAGAGCACGAGGAATACTCGGCAGAACAGGAGACCTAGAGGAGGCCATGACAGTGAGTTGCAGCGAGCTGCTAGCAAGCTCACTTTACCTTCTTTTGATGGTAGTGGACAGATGACAGCACAGGCATGGATACATAAGTTGAATACTTTCTTAGCATTGAGACCCATGTCAGAGATAGATGCCATCAGATACGCCACCTTGCATTTGGAGGGCACAGCTCATGACTGGTGGTCACATGGTATGGTTACCTTGCAACACAACCAGGTGACATCGTACCAGGATTTTGTGGATAGGCTGGTGGAGCGTTTTCACAGGAAGGATCCAGAGATCTTCTTTCGTGATCTTGCACAGTTGAGACAGACAGGCAGCTTAGAGACTTATATCAGTGAGTTTCAGAGGTTGTCAGTTATGGTCTAGGATGTATCGGAGAGGCGGTTGGTTATCCTATTCACTGAGGGATTGTCTGAACCCCTCAAGGGTTGGATCAAGGCATTTGATCCATCGACACTAAAGGAGACCATGAGGAAAGCTCGTAGTACGGAGCTTACAGCACCTTCTAGCAGATTCACCCCTAGGAGTTCTACTTCTTTCAGAGATAATAAGAAGTTTGATAAGGGGAAGGGGAAGAAGGTTGATACCAAGGGGAAATCCACTCCACCCTTGGATACTGAGGCATTTAATGACCTACGCAAGAAGAAGCTATGCTTCTATTGCAAAGGTCCATATGATAGGGATCATGACTGTCCTTTGAGGCCTAAGGGGAAGGCCAATAGAGTTATGTGGGCGTACTATGAGGACTCAGATTCAGATAGCACAACACATGAGGATGAGCACAGTGACACAGAGCCTGAGGTAGAGGCAGAGGCTTCAGAGCCTAAGGTGGAGCCGAAGCTACATTTGCAGCAGGCACGCTTATCTAGTATTCAGCAGGAGGGGTCCTTTAGATTGCGTGGAGTTCTAGCCGGACAGAAGGTGATTACCCTAGTTGACACAGGTGCTACGCATAATTTCATTGATGCACGTTTGATTGAGCGCCATGGCATTGAGACAGAGGAGTTTGAGGGTCTTCGAGTACAGGTTGGTGATGGTTACACTCTTAAGTGTCACAAGATGATCAGAGATATGCCCTTACGCTTGAGCAATTATGAGTTCAAAGCGGATTACCATGTAGTTAACATGGGTGACCTAGATATTGTATTGGGAATGACTTGGTTACATTCATTGGGTGAGGTCACTTTTAGACTCAGGGACATGGAGATCAAGTTTGAGGCAGATGGTAGGTAGCATGTCTTGAGGGCTATCAAAAATAGTGATATTAGGACTATTTCTTTCAGGCGCATGGAGAGGATGGTTAGACACGATGGGATCGAATGGGCAGTCATGTGTGCTCTCATGCCTACACAGGAGGAGCATCAGATGACAGAGTATCACCCTGATATTCAGAGATTGAGAGAGCAGTATGATAGGGTGTTCAGTGACATTCCACCTGGCGCACCACCTGACCGTGGAATTGAGCACAACATTGAGCTAGAGGAGGGTGCTAAACCCGTGATGATCACACCATACAGGCATCCTAAGAGGCTCAAGGATGAGATAGAGAAAACCATCAAGGAGCTGCTTAAGATGGGGCATATATGACCGAGTAAGTCTCCTTTTGCTTCTTCAATAGTATTGGTGAAAAAGGATGGTTCTCTACGTATGTGCATTGATTACAGGGCGCTAAACAAGAGGACTATTAAGAATAGGTACCCCATCCCACGGATAGATGAGCTTCATGGGGCTTGCTACTTCAGCAAGATACACTTGAGATCAGGGTATCATCAGATCAGAGTCAGAGAGCAGGATATAGAGAAGACTGCATTTAGATGCCATTGTGGACACTTCGAGTTCGTGGTCATGCCATTTGGATTGACCAATGCACCAACCACTTTTCAGTCTACGATCAATAAGGTCTTCCATCATCAGTTGAGGAGATTTGTATTGGTTTTCTTCGATGATATCTTGGTATACAGTCGGACATGGCAAGAGCATGTAGTACATTTGGAGACTGTATTGAGTATATTGCAGAGGGAGTCCTTGTATGCCAAGGAGTCCAAGTGTGATTTGGGTATGACTGAGCTCTTGTACTTGGGTCATATTATCAGTGCAGATGGAGTGCAGATGGATCCTGATAAGATCCGTGCTATAGTGGAGTGGCCTATTCCAAAGAACCTGACACAGTTGAGAGGGTTCCTAGGCCTATGTGGATTCTACCGCAGATTTGTGAGTGGGTATTCACGTCATGCAGCCCCTATGACAGATTTGCTGAAGAAGGGGGCCTTTGTTTGGACACCAGAGGCGCAGGCTTGCTTTGACAGGTTCAAGGAGATCATGACTTCATGTCCGGTGTTAGCTTTGCCTGATTTCTCGAAGCCATTTGAGCTTCAATGTGATGCATCCGGAGACGGTATAGGTGCTGTGTTGATGCAGGACAAGCACCCTATTGCATATGAGAGCAGGAAACTCCATGGACCTGAGAGATCTTTCAGCATTTACGATAAGGAGATGTTAGCCATCATGCATGCGTTGGCTAAGTTTAGACAGTATCTAGTGGGTGGTAAGTTTTGCATTAAAACTGACCACAACAGTTTGAGGCATTTTCTTAGTCAAAGAGATCTCAACGATAGGCAGCAGAAGTGGGTAAGTAAGCTACAGGCTTACGATTTTGATATATCATATGTGAGAGGGACTCAGAATGTGGTAGCAGATGCATTGTCACGTAGACCACATCTCAATGCATTGATTGAGATATCAGAGGATTGGCGACATATGATAGCGGCAGAGTATGCTAGAGACCCATGGGCGTCAAGGGTAGTTGATGGGTCAGTTGTTGATACCCGGTATACACTTGTAGATCACTTGATTATCTACAAGAACAGGATCTTTCTAGCCCCAGGATCGAAGGTGAAGCGATCTATATTGAGAGCTCTTCATGATTCACCTACAGCTGGTCACCCCGAGTACTTCAAGACATATAGACAGGTGCGGGAGCGGTTCACTTGGAAAGGACTGAAGACACATGTATTGCAGTATGTTCGTGAGTGCCCTGTTTGTCAACAGAACAAACAAGAGCACACTTTTCCAGCCGGGCTCCTATAGCCACTTCCCATTCCTGATCAGAAGTGGGAGTGCATATCCATGGATTTCATTACGGGCTTGCCCAAGGCCCAAGGGCGTGATTGTATCTACGTGGTGGTGGATAGACTGACGAAGTATGCACACTTCTTTACCATCACTACTACTTACACAGCAGTACAGGTAGCTGAGGTCTTCTTCAGAGAGGTCTTCAGATTGCATGGGATACCCCGCAGCATAGTGAGTGTCAGGGACGACAGATTTTTGAGTCACTTTTGGCAGGAGGTATTTAGACTTTGTGGCACTGAGCTTACACCTAGCACCAATTATCACCCGCAGACGGATGGACAGACAGAGATAGTTAACAAGTGGGTGGAAGGTTATTTGAGGAATTACGTAGCTAGTCAGCAAAGGGCATGGGTGAGATGGATACAGTTGTGTGAGTATTGTTACAATACCACATTTCACATGTCGATTCAAATGTCACCTTTCAGGGCTCTATATGGGTATGATGTGCCTAGCTTCATTGATTTGCTTATGTTTGATATTAGAGTTCCACGTGCCGGGGATTTGCTTCAGGAGAGCAAGGACATTGTTGATGCTCTCAAGGATAATATAGCCAGGGCACAGAATCAGTACAAGCAGTATGCAGATCAGAAGCGGATTGAGAGGAGCTTTGAGGTTGGTGATATGGTTTACCTCATGCTTCAGCCATACCGGCAGTCTACTCTCAAGAAGAGTGGGTCTGAGAAGCTTAAGCCGAGATACTATGGGCCTTTCAGGATCATTAGGCATGTTGGTGAGCTGGCTTATGAGATTGAGCTTCCAACTGATAGTAGAGTGCATAATGTGTTTCATGTGTCGCGCCTCAAGAAGGCGTTAGGGCAGCATGTTGTGCCTTCTACAGTGTTACCACCCTTGGATGATGAGGGGAAGTTGGTTTTGGTGCCAGAGTCTATCTTGGATAGCAGGGAGAAACAGCTTCGCCGGAGAGTTATCAGGGAGTATTTGGTGAAGTGGAGAGATCTTCCTGTTGAGGATGCTACTTGGGAGTCTGAGGAGATTTTGCAGCATCCAACTTTGAGATTGCTTGAGGGCAAGCAATTTCTGGAGGGGCGGACTGTCATGTCCCCTTTCTAGAGACATATTCTTTCATGACAGGTTTGCCTATCATCAACTCTCGTAGGCAAATAGTTTGGAGAGAGAGTCATTGTGTGGATCATTTGATTGCTTATTGCTGATAGAGCCTACATTCGGCAGAGCTTACATCCAGTTTGAGGCCTACATGCACTTGTAGTGGAGCCTACATCTAGAAGTGAGCCTACATCTAGTCTAGTTGGGCCTACATTCGGTTATGAGACATCTTGGCCTACATTGTTATATTTTTGAGTTGAGAAATGTACTTTATTATTATAATGTTATTTTATTATAAAGTACATTATAATTAGATGTTTCTAGAAGTTCTAGTAACTTCTCAAGAAAATGAATAAATAGAGGGCTTGGGCTATCATTTCTACATGCTTGGATTTGGGATTTCTTCTACTTCTTCATTGTGAAGCAATTTGTAGCCTTGTGGTCTGCAAATATTATTCGATCTTTGGGAACGATCACTCCCTTGGATTGGCATAACTAAGGTAGTGAAATATCTACTGAAGGGTTGCACATTTGGAGTTGGTACTCAGCCATCTCATTTGTACTTCATTGAGAAATTGTTTGAAGGGTTTGCAATTGTTTGAAATAAGGTTTGAAATTCATCATTGCCATTGGTGAATCAATTTGGCAAGGAATTGGAGACAAAGTGGCACATTTTCAGAATTGCAATATCAAGGTTTGGAACCAATAATCTGCTCATATCTCCTAATCTTATTGAAGAATAATTTTATGCTTTCGGGAGGATCATCCTACATCCCTGGCGATCACATTCATGGCAATTTGGGGTGTTGAAAATCCTCACTGAATTTTCCAGGAAGGCCGTACAGTACGGCCTGGTACAGCGCCAGGTCTGTGCAGCATACATCAGAGAACAAGGTCAGTTTGGGGTCTGTTTTGCAGCGTTCAGCATCAGTTATCATGCAGGGTGTTGGAAGCAGCGTCCAGGTGCACTTCATGATCATTTGTTGATGTATTGAATGTCAAATATATGCATAAAGATTGTATGTAACAGTCAGGTCTGCGATTGCACTATTCTGGCATCAATTTGATATTGTAATCAGGTCATATATCTCTGTTATAACAGTAGGTCTTCTATCATTTGTAATTGAAATCAGTCACTGTTATTGTCATGGTTTCATAGTTTTGATAGTGCAATGAATGAGGGTCTATGTTCATATAAAGACAGTCCATACATTTCATGACATAGCTCAGTAGATATAAACAGTCCATTGTATTCAGAATTTTGCTATACATTGTCTTTGGATTGATCTAATAGTTAAGGTGTATTGCAAGGGCATTGGCTTGTCACAATTCAGTGCTCATAAGTAATAGTTTGTATTCAGTCCATAAATCTGAACATTGCAATCAGAAATTAGTGAAGTTCATAATATATTGGCATCGAGTCTTTGCATTGTTAGAGTTCATTGTTGCTCTATTGTATTTCATTACTTCATTGGTATTGTTATCTCAATAACATTTGGTGCCCAAAAACAAATATCAATCTGAACACATCATTTGAAACAAGAACATTCAGTGCATGCCAAGTGTTTGACAATTTGCCACAGTTCAGATTTGAGGGTTTTAGTGATCCTACTGGTGAGGGTCATTACACATAAGAGGCTCTGCCACATAAACTTTGATAGCATTGTCAAAGTAAGCAAGAAGAAGTCAGTCAGACGGCTTCCTGGGATTACAAAACCTGACAAAGGTATTTGTAAGGATTGTCAGTTAGGAAAACTGACAGGAACAAGTTTCAATAGTAAATCCTTTTCTGCTAAAAACGTTCTGGATCTTGTACACACAGACCTATGTGGACCTATGAGGATGAAGAGCTACTATGGAGACAAGTACTTCATGCTCTTTGTAAATGATTTTTTATGAATGATGTGGGCATTCTTTCTTAGAGAAAAATCTGAGGCCTTCCACATGTTCAAGATCTATAAGGCTCGAGTGGAGAAGGAGAACTGTAAAAGCTTGAAGTGTCTAAGGTCAGACAGAGGAGGTGAATACACCTCTCAAGAGTTCACTCGCTATTGTGAGGAACAAGTGATAAAGAGGTAGTTGTCAGCACCAAGAACCCTGCAACAAAATGGAGTCGCTGAAAGAAGAAATAGGAATCTAATTGACTATGCAAGAACTCTTACGATTCAGAAGGATCTTCCCCATCACTTTTGGAGAGAAGCAATGAGTACAGCAGTATATACATTGAACCAAGTTCAAGTAAAGAAAGGAACCGGTAAGACTCCCTACGAATTGTGGTTGGTCACACTCCCAGTGTAGGCCATTTCAGAATTTTTGGCAGCAACTATTACATCAAAAGAGATGTTTACTCTAGTAAGTTTGAGCCAAAAAGTGATGTAGGCATATTTCTAGGTTATTCCACCAAAAGTAAAGCCTACCAGTGTCTGAACAAGAGGACAGGAAAAATAGTTGAAAGCATCAATGTAAAGATAGATGAATATTCAGAACCAAAGGAGAAGATCAACAATGATAAATTAGACAGTCACCAAGAACATGATTCTGAGAATCATTTGGACTTTAATGAAATGATTGTTGTTGATGAAGAAGAAGAGTAGGTAATCAGACCCTTGGAGCAGGGTAATGTACCTAAGAACATAAGACCAACTCAAGATGATGAACAGGAAATTGTTCATGACCATGCTAGAGATATTGCTCAACCGGAAGAGTTAGACCGGGAACACCAACCTATTCTGCCAAGGTATGTCACATATCACTCCACTGATAACATTATTGGTGACAAACATGCAAATACTCTAACCAGAAGGAAGGCAAGGGAAAATATCTGCTTATTTTCAAGTATAGAGCCCAAAACCACCAGAGAGGCTCTGGAGAATGAAAACCGAGTAAAGGCAATTGAAGAAGAGATTGAGCAAATTGAGAAGAATGAAACATGAATTCTTGTCCCTAGACCCCAGGACAAGAATGTCATTGGGACCAAGTGGATCTACAAAAACAAACTGAATGAAGAAGGAAAGGTGGTAAGGAACCAAGCAAGATTAGTTTGCAAAGGATACGCACAGGAGGCAGGACTAGATTATGGTGAAACTTTTGCACCTGTGACCAGACTAGGAGTGAGAATCCTACTTGCTTATGCTGCTCATAAAAGGTTCAAAGTATATCAGATGGATACAAAGTCTGCATTCGTGAATGGTATATTGGAGGAGGAATTTTACATAGAACAGCCAGAAGGCTTCTCATCCACTGAGAAGAGTGGTATGATCTATAAACTGAAAAAAGCACTTTATGGGCTAAAACAAGCCCCAAGGGCCTGGTATGAAAGTTTACATTCATACCTCCTAACCATAGGATTCACAAGAACAGAAGATAACAACTATATGTATCTCAAGACTGGCAAAGAAGGGAACCTGATTGCTGAGATATTTGTGGACGACATCTTCTTTGGAGGAGATGACAAAATGAGCAAAGACTTTGCTGAGGAGATGAAGGAATTTGAAATGTCCATGATTGGAGCTATAAAGTTCTTCATTGGATTACAAGTGCATCAGCTCAAAGAAGGTATTTTTATTTCTCAGTCCAAGAATGTCAAAGAAATTCTTAAATCCTTTGGGCTTGAAGAATCTAGACCGGTTGGCATGCCAATGATAACTAATCTCAAGTTATCAAAGGAAGATGATGCAAAAGAAGTAAATGAGGCATTGTATCGGTCTATGATTGGCAAGTTACAGTATGCAGTGCATAGTAGACCAGACATTGCACATGTAGTAGGCATTGTAGCAAGATTCTCTGCTAATCCAAAAGAGACACTTAATAGCAATGAAGAGAATTTTCAAATACCTAAAGAGTACTGACGAGTATGGCCTATAGTTTCCTCACAAAGGAGGTTTCGAGATAAAGGTATTTACTGATGCAGATTGGGCAGGTAATATTGATGACGGAAAGAGCACAAGTGGAGGTGCATTCTTTCTTGGAGAAAGGATTGTGTCATGGACAAGTAAGAAGTAGAACTGCATTTCACAGTTCATAGCAGAAGCTGAGTATGTTGCTGCTGCAATCAATTGCACACAGGTAATCTAGATCAAATAGATATTGGAAGGAATCCAAGAACAGATACCTGAACCGATTGCAATTTACTATGACAGTACAAGTGCAATAAACATATCTAAAAATCCTATCATGCACTCCAAAACAAAACACATTGCTATTAAGTATCACTATCTGAGAGAGCAGGTGCAAAATAAAGAAGTAAGATTGGAATATGTTCCCCCAAAAGAACAAGTTGCTAACATATTCACAAAGCCATTACCAAAGAGTACATTTAAGTATCTCAGAGGTAAATAAGGGGTGATGCTCCTTCCTGATCTTCAGTAATTAGACAAAGATGTTCATCAATTCATTGTGCTTCAACAGAGGATTCAGCCTCATCTTAACAGGATTGGTGACAAAGGACGGTTGCTCGAAGGGGGAGCAGGCTTCATAAAGTTGGTCATCTGAGTAGCCTTTGGCATTATTGTCAAAGGAGGAGATTATGACCGGTGAAGATCCGGTAATGTTTTGTTTTCCCCAGTGTTTTGCCATCAATGCCAAAGGGGGGGATTGTTGGCATTAACCGGTAAGAATGTAACAGGTACATGCCAAACTGGTTTTGTCATTGATTGGCAAAGAGGTGTTGTTCAATCAAGAACCAAGGACAGGTCAGGAACAGCTGATCATATAAGTGCAGAGAGACCAGTGACACATAGTAAGAAAGCTCTAATTGATCATCAAAGCAATTGGTCACCAAGGAAGGTGCAACCGGTAGTAATAGGAACCAAGGAACCAAGGATGCAACCGATACAGCCAGAGGAAGGTATGGTGACAGGTTAAGGTTCTTACCTGTGCACAACCTAAGGATATAAACCAATCAGTGGAGATGTCATCTAGACTAATGAGCCGAAGAAAGTCACAGTTGACAAACACTTGTGTGACTCTTTGACCGGGAATTGTTGCACAAAATTCGGACGACTTTGTATTATCATGAAGATCGGTGGAAGGCACGATTGAAGGTTTTAATGCCCAAGTTTATGGCATTAAAACATGGAGAAATCTCTTGTGAAGGAAAGCTTTTGACACGCGTCTGTCATTTCCTTCATAAAGCAGACAAAGCACATGGCATGCATCGGATGTTTCCTTAGTGAACTAAGACTCCACTAGGCAATGGATCCGAAGATGGTCTTTAAACAGGTCATGCATGTAAAAGCAGAAAGGGCAAGAAGCCTACATATTCCTCAGCCTGTGAAGAATATGGTTTGCCTTCATTCTGCCAAAGAAAAAGAGTGAACCTATACGCTGAAGAAGCTACAAAGGTGAAAAGAAAAAGAAAAGAAGAGTGTGCAAAGAAGCACAACTGTCAAGGAGAACATACCTGCAGCGATCGATAATGATTCTCAATTGAGAAGAACAACAATCTTATCAGACTTGACAAAGCCATTATTAAAAGATCAAACCCTCTGTTGCTCTCTGACAATTGCAATAGCAAAATCTCAGTATTTTGGATGGACATTAACAGGTCTCTTGTATTAAATCCCTTAACCGGGTGACATCTGTTTAGGTGTTCTAAGTCCTCTAACCAAGAAGGTTCTAACAGACCTTATTTTCTAAATCCCTTAACCAGGTCGCATCTAACAATGCATTTGTAATCCTTTAACAGAGAAAGCTCCTTACAGGGTGCACTTCAGAAGAGTGCAAAATTTGTGAGGTTTCCTCACACCGTGGTTTTCTCCCGATTTGGGTTTCCACGTGATAAATCTGGTGTTGTTTACTATTGGTTAATATGATTTCTATTTCTGTGATAGAATATATTCTACTTACAGTTTTGGTTAGAGTATACCAGATTTAGTACTAAAATTTTAGTGGGTGTTGATTCACCCCTTCCCTCTCAGCACCGGTTCGGACCATCAGGTGGTACCGACTGGCACGGTGACAATGCCAACTGGTATGATGGCAATGTCGACTAGTACAGTGGCAGTGTTAACTGACACAGTGGTAATGTCGACTGGCACTGTGGGAGCACTAACTGGTACGGTGGCGGTGACGACTGGTACATTGGTAATGTTGACTAACACGGTGGTAATGCCGACCTTCCTTCTAAGGATCGTTAAACAAGAATTGGATAGGCCCACTTTGGTTGAGTCACTAAAGCAGATGAAGCAGAATTGGCTTAACGGTGGGTGGCAGATTGGTCAAGCGGAATTGGGTTGATGGTGGATGGTAGATTGGTGTGCATGATCGCATGAAGGTTTTGGATCAGAGCACCGATGTGTTTTATGATTGGGTTTCATGGGATCTCGGTACCCTCGGACATAGCCATGTTTATATCAGAGTGGCATAGCGAAGGCTTGGCGGCGGTCTACTCATCTCGAGTGAATCCAATTATGCACATGTGATCCTGAAGCAGCATGGAGCTTTCAGTGGATATAGCTATCAACATCCGCACTTGGTTTGGGATCCTGGAGTTTGCGGATTGCTTGAGGACAAGCAATCTTTGGGCCGCGTGGATTTGTAATGTCCCCAATTTCAATAAAGTATTTTAATTAATTAATGGTCCCAAAATTTAAATAATATTATAAATGGACCTCTAATTAATTAATAAAGGGGCCCATTTTTATTAATTGTTGTCCGTAGGTGTTTGTCGTGTCAGCGTTCTTTGTAAACCCTCGGGAGTTTCTCCGAAGGGGTATTTATGACCGGCATGTAGGAAGTTGTTAGTATGCGATTTGGAATATTTTATTTGTATTGCAAATTCCAGTTGGAGTTCTGTTGTCTGCCAT
Organism: Chamaecyparis obtusa; assembly: GCA_027943335.1. Classification (NCBI taxonomy): domain Eukaryota; kingdom Viridiplantae; phylum Streptophyta; class Pinopsida; order Cupressales; family Cupressaceae; genus Chamaecyparis; species Chamaecyparis obtusa. The sequence goes on along the minus strand of BSBK01000102.1, from coordinate 847,729 downwards.
TTCGAAGGTGAAAGATCCTCCCTATTTGGTTTGCTGCAATTTCGGTGGTTCACAACCACCCTAGTCTATCGTTGGAAATATCGATCCGATATTTCACATTGTGCTTCAAATTTGTTAAGTCTTATGTAGAAGACAAATTTGTAATCCTCAACGATATTTGATATTTGTCCCGAATTGTTATATTGAGGATTCAGTATTATCATTATTGAATATCAAATTCCTTCTTACATATGTGGATTTTCGTCTTGGAAAATTACATAATCTTTCAATATTTATCGGCGGCATAATCATGGTGTCGAAATCGTGATGCCTGAACCAAGAGGCGAAGTGGACAAGTGTTGTACGACCCAGTACGAAATTGGCAGTCATAGTGGCGTACGGCATTGGTCGTACGGATGAGTTGGAGAGCTTTCCGCAAGAGCTTCTAGAGGAAGCTGAACGGCAGATTTGGCTACTGTACGGGGGTGGCAGAAGGAGGGTATGTGTATGGTGACCGTACGGAGGTGAGGGTTGTTGTGTCGTATGGACAAAGGCTTTCCGTACGAGTGGTATTAATTGGAGGATAAAGGTTTGTGTCTTCTTCAGGCCTTGTTCCCTACGGACCTGTCATTGTACTATACAGACCAGAAGTGGTTCCAGCAACAGTCAACCGGCATTGGCTGTAGGGAGTAGACAAGGGTGCATAGACTATTGTCATACAAAGAAGTTGCATGCGATCCCAGAAGTTAAGCAACATAAGTACAAACAAAGGCATCATACGGAGTTGTGTCTAGTCAAGGACATGTGCATCCTTAAACTCCTCATCCATCTCATTAGAATCTCTCCAAACTTGCGCATGATATTCTGGTTCTGTTGGTTCATTTTCTGCTGGAGTGTTATTTCTTTGGTTGAAGTTAGGCGCAAGAGGTCTAAAGTTCGATGTCCCACTAAAGGTACGCTGCTGGTCATGTCTATCGTTTGTTGAGTTTTGCCCATTTTTCCCATTGTTTCCTCCATTATTGTTGTTGTTGTTTTGGTTATGGTTGTTGTTTCCAATCAGCTGTTATGCCGACAAATCAGCCAAATGAGTTATATTCTGTTGCACATCCCGTTGTCCCCTAGCCAGCTCATTAAGGATATCTCTCATGTTAGGATCCATTTCGTCTCTATGATCTCTGTCACCCATATTTCCTTCTTCAAATTCCCAAAACCAATTATCCTCAAGTTGATTTACAAGATTTGGATTTGATCTAGGTCTCCTAATATTATAGTTATGCGTGCTAGGACGCATCACTCATCCCAACAGACTGCAAGAAATCAGACTGTGCTCTAATACCGCTGTAATGTTCAACTCCATTTTTATTTTTATTTTGATAATTTGTTTGCCAAATGTGTAAACGTTTCTTGCCAAGTTTTGTGACAGCTTAATGCATTTTGGAGCTAAGCTTTTTCAATTTATTCATCGTGCCATTCAAATGCATAAAATTAAGACAACAATCTTCATAGACTGCAAATTGAAGAACTAATATTCAGCTAAAATTCCAAATCAGAAATACCTTGTTAAAGCCTCCATAAACTTGCAAGTCTGATTATAACATATAAACTGGGATGGTCAGCTACAGTAGTTTATTAGAACATTAATCATTGAGAAATCACCTTCCAAGTACAATCACAGCACGTCTGAACTTAAACAACTCCCACCACTACAATAATCCTTTCAGACACGATACTGAATACATCAGCAAGCTCGGTGATAATGAAGATTTCGTTAGTTACAAGTTACTGCTACCAAAATGGATATTGTAGCAACTAAGTGATAAGCTTGGATAAGAATACCACCACTCGGAAAAAAGAAAAGAACTGTTTGAAGAATCCTTCAACTAAACCACAGCCGTTTCAAACATCTTTGTAAAGAGTGAAGAATCATCAAATAAGCTCTCAGAATATATTTTAACAGCTAGCCATCTCAAACTTAAACCACACATCACTGCAACAATGAAAAGAAAGTTGGGCGATAAGAACGCAGTGGTTGTTGACATAAACTTTGTTGTCATTGGTAAAGTAGTTGGCAAACATCAATCCCACGAGAACACAGGTACATCACACCGGTACTCATAATTGTGAACCGGCAAACTAAGCAAGAAAGCAATGTACTTTAACCGGTCATGCTTATACCGGTCTGGGTTCTTCCAACCAGTCTTGACACATGCACAAGGAACAAATGACTAACCGGATACAAGTTCTACACTAGTTAAGTGCATGATAATCTGAACAGGATTATGCGGAGCGTTTTTTAGCTAAATTGGAGTTGGCTTTTTCAGTGGAACTGAAAGTTAGCTTTGTTTTCTCTGCGAGCGTTTCGAGGTAAACTTGGGATCAGTTTGCAAGCTTTTTTTGCATGCATGATTTATGGGAGAGTTTACAGCTTGGCGAAACTATGAGATGTATTTTTATTAAGATAATTTCTTATAAATACAGGTCAAAGGACATGAAAGATGTGTTGTTGAATATCAAGAGCATAGAGCGAAGGAGAGCAGAAGAGCAGAATCTTCTGAGAGGAAACATAGTCACGAGAGGTGAAAGGGAGAGAAAGATTCAACAGCCAAGCAGAGGAAAGGGTAAACAGGTATGATCTAATTCGACAGATAGTGTCAACATAAGATCATTGTTTTAAGTTGAGAAGCATATTTAAATCCTTCAATCAAGGTGAACCCTTATAGGTTCTTTGTATAAATCCCATTACAGGGTAACATCTTTATTGGTGTTCTAAGTCCTCTCACAAAGCAACTCCTAACAAGGTCAAGATCCTAACAGGTCTTTTATCAAATCCCTTACAAGGTAGCACTCTTACCAGTGTTTTGTAAGCCTCTAACAGGGCAGCTTTATTACTGCAGTAGTGGAGTTTGTGGGTTCTGTCCCACCGTGGTTTTTCCCTTCTACCTGAGGGTTTCCACGTATATATGCTGTGTTTACCTGTGCATTTAATTTTTGTTCATGATTGTTATAGTATTCTTTTAATTTCTGTATTAACAAGAATATTTGTTTTCTCAAAAGAGTAATAGAAATTGAATTTACTGATTCACTCCCCCTCTTAGTAACCAGTTAGGATTAACTATGGTAATATGCATTCCCAAGCCCCAAAAAAATCAGTTCTCCAAAGTTTCAAACCCACATGAAAGATACCAATGCTGCCTTAAAATGGGATATGTCAAATAAAACCTTTCCTACAATAATACTCAATATGGCCGCCCAAATCTAGTCGCCAACCTTAAGAGAGTCCTTTGAAGCGATACCCAAAATCATTTGTAAAATAGAATGCCCTAGTCGAACTATTTACTGAATTTTTTTTTCCTAGTTTTTTCGTGGCTGCCCAAGTTGGAGTGAATAGCAAATTTGAATCCCACAACAACCTCCCAAAACTTAATCACAGGTCATGCTCACCAAACCGACTTTCAAAATGATTAAAAGATTTCCATCTTTGAGCCAAACCAAGAAAATCTCTGGAAAACTTCACCAAAATACTCTGAAATCGAACCTGAAAATGAGAAATCAGTCCATCATCCTGGTGAGACCTTCCACCCACGAAGACAATGCTTTCATTAAGCTCTGCAACCCTGCAAATGCATTCCACAATATTTCTTTTCATATTCCTATGCCCCAACAAAGCCTGAGAACATTGATATATCTTTCTTCCTTCTCCCCACCAAACATAATAATAATTTAATATTGTATTCTCCATTTCCCATATAAAGATAGGAAACTTTAACAGTATTAGTCCACTTAAAAAATGCCAAGGGGGGAGAAATGAAAACATTAAATAATAATCCTTATGACTTGCTTACACAAACACTCACATGACTTGGCACTATAATTGAAGATGGAAGTATTTCTTAATGTGAGCGTAAAACCAAGTTAATTTAAATAAGTAATTAAATGCCAGCCCATGATAGGCTAACGGCCACCAAAAACTCGAGCCTAGAGAGGGGACATTACATAAAGATAATGCTCTCATCATTTAATGCTTGGCTATCAATGTTCATTAATTGATAATACTAATCATCCCATCATATGTGTTATTCATATCTTATGTCCTACGTATCTCCTTTCTTCATTCAATTGATGAATCTGTTAGGAAATCAGATCTTTGGGAATATAATGTTATTTATTTTAATACAAATATATATATATATGAATACCTCTAATTTTAATTTTAATGCATATATTATTGTATGCAGTGAGGGAGAATAGCAATGTACGTTGTAACTGATTGTATTCAAACACTCACTGCACACAATATATATATATTAGTGAGCGGCCACATCCAAAGGATCATGACCCTCACAAATGAAACAATGCATATACTAAACACAGCGCATATCATAAACAATGATCACAGCGCATATCATAAACAATAATCACAGCGCATATTAATAAAGAATAATCACAGCGCATATCAATAAAGACAGTCGCTGTGTAATGACCCTTACTATAAAGGCCACTGAAACCCTCAAACTGAACTTAGGAATTTTGTCAAACACTTGGCATGTAACTGAATAGAGCTGCTAAAATGTAAACTGCGAATAGGGCTAATTGTTGTGCAACAAATCCACACTTATACAATGACATAAACAGTGCCAAATAGATATATATCTTGTGCCCAAAAATAAAGAAATCAATAACAATTTCAGAATATATGGACTGTGGTATTCAATGCATGTAAACACTAACATGGATGGATGACAACATATAGATCTTCATATTCAATCCTATAAATATATGCAGATCTGTTTACAACCGCTGTTTAGGAAGGACTGACTGATCACCTACATCAATGACTCTTTTTTCTGAATATTATAGAGGACTGTCACTACTTTGCAATTCAGAATACCATATGTCAAACCCTTGTAAATGCAATGCTATGAACATGACAATAACCAGTTCAGATTGGATGATATATGACTGGTATTACAACAGCAATTATGACTGATAATAACAACAGTGACAGGACATCAGTAAATTCACCACAAATTAACATACATTTTCATAACACAAGAACCTGATTTGATGCCCTTTGAAGACCTGAATTTGATGATGCCAAATGCTGGAGTAGACAGCTCCAACCGCACCCCAAACTGACCCCAAATTTGCTGCTGCTGTGTCAAACTGGCAGGGCCGTACCAGGCCGTACAGGTACGGCTCCCCTAGAAAATAATGGCAAGGTTTTTAGGGCCCCAAAAAGGTATAAAAGGGGGCGCCTAGGGTTAGGTTATGACCTCCCAAAAGCATAAAAATGTTCTCCAATCGGTTGAGAAGATATGAGCAAATATTTGGTTCCAAACCCTGAGATGACAATTCTGAAAATGAGCCAAATTTGTCTTCAAACCCTCGCCAAATGCTTCACCAATGCTAGGGTAAAACTGAAACCCTTATTCCAACTAAAATAAACCCTTCAAACAATTTCTCAATGAAGTGCCAATGAGATGGCTGAATACCAACTCCAAATATGCACCCCTTCAGTAGATATTTCACTACCTCAGTTATGCCAATCCAAGGGAGTTATCGTTCCCAAAGACCGAATAGTATTTGCAGATCCAAAAGACCACAAATGGCTTCACAATGAAGAAGTAGAGGAAATCTCAAATCAAGCATGTCCAAATGAGAGGCCCAGCCCTCTATTTATTCACTTTTTTGAGAAGTTGCTAAGAACTTCTAGAAGTATCCTTTATAAAATCATATTATAATGCACTTTATAATAAAGTAACTTTATATTATAAAAAGTGCAATCTCAACTTAAAATTATAACGTATGGGCCCCACAAAACACATAATAATAAAATACAATCTCTTAACACTTCTTCAAGAGCAAATATGACCATCTGATCCGCAAAAATGACTCTCTCTCCAAACCATTTTCCTACGAGACTCGATAATAGGCAAATCCATCCTGAAAGCACATGTCTCTAGAAAGGGGACATGACACGCTGTGTTAATGTAAGCGACTATTAACAACAGTCGCTTACATTAACATAGGGACTGTTAATGTAAGCCGACAACCATGGCAGTCGGCATTGTATATGATGTGATGTATAAAGTTTGATAAAGCATTTCATTGTTTATTTCGATAATGCAACAATATTATCATTATTATATTGTTAAGATAGTAATGATAATATAATATAATATATATCATGTATTATAATATTATCATTACTATATTAATAATATAATATAATATATCATTTATTACAACTTCATTATAATAAAGTATCAATATATATATATATATATATATATATATATATACGAATGAAGCTATATCTTAACAGAATCATTGCTTATTCGTCATACATGATCCTCTGATGCATTATCGCAAATTTTTCTCTCTAGAAACTTCACAAAATCGAGATGCTAGGTTGAGATTAAGAAAAAAGGATAGAGATATCACATTTTGTAAATTAGCGCCATCCCCTCCACCACTGCTCCACCGCCATCACTTTGTTATCCCCAAATTTAAGCCCTTGGTCCTCGTGACTTTGAAACCTGCCCCCACATCCCTGCATCCCTTCATCAAGAAACTCTGTGGAGCTATGTAATTTTATCACTCTTAACCATCCTCCAAAATTCCTCAAAACCCTTCAACAAAGACTTGACTTTCATGCTTTTACGTTTAAGCATCTTCAATTTTTGTATGCTTTTCCCCCTAATTTTTGTATAACTAGCTGAGTTGATCTCGAGACTCACTGAGCCTTCGGAATTTTGGGCATGCCATGTAATACTAATAAAGATAGATCATAAGAGTCATTAAAAATGATGTTGGTATGACTCCTTGCTTCTTAAAAGCATAGCATGTGGAATGCAATGGGACACAAAGATCAAACACTAACATTAAAGTTGCAAAAACTCCATTACGGAGGTATGAAGAAGCTTCCTCCGACTTGAAACTAAGGAATGACATAAACAATACGAAGCTCATCATTTGTTTGTTGAATCACGAATTGGCCAAAGGAAGAAACTAGTTGGTATTTCGACTGATCATAACAAGGTAAATGTGGTGTTGATGCCCATTTTCTATGTATGCAGCTACCAAAGGAGGTAGCAGGTTGATGAGTTGATCACAAGCGTTACCCACAGCTGAAAGTTACTAAAGAAGAGATCTAAGCTCCAAAACAATATCTTCACGGTGGCTCATATAGCCAACCATCAGAGAAGTGCATTGTGCACTATTGGCATCAGTAATCGGTAAGCTCTCTACCGGTCCGAGTGTTGTCATTGATTGGCAAAAGAGGATAGAGATTTGTTGTCTCTATAAAGGGAACTCTTCATCAAAAGAGGTTGTGAAACCGGTCACTAGACTAAGCATCAGCAACCGGATAATGCACTCAATCAGGGAAGAGAGTATCCTAGTATCAACCAAGGACCGAACTTCAACCAGTATAGACAAGAGTAGCAATAGTCAAAAAGCACTAATCGAACTAAGTGTCTATAACACAACCGGGACAATGTAATCGGTAGTCCACGCAAATGCAACCAGTAAGACATAAAGAAGACTGCAACAGATCGAAGAATTCAACCGATATATTACAAGACTCCGGTATGAACCGAGGAAGTCATAGTCAACAGTCAACTATCTGTTCCAACCTATCAAGATTTATTGCAGTAAATCCAGGTGACCTTGAGTTGTCTCGATGATTGGCTTGTGGCACAGTTAAAGGAATTAAAGCCAGAATCAATGGCTTTTGAGGTGTGACTGAAGGATTTAAAGCCAGATTCAGTGGCTTTAAATCAAGGAGTTATCTCCTGTAAAGGAAAGTTGTCTGGCACGCAACTATTGTTTTCTTCATAAAGCGAATAAAGCTAGAGAATGTATCGGATGTTTGCTCAGCGAACCAATACTCAGCTGAGTGATGTAATCAAAGGATCTCAAGATTAGGTCGTGCATTTTAGGCGTGGTCAAAACGACATAACTCTATATATTCTTATGCCTGTCAAGAATAAGAGTTGCCTTCATTCTGCCGAGAAAAAGAGTGAACCTATATGCTACAGAAGAAAGGGTTAGAGAAAATCGACAAAGAGAGATAATAGGTTGTGCTAGGCAGCACAACAATAGTTGAGAATACACCTGTGTTAACTAGTGATGATTCTCAGTTGAGCACAAATAGAGATCACATCTGGCTAAGTAGAGCCCTCTGTAAAGATCTTGATTCTATTGTTTTCTAGCAAACTACAATAGAAAAATCTCAGTATTTGGGTGGACTCTAACAGGTCCCTTGTATCAAAATCCCTTAACCGGGTGACATCTTTCAAGGTGTTTGAAGTCCCTTAACCGGGCAGGTCTTAACAGACCTTACTATAACAAATCCCTTGACCGGGTCGCACCTAGCAAGTGCATTTTTGTCCCTTAACCGGGTAGGCTCTTAACAGGGCGTACTTCAGAAGAGTACAAATATTGTGAGGTCTCCTCACACCGTGGATTTCACCCTCACCCGGTTTCCACATGATAAATCTAATGTCACTTTGTGTTTGTTCACTTACTGTTTTATTTTTTCAGAACTGCTTACTTTTATGCTGCAAGTTTACTTCACTAGATTAAAAGAAAGAAAGAAATTTTACAAGTGTTGATTCACCCCTCCCCTCTCAGCACCGGTTGGGACTGTCAATTGGTATCAGAGCCTTGTCTTGTTCTTCTTTGTTGCTTAACCGCACAGAGAAAAAACTATGATGATGAGAAAGGAAGGACCAAAGTTTTCAAAAGAAAACTTCACCTTATGGGGCAGCAGAATGAAGCTATATATGAAGACCGTCGATGACCAATACTGGAATCATGTTACCAACAACTACAGTGAGCCTGCTGGCACCTTGACACTTGATGAAGAAAAAATCAAGATTGAGCACACAGCTGCCATGGACATGATAGCTAGCACCTTACCCGACTATGTTTATGTTGAGATTGAACATCTTAACTCCGCCTACAAAATGTGGAAAAATCTACAAACGGTCTATGGAAGAGATACCAATGTTCAAAGAGCCAAGGTCGAAAGCCTCAGGCGAAAGTATGACGACATGAGGATGAATGATGGAGAAGATATCGAACAATATAGCAACCAAATCAAGGAAGTAATCAACTCCATCAGAAGCGCTAGAGGCAAGCTGACTGAAGAGGAGATGAGCAAAATACTGAGAACTCTCCGACCTCAGTATGCTATAAAAATCTTTGCCATTCAAGAGCTCAGGTCGGTGACCAAAGATCAAGTCACCCTAGACTCCCTAATCGGTAAGTTGGCTGCTTTTGAATTAAGCAACTTTGATAATAGCCTATCCGTTCAGGAAGCAGCATTTAAGTCATCTGTCAATGCCTCTTCCACCAAAAAGGGAAGAGAAACCGGTAACTCCTCTACCAGTAAGATCGGCAACCTCGTCAACAATCTGTTCTCAGAGAAGATGGAGCAAGATGAGTTTGAAGCTCTGATTGCCAAGAGATTCCCCAGAGGGAAAGGAAAGTATAAAGGGAAACTCCCCTTAAAATGTTTCTCTTGCAACAAAATAGGACACATTGTTGCCCAGTGTCCAGATAATGAAAATAGAGACAAAAGAGACTAGTTCAAGAGCAAAGCAAAGGAGTGCTATCTTTTGGAGGAAGGAGTCACAAACAATGAATCTGAAGACTCGGAAGATCCAGAAATTGCATTTATTGCAATAAAGGAGGAGAGCCCAACCATTAATGAAGTTGCACTCATATCCAGATCTCATCAGTTTGACGATTGGATCATTGACAGTGGATGTACTCACCATATGACCGGTGACAAGAGCAAGTTCATCAACTTCAAGCTCAACGACAGCGGATCAGTCACATTTGGAAATAATGCTCCTTGTGCCATCAAGGGTAAGGGATCTATTGTTCTCTGCAATAATGTTGTCTATGAAGACGTGTACTGGGTCGAAGGACTCAGGTACAACCTAATGAATGTTGCACAGCTGAACAACAAAGGTTTCCAGTTGGAATTCGGTCAATGTTCCTACATAGTCAAAAATCAATCCGGATCTTATGTTGCAACCTGTAGACAGAGCAAAGGCAATCTGTTCTACCTAGACTCAACAGAAGGAGCCTATTTAATTGCTTCTATCAAAGGGGAATCAAGCAAGATCTGTCTTATCTCCAAAGAAGACAATAGCTAGCTATGGCACAAGAGACTCTGCCATATAAACTTTGACAGCATTGTCAAAGTGAGCAAAAAGAAATCGGTTCGAGGACTCACAAAAATTACAAAACCCATGAGTGGTATTTGTAAGAATTGTCAGTTAGGAAAACTAATAGAAGCAAGTTTCAGTAGCAAGTCCTTCTCTGCTGAAAATGTCCTAGATCTTGTACACACAGACCTGTGTGGACCAATGAGGACAAAGAGCTATCATGGAGACAGGTATTTCATGCTATTTGTAGATGATTTCTCGAGAATGATGTGGACACTCTTTCTCCGAGAGAAATCGGAAGCCTTTCACATGTTCAAGGTTTACAAGGCTAGAGTGGAAAAAGAAACTGGTAGAAGCTTGAAATGTTTGAGGTCGGACAGAGGAGGTGAGTACACCTCTCAGGAGTTTACTCACTACTGTGAGGAAAATGGCATACAGAGACAGTTCTCTACACCTAGGACTCAACAGAATGGAGTAGCAGAAAGAAGAAACAGAACGCTGATCGACTGTGCCAGAACCTTGTTGATCCAAAAGAATCTTCCTCATCACTTCTGGAGAGAAGCTGCCAGCACCGCTGTCTATACAATCAACCGAGTTCAAGTCAAAAAGGGAACCGGTAAGACGCCTTACGAACTATGGTCTAAGCATACTCCCAGTGTAGGCTACTTCAGAATCTTTGGTAGTAAATGTTATATCAAAAGAGAAATGTTTTCTGGGAAGTTTGATCCCAAGAGCGATGAAGGAAAATTTTTGGTTTATTCTACCAAAAGCAAAGCTTATCGGTGTCTGAACAAAAGAACATGCGAGATAATTGAAAGCATCAATGTAAAAATTGATGAATCATCAGAACCAAACAAGAGGACCGGACATGTCAATCATGAAAATCTTAAACTTACTAATGGAGAAGATGTCTTTGAGTTCAATGAAGCAACAAATGAAGAAGAGGAGGCAACTCCCACTAACAGAAATCAAGAGCGAGAGACTGTGCCTGAAGCTGACAAGACACCCCAGGATGGTGAACAAGTAGATGTTCAAAACCATGGTGAAGATATTGCTCAACAAGATGAACCGGACCAGGAACAGAGGCCGGCTCTTCTAAGGTATGTCACATATCACTCTATTGACAATATAATTGGTGACAGACATGGGAACATCCTGACTAGGAAAAGGCCAAAGAGAACGTCTGTCTTCTCTCGTGTGTTGAGCTCAAAACAATCAAAGAAGCCCTTGAAGATGAAAATTGGGTCAAGGCCATGGATGAAGAAATTGAACAAATAGAAAAGAATGACACATGGGAACTTGTGCCAAGACCTCATGACAAAAATGTCATTGGGACTAAATGGGTTTACAGAAACAAACTGAATGAGGATGGTAAAGTCATCAGAAATAAAGCAAGGCTGGTTTGCAAAGGCTATGCTCAGGAAGCTGGACTAGACTATGGAGAAACTTTTGCACCAGTAGCTAGACTAGAAGGGGTGAGAATTCTTCTTGCCTGTGCAGCTCACAAAGGCCTTAAAGTGTACTAGATGGATGTAAAGTCTGCAATCCTCAATGGAATATTGGAGGAAGAAGTCTACATTGAGCAACCGGAAGGGTTTACATCTGCTCAAAAGACTGATATGGTCTGCAAACTAAAAAAGACTCTCTATGGGCTAAAGCAGGCCCCAAGGGCTTGGTATGGAAGGTTGCATTCATATCTTCTGACAATTGGATTCATCAGAACCGGTGACAACAGCAATATGTATCTCAAAACCAGAAAGGATGGAAACCTAATTGCTGAAATCTTTGTTGATGACATTATCTCTGGAGGAGATGACAAAATGAGCAAAGCATTTGCTGAGGAAATGAAGAAAGAATTTGAGATGTCTATGATAGGGCCCATAGAATTCTTTATTGGACTATAGGTCCATCAGCTAAAAGAAGGTATCTTCATCTCTCAGTCCAAGTACATAAAAGAAATTCTCAAGACTTTTGGACTAGAAGAATCCAAACCGGTTGGAACTCCAATGATAACTAATCTTAAGTTATCAAAGGAGGATGATGCCAAAGAAGTAAATGAAACAATGTATCGATCCATGATAGGAAAATTGCAGTTATCTGTTCACAACAAACCGGACATTGCTCATGCAGTTGGCATAGTGGCAAGATTCTCTGCTAATCCCAAAGAAACACATCTAATTGCAGTGAAGAGAATCTTCAGATATCTAAAGGGAACCAAGGAATATGGCTTATGGTTTCCACACAAGGGCGGATTCCAAATTAAAGTCTACACAGATGCAAACTGGGTTGGCAACGTGGATGATAGAAAGAGCACAAGTGGTGGTGCATTCTTTCTAGGTGGAAGAATAGTATCGTGAACAAGTAAGAAGCAAAATTGCATTTCACAATCCACTGCTGAAGCTGAATATGTTGCTGCTGCAATAAACTACACATAGGTGATCTGGATCAAACAACTGCTGGAAGGTATTCAGGAACAGGTACCTAAACCGATCGCAATTCACTGTGACAATACCAGTGCCATAAACATATCCAAAAATCCTGTTATGCACTCCAAGACCAAGCACATTGCCATCAAGTATCACTACTTGAGGGAACTTGTACAGAACAAAGAAGTAAGATTGGAGTATGTGTCCACCAAAGAACAGATTGCTGATATATTCACAAAGCCATTACCAAAGAGTACTTTTGAGTATCTCAGAGGTAGACTGGTGGTTGTACCCCTCTCAGATCATCAATAATCATCAACAGGGAGTCATCAGTTCATTATGATTCAAACAAAAGGTTACATCTTATCTTTTATGAACTGATGAAAAGGCCTATTGCCCGCAGGGGGACCAGAGTATCCAAATCTCTCTGATTAGCCTTTTGGCATTCTATTGTCAAAAAGGGGGAGAATATGATTACCTATCATATTTTTGCCATCAATGCCAAAGAGGGAGATTGTTGGCACTAGTAACCGGTAAGCTCTCTACCAGTCTAAGTGTTGTCATTGATTGGCAAAAGAGGATAGAGATTTGTTGTCTCTATAAAGGGAACTCTTCATCAAGAGAGGCTGCAAAACCGGTCACTACACTAAGCATCAGCAACCGAATAATGCACTCAATCAGGGACGAGAGTATCCTAGTATCAACCAAGGACCGAACTTCAACCGGTATAGACAAGAGTAGCAATAGTCAAAAAGCACTAATCGAACTAAGTGTCTATAACACAACCGGGACAGTGTAACCAGTAGTCCACGCAAATGCAACCAGTAAGACATAAAGAAGACTGCAACAGATCGAAGAATTCAACCAATATATTGCAAGACTCCGTTATGAACCGAGGAAGTCATAGTCAACAATCAACTATCTGTTCCAACCTATCAGGATTTATTGCAGTAAATCCGGGTGACCTTGAGTTGTCTCGATGATCGGCTTGTGGCACAATTAAAGGAATTAAAGCCAAAATCAATGGCTTTCGAGGCATGACTGAAGGATTTAAAGCCAGATTCAGTGGCTTTAAATCAAGGAGTTCTCTCCTGTGAAGGAAAGTTGCCTGGCACGCAACTATTGTTTTCTTCATAAAGCGAATAAAGCTAGAGAATGTATCGGATGTTTGCTCAGCGAACCAATACTCAGCTAAGTGATGTAATCAAAGGATCTCAAGATTAGGTCGTGCATTTTAGGCGTGGTCAAAACGACATAACTCTATATATTCTTATGCCTGTCAAGAATAAGAGTTGCCTTCATTCTGCCGAGAAAAAGAGTGAACCTATATGCTACAGAAGCAAGGGTTAGAGAAAATCGACAAAGAGAGATAATAGGTTGTGCCAGGCACCACAACAATAGTTGAGAATACACCTATGTTAACCGGTGATGATTCTTAGTCGAGCACAAATAGAGATCACATTTGGCTAAGTAGAGCCCTCTGTAAAGATATTGATTCTATTGTTTTCTAGCAAACTACAACAGACAAATCCCAGTATTTGGGCGGACTCTAACAGGTCCCTTGTATCAAAATCCCTTAACCGGGTGACATCTTTCAAGGTGTTTGAAGTCCCTTAACCGGGCAGGTCTTAACAGACCTTACTGTAACAAATCCCTTGACCGGGTCGCACCTAGCAAGTGCGTTTTTATCCCTTAACCGGGTAGGCTCTTAACAGGACATACTTCAGAAGAGTACAAATATTGTGAGGTCTCCTCACACCGTGGTTTTCACCCTCACCGAGTTTCCACGTGATAAATCTAGTGTCACTTTGTGTTTGTTCACTTACTGTTTTATTTGCTCAGAACTACTTGCTTTTATGTTGTAAGTTTACTTCACTAGATTAAAAGAAAGAAAGAAATTTTACAAGTGTTGATTCACCCCTCCCCTCTCAGCACCGGTTGGGACTGTCATGCACCTTGGTTAGGATTTTGAGGATTCCGTGCAAATGGTGAAGGACAGCCATCCATTTCCCTGACAACTAAGTTGGTCAATGGAGCTATTCTTAATATGTATGATTCTGTGGAAGGTTTAATCAACAACTAGAACATGCCTATCATCTGCTCTCCACAAGTTGGAGTTGAAATGCCTCCTATTGATGCCACTAGTTGTGTAGCTCTTAGGTGAGTAATTACACCAAATCAAGCTTCTGATAAAAAACTATAACATGCCCATCATCTGCAGTTGACAAGTTGGAGTTGAAATGCCTCTTGTTGATGCCACTAGTTGTGTAGCTCTTAGGTGAGCAAATACACCAAATCAAGTTCTGAAAAACACATGATTGACTTTTCAGATTATCCATCAAATAAAGATGAAAAGATACAAAGAAAAATGATACAATATAAATAGGAAATAACAGGTAGTTGTTACAAGAATAAAGTCATGAACAGTAAGCCTGGGTCATGAAAACATCATGATGGAATTGATTGCCGTCGACGTCAAAGGCATAAAAGAGATGAAGCAAGATTGTCATTGAATGTTGTGATGATTTAATGGGTGGCATAAGATGGTTCAAGACATTGCACATTGGATGGGATTGAGGGCTTTCAAGATGATCTACAATTGTGACTATTTGCAAAAGCTGATTATACTAATGGACATGATGTAAAGAAATATAATATCCATGAGGTGCCCTATAACAAATGTCATGAGACCATAACGGTGCTGATTGTTTATAATGTGTTTGAATTAAATGGAAACATGACAGAATTCAATGGAAACTATATTCACTTTGCAGGAAATTAAAAGATGGAAATCATTTCATCTATGATACAAGCAGGACTGTATTTGTTGGGAATCGTCCTTTTGATGTTTAGGATGAACTACACCTATGTCTCTAGTATTGAAGCTGTTTGGGTTATAATAGACCCTCAAACAAGTATGGATTGACAGTGATTAATGAGGATAATGTAAGGCAACAATTATATAATGATCAAGAAAGCGATTACATACGCAGCCATATTTCAAATGAAATTATTTGTATTGGCCAACCTCCTTTGCATACTGATAATTAGGCAAGACAACTAATAAAAATTATGACGGCCGAGTATGCTAAAGAAAGAATTTAAAGAGTGCTGCCTGACCCTATTCAAATTATGCTAGCACCCAAATAATATCTTTTTGCTGCATTAAAATAAGGACAATTTAGTGGGCCTGACCCCATATAAGTAGCGCAGGATAGAAGGCAAACCCCTATCATTTTATTGCCGACCTATTTGAGGATTTAAATAATTTAAATCTGTCTTAATTTAGGCCTTGGAGAAAGTTGTCTCACCTTAGAGAGTTGTACCTCTTGAATGAAGGGGCACATTTGTATGACATTTTGAGAAGTAGAGGTAAGAAAATTCATTAAACATCACTAGATGTAGAGCAGCAAAAGGAAGAATGAAAGCAAAAAATATGAAGAGTAATTCAGATCTATATGAGATATATGAATAGAAGTGTTAATGCTGTGAAGAAAGCAATAGTTTAAGAGCAGATTTGTAAGTGAAATTAGAACACAACTTAAGGCAGAAATACTTATGGAAGCAGTGTATTATTATGATCAGAAATCTGAGGGAATACAAATCAATATTAAAATCAGATCTGTGGAAAAAAGATATACATCACTTGAATCAGATTTGAGAGTAGAACTCAGATTTGTGAAGGAAAGACTTACACCATTCAAAGACGGATTTGTCATAATAACTGTGAGTGAATACACAGCAATGTTTAAATCAGATCTGTTAAAGAAAGATATACATCACTTCAATCAGATTCGAGAAAGAACTCAGATTTGTGAAGGAAAGATTTACATCATCCAAAGTCAGATTTGTGAGGGAAAGTATATCAGCATTCAGATCTTGTGAAGACATATCATCCATTGAAGAGGACATTCATAATAAGATAATGAATTGAATAGAACCTACATGAGAAAATTTCAAAAAGCATATAGATGTGGAGCAATAAGCATGAGATATAAATGACCATTATCCATTGAAGTAGCCACATAGAAAAGGGAACTTTGATTTGGAAGTCAGTGCTTCCAAAAGTAAAGATTGGTGTCTCTCAATAAGTTGGTGCTTAGTTGTGGGGGCTGGTGCCTATGAATTGAGGGAATTGGTGTCTCCTTGCATGGATGCCTACAAAGTTTGTAAGGAGAATTTATATATGCAATATTTTGTTGTGGTTTTTTCTTGTAAGGGTTTCCACGTATATGGTGTGTTCTACTTGTGTTGCATAATTGTTGCATCTTATGTCGTCAATTGTCATGTCCCCATTTCGGCTGACCTCGTTTAGCGTGCCGAATTTGCCTATCCTCGACTCTCGTAGGCAAATGGTGGAGAGAGAGAGTCATTTTTGCAGATCAGATGGTTATATTGGCTTTTGGAGAAGTTTAAGAGGTTATATTTTATTATTATAAGTTATCGGGGCCCACTTGTTATAATTTTAAGTTGAGATTGCACTTTTTTATATTATAAAGTTACTTTATTATAAAGTGCATTATAATATGATTTTATAATGGATACTTCTAGAAGTTCTTAGCAACTTCTCAAAAAGTGAATAAATAGAGGGCTGGACCTCTCATTTGGACATGCTTGGTTTATGATATCTCTTTTACTTCTTCATTGTGAAGACATTTGTGGGTTTGGATCTGCAAATCAGTATTCCGTCTTTGGGAACGAATAACTCCCTTGGATTGGCAACTTTGAGGGTGTGAAATATCACTTGAATTGTTGCATTGAGGAGTTGGTATTCAGCCATCTCACTTGGGCTTCATTGAGATACAGATTTCGAGGGTTTACTACGGAGGAAATAAGGGTTTGTTTATGCCCTAGCAGCAGTGGATTGATTGGCAAGGGTTTAAAGACAATTTCTGCATATTTTTCAGACTGCCAGTCTAGGGTTTGGACCCACGTTTTTGCTCATATCTCCTATTTGGCTTGGCGAAATATTTTATAAATTTATAGGGTTGTAGTAGAACCCTAGGCGCCCCTTTCCATACAAATTTGGGATCTTGAAACATTGGCATTTATTTTATATTGCTGACGCCCAGGACAGTACCGTACGGCCCTGCAAACAGTGACATCATCAGCGAGTTTGGGGGTTAGTTTGGGGCAGCATTGGAGGTCACCATCAGCGTTTGGACATCATCAAGGGTGGTCTTCAACAAGAACAACAATCACCAGGTTTTTACATTGGAAACTTGTCAATTTGTTATGTCAATTTGCTGTTACAGTCACTGCTATTAGTATGATCAGATTCGGTAGTCAAAACAGTCTCAGAATTACAGTCCCATACTTGGTCATTGTTCATTGCATTGTCTTGAACTAGGGTTTCATATTGATGCCAATATATTGTAATGACAGTCCATACAAACTGGATATATGGTTCAATGCATAGACAAGGGTTCCATGTAATAATTATGCATATTAGGACAGTCATACGAATCTGATATGGTGTAGCAGTTATTTGTCCACAAGTACAGTCCATAAATTTGCTCAAATACTAGTCTTCAAAAACAGTCATTCATTGCTTTGTAATCTGAATATGACAGCAGTCATTATAATCTGAAAACAGTCACTTGTTATGCTATATTGTGCACAGAACAGTCATTAATAATTCAGTCCCTATTTGCATTGCATAATTTGTAATTGAGTCTAGTGGATGTAAAGAACCTTCATGGTCAATTCAAACCAAAGGGATCAGTTATACCAGTCCATACATTCGGGAGATAGCAATCAGAATTAGTGAGTTCTTGATATGTTGAGACTTTACATTGTTTAGAGATCCATTGCAGTTCATTACATTATTATATTGGCATTGTTATTACAATTGCATTTGGTGCCTAAGAGCTATTATCACTTGAAACACAACATTGGAACCAAACCATTCGGTGCATGCCAACTGTTTGACTAATTGTCACAGTCAGATTGGGAAGTTTTAGTGATCCTATTGGTAAGGGTCATTACAGTGGTATCAGAGCGGTTTCCTGCCAACCTGATTGGGTTATTTCAGATTGAATTCAATTGTCAGCATGGCTTTGACAGGAGACAAGGAATTGAAAGAGAGAATGCACACTGCATTGAAGACATTAGATCGTCCATTTCAGCGAACAGAGGACTTCCTAAGAATTTTGGAGGAGCTGGAAACTTATTTAGGCAAGGTTGATCAGTCATATTCCTATGCTATGAAAACAGCTTTATCTCCAGTATTTGGTTCTTTGGTGAAGCCCCGATTATTGAGACATCATGATGAGGCGGTAAGACTTGCAGCTCTCTCTTGCATTAGTGAAATCATGAGGATAATAGCAGGCTTTAATTCTTATGATGATCAGATTATGAGAGAGGTACTTCATGCCATGGTAAAAAGCTTTGAAAGGTTGGATGACATCAGGGACCCTCATTTCACAAAGAGGGCAAGATTACTTGAAGTATTTGCATGGTGTAGGTTTGAAAACATTATGTTGTCAATAGGTTGTATTGATGACATTCGCAGAATGTTTAACACATTTTGGAATATTTTGGATGAGTTTCATTCCAGCGATGTATTAGCATCGATGCACTCTATCATGTTCACAATCTTGTTTGAGGAGAAGGATGAAATTTCTAAACTTTTGGCAGAAGACTTATGGCATGTTTGGACAAAAGAGAGGAATGTGTCACCTATGGCATGTACGTGGTTAAAGAGCCTGATTAATAGGCCTAAGGATCGAAGTACCTTCCCTATGACAGGCAGAAACTTGTATGATGAGTTTGACAGACATGCTGATCCGGTATTGGGAGATGTTAGCACATCTTCACGTAATGATTTATTTGCATCATCTTCACAGGCAGAAGTGGTTACAGATGTTGTACAGGTTGAGCCAGTTGCATCAGAAGGTGATATCACAGGCACACCGGATGGCATGAGTGACACTGACGGTGATTGTGGTACAGTTGGTCTTGATGATGTCACAGGTGCTCAAAATAGTAACTGCAGCACAGTGGATTCAGATGATGATTGTGAGGAGGTTGTTGTGCATGATGATGAGATACCTATCAGCGATGAGCAGACATTGAGTATTCAGGGCTTTGCTGATAGAGAGTATCAGGCACAGTTAGATGCTACATCACACGAGGTTGAGGCACATAGTACTTCACATGTTTTGTCCAGTCAGCTTAGGGTAAGCGAGGATGGGATTGTGACTTCATTATCTCATCATGACAGGATGCGGGAGATGATAGAGGATCACATCCGGATGATTCAGTTACAGGACAGACATAAGGGAGTTCAGGCAGAGTCTTCTTGTGTTGACTTACAGGCGATCAGGGAAGGAATGGGAGCGATGAAGATGAGTTATTTACATCTTCTTTCAGATCGTGACCATCTTCTTAGCCTTGCCAGAGATCATTTAGATGCCTTGAGGAGGAAGGAGGAGGAAGTTGGCAGGCTTTCTCAAGAGTTCGAGGACACTCGAGCCTCTTTGTTGAGTACTCCATTGGCATTACAGGACTCAAAGAGATATGTGGATGGGTATGGAGTGGAGTTGAGTTCAACTTCATCTTACACACCTGATACTCAGCTTTCTGCGACATGCGGATCACATGTGGTTGTCGATAGTTGTGAGAGTTCACCTTGCATCCAGGATTCAGGGATAGTGTCAATTATGGCAGACATGGATGTGGGATCAGCTGATATTGGGATTGAGCAGGCTACTCAGGTACGGATTTTGCTTGAGGTGTCAGTCGGTTCCAGTTTACGGATGAGAACTCAGGATTGTTACATTGGCGTTTGGGATTGTTTTGACCGGAGATGTCTATCATTCTTTGGTAGTAGTATCTGTTGCACTATCATGGATTTGATTAGTAGATTACACGGTGTAGTTCTCGTCCATGCCAGCAGCTTGTCTGATGCTGGAATTAGTTTTTATACACCCATGTGGGGCATTGTTCATGTGTCCAGTCGACCATTCTTGTTGGAATGGGTTGATGATATCACAGATATGATGGAGTTTACAGATGAGTCCCAGGATCGTTTTGGTATTGATGACATCCAAGAGTATGCTGTGGATAGTTGCGAGGACTTAGCTTCCTCGGCAGATTCTTTTGTTACAGCGGAGTTGGACAGTGATGTTATAGTTTTTGACACTTCGTATGGTGATGTGAGTTCTGGAGTCGACTTGCAGAGTAGGGATGGTAGTACTCCAGAGATTAGCGACTTTGAGGATACTCCTTTTGATAGTGTGTTAGAGGAGGATGTTATTGATAGTGTTGAGGACTTAGTGGATTCCCTTGATACGAAGGTTTATGTTGATGCTTCAGTCACTCCGTTTGATGATACGAGTTCAGCAGCTGGTCTGCTGAGTTTGGATGGCAGTACTACAGGTGATAGCTATTCTGAGGTTACTCCTTTGGACAGTGTACCAGGGGAAGAGGATTGTAGGAGACAGTCTAGCCAGCGCCATCATGTGTCTAGTCAGCTGAGAGTTAGTGAGCGGGACATTGCTATCGCTTGCGAGCATTTCGATGCTGCCCGTCAGGTGTTAGCAGTTTATGGATGGGGTTCTCCTACTAGTGATGAGCAGGGAGGCAGTTATCTCTCCTTGACAGAGATCCATTCTTTATGGGAGGCTATCCGGATTTTGAGACAGGATTATATGCAGTTGGTAGCCGACAGGGATCATCTTCTAGAGTGGGGCAGTACAGCATACGAGGCATTAGTAGTCAAGGAAGAGGAGGTGAGCGAGCTTACTCAGCAGCTCGAGGTGACTTCGGAGACTCTTGAGAGTACACAGTTGGCTTTTGAGGAGTCACAGTTTCAGTTGGCTGAGGTAGCCATGGAGTTGGAGCGACTACAGACTTTACCAGATTTTGTACAGTCACAGACTATGGTGTCTGGTGATTCGGGGATGTCCACAGTTGAGATTGCCAGAGACAGTGGAGATGGGGATGCATCCATCCTAGATACTAGTAGTGGTATATCTTGTTCCCTTCCACTTGAGTTAGGCTCGGTAGAGTTGGGTGTTGCTGTTGAGCGTTGTAGTCCACTCAACATGGTGGTGATCTCTACTACTGATGACATGGAGACTTGTGATGTTGTACCAAAGATCATGTTTGATGTTGATGAGCCGGCAGTTGGCATGGTTCCTATCAGTGGTACTACTCCTTTGGAGGTGTCTTCGGAGGTAGTGGCGAGTTCGGGCCTGGTTAGTGATCAGTTGCAGTTAGTTTCATCGGGATTGCAGTCTGAGCCACTGACTGATGTTGGCGCATTTTATCGACATTACACTGAGAGGTATGCTCATCAGTTTATTTTTGATCCATATGTCGATGAGATGATGATATGGAGATGTACTTTGGGCTCTAGTGTTTGTCATCAGTTATGGTATGGGTTGACTCCACGGGTAGAGAGCTGTGAGGCATATGACGTGATGTTGGGTTTTGTGAGCGACAACCGGATGGTTCATGATATTGATGTTGTTGATGGTTCAGTTGTTGTTCTTGATTTCCCTCCCTTGGCTATGTCATCTTTTGACTTAGCTAATGATCAGTCACAGTCGGTTGTATCACATTTGCAGGATGAGCTGGTTGGTTCTTTTTATTGGTATTATATCTCAGGGTATGTTTATCAGCTTGCTTATGAGTCATGTATGGAGGAGATGGCAGACAGATTTGTTTTGAGTGACTGCTATCTATTGTATGATGCCTATCAGCCGCCAGCAGAGCATGGGAGTTATGGTGATACCAGCATGGTTGGTAATCTGCAGAGATATGTTGACTACAGTTGGTGTATAGTGTGTGGATTCTCCGCACTTGGTGCAGTTCCCTTTCGGAGTATTCATCATTGTTACAGAGATGGATTGCGCGCTTTATGTAGGCCAGTGGGAGGTGTTGATGACATTTGCTATGTGAGTAGTTTCAGTTGTCCTCTCTACTTGGGTTCTGATACTTTCAGAGTTGGTGTCTTGTGGATTCCTGACTGTGGCAGTTATGGAGTTAGAGTTCAGTTGAGCAGTGGTTCACGATACATTCATGGATTCCTCTTGGTTATATTGCAGAAGTTATTGCAGGAGCTTGCGTTGGTTGACTGTAGTACAGTTCATGACTTCATTTGGGATCCAGGAGGATTGTTGGGTTCATTGTTTAGCCATTGCTTGGGGACAAGCAATTTCAAGAGGGGCGGACTGTCATGTCCCCATTTCGGCTGACCTCGTTTAGCGTGCCGAATTTGCCTATCCTCGACTCTCGTAGGCAAATGGTGGAGAGAGAGAGTCATTTTTGCAGATCAGATGGTTATATTGGCTTTTGGAGAAGTTTAAGAGGTTATATTTTATTATTATAAGTTATCGGGGCCCACTTGTTATAATTTTAAGTTGAGATTGCACTTTTTTATATTATAAAGTTACTTTATTATAAAGTGCATTATAATATGATTTTATAATGGATACTTCTAGAAGTTCTTAGCAACTTCTCAAAAAGTGAATAAATAGAGGGCTGGACCTCTCATTTGGACATGCTTGGTTTATGATATCTCTTTTACTTCTTCATTGTGAAGACATTTGTGGGTTTGGATCTGCAAATCAGTATTCAGTCTTTGGGAACGAATAACTCCCTTGGATTGGCAACTTTGAGGGTGTGAAATATCACTTGAATTGTTGCATTGAGGAGTTGGTATTCAGCCATCTCACTTGGGCTTCATTGAGATACAGATTTCGAGGGTTTACTACGGAGGAAATAAGGGTTTGTTTATGCCCTAGCAGCAGTGGATTGATTGGCAAGGGTTTAAAGACAATTTCTGCATATTTTTCAGACTGCCAGTCTAGTGTTTGGACCCACGTTTTTGCTCATATCTCCTATTTGGCTTGGCGAAATATTTTATAAATTTATAGGGTTGTAGTAGAACCCTAGGCGCCCCTTTCCATACAAATTTGGGATCTTGAAACATTGGCATTTATTTTATATTGCTGACGCCCAGGACAGTACCGTACGGCCCTGCAAACAGTGACATCATCAGCGAGTTTGGGGGTTAGTTTGGGGCAGCATTGGAGGTCACCATCAGCGTTTGGACATCATCAAGGGTGGTCTTCAACAAGAACAACAATCACCAGGTTTTTACATTGGAAACTTGTCAATTTGTTATGTCAATTTGCTGTTACAGTCACTGCTATTAGTATGATCAGATTCGGTAGTCAAAACAGTCTCAGAATTACAGTCCCATACTTGGTCATTGTTCATTGCATTGTCTTGAACTAGGGTTTCATATTGATGCCAATATATTGTAATGACAGTCCATACAAACTGGATATATGGTTCAATGCATAGACAAGGGTTCCATGTAATAATTATGCATATTAGGACAGTCATACGAATCTGATATGGTGTAGCAGTTATTTGTCCACAAGTACAGTCCATAAATTTGCTCAAATACTAGTCTTCAAAAACAGTCATTCATTGCTTTGTAATCTGAATATGACAGCAGTCATTATAATCTGAAAACAGTCACTTGTTATGCTATATTGTGCACAGAACAGTCATTAATAATTCAGTCCCTATTTGCATTGCATAATTTGTAATTGAGTCTAGTGGATGTAAAGAACCTTCATGGTCAATTCAAACCAAAGGGATCAGTTATACCAGTCCATACATTCGGGAGATAGCAATCAGAATTAGTGAGTTCTTGATATGTTGAGACTTTACATTGTTTAGAGATCCATTGCAGTTCATTACATTATTATATTGGCATTGTTATTACAATTGCATTTGGTGCCTAAGAGCTATTATCACTTGAAACACAACATTGGAACCAAACCATTCGGTGCATGCCAACTGTTTGACTAATTGTCACAGTCAGATTGGGAAGTTTTAGTGATCCTATTGGTAAGGGTCATTACAGTGGTATCAGAGCGGTTTCCTGCCAACCTGATTGGGTTATTTCAGATTGAATTCAATTGTCAGCATGGCTTTGACAGGAGACAAGGAATTGAAAGAGAGAATGCACACTGCATTGAAGACATTAGATCGTCCATTTCAGCGAACAGAGGACTTCCTAAGAATTTTGGAGGAGCTGGAAACTTATTTAGGCAAGGTTGATCAGTCATATTCCTATGCTATGAAAACAGCTTTATCTCCAGTATTTGGTTCTTTGGTGAAGCCCCGATTATTGAGACATCATGATGAGGCGGTAAGACTTGCAGCTCTCTCTTGCATTAGTGAAATCATGAGGATAATAGCAGGCTTTAATTCTTATGATGATCAGATTATGAGAGAGGTACTTCATGCCATGGTAAAAAGCTTTGAAAGGTTGGATGACATCAGGGACCCTCATTTCACAAAGAGGGCAAGATTACTTGAAGTATTTGCATGGTGTAGGTTTGAAAACATTATGTTGTCAATAGGTTGTATTGATGACATTCGCAGAATGTTTAACACATTTTGGAATATTTTGGATGAGTTTCATTCCAGCGATGTATTAGCATCGATGCACTCTATCATGTTCACAATCTTGTTTGAGGAGAAGGATGAAATTTCTAAACTTTTGGCAGAAGACTTATGGCATGTTTGGACAAAAGAGAGGAATGTGTCACCTATGGCATGTACGTGGTTAAAGAGCCTGATTAATAGGCCTAAGGATCGAAGTACCTTCCCTATGACAGGCAGAAACTTGTATGATGAGTTTGACAGACATGCTGATCCGGTATTGGGAGATGTTAGCACATCTTCACGTAATGATTTATTTGCATCATCTTCACAGGCAGAAGTGGTTACAGATGTTGTACAGGTTGAGCCAGTTGCATCAGAAGGTGATATCACAGGCACACCGGATGGCATGAGTGACACTGACGGTGATTGTGGTACAGTTGGTCTTGATGATGTCACAGGTGCTCAAAATAGTAACTGCAGCACAGTGGATTCAGATGATGATTGTGAGGAGGTTGTTGTGCATGATGATGAGATACCTATCAGCGATGAGCAGACATTGAGTATTCAGGGCTTTGCTGATAGAGAGTATCAGGCACAGTTAGATGCTACATCACACGAGGTTGAGGCACATAGTACTTCACATGTTTTGTCCAGTCAGCTTAGGGTAAGCGAGGATGGGATTGTGACTTCATTATCTCATCATGACAGGATGCGGGAGATGATAGAGGATCACATCCGGATGATTCAGTTACAGGACAGACATAAGGGAGTTCAGGCAGAGTCTTCTTGTGTTGACTTACAGGCGATCAGGGAAGGAATGGGAGCGATGAAGATGAGTTATTTACATCTTCTTTCAGATCGTGACCATCTTCTTAGCCTTGCCAGAGATCATTTAGATGCCTTGAGGAGGAAGGAGGAGGAAGTTGGCAGGCTTTCTCAAGAGTTCGAGGACACTCGAGCCTCTTTGTTGAGTACTCCATTGGCATTACAGGACTCAAAGAGATATGTGGATGGGTATGGAGTGGAGTTGAGTTCAACTTCATCTTACACACCTGATACTCAGCTTTCTGCGACATGCGGATCACATGTGGTTGTCGATAGTTGTGAGAGTTCACCTTGCATCCAGGATTCAGGGATAGTGTCAATTATGGCAGACATGGATGTGGGATCAGCTGATATTGGGATTGAGCAGGCTACTCAGGTACGGATTTTGCTTGAGGTGTCAGTCGGTTCCAGTTTACGGATGAGAACTCAGGATTGTTACATTGGCGTTTGGGATTGTTTTGACCGGAGATGTCTATCATTCTTTGGTAGTAGTATCTGTTGCACTATCATGGATTTGATTAGTAGATTACACGGTGTAGTTCTCGTCCATGCCAGCAGCTTGTCTGATGCTGGAATTAGTTTTTATACACCCATGTGGGGCATTGTTCATGTGTCCAGTCGACCATTCTTGTTGGAATGGGTTGATGATATCACAGATATGATGGAGTTTACAGATGAGTCCCAGGATCGTTTTGGTATTGATGACATCCAAGAGTATGCTGTGGATAGTTGCGAGGACTTAGCTTCCTCGGCAGATTCTTTTGTTACAGCGGAGTTGGACAGTGATGTTATAGTTTTTGACACTTCGTATGGTGATGTGAGTTCTGGAGTCGACTTGCAGAGTAGGGATGGTAGTACTCCAGAGATTAGCGACTTTGAGGATACTCCTTTTGATAGTGTGTTAGAGGAGGATGTTATTGATAGTGTTGAGGACTTAGTGGATTCCCTTGATACGAAGGTTTATGTTGATGCTTCAGTCACTCCGTTTGATGATACGAGTTCAGCAGCTGGTCTGCTGAGTTTGGATGGCAGTACTACAGGTGATAGCTATTCTGAGGTTACTCCTTTGGACAGTGTACCAGGGGAAGAGGATTGTAGGAGACAGTCTAGCCAGCGCCATCATGTGTCTAGTCAGCTGAGAGTTAGTGAGCGGGACATTGCTATCGCTTGCGAGCATTTCGATGCTGCCCGTCAGGTGTTAGCAGTTTATGGATGGGGTTCTCCTACTAGTGATGAGCAGGGAGGCAGTTATCTCTCCTTGACAGAGATCCATTCTTTATGGGAGGCTATCCGGATTTTGAGACAGGATTATATGCAGTTGGTAGCCGACAGGGATCATCTTCTAGAGTGGGGCAGTACAGCATACGAGGCATTAGTAGTCAAGGAAGAGGAGGTGAGCGAGCTTACTCAGCAGCTCGAGGTGACTTCGGAGACTCTTGAGAGTACACAGTTGGCTTTTGAGGAGTCACAGTTTCAGTTGGCTGAGGTAGCCATGGAGTTGGAGCGACTACAGACTTTACCAGATTTTGTACAGTCACAGACTATGGTGTCTGGTGATTCGGGGATGTCCACAGTTGAGATTGCCAGAGACAGTGGAGATGGGGATGCATCCATCCTAGATACTAGTAGTGGTATATCTTGTTCCCTTCCACTTGAGTTAGGCTCGGTAGAGTTGGGTGTTGCTGTTGAGCGTTGTAGTCCACTCAACATGGTGGTGATCTCTACTACTGATGACATGGAGACTTGTGATGTTGTACCAAAGATCATGTTTGATGTTGATGAGCCGGCAGTTGGCATGGTTCCTATCAGTGGTACTACTCCTTTGGAGGTGTCTTCGGAGGTAGTGGCGAGTTCGGGCCTGGTTAGTGATCAGTTGCAGTTAGTTTCATCGGGATTGCAGTCTGAGCCACTGACTGATGTTGGCGCATTTTATCGACATTACACTGAGAGGTATGCTCATCAGTTTATTTTTGATCCATATGTCGATGAGATGATGATATGGAGATGTACTTTGGGCTCTAGTGTTTGTCATCAGTTATGGTATGGGTTGACTCCACGGGTAGAGAGCTGTGAGGCATATGACGTGATGTTGGGTTTTGTGAGCGACAACCGGATGGTTCATGATATTGATGTTGTTGATGGTTCAGTTGTTGTTCTTGATTTCCCTCCCTTGGCTATGTCATCTTTTGACTTAGCTAATGATCAGTCACAGTCGGTTGTATCACATTTGCAGGATGAGCTGGTTGGTTCTTTTTATTGGTATTATATCTCAGGGTATGTTTATCAGCTTGCTTATGAGTCATGTATGGAGGAGATGGCAGACAGATTTGTTTTGAGTGACTGCTATCTATTGTATGATGCCTATCAGCCGCCAGCAGAGCATGGGAGTTATGGTGATACCAGCATGGTTGGTAATCTGCAGAGATATGTTGACTACAGTTGGTGTATAGTGTGTGGATTCTCCGCACTTGGTGCAGTTCCCTTTCGGAGTATTCATCATTGTTACAGAGATGGATTGCGCGCTTTATGTAGGCCAGTGGGAGGTGTTGATGACATTTGCTATGTGAGTAGTTTCAGTTGTCCTCTCTACTTGGGTTCTGATACTTTCAGAGTTGGTGTCTTGTGGATTCCTGACTGTGGCAGTTATGGAGTTAGAGTTCAGTTGAGCAGTGGTTCACGATACATTCATGGATTCCTCTTGGTTATATTGCAGAAGTTATTGCAGGAGCTTGCGTTGGTTGACTGTAGTACAGTTCATGACTTCATTTGGGATCCAGGAGGATTGTTGGGTTCATTGTTTAGCCATTGCTTGGGGACAAGCAATTTCAAGAGGGGCGGACTGTCATGTCCCCATTTCGGCTGACCTCGTTTAGCGTGCCGAATTTGCCTATCCTCGACTCTCGTAGGCAAATGGTGGAGAGAGAGAGTCATTTTTGCAGATCAGATGGTTATATTGGCTTTTGGAGAAGTTTAAGAGGTTATATTTTATTATTATAAGTTATCGGGGCCCACTTGTTATAATTTTAAGTTGAGATTGCACTTTTTTATATTATAAAGTTACTTTATTATAAAGTGCATTATAATATGATTTTATAATGGATACTTCTAGAAGTTCTTAGCAACTTCTCAAAAAGTGAATAAATAGAGGGCTGGACCTCTCATTTGGACATGCTTGGTTTATGATATCTCTTTTACTTCTTCATTGTGAAGACATTTGTGGGTTTGGATCTGCAAATCAGTATTCAGTCTTTGGGAACGAATAACTCCCTTGGATTGGCAACTTTGAGGGTGTGAAATATCACTTGAATTGTTGCATTGAGGAGTTGGTATTCAGCCATCTCACTTGGGCTTCATTGAGATACAGATTTCGAGGGTTTACTACGGAGGAAATAAGGGTTTGTTTATGCCCTAGCAGCAGTGGATTGATTGGCAAGGGTTTAAAGACAATTTCTGCATATTTTTCAGACTGCCAGTCTAGTGTTTGGACCCACGTTTTTGCTCATATCTCCTATTTGGCTTGGCGAAATATTTTATAAATTTATAGGGTTGTAGTAGAACCCTAGGCGCCCCTTTCCATACAAATTTGGGATCTTGAAACATTGGCATTTATTTTATATTGCTGACGCCCAGGACAGTACCGTACGGCCCTGCAAACAGTGACATCATCAGCGAGTTTGGGGGTTAGTTTGGGGCAGCATTGGAGGTCACCATCAGCGTTTGGACATCATCAAGGGTGGTCTTCAACAAGAACAACAATCACCAGGTTTTTACATTGGAAACTTGTCAATTTGTTATGTCAATTTGCTGTTACAGTCACTGCTATTAGTATGATCAGATTCGGTAGTCAAAACAGTCTCAGAATTACAGTCCCATACTTGGTCATTGTTCATTGCATTGTCTTGAACTAGGGTTTCATATTGATGCCAATATATTGTAATGACAGTCCATACAAACTGGATATATGGTTCAATGCATAGACAAGGGTTCCATGTAATAATTATGCATATTAGGACAGTCATACGAATCTGATATGGTGTAGCAGTTATTTGTCCACAAGTACAGTCCATAAATTTGCTCAAATACTAGTCTTCAAAAACAGTCATTCATTGCTTTGTAATCTGAATATGACAGCAGTCATTATAATCTGAAAACAGTCACTTGTTATGCTATATTGTGCACAGAACAGTCATTAATAATTCAGTCCCTATTTGCATTGCATAATTTGTAATTGAGTCTAGTGGATGTAAAGAACCTTCATGGTCAATTCAAACCAAAGGGATCAGTTATACCAGTCCATACATTCGGGAGATAGCAATCAGAATTAGTGAGTTCTTGATATGTTGAGACTTTACATTGTTTAGAGATCCATTGCAGTTCATTACATTATTATATTGGCATTGTTATTACAATTGCATTTGGTGCCTAAGAGCTATTATCACTTGAAACACAACATTGGAACCAAACCATTCGGTGCATGCCAACTGTTTGACTAATTGTCACAGTCAGATTGGGAAGTTTTAGTGATCCTATTGGTAAGGGTCATTACAGTGGTATCAGAGCGGTTTCCTGCCAACCTGATTGGGTTATTTCAGATTGAATTCAATTGTCAGCATGGCTTTGACAGGAGACAAGGAATTGAAAGAGAGAATGCACACTGCATTGAAGACATTAGATCGTCCATTTCAGCGAACAGAGGACTTCCTAAGAATTTTGGAGGAGCTGGAAACTTATTTAGGCAAGGTTGATCAGTCATATTCCTATGCTATGAAAACAACTTTATCTCCAGTATTTGGTTCTTTGGTGAAGCCCCGATTATTGAGACATCATGATGAGGCGGTAAGACTTGCAGCTCTCTCTTGCATTAGTGAAATCATGAGGATAATAGCAGGCTTTAATTCTTATGATGATCAGATTATGAGAGAGGTACTTCATGCCATGGTAAAAAGCTTTGAAAGGTTGGATGACATCAGGGACCCTCATTTCACAAAGAGGGCAAGATTACTTGAAGTATTTGCATGGTGTAGGTTTGAAAACATTATGTTGTCAATAGGTTGTATTGATGACATTCGCAGAATGTTTAACACATTTTGGAATATTTTGGATGAGTTTCATTCCAGCGATGTATTAGCATCGATGCACTCTATCATGTTCACAATCTTGTTTGAGGAGAAGGATGAAATTTCTAAACTTTTGGCAGAAGACTTATGGCATGTTTGGACAAAAGAGAGGAATGTGTCACCTATGGCATGTACGTGGTTAAAGAGCCTGATTAATAGGCCTAAGGATCGAAGTACCTTCCCTATGACAGGCAGAAACTTGTATGATGAGTTTGACAGACATGCTGATCCGGTATTGGGAGATGTTAGCACATCTTCACGTAATGATTTATTTGCATCATCTTCACAGGCAGAAGTGGTTACAGATGTTGTACAGGTTGAGCCAGTTGCATCAGAAGGTGATATCACAGGCACACCGGATGGCATGAGTGACACTGACGGTGATTGTGGTACAGTTGGTCTTGATGATGTCACAGGTGCTCAAAATAGTAACTGCAGCACAGTGGATTCAGATGATGATTGTGAGGAGGTTGTTGTGCATGATGATGAGATACCTATCAGCGATGAGCAGACATTGAGTATTCAGGGCTTTGCTGATAGAGAGTATCAGGCACAGTTAGATGCTACATCACACGAGGTTGAGGCACATAGTACTTCACATGTTTT
This sequence comes from Chamaecyparis obtusa, assembly GCA_027943335.1. Classification (NCBI taxonomy): domain Eukaryota; kingdom Viridiplantae; phylum Streptophyta; class Pinopsida; order Cupressales; family Cupressaceae; genus Chamaecyparis; species Chamaecyparis obtusa. The sequence continues at coordinate 816,175 of BSBK01000102.1, read as the reverse complement.
GTCCAGTCAGCTTAGGGTAAGCGAGGATGGGATTGTGACTTCATTATCTCATCATGACAGGATGCGGGAGATGATAGAGGATCACATCCGGATGATTCAGTTACAGGACAGACATAAGGGAGTTCAGGCAGAGTCTTCTTGTGTTGACTTACAGGCGATCAGGGAAGGAATGGGAGCGATGAAGATGAGTTATTTACATCTTCTTTCAGATCGTGACCATCTTCTTAGCCTTGCCAGAGATCATTTAGATGCCTTGAGGAGGAAGGAGGAGGAAGTTGGCAGGCTTTCTCAAGAGTTCGAGGACACTCGAGCCTCTTTGTTGAGTACTCCATTGGCATTACAGGACTCAAAGAGATATGTGGATGGGTATGGAGTGGAGTTGAGTTCAACTTCATCTTACACACCTGATACTCAGCTTTCTGCGACATGCGGATCACATGTGGTTGTCGATAGTTGTGAGAGTTCACCTTGCATCCAGGATTCAGGGATAGTGTCAATTATGGCAGACATGGATGTGGGATCAGCTGATATTGGGATTGAGCAGGCTACTCAGGTACGGATTTTGCTTGAGGTGTCAGTCGGTTCCAGTTTACGGATGAGAACTCAGGATTGTTACATTGGCGTTTGGGATTGTTTTGACCGGAGATGTCTATCATTCTTTGGTAGTAGTATCTGTTGCACTATCATGGATTTGATTAGTAGATTACACGGTGTAGTTCTCGTCCATGCCAGCAGCTTGTCTGATGCTGGAATTAGTTTTTATACACCCATGTGGGGCATTGTTCATGTGTCCAGTCGACCATTCTTGTTGGAATGGGTTGATGATATCACAGATATGATGGAGTTTACAGATGAGTCCCAGGATCGTTTTGGTATTGATGACATCCAAGAGTATGCTGTGGATAGTTGCGAGGACTTAGCTTCCTCGGCAGATTCTTTTGTTACAGCGGAGTTGGACAGTGATGTTATAGTTTTTGACACTTCGTATGGTGATGTGAGTTCTGGAGTCGACTTGCAGAGTAGGGATGGTAGTACTCCAGAGATTAGCGACTTTGAGGATACTCCTTTTGATAGTGTGTTAGAGGAGGATGTTATTGATAGTGTTGAGGACTTAGTGGATTCCCTTGATACGAAGGTTTATGTTGATGCTTCAGTCACTCCGTTTGATGATACGAGTTCAGCAGCTGGTCTGCTGAGTTTGGATGGCAGTACTACAGGTGATAGCTATTCTGAGGTTACTCCTTTGGACAGTGTACCAGGGGAAGAGGATTGTAGGAGACAGTCTAGCCAGCGCCATCATGTGTCTAGTCAGCTGAGAGTTAGTGAGCGGGACATTGCTATCGCTTGCGAGCATTTCGATGCTGCCCGTCAGGTGTTAGCAGTTTATGGATGGGGTTCTCCTACTAGTGATGAGCAGGGAGGCAGTTATCTCTCCTTGACAGAGATCCATTCTTTATGGGAGGCTATCCGGATTTTGAGACAGGATTATATGCAGTTGGTAGCCGACAGGGATCATCTTCTAGAGTGGGGCAGTACAGCATACGAGGCATTAGTAGTCAAGGAAGAGGAGGTGAGCGAGCTTACTCAGCAGCTCGAGGTGACTTCGGAGACTCTTGAGAGTACACAGTTGGCTTTTGAGGAGTCACAGTTTCAGTTGGCTGAGGTAGCCATGGAGTTGGAGCGACTACAGACTTTACCAGATTTTGTACAGTCACAGACTATGGTGTCTGGTGATTCGGGGATGTCCACAGTTGAGATTGCCAGAGACAGTGGAGATGGGGATGCATCCATCCTAGATACTAGTAGTGGTATATCTTGTTCCCTTCCACTTGAGTTAGGCTCGGTAGAGTTGGGTGTTGCTGTTGAGCGTTGTAGTCCACTCAACATGGTGGTGATCTCTACTACTGATGACATGGAGACTTGTGATGTTGTACCAAAGATCATGTTTGATGTTGATGAGCCGGCAGTTGGCATGGTTCCTATCAGTGGTACTACTCCTTTGGAGGTGTCTTCGGAGGTAGTGGCGAGTTCGGGCCTGGTTAGTGATCAGTTGCAGTTAGTTTCATCGGGATTGCAGTCTGAGCCACTGACTGATGTTGGCGCATTTTATCGACATTACACTGAGAGGTATGCTCATCAGTTTATTTTTGATCCATATGTCGATGAGATGATGATATGGAGATGTACTTTGGGCTCTAGTGTTTGTCATCAGTTATGGTATGGGTTGACTCCACGGGTAGAGAGCTGTGAGGCATATGACGTGATGTTGGGTTTTGTGAGCGACAACCGGATGGTTCATGATATTGATGTTGTTGATGGTTCAGTTGTTGTTCTTGATTTCCCTCCCTTGGCTATGTCATCTTTTGACTTAGCTAATGATCAGTCACAGTCGGTTGTATCACATTTGCAGGATGAGCTGGTTGGTTCTTTTTATTGGTATTATATCTCAGGGTATGTTTATCAGCTTGCTTATGAGTCATGTATGGAGGAGATGGCAGACAGATTTGTTTTGAGTGACTGCTATCTATTGTATGATGCCTATCAGCCGCCAGCAGAGCATGGGAGTTATGGTGATACCAGCATGGTTGGTAATCTGCAGAGATATGTTGACTACAGTTGGTGTATAGTGTGTGGATTCTCCGCACTTGGTGCAGTTCCCTTTCGGAGTATTCATCATTGTTACAGAGATGGATTGCGCGCTTTATGTAGGCCAGTGGGAGGTGTTGATGACATTTGCTATGTGAGTAGTTTCAGTTGTCCTCTCTACTTGGGTTCTGATACTTTCAGAGTTGGTGTCTTGTGGATTCCTGACTGTGGCAGTTATGGAGTTAGAGTTCAGTTGAGCAGTGGTTCACGATACATTCATGGATTCCTCTTGGTTATATTGCAGAAGTTATTGCAGGAGCTTGCGTTGGTTGACTGTAGTACAGTTCATGACTTCATTTGGGATCCAGGAGGATTGTTGGGTTCATTGTTTAGCCATTGCTTGGGGACAAGCAATTTCAAGAGGGGCGGACTGTCATGTCCCCATTTCGGCTGACCTCGTTTAGCGTGCCGAATTTGCCTATCCTCGACTCTCGTAGGCAAATGGTGGAGAGAGAGAGTCATTTTTGCAGATCAGATGGTTATATTGGCTTTTGGAGAAGTTTAAGAGGTTATATTTTATTATTATAAGTTATCGGGGCCCACTTGTTATAATTTTAAGTTGAGATTGCACTTTTTTATATTATAAAGTTACTTTATTATAAAGTGCATTATAATATGATTTTATAATGGATACTTCTAGAAGTTCTTAGCAACTTCTCAAAAAGTGAATAAATAGAGGGCTGGACCTCTCATTTGGACATGCTTGGTTTATGATATCTCTTTTACTTCTTCATTGTGAAGACATTTGTGGGTTTGGATCTGCAAATCAGTATTCAGTCTTTGGGAACGAATAACTCCCTTGGATTGGCAACTTTGAGGGTGTGAAATATCACTTGAATTGTTGCATTGAGGAGTTGGTATTCAGCCATCTCACTTGGGCTTCATTGAGATACAAATTTCGAGGGTTTACTACGGAGGAAATAAGGGTTTGTTTATGCCCTAGCAGCAGTGGATTGATTGGCAAGGGTTTAAAGACAATTTCTGCATATTTTTCAGACTGCCAGTCTAGTGTTTGGACCCACGTTTTTGCTCATATCTCCTATTTGGCTTGGCGAAATATTTTATAAATTTATAGGGTTGTAGTAGAACCCTAGGCGCCCCTTTCCATACAAATTTGGGATCTTGAAACATTGGCATTTATTTTATATTGCTGACGCCCAGGACAGTACCGTACGGCCCTGCAAACAGTGACATCATCAGCGAGTTTGGGGGTTAGTTTGGGGCAGCATTGGAGGTCACCATCAGCGTTTGGACATCATCAAGGGTGGTCTTCAACAAGAACAACAATCACCAGGTTTTTACATTGGAAACTTGTCAATTTGTTATGTCAATTTGCTGTTACAGTCACTGCTATTAGTATGATCAGATTCGGTAGTCAAAACAGTCTCAGAATTACAGTCCCATACTTGGTCATTGTTCATTGCATTGTCTTGAACTAGGGTTTCATATTGATGCCAATATATTGTAATGACAGTCCATACAAACTGGATATATGGTTCAATGCATAGACAAGGGTTCCATGTAATAATTATGCATATTAGGACAGTCATACGAATCTGATATGGTGTAGCAGTTATTTGTCCACAAGTACAGTCCATAAATTTGCTCAAATACTAGTCTTCAAAAACAGTCATTCATTGCTTTGTAATCTGAATATGACAGCAGTCATTATAATCTGAAAACAGTCACTTGTTATGCTATATTGTGCACAGAACAGTCATTAATAATTCAGTCCCTATTTGCATTGCATAATTTGTAATTGAGTCTAGTGGATGTAAAGAACCTTCATGGTCAATTCAAACCAAAGGGATCAGTTATACCAGTCCATACATTCGGGAGATAGCAATCAGAATTAGTGAGTTCTTGATATGTTGAGACTTTACATTGTTTAGAGATCCATTGCAGTTCATTACATTATTATATTGGCATTGTTATTACAATTGCATTTGGTGCCTAAGAGCTATTATCACTTGAAACACAACATTGGAACCAAACCATTCGGTGCATGCCAACTGTTTGACTAATTGTCACAGTCAGATTGGGAAGTTTTAGTGATCCTATTGGTAAGGGTCATTACATCAATATTGTGCAATTAACAAGATTATGGTACTAAGTTTGAAAAGGTAGAGAATTGTGATAATGCTATCAAGATTCAACTGTGTAGTTTATGAGTCAAACTCATTGACCCATGTTTCGTTAGTAGTGGTTCACAAGAACCCATCTCTCATGAGAATGAATTGAACACTTAGCACTCATTACATCTAGGTGATGCTCACAGAGGTGAAGCACGGTACTTCCAAGGGAGGTCACCCATACCAGTACTACTCCAGCTCAAGCGTGCTTAACCACGGAGATTCCTCCAAGGTTAAGCCCACTTTTGCTTGCAACCGTATTTGCAAAATCTTCAGCAAGTGTTGTGCCTTATAAACCATTCATTATAAACCCCCTTAAGCTCATCAATTGATAAGTAGGGGATATTTTCCACAGCAAGTCAAATTATGATATTGCTATCAGGATTCAACTATGTAGTTTTTGAGTCAAACTCATTGACCCATGATTCATGAGTAGTGGTTTACAAGAACCCATCTCTCATGACAATGAATAGAACATTTAACACTCATTGCATCTAGGTAATGCTCAAAGAGGTGAAGCTCCGGGACTTCCCGGGAGGTCACCCATCCCAGTACTACTCCAACTCAAGCGTGCTTAACCACAAAGTTTCCTCCAAGGTTAAGCCCACTTTTAATTGCAACCCCATTTACAAAACCTTTTCAGCAAGTGTTGTGCCTTATGAACCATTCATTATAAATAAGTAGGAGATATTTTCCATAGCAAGTCAAATTTGGTGTTGTGCATTTTTTGAGTCAAACTCATTGACCCATGTTTCATGAGTAGTGTTTCATCTCTCATGAGAATGAATGGAACACTTAGCGCTCCTTACATCTAGGTGATGCTCACAAAGGTGAAACACCGGGACTTCCGAGGAGGTCACCCCATCCCAGTACTACTCCAGCTCAAGCATGCTTAACCATGGAGTTTCCTCCAAGGTTAAGCCCACTTTTGCTTGCAACCCCATTTGAAAAACCTTCACCAAGTGTTGTGCCTTACGAACCATTCATTATAAAGCCCCTTGAGTTGGAGTAGTACTGGGATGGGCGACCTCCCAGGAAGTCTCAGAGCTTCACCTCTGTGAGCATCACCTAGATGCAATGAGTGCTAAGTGTTCCATTCATTCTCATGAGAGATGGGTTCTTTTGAGCCACTACTCATGAAACATGAGTCAATGAGTTTGACTCATAAACTACACAGTTGAATCCTAATAGCAATGTCACAATTTGACTTGTTGTGGAAAATATCTCCTACTTATCAATTGATGAGCTTAAGGGGCTTTATAATGAGCAATTCATAAGGCACAACACTTGCTGAAGGTTTTGCAAATGGGGTTGCAAGCAAAAGTAGGCTTAACCTTGGAGGAAACTTAATGGTTAAGTGCGCATGACCTGGAGTAGTATTGGGAAAGGTGACCTCCCGAGAAGTCCCGGTGCTTCACCTCTGTGAGCATCACCTAGATGCAATGAGCGCTAAGTGTTCCATTCATTCTCTTGAGAGATGGGTTCTTGTGAACCACTACTCATGAAACATGGATCAATGAGTTTGAACCAAAAACTACACAATTGAATCCTAATAGCAATATCACAATTTGACTTGCTGTGGAAAATATCTCCTACTTGTTAAGGTAGAGAATTGTTCATAGTTAACTAATTCTCATCCATCCTTCACAATTGTTCCAGCTGCCCATCCACCTTTTTATCTATTGCTATCTACCTATAACAACTATTTTCCCTATCCACCAACCTTTCCATTTATTTCTATTTGTCCTTTGCAATCATTCCAATAGTCAACTGCATTTCTAGAGATGGGTTCTTGTGAACCACTACTCATGAAACAATTAAGATATTCAGCGCAATCGATCATGATGAATTATTACACAGTAATAATGTAGGTGTTAAGATGTCCGGTCCTATCCGGGACAAACCCTTTCAGGAGTTGATCCTAACAATTTTATTACCCAACAAGTAATAACATAAGCAACAAGATGTCCGGTCCTATCCAGGACAAACCCTTATGGGAGTCGATCTTGAAGCCTGGTTACTATTGTCAAGATCGTCACCTTGACATAGTAACCTATATACACAGAAGATTGTCATCTTCACAACTTTAAAATATTTCAATATTTTATTCATGAACAAAAAAATGTACATTAATAATTACATTCATGTTTTGATCAAACCAATTTTCCTTCTGAAGAAATCTGTCTTTAGTTTTGCAAGGGGTTTAGTAAAGATGTCTGCATTTTGTTCTTCAGTACTGATATACACCAGTTTAATGATCCTCCTGTCTACCATATCTCTCACATAGTGATATGGGATCTCTATGTGTTTTGACCGATTGTGAAAAACAGGATTTACAGAGAGCTTGATACAACTCTGATTATCACAATGAATAATAGTGGGTACTAAAGGTTTACCAAATAGGTCAAAAAATAATTTTCTTAACCATACTGCTTCTCGAGCTCCCATGGATGCAGCCATGTACTCAGCTAGAAGTGCAGTGTAACATTTTTGTGTTCTAGTTCTTATGTTCTCTCTGAAGATTTGTGCTGGTTCCACATTGTTCTCCTCAAGCATTTTTCTAGCCCATAATGGTCTCTTTTTATTATTTTCATTATCTGAGAAAGAAGGTTCAAAGTCAGGGATTGTTTCTTCATTATTTAATATCTCTACTTATTTCTACTGATTTCTGACCAGGTATATGGATATGGTATCCTTTAGAGTCCTCACTGTAGCCTAGGAAAATACCTTTCTTGCCAGAAGGTTCAAAATTAGTCCTTTTTTTTTTGGTACAAGTATATACACAAGACAGCCAAACACCCTTAAGTGACTTAAATCAGGTTTAACTCCTGTGAATACTTCTTCTGGTGTGGTGTTTTCTAGTATAGCATTAGGACATCTGTTTTGAATATAAACTGCAGTGTTGGCGGCTTCTGCCCAATACGATATGTGAATATTTTGATCATGCATCATGGCCTTTGTTGCTTCAATGATGGTCCTATTCTTCCTCACTGCTACTCCATTCTGTTGAGGATTATAAGCTACAGTATACTCCCTCTTAATCCCAACAGATTTACAATAGTTTTCGAAGTTATCAGAGGTGAATTCGCCACCATTGTCTGATCTAAGAATTTTAATTTTCTTACAGGTTTGGTTTTCTACTAGTGCTTTGAGTTCTTGAAATTTGGCTAGAACCTCACTTGACTCTTTAAGTTTTTTAAAAAATATATCCATGATTTCCTTGAATAGTCATCCATAAAGATTAAATAATATAGTGCGCCAGAGAAGGAAGGGGCAAACATAGGACCACACACATCAGTATGGATGAGTTCTAGAATGTTATTTGACTTATGTTCACAAATGCTAGAGTGTTCAGATTTCAGGGAAGGTATGCCAGAGGTGATCTTAAACAATGTTGGAAGGGCACTATATCTAATATGACCTAGTCTTTTGAGCCAGATTTCATTATCCTGATGAACATTGTGATTTAGGGCTACCTTTTGTTCATTACATAGCTTGTACAAACTACTATCTCTGGACCCTGTATGAATGGCATTTTTTATATTAGAATTTTGGGAAATCAAGTTAAGCAGATCTTCTAGTTGTTCCCTTTGTCACAGAAGCATACATGGTCTTAATCTTTCTCATCATTTGAGATTAGAATAGAAATCCCTTCGTAGTCTACTCCCTCTCATTGGGAGAGCCCTCTTGTTTTGACTTTTCTTTGTAATCTTTCATGCTACCATCACCTGCATAAATGACTCATCAACATTCCTAATGAACCATTCTTCTTTTCTTGCAAGAACATCCTTGGGGACCATGAAAAGAACAGGAGCATAACAAGGGATACAAATAAGAGACTGACTACACCAAGCAAATAAAATTAGTACTCAAGAGATAATAACCAGAAATATACTTATCTCATTAACAACATACTTCCTGATGTTATCTACTTCTTCAGCAGGATACCATAGTTGCCCATCACTGCATGTACCCCCATAGTTCTCCCACCTAAGAATAGTGTTTACAGATAGGAAGGACTCTTGATTTTTAATAGAACTAGTACAACATCTAGAACCCATTGCCAGTCTCTAAGCACGCTGTTTTTCTAGAATCATAACTATTGATTGTTCCTCAAAGGCCCCTCAAGCAATAGCTTTCTTGAAGATAGATGAGCATCTATCATAAGACGATGTTCCTGATGTTCAGATAACAATTTTATAAGGATGTCCACACCACCTACACCTATCATAGTTTCTGATATAATACTTGTTACTTATGCCATCTTCAGGAGTCGAAAGTTATTCCCATGGCTACATCAATCATGCTTAATATATATATCACACTGATATTTCCTGGGAGAAGTGTGCAGCCTTGCTAATGAATATATGTTGCTGATAATGATACCAACAAATTCTAATTTGGAGTATCAGCGGGATCACAACTCATATTTCATGCTCTCTATCCAATATCGACTTACTCTCTAAAGTCTTTGGACCAATGCAGAATATATAAGTTTGATTTAGTTTTAACTACACCTTAGTTATAACCGCCTTGCTTCCAGAATCTGATATATGACGGTGGATAGGTAAGGTTCCATATAACACATAAACTTCCACAATAACATATTTCTATGAATGGTTGGAATATGTAGTTTAATTAAACCAATTCCATATGCAACATCTTCGTTGAAAAAAACGTCCCAATCATCGTTGACAAATTTCTTGCAACTTTTAAACCAAATCTCTTAGACTTCTAAACTGCCTCTATTAAATATTAAGTTTGAGCCCGTTGTCATTAAAAATTGTTGACAGATTTTTGTCTATCTCATACAAGGTGTTACTGTGAACAGATGAAGTTGTCACCACCCACCTCCTTGTTGTGTTCCCCAAAATCGTGCCCAATTGACAATTACATAATGATCCTTATCATCAATTAGGGGTGATGTTTTATTTTTATTCCTCTAGATCCAAAGATTTCTCTACAGTTGATGCGTCTACACACATCTTCACCAGCAGCTACACATTCCTTTGGTCGACTATGTGCTTCTCCTAGCGGCAAAGTCTTCCAACAGTGATCCTGGTCTTCTCGATACCTTGTTAACTAGTGTTTAATATCATCGATATTACGATTTCTGATTATAACAAATATCTATATTATAGTCAATGGTTCCTTTATGGATAGTGTATTTGCCAATGGAATTTTATGGACTTATATCATCGTAATTGATATTATCAGATACTATCAATATTTGCCATTTGCGGATACTTCCATAGATTTCATATTATCTGTATCTATGCTTCGAGCCAGGGCTCCTGCTCTATATGCAAATTTAACTAACTCTCAAGCAGCATATTAATTCTGTCGATCTGCAAGCACTCAATCCCAGCGCTCTCTCGATTTTCTTTCACAGATTTTCTATCATCTGCCAGGCATTGCCATCTCATATAACGATGCAAATGGATCTCTAAACTCCTCTTAACAGGAAGGAATCGATCCATGTTGATTTCTTTTGATCTATTAATTGAGTGTATTTCCTTTTTCTGAAATAATCTTCAACATCTTTATTCCCAGGCTTCGCTCTGATACCATGTTGAGGAATTATAGATCAGAAGATAAGATGTAAACTGAATGTATGCAGTAGAATATAATTGCCTTGGTTATTGATTGATTCTACAAAATATAATAACTATATATATTGAATCTAAAGGATGTAAATATGAAAAGACATGACTCATAAATTATATGACAAGTCATGACTGTTCATATTAACAAATCGTATAACATATGATTATCGTTTTTATGCACAGTAAACAAATCGCAAATCGCATGTTTAATATAGTCAGACAGTCACGATACTATTGTGACTGTTATATACTAACAGTCCGATAGTATCGTGACTGTTCGTATATATCAGTCACGATACATGACTTCCTTTGCATACTTGGCCAATAATCATATTCGACCATTCAGTCGATTCAATGACAGTTAATTCGATTCAATAATATTTGCAATACTTCATATTAATATATGTTACATATTCAATTATTATATGGTGTATATATATATATATATATAGATGTATATATCATGATTGTCTCATTGATTATTAAACACGAACACACAATACTTTAACAATCCGTACATTATTCTTACTTTGACTTCTATTTGGATCAACCCACTTGGATGTAAACCATAATTAACTCTATAAATACATGGTCTGTCCTCATCAAAATTATATAAGCATAATGCATTTCTTGAGCATAAATTCACTAAAAACTCATATTTTATGCACAAAGAAAGTATATGCAATCAATCAACAGAAAATAGATTAATTTAATTGCATATTATCAACATAAGCTCAATGTGAAATATGTATTGTGCCAGCCAATCGCCTGTGGGAGATACGATGCCCATAGTATGATGATCTCCCTGCAATGATCCCAATTTAATCATGATTTCATCTTAAGTTCAGTCTCTCTTTTAGACATCGTAGATTCCTTGACAATTACAAAATTTGGATGAATTACTAACCAATCGTCTGCAATTACATCTGCTAAGTTGATTACTGTTAGCTTACACTTGATGCATACATAATACTAGGACTTGAAATTCATATCAATAGACTGCATTTACAAAATATAATCACCTCAAAATAAAGCTAAAACATCATTCAATTTGAAAAAAATTCACAGAACAATGGTATATATGATCTTTGCAACATCAATGGTTTTGTGGCAAATATAATGACTGCATTTCATTCTATGGGAATTGTTACCTTTTTAGTGCCTTGTATTGAATTTTGTGCTTGTTCTCTTCAATATTTATGCTTCAATGTCTGGGACTCTGCCTCAAGGCCTAAAAAAAATGATATCAAGATCTTTTAAGTTTTTTTACTCTATAATTCCTACCTGAGTTGTATGATAGATGGTCATTTTAACATTGTTCTGTGCCATGACTCATCACAAAAAATACATTGGTCTCAGCTAGAAGGAAGCATCTTGAGGATCATTGTTATATTTTGTTTCAGATAATTGTTTGGTTGGTATTGTAGGAAAGCACAGGGAGCCATCAAGAAGCTGCAGACCTCAGTGATTAAACCAAAAGATCGACAACCACCAAAGAAAGCTCGAGTGAGAAATAGCATAGAGAGAGATAGAATGATTGATTCAATAATAATTGAAATGATATAAAAGATGATATATTTTATATACAACAAAGCCTTGCTTATATAGGCAAGAGAAAAAAATAGGTAGGTGCAAGTATCTGAACAAAAACTATAAACTATCTAGATTAGTAAATATTAATTTTCCTAAGCAACGTTAAGCAATAGTAAATAAGTGAAACTCCTATTTTACTCCAACACCCCCCTTAAGTGCAGCTTGGGAAGAAGAATTATTATGCAATAACTAATATGCAGAATGCAATGGCTCCAGGCAACTAGGCCATGTTAGGTAATATCTGTAACATACAACATGTGCTGCCCAGAAGTAGTATCAATGCCTCCACAATCAGGCTAGTCCACCAATATAATTCTCTGTGGACCAAACAAATACGGCATTTGATGCAATCACCATTCAGGAATACAGTCAAACCAAACAAAATGGAAACCTCTGCAGGCAGATTTTGACAAGATCGGGCTCCAAAATTAAATTGCAGGCATCAAAAAATATATGCAGACCCCAACTAAGATGAAATACAAACGAAACCCAGGTTTGGAATTGCAGCCTTCCAAAGGAAAATCAGAGGCCACAAACCAAACAGTGATCACAATGGAGAACGACCAATCCATATGCAGCTCAGTGCTTCCACCAAACTTTAATAGTCAACAAAATACAGAAGGAAAAAACACCTCAGGAAGAGAGTTGCCATCAGAGAAAAGGTAATTCAAGAAAATAGAAAAATTTCAAACCTAGATAATATTGTCCCATCCAAAACTCACGAAGGCATGGATTTATGCTTGTCATTTCGGATGAAGGCACGGATTGATGCCTATGTGATTAATCTCTCTAGCAACTTAACTCTCCAATAAGGGCTGGGATCTCCTTGGTTCAGGCTCTGATACCATGTAGGAAAGCAAGGGGAGCCATCAAGAAGCTGCAATCTTCAGGGATCAAACCAAGAGATGGACAACCACCAGAGAATGTTCAAGTGAGAAATTGTTGTAATGTCCCGAGGGCTCTCTTTGATGTACGGCTCAATCCTACCTTGATACATGACGAAATTCACCCACACAATGTTCCCTTCAGCTATTCCATATGGTTCAATCAACCCACTTGTGGCAACAATGTAGGAGTCAAAGTTTGTGGAAAAATGTCATTCGGCATAGCTTGGCTGGTATGGTAGTTACTCTGGTTCATACAATGAAGGTGGGCTTTGTATGGCTATGATTTTCTTCATGTCACCCCAAACTCTCCACTTGCCATACAGTAAGAGTTGCCTTCGTACAGTCAGATTCAATCTCACCCTCCAATCTGTCGTACAGTCAATAGTCCCATGCGGAAGTAGTCTCAGACCACTATACAATTGGTTATGGTATATGTACGGTTGGGATGTGACCGTATGGTCACTCCTAGCCTTGCGTATGATCAAAATGGTCGTACGGCCTCTCCTGCCTTCCTCTCGTGCAGACATCCCGACTTCGATACACACAAGTATTAGATAGAGACACAAATCAATAGTTTGATGCACCAAATACACGAGTCCGAAAATTTGCACATGTCACAGGAAATGGTATTAATAATGATAGCACTTCATATTACTTCACACAGATCCACAATCTTGGACAAATATTTGATATCGTTGTTTATTACAAATTTTGTCTTCTACAGAAGACTTCACAAATTTGACGCACAATGAAATATTGGAAAGATATTTCCAAAGGCAGACTAGGGTGGTTGTGAACCCCCGAAACTGCAACAAACCAAATAGGGAAGATCTTTCACCTCCGAAATGGTGGACAACAAAATTCCCACTGGAATTCACAATACAAATACAATATTCCAAATCACATACCAACAACTTCCTACATGTCGATCATAAATACACCTTCGGAGAAACTCCGAAGGATTTACAAAAGAACACTGACACAGCAAACACCTACAAACAACAATAATAAAAATAGGCTCCTTTATTAATTAATTAAAGGTCCATCTATAATATTATTTAAATTCTGGAACCGTTAATTAATTAAAATAATTTACTAAAAATGGGGACATTACAAATCCTCGCCACCCAAAGATTGCTTGTCCTCAAGCAATCCGCAAACTCCAGGATCCCAAACCATGCGCGGATGGGGATAGCTATATCCGTTAAAAGCTCCATGCTGCTTCAGGATCACATATGCATAACTGGATTCAATCAAGACGAGAAGACCCCCACCAAGCCTTCGTTGCACCACTCTGATATAAACATTCCTATGTCCGGAGGTACCAAGGTCCCATGGAAGCCAATCATAAAACACATCGGTGCTCCGATCCAAAACCTTCATGCGATCATGCACACCAATCTTCCATCCACCATCAACCCAGCTCTACTTGATCTTCTTTAGTGACTCAACCAAAGTGGACCTATCTAATTCTTGTTCATAAATCCTCACAAGGAAGGTTGGCATTGTCGGGCCTATGTTGCACCACTGTAATGTCTTGAAGGGGATTTCGGCCCGAAGGCGATCTCTGCCTGAAGGGGATCTCGACCGGAAGGGGATCTCTGCCTGAAAGCAATCTCAGCATTGTCGACCCTGTGTTGCACCACTCTAAATCTCCCTTTGTCCTTGCTTCTGTCAAGAGTTTGAGCATATCCTCCATCACTTTGCCCACAAAAGAATTCTTGGAGTCCTCGACCAGCAAATGTGCCATGCAATCTACCGAGATCCATTTATGTTGTCAGTAGTTCAAGTCCTTCTACTCCAAGAAGTATCTCAAGCTGTCGTGGTTTGTCGGCACAACAAGTTTTGTTCCAACAAGGTACCGCCTAAACTTGGCCAGCGCATGCATGACTCATGAGAGCTTTCGACTATCAAACACAAATGGGTGATGGTCTTGCATGAGCACGGCTCCAATACTTTCACCGAACGTATCGCACTCTAGCACTGTCACTGTACCAATCAGAACTGCCACTATACTAGTCAACACTACCATCGTACCAATCAGCATTCCCATGTCAGTTGGCATTACCGTTGTGTCAATCACCACTTCCATTGTATCAGTTGGCACTGTCATCTTACCATTCGGCATTGTCACCGTGTCAGTCGGTACTACCGCCACCGTGTCAGTTAGTACTGCCACTGTGCCAGTTGGCATTGCCACCATCCCTGTATAAGTCGGAACTGCCACCACACCAATTGACACTTCCACCGTACCAATTGGCACTGCCATGATGCCAGTTGGCACTGTACCCGTACCAATTGACATTGCCACCATGCTAGTTGTGTAATGACCCTTACTAAAAAGGCCACTAAAACCTCTATTGCTGGACTGAGCAATTCCGTCAAACACTTGGCGTGCAATTGAATAGGGTTGTTGAAATGTAAAATGCTCAGAGAAATAATTGATGAGCAACAAATCCACAATGCTCAATGATACTAAACAGTGCCAATATGTACATGCAATCAATGTAAATGTAGACTTTCACAATCAACTACAATTCTCAGATTTTCAACAATTGTGGCACTAGAAGACAACTACAAAGTATTCGATGCAAGAGTTCTTATTGTTTGAACTGACTAAGAGTGTTTGTCACATACAATTGATTCCAATTATGATATGCAAAGTAAGACAGTGACTGATTTCTAATTATGCATTGACTGTTACAGCAGTGACTATGAATGCAACCCTTATACCAATGCAATGATCAACACAACTAACTGAGGTATATATCATTCAAGGACTGATTACAACAGTGACTGAATTACAACTAGACTGTTCTTCAAATCAATACATATCCATTAACATTTGCTATTTTTTCTTATGACCAAATACAATATAAAGAACCTGGAAATTGACGCAATGTGTAAGCCAAAATGCTGAAGGAAATGAGGTCGAACTGCACCCCAAAAGCGCTGATTGTCAATGATGACTGGGACTGAACTGGAGCACCAAAACTGGGCCGTACCCCTGCTGCTGTACCTGACCGTAGAGTATGGACATGTACGGCACTGATAACAATTTTTTGCAATGATGTTGGCAGCTGAAAATACCAGGAACAGAATCACCTAGGGTTATATGATAACCTCCCAAATTCGTAAAATCAAACTCCAAGGGTATAGGGAGTTATGAATGAAAATGTGTGACTCAACTGTATAACAGGCCCTGATAAAAACTCCACAAAAATGCACCGTATTGCTTCCAAACCCTTGTCAAAATGATTCTCCAATGAGTAGATGAAATTCAAGACTCCTATGCAATCAATATCAAACCCTTATTCAACCAGTTACAAACCCTCAATATCAATTTTTCAGGTCTGCTTTTTCGGACTGCTTTTTCAGACTGCTTTTTCGGATCTGCTTTTTTCGCTTGCTTTTTCTTCCTCTTGCAACCAAAACTCAAACCCTCAGGTAAATCTAAGGATTCCAAATAAGCTCAACATGAAATGGCTAAATACCACTTCCAATGTGCAACCCTTCAGAAGATATCTCACTTCCTCAGTTATGCAAATCCAAGGGAGTTATCGTTCCCAAAGATCTAATGAAAATTTGCTGATCAAATGACTACAAATTGCTCCAATATGGAAAAATAGAAGAATCCTCAAATCAGCTTGTCCAAATGAAAGCCCAAGCCCTCTATTTATTCTTTTCCTTGAGAAGTTGCTAGAACTTCTAGAAACATCCAATTATAATGTACTTTATAATAAAATAACATTATAATAATAAAGTACATTTCTCAACTCAAAATTATAACAATGTAGGCCCAAATGTCTCATAACTGAATGTAGGCCCAACTACGACTGAACGTAGGCTCAAGACTGAACGTAGGCTCTACTACAACTAGATGTAGGCTCAAACTGGATGTAGGCTCCACTACAACTGCATGTAGGCCCAAACTGGATGTAGGCTCTACCGAATGTAGGCTCTGTCAGCAATATGCAATCAAATGATCAACATAATGACCCTCTCTCCAAACCATTTGCCTACGAGAGTCGATGATAGGCAAATCCGTCATGCCAAACGATGTCAGCCAAAATGGGGACATGACAAGTTGACACTTCCACCATACCAATCAGCACAACCACGATGTTAGTTGGCATTGCCACCATACCCTACTAGTCAACATTGCCACCATGCCAATCGGCACCACCATATCCGTATCAATCAACACTGCCATCGTACTAGTTGACACTTCCAGCGTACCAGTCGACATTGTACCCATACCAATTTACACTGCCACCATGCTAGTCGGCACTACCACCGTGCTAGTCCACACTGCCACCATATCAATCGGCATTGTACCAGTAACAGTTAACACTGCACCATGTCAGTTGACACTTCCACTGCACCAATCAACATTACTTGTACCAATCGACACTACCACGATGCCAATCAGCACTACCATTGTACCCGTACCAATCAACACTATCACCATGCCAATCGACACTACCACCCTACCCATATCAATCAGCACTGCCACCACACTAGTCGACACTTCCACCATACCATTTGGCACTGCCACCCCACCCATACCAGTCAACACTGCCACCATGCCACTCGACACTGCCACCATACCAATGAAGAGTAAATCTCCATCAAGCTTTCGTTTCTCCACTCTGATATAAACATTGTCATGCCAGAAGTCATCAACATCCCACAAAAGCCAATCATAAAACACATCGGAGCTCTAATCCAAAATCTTCATGCGGTCATCCCAATAAAAAAGATCATTGGTAGTGTCTACTTCTTCATGCAGCGAATTGATCAATGTTGTCTTCCAAACAAGCTTCATGCAAGTATCTTCTTCAACCTTGCTTTTGTCATGTAGGAATATGTTTTCTCCACTTGTAGGGGTAATAACATATTCTTGCATATCTATGTGTGGCTCTTCATCTTCTTCATGTAGTGCATCAATCTTATTGCCATCACCAACTTCCTCATACTTGTGCAAATGCGACTTTAATTTTTCTTCACAATGCTTATGCTTGAATAAATTATTGACCAATCTACATGCCACAATTGAAAGGATACATTCTAGATTGCGAACAGCCAATAGCATAGATATGATAGGTTGGGATATTATATCCATCTCCTCAATACATGAAATCATAATATTCTCCATGGCAGAGAAAATCTTATTATCATGGTGCTCCTTTATTGTGACCAAGAAATGATGAAACATATTGTGGATCAAATCTTGCAATCCTAGATCCAAGAGGAGATTAACTACTTTGATATTTGCACAGATCTCCAATATGGTAAATGCCCTGGCAAGTGGATCACTACTGATGTCATCCAGGCTTTGAAAGCTGTCAATAATCAAGTGCAATATCTCTATCAGGGCATCATCTTCATACAGTGCTCGAGGTGTCGAGATTCTCAAAACCTCACTTAGACATGGTGCAGCGGCCATGTTGATTTCCTTGTCATTGTGTCTCAACAAACTAGGCTAACTTAAGGCGACCTTAATCGAAGCAAGCATCTTTTGTATAAATCTTAAAGGTGATTGGTCCACCTTACACAAACACACTTCCAATATATCTAAAGGAAGGTTAATACCATCACTGAGTTCCTTTTATATCTTTTGTAGTGCCTTAAACCACCACTCTCCATCGCTACCGAGCGCCATAATGTTATTCAAATCCAAAAATCTCTCAATCATCCCAACAGACTGGTAAGATCACAAGATTTGATACCATTGTAATGTCCTAAGGGCTCTCTTTGATGTACGACTCAATCCTACCTTGATACACAACAAAATTCACCCATGCAATGTTCCCTTCAGCTCTTCTGTACGGTTCAATCGACCCACTTGTGGCAACGATGTAGGAGTCAAAGTTTGTGGCAAAATGTCGTTCAACGTGGCTTGGCTTGTATGGTAGTTACTTTGGTTCGTACAATGAAGGTGGGCTTAGTACGGCTATGAGTTTCTCCTCCTGTCACCCCAAACTCTCCACTTGTCATATAGTATGAGTTGCCTTCGTACGGTCATATTCAATCTCACCCTCCCATATGTCGTATGGTCAATAGTCTCGTGCAAAAGTAGTCTCAGACCACCATACAATTGGTTATGATGTTTGTACGATTGGGATGTGACTATACGGTCACTCCTAGCCTTGCGTATGATCAAAATGGCCATACGGCCTCTCTTGCCTTCCTCTCATGCAGATGTCCCGACTTCGATACACACAAGTATTAGATAGAGACACAAATCAATAGTTTGATGCACCAAATACACAAGTCCGGATATTGGCACATGCCACAAGAAATGGTATTAATAATGATAGCACTTCAGCTTACAGACTTCAAATTACTTCGCACAGATCCACAATCTCGGACAAATATCCGATATCGTTGTTTATTACAATTTTTTTCTTCTACAGAAGACTTCACAAATTTGACGCACAAAGTGAAATATCAGAAAGATATTTCCAACAGCAGACTACAGTGGTTGTGAACCACCGAAACTGCAACAAACCAAATAGGATCTTTCACCTCTGAAATGGCAGACGATAAAACTCCAACTGGAATTCACAATACAATTAAAATATTCCAAATCACATACCAACAACTTCCTACATGTTGTTCATAAATACCCCTTCGGAGAAATTCTCGAGGGTTTACAAAATAACACCAACATAGCAAACACCTACGAACAACAATAATAAAAATGGGCCCCTTTATTAATTAATTAAAGGTCCATTTATAATATTATTTAAATTCTGGGACCATTAATTAATTTAAATAATTTATTAAAATTGGGGACATTACAATTGCATAGAGCGAGATAGAATGATTGATTCAATAATAATTGAATTTATATAAAAGATGATATATTAAATATACAACAAAGCCTTGCTTATATAGGCAAGAGAGAAAACAGGTAGGTGTAACTACCCGAATAGAAACTAAAAACTACCTAAATTATTAAATATTAATTTGCCTAAGTAAGCTTGAGCAAGAATAAATAAGTAAAATTCCTATTTACTTTAAGAGGTCTGGAAGATCTTTTCTTCTTTTTTTGGCTCATTCGCTTGGTTATTTTCATGGCATATAAGAACTATTCTTTCTGGTAAAGCTTCATAACAAAGTAAGGTACTTGAATGTGATGTGTAAACTTGGCTAGAATTTCAATGGTGTAAAGCATGTACTGTGTTTTAATCTGTGCTGAACCATTTTGGATGTAAAGCGTCAAAATTTCATGTGGGTATCTTGGGAGTGGTGGTAGGGTAGGGAGATTGTGTCCTGTAAAGTAAAGGAGGGAAAAACCTTTTTGGGCCGAATGTATGTATTAGGGGTGGTGTTTTTTGGGTGGTGCTTGGGTGGAGATTGGGTGTTTTTTTGAAAAACTTCAAATTTTAAGCTTCATGATGTAAAATGTTTGTTTTCTATATTAATAAAATCAACAATATTACCAACCAAAAAATAAACAGTATGGTACTTGAAGTTTGGGTAATGGATTGTTTGTTGACCCTTCTATATTATTCACATCTAAAATAAAAAAATATGTCTGGCACCAGAATAATGGTAGTATTGTAGAAGTTGAAGAAATATATGCATTACAGCAAAATCTGCTAACATAGAGAATAACTCTTTAAGCACACAACCATATTTCAGAAGGCAAGAAGTAACTTACAGCTTTTGCAATTGATGAAAAATGTAATGGCCTGTTGGAAAGAATTTTCTGCATATGAACTAAAGATGCCATTGCAGTTCCCTGAAAGTTGTTTAAAAAAAATAATAAGTCTTCCCTTCAAACTATCTACACATAGAATTCCACGAACTTCATGCTCACATTGTATACACTCCATCTATCTAGATAAAGCCATCCATATGAGCAGTAATCACATTGTGTAACTTTAAACTTTTTGGACAGGACTTCTCTCAAAGACCACATAAAATAAAACAGATGTGGAGAAAGCACACCTCAACTACATCTACAACCACCAGCCCCGCCAAACTTGAAAGAACCTGCTTCCTTGCTAGGTGCACTGCAATTGAACCTCCCATGCTGTAAAAAACAAAGACAGTTGCGCTTTTGGTCACAAACATGGTGGCAATCACACTATTTATAGTGAAAAGGAAAAACAATAAACAACAAGAGAAAACAGACTAGAAATATTAGTTTTGTACATGTGTAAAGGCAGATAAACCACTGGGACAGATCACCAGACCTCTGTCCCCGAGAGGACACAGGTATGCAGTGAAGTTGTCCCCATTAAACTAAACAAATTAAGGGCATCCCATTCCACCCTCTCTCAAGAATCCACCTAAAGAAAAAATAAGGAATAGAAAGGATATTAGTTGTAATTGTTTATAGGCTGGAGAAGGATTATACTTCCCGTGATCTCTCATTGACTCCAATTTGTTTTTCTTTAGCATAGCTTCTTAGTACTGTAAAAAAGCAAACGAGAAATTCTGAATATATTCTTTGGAATTGGACATGATTAGATGGAACTCATTTGCCTCTCATAGATGGAAGGAAATCAGGAAAATCAAGTACAATTTATTCCTTTTCTCAACAACAGTCTTCTTCCATATTTTCTCTTGAGAATGAATCATTTCTCACCTAAGTGGCTGGTTCAGGTCCAGGTGCAGGTTCAGGGTTCAGGTACGCAGTTTGCCAAAACAAAAATTAAGCTGGGTTTCATGTAGCAGTACATAATATATATAAATTGTTAGAAGAGTAAAAAATAACCATTCTTTGCACAAGATATGTAAAATTAAAAAGAAAACAAAGTTAATGATTCATAATCCAATATAAAATGATATTAGATTAACCAAAACAGTTTTATGTTCAAAATACAGCAATATCGAGTGATGAAATCTGCAATGACTTGTAAACTAAATACAAATCATCATATTTCTTTAAAAAGTATCAATATCATCAAACTAGCAGCCCTGAGCAATTAGTAGCGATGCAGTTTGAGGAATGAAAGGTAAGAACTGCTTACTTATGCTTTTTGTGCTGTGTGGTTAGTTTTGACTAAAGTAAGCTGGTTTTAAAGGAACCATAAACCTTGTCCATAAAAAGTTACAGCAACAAAACAGAAAAAAACAGCAATTGAACCTCCCATACTGTAAATAACAAGGACAGCTGCACTTTTGCTCGCAAAAATTGAGGCAATCATACCATTTACACTGAAAAGAAAATACAACAAATTACAAGACAAAACAGACTAAAAATATTAGTTTAGTAAATGTGTAAAGGCAGACAAACCACAGGGATGCATCACCAGACCTTTGTCCCCAAGAGGACACGGGTATGCAGTGAAGTTGTCACCATTAAACCAAACAAAATAAGGTCATCCCAATCCACCCTGCCTCAAGGATCCCACCTTAAAAAAATAAGGAATAGAGAGGATATTAGTTGCAAGTGTTTATTGACTGGAGAAGGATTCTACTTCCAGTGACCTCTCAGTTAACACCAATTTGTTTTCCTTTATCATAGCTGCTTAGTAATATAAAAAGCAAACAAGAAATTCTGAATATATTCTGTGGAATTGGACATGATTAGATGGAACTCATTTTCCTCTTGTGAATGGAAGAAAATCAGGATGTAATGTCCCCGATTTAGCAGGTCTCTGCAGTTGAGTTTAGTCAGTTCATCATTGCGACCCTCGTGAGCTGACAGTGTGTTTTGAGGGTCTTTGGGAGTTTCTGGGACGGACTTACTATTTTGGGTAAGTCTATTTTTAGCTGTGGCTATTTCTGGCAGGGCAGTGCCTATTCCTGGTTGGGCAGTTAATCTTGGTGCTTGTCAGAAATTCGTTGATTGCAGTCAAATTGTTCAGTGGCTATTATTTTAAAAGTGTTATTAAATTAAATTATTTTGATTTAATTTAATAACTTATAACTTTATAACTTTATGTTATAAAGTGGGGTTATGTTTTAAAAGCCATTTAAGTGAAATTATTAAAAAGTGCTTTTTCGAAAAAGCTATATATCCTCCTCAAAAAAGCACTTTCGAGAATCTTTTATGCAATTATTATTACATTGAAGTTCGTGAAGAATTCAGCTCTGGCTAGGGTTTCGAGGACGGATTCCTCATTTTGTAATTTGAGCCATCTCCTGTCGGTAGTGAATTTTACTTCTGATTAATTTGGTTTTTCTTCTCAATTCAATGCTGTGGTATATTGGATTGATGAAAGTTTCAATTCTGGAATTGGAGTGCTGATATTTTGTGTCAAGAATTCAATCAATTTGGAATTCTGATATAGATCATTGGCGGCTGATTGATCATTATTAAATTTATGGAAGTGTAATGCATTTTGGGAATTATCGAATTGTGGAGTGAAATCAAACATACATGTGCTGCGATTTCCCAAGTTTGTCCAAAGAAAAAGGAAAGAGATTAACGTTTGGGCTGAGGCAGAATTCTGTTACTGCTGGCGTTTCATATTTTCTAGGCACGTGATCACAGCTTGTGCCGTTAGCAAATCCCTTGGCTCTCACGTCAGGGTTGGAAGACTTTATCAATTCTGGGCACGTGTTGTAGTTTGTGGCTTCAGCAGTTCTTTGGTCTCCACGTCCAGGCAGGGCTCACGCATTGGATAACATAGCAGACTGCCGTTCTTTCCTTTGGCGCTGTGTGCACATACAGATATCTCACGTGCTGTATTCTGCAATCACGTGAATCTTCTTTCAAAGGTGTCGGTTTCATTGCAAGGGTGACGTGAACAGCTGGATAATAACATTAATCACAGGTGCTCTTTGCTTGTTAAGAAAACTGATATTTTATGGTTTGTTACTTTGCAATGGCTTGATAATTTATGTTATGACAGAAGGATTTAATTGAATTGAAGTTAGATATTTACAAGTTGGTGATCAAACATATTTTATAATTGTCTTGTTTAAGTGATAATAAGATATAGTTGCAAACATTTCAAAGTTAATATTAATTATCCGGGAAGAACCTATCTGGGATCTTCACACAGGAAAATCAAGTACAAAATTATTCTTTTTCTCAACAACATTCTTCTTCAATATTTTTTCTTGAAAATGAACCATTTCTCACCTAAGTTGCTAGTTTAGGTCTAGGTGCAAGTTCATATTACTAAGAAGTAATTGGTAAAAATGTTTTATGTATTAACAAATGATCAGAAAGATCATTATAAAGAATTTACAAGAGTACAATAATAGCAAGTTTCTAATATGAAACTGAGAAGATCGTAGAAACGATCTTATCTACCTAATTTACATAATATTCAAAAGACGACCATTAAAGTAAATATAATAATATTCTAATACCCTCCCTTAATGGTCAATTTGTCAACAACACCAAGTTGCTCCCTGAATTTAGCAAACTTATCTGGGTCAAGAGGCTTGGTGAGAATTTCTGCAATCTGATCCGCGGTTGGAACATATTGCAACTGAACTGATATGTTTTCAACCAACTGCTTAATGTAATGACAATGAACATCCACATGTTTGGTTCTTTCATGGATGACCGGATTCTTGGCAAGCTTAAGAACTCCCTCATTATCAGAGAACAAGGGAGTCAAACCTGGCTGAGAGATGCATATCCACAAGCATCTGGCGAAGCCAAACTGCCTCACAAGTTGCCTTAACTGCTCCTCGATACTCTGCTTCTGTTGAAGAGAGAGACATTGCCTACTTTTTACTAGTCCAGGTGACTGCACCACATCCTAAACTAAACACATATCCAGAGGTTGATTTCTTATCATCAACCGAGCCTGCCCAATCTGAATCTGTGAACCCACTAAGTCTAGGATCATGACCCCTAGCGTAAAGAAGTTCATAATCAGAGGTGCCCTTCACATTACACAGCACACGCTTTGTTGCTACCCAATGATCAGGCTTGGGGACCATCATGAAGCGTGAAATATAACACACTGCAAAACTGAGATGAGGTCTAGTGGCAGTGAAATAGATGAGACTACCCACTAATTGTCCAAAAGTGGTTTCATCAACAAGAGGAGAATCGGACTTGGCTAACAACTTCAATCCTTTCTCCATAGGTGTGGAAGCAGGCTTACAATCTTGCATTCGAAACCTGTCAAGCAAATTCCTGGCATACTTAGACTAGGAAATAAAATGCAATCACCAGTCTGCCAAACCTCAACACTTAAACAATAATGGAGATGCCCCAAATCTGTCATATCAAAATCCTTGCACAGGTCTTGTTTGATTTTAGAAATCAAATGTGTTGAACTGACAGTAATGATCAAATCATCCACATGGACAACAAGAAAGAGAACATCATCACCACAGTGTTTGATATACAAATTACTGTTAGAAGGGCAACGCTGAAAACCATGAGCAACCAAGTACTGATCAATCTTGATGTACCACACTCAAGGGGCATATTTGAGTCTATAGAGTGCTTTCTTGAGTCAACATACTTGGTGTTCTTTGTCGGCAACCTTGAAACCAGGAGGTTGCGTCATGTAGACTTCTACCTGCAACTCACCGTTGAGGAAGGCACTCTTAACATCCATCTAATGGACTTCCATCCAAACTGAGCTGCAA
This sequence comes from Chamaecyparis obtusa, assembly GCA_027943335.1. Taxonomy (NCBI): domain Eukaryota; kingdom Viridiplantae; phylum Streptophyta; class Pinopsida; order Cupressales; family Cupressaceae; genus Chamaecyparis; species Chamaecyparis obtusa. Next base: position 790,783 of record BSBK01000102.1, on the reverse strand, counting down.
TGGCAAGAAGAAGATGAATTGTACTCATCTTGGCAATAGGAGAAAAAGTCTCATCATAGTCAATACCCTCCTGCTGTGTGAATCCTCGAGCAACTAATCTGGCATTGTATTTGTCTAAGGTACCATCTGCATGATACTTGACCTTAAACACCCATTTCCAACTAATGGGCTTATTCCCTAGAGGAAGATCAGAGAGAACCCAGGTGTTGTTCTTCAGGAGACTCTGGTATTCTGCATCCATTACATGTTCCCACTCTAGAATCCCTTTTACTTTTGCAAATGTCTGAGGCTCATAAATACTATGGTTGTTGGCCATGAGAGCAAAGTTAACTGTATTTTGTTGCTTGCCCTTATTTCTAGAAGACCTACCCTCAAGAAGAAGAAGAAAATTTTAACGTCCACGAGGCTAAACATAGCCTATGGGACAGCCTATCGACCTCAGTAAATCAGCTCTTTTCTATGCAAGTTAGTGATGAGGGCACCCATCTTCTCAATGTTCTCCTTGCTGAATAAGTTATGCCAAGAGTTAGCTGTTAAAAAATTCATAAATCTATCCCTTTTGTCCTTTTAAGCAACATATTCAACAATAAAATGGTGTTCAATTTCCACATTCCCAAAATTGCAAAAGGGACAAACCCGCTCATCCCACGCCTCTTTTGCCTTTTCCAGCGTCCAGTCTCACTATGAAGCTGATGCGAGTTAGACCTAAGTTCAGCAATAAGAATTTTTGTTTTCCATGCAATATTGGCCTTTATGTAAGCTTTTTTAAGTTGGTCATATGTAAGATTAAACTCGCTGATATAGTATTTTTTCTTCCTACCTATCCCATTACCCGTGTTCCTCTTGTAAAACTTATCCATAACGAAAACATTTATTTCTTTGTTATTTGTGGGACACGTGTTGAAATGAATATTACATTTACCCATACACTTGATGTTTTGTTGCATCCACGTCTTCTTCCTTTTGCACAATACCTCATTAAAGACAATCTTAGGCCATCTATCGTTTTTCATTTGTTCAGTTCTTTTAAGGTAACTTAGGAGAAGCACCATAGCCATTGCTTCAATAGGGGCAGCTCTTGTTTCGCTTAACCTGATATCATATGGGACAGTGCTCTTGATTTTGAACTTGCTTGTGATCAAACGTTTTTGAATTCCCTCTATTTGCTTCCATTGGGAGATGGAGGTGCTGCTGGCCCACACCTCACAACCATAGAGAACAACTGGCAAAACTAAAAGACCAAAAAGGGTTTGAGTAGTTTTCCAATCCCAAACCTCAATCTCTCTACATCTGTTTTGAAGAGCATAAAAAGCCTTCCAGCCTCCTAAGATTATTTTCTTTCTACAACCTTCCTAACTTAGGTTCTTGTTAAAGTCCACGCCACAATATTTGTAATCCGTAACTACTTCAAGAATACTGCGATCAAAATAAAACTTATGCTGATTCTATTTTTTGCTAGTGTTGAACACCATGATTTTAGTTTTACTTATGTTAACCTGCATTCCCATTGTACTACAAAAACTTTCAAGTGTATGTAAATGTTCTTGCAAACCACAAGCAGATTTGGCAATCAAAATGAGATCATCTGCATAAAGGAGCAGCCTTATTAAAAATTCTCCCAATTGAATACCCTCACCATTTTGCATGTTTAACCACTCTTCAAGTTTGTCAATATATAGACCAAACAGGGTAGGCGACAAGGGAAAGCCTTGCTTGACCCCGATATCACTCCTAAAACATTTTGGAATGTCGGCTGAAGTTCTAATTTTGACTTTGACCTCTTCATACATCCGATGAACAGTAGCTCTAAGGTGTATAGGAATCCCAAGTTCTTCCATTCTATGCCATAGCTTGTCTCCAAGGACTGTGTCAAAAGCCTTTTTAAAATCAACAAAGCAGCAAAAGATTTCATCCTTATTCTCCCATCCTTTTTCAATAATATGCCTCAAAGTAATGCAATGATTGATTGTCGAATGCTTAGGTCTGAAACTAGCTTGCCTTTTTGCCTGTTTCTGCTTCTCTTCTACCCACTTACTGATCCTATTTTCAATCATGCTACCAAAAAGTTTTGCAAACAAAGGGTTGATCATTATCGTCCTATAATTACACGGGTTATTAACATCACCGCTTTTAAAAAGAGGTATCGCAAAACTAGTTGTCCAATCCTTAGGAAAACCCTATTGGCTGATATCATTGAAGATTTTCGTAATATGTGGTGCAAGCACTTTCATGCCCCACTTGAGATGATTTTCTTGTAGCTCACCCAAGTCTTTTGCTTTACCACGGCCCAACTTCTTAATGCCCATCTCAACCTCCCGTACAGTGAAAAGATTTGTCATATTATTGACCAAGGGTGAAGGGTCAACCTCACAATTCTGCTCATAAAGTTGCCTAGCATAGGTAAACCACTGCGTAGCCATGATATTATTTTCAGTTTGTTTCTATCTTGCTTGAAGTTCCTTCTAAAATAGCTTGTGGTTATTTTTACCAAAAAAAGTTAGTTCTTACCGCCTTGTGATCAAATTATCAGTTGTTTTCCTCTTTAATCTGTTTGTAAGCTTTTATGCTAAAGTTTTCTTTATTTGACTCTCTTAGATTTTTCAGCTTTTTTCCTCTTTAAAATCTGTTTGTAAGCTTTTATGCTAAAGTTTTCTTTATTTGACTCTCTTAGATTTTTCCTAGCCATTTTACACTCCTCATCAAACCATGCATTGGCTGGAAAACAGTTTGTTTCAGACTTTCTTTTCTTTTTCTCTTTTGCACTTTGATAGAGCCCCATGAATCAGATTTGAATCAGATTTGTTAACTCGTGACTATTCATATTGTGCAGGTGCATAAACTTCTCTTTATAAAGCTTTTCAAGCGTAACCTTGAAAGTGTTACCATTTTTCTAAGTCAAGAATTTTACCCTTTGTAAGTGGTTGTTAAGAGCACTGCATTTTCTCCACATATTGCTCCTTTTCTGTCCACATAAAATTAACATACATAGGTTTGTGATCTAACTTCAAATCCCATATGTGTTCCCCAATCAGAACTTCCTCAATTTTCTCATAAAAATTATGCAAACAAATTGCATAGTCAACCACGCTTGCCCCATTGTAGGTGTTGCATATGAAAAAACCCAACTTTGACTACTTAGCTTAACTGTTGCAAATTATTTGATCAAAAGTACCACATAAAGTAAGAAGCCCTTCACCAAAATGGCTGCAACCTTCAGTATCCTCTGAGACTCTTTCCCACTGTTGTTTTGTATCTTATGTGAGCCAAATAGGATTACAATTCTCATTATCGCTGAATATGCTAGCTTGTTCACTTATTGTCCTAGCATTAAAATCTCCAACAAGGAGAACATCACCTTGCTACGAGAACATAGCAACATCCTTTTTTAAAGCTGCAAATGGGTCTTTATCGTCTCTACAACATTTTTTAAACGCTTTAGATACTTGAGGGGCAAAGTAACATGCTGCAATTCTGATAAGGTTACTGTTTTCCAAGATCTTGAACCATATAAACTGTTTATTGATGTCTTCTTTTTCCAACTGAATGAGATGCCCTGCCTTTTCTTTTACTAGAGCCACTACACCTCCATGTCCTTTACTATTATCCGCTGCTTCATTCCACACTACCAAGTTCAAATATCCAACAAACAAGGGAGTCTTACATCCTTCGTGCTCATGTGTCTCTACGAGGCAAATAATGTCTCTACCTTCCCAATAGGCCCTAACCCAGGCCCACATCTCCAAGGATAACCTTTGCAGTTTCAATGAGCTCATTAGGATGGCTATCATTAATGGTCTTAGCCCACCATTTAGGCCAGAGAGTAGATGTGCCAACATCAGAGGGAGGATTAATAACTGAAGTTGGAGGTGGAAGAGGATCTACAATAGGTGGAAGATTAGCATCATTCGAAGGAAATTCAGGTAGTGCATCATCAAATACAGAATCTACATCATCCCTCCCATCAGGTGAACCAAATGGAAAACGAGCACCCAAATCAAAAGCCTTCAAAGGCTGATCCTTAGAATTCTGCTTAGACGAGGAAAGTTGAAATGGTCCCCGTTCTTCATCAAAGACAACATTGCGACTAAAGATAAGACAATCATTGTCTACATCAATCAGTCAGTAAGCCTTATGGTTGTCACTATATCCTGTAAGCATAAGCTTCTAACTCTTGGAATCCAACTTGGAGCATTGGGCATCTAGAATCCATACATATGTTAAAGAGTCAAAAACTTTCATATGGCTAATCCTAGGTTTGCAACCAGTCCAGGCTTCCTCACGAGTCTTCCCCTTAACAGCATGTGTGGGAGACCGATTAAGGAGATAGACCACAATAAACACTGCTTCTACCCAATATTTATTAGGAACATTTATGTGTTCTATTATTGACCTAGCCATTTCTGTAATGGTGCGGTTGCGATGTTCTACAATGTCGTTTTGTTGAGGAGTGTATGCTGTGGTTACTAACGTTTTATGCCATGTGTATCATAGAAAGTGGAGAAAACAATAGAACAAAACTTCCCCCATTATCAGACCTAAGAGATATAATAGAACTAGACTCTTTTCTACTAAGGCCTTGAATGTCTGAAATACAGATAACACATGATTTCTGTCTAAGAAAGTACACCCACATTTTACGATTAAAATCATCAACAAAAAGCAAGAAATACCTACACCTAGTAACAAAAGGAGTATTCATTGGACCACATACAACAGTGTGGACCAACTGTAGTACCTTAGAGGCTTGCCATGGGTCACCATCCTTGAACGATGTCCTATGCTACTTCCCAGCCTGAAAAGTTCCACAAACTTGCTAATTCTGAGTTTGAATTTCAAATAGGTAGTGTACTAAATCTTCCCGAACAAGCTGAGAAAGATAGTGAATGTTCAGGTGACCATATGGCTAATGCCAAAGACTATTGATAGAAGATGAAATAGCTGCGAAGGCATGCTCAAGAGAATCACCCGTATCTACAAGTCTGTATAGATCATGATCCTCAATGCCAACAACTACAGTAGTGCATGTCGCACGATCAACAATTGAACACTTGTGTGCACTGAATACGACATCAAACTAAGGAGAATGCCGCATGATCGATTTCACTGAGAGTAGGTTTAGTTCCATGCCAAGAATGTAGTGTACATTGAGGAAGATGAGTTTCCTCAAACCAAACTACATCTGAATGTTGCCCTTGCCGACAACAGTATACTCTTCACCTCCAAATATGACTGAATCAATATAGGGAGAAAATTCTATAAACCAATCACACCTACAAGTGAAAAGTCAAGAAGCACCAGAATCTATATACCAGGCAGAAGATTTCACATGGTTTGCAGGTCTTTTAGCCATGAAGGCGTAAAAGGCAAACTCTTTCTGCTTTGTGTGCTCGGCAACATTGGCTTTAGGCTAAGACCCTCCCTGCTTCCGTTGTTCGGAAGCCAAACGATTGCGACAATCCTTGAGCATATGGCCATATTTATGACAATAGTTACACTAAACCTTCTTCTTCGAACCATCCTGAGACTGACTGGAGCCCTTCTACTGAGATGACAAAGAAGACTGAAATTTGCCTTTATCCTTGTGAAAGAATTTAGCTGCAAAGGCTTTCTCCGAAGAGGATGAGGTGGCACTGCTACCAAATTGTTGTTTCCAACGATCCTATTGCAAGAGTTTGGTGCACAACTCTAGAAACTTCAAATCAGCATTAATTGAAGTAATGTTGAAAGTTTTCAATAAAGTGCTCATAAGATTTAGGTAGACTCTTCAAGGTGATGACTATCATATCTTCCTCTATTTTCCGACCAATAGCTTCGAGTTGATCTTGGATGTCCTTAATCTTTGTGTGATGATCCTATAAGTACACATGTTCATCCATCATGATGGAGAGCAACTGGTTCTTCAGGAAGAACGCTCAGCTCTTGTCAGATGTCTCATGCAACTCCTTTAGATGCTTCCAGATTTATGATGTTGACTAATAAGAAGGAATTTGAGGCACCTAATCATCTGTGACAGAAAGCTTGAGAATCATGACGACTTCTCAGTTCCGGTCATCAAGCTTGTCCTAGTCTGCTTGGGATGTGGTAGGACGAGTCTCTTTTCCCAAAACAAGATAATCAAGGCAATGATATTCGAAGATTATTAGCATGCGTTGCTTCTAAGTGTTATAATTTTTGTCATTGAATCTCTGACAACCTTCCAACGTTAAGTTGGTCAATGACGCCATCTTGCATGTTTCCCAATGCATAGAAAATGAAAATCAAAGAAGGGGTGATAGCACAAAATCGGAAACACGAATCCCAATGCAGAAAACAAAGGCAAATGTAGGTACAAACTTCAAAAAAAATGTACAACTGGAACGAATTTCGAGAAAAAAATTCCACTAACCTAGAAACATACGTCAAAGACCCAAAAGAGCACTCAAAAAACCCACAAGGAATTTGTAATCAAAATAATTTTTCGGTTGGCACAAAAGTCGAGGCACAGAATTCAAGACACCCACAAAATTTTGACGACGAACTAGTTGAGGTTTCAAAAAACCCACCAAGAATTTGAGGTCGGATTTTAAATCCAGCAAAGGAACAGAGTTTTGAAAAGAAACCCTAGCCATCTATAAAAATTTCAAAAAAATTGCAGGCTAGCTTCAAAAACGAAGCTGCAAGAGAGAATGTTTGTCGTTTTTTAGGTCAAAAATGATAAATGAATGAACTAGAAAGCACAAATCTTTCAGATCCCATCAAAATGGCAAAGAAAGGGCATCGCGATTTGCAGAAAAAACGATGTCTGCAAAAAAGAGTCATCGCTGCAAAAGATAGACATCGCGTGGGTTGCAGATGGTTTAAGGTGTGGTGACGGATATGAAAGAGACTGTCGCCCAGAAAGATCCCCGTAATCCTACAATCTAGACAAAAAATGACCAAAAACACACAAAAATGGCATTTTTAAGCAAAAATTGACCACGGGTTTTGATTGTTTTAGCTTAGAAATCAAAAAAACTGGTGTGAAAACCCTAGACAAGTTTTACAAAACTAATTTCTACAACACAGAAAAAACACAAGCTTGAAATAATTTCGAAAATTTTTAACAGATAATTTCGATTAGGAAGTTATGAATTTTCGAAAAGACAATCTTGCTTTGATACCATATTACTGAGAAGTAATTAGTAAAAATATTTTATGTATTAACAAATGATCAAAAAGATCATTATAAAGAATTTACAAGAGTACAATAATAGCAAGTTTCTAATAAGAAACTAAAGAAGATCATAGAAACGATCTTATCTACCTAATTTATGTTGATATTATGGCCTTTACGACATATAGATCAACCATCTTGAACAATTAAAGGCAATAATAATAAATATATATAGGATATATATATTTATTATTGTAAATCGATATAAATAATAATAATAAATATAGTTGATATTTATTATTTATTGTTTGATCGATATTAATTACATATATATATGTGGCAATTTAAATAAATAATAAATGAAAGGTTATTTATTATTTTACTTGGGACGGCCCAAGTCGGCCACCTTGGGTGGTGGAGTTTATCTCCTAAGCATCATATATATGTGGATTCAATCCTTGATAAAAGATCATCAAAAACATAACATTATTCTATTCAACCAAGGATCAATCTTCTAAGGGCGAATTTTGGAGCAGAGATTAATATACTTCTAAATGCGAATTTAGAGTTGAGATCAATATTCTAAGTCTGCGTATTACAAGGGCCGTGAGCCTTGATTCTGAATCTTGACTGCAATCTACAAGGGGTGCGAGCCTTGAGGCAGCGAACTTGTACATTCACCTATCTGCCTGAAAGCGCAAGTTGTGTGAAGCAACTAAAGGTTGCAAACTGGTTACAAATGTGTATTAAGGATTACGAACTTGATAGTGTAGACCATTGCTGCGAAGGAAAGTCCGAACCGTGAACTTATATATTCAGCGAACTGCAAGTGCAAGTTCATTCCAGTCATGAGAAATTTGAATTATGTTTCGAACTGTTATATTGTGATATATAGAAAGGGCACATTATCACTAAATTAGCATTGGTGCGAGTTGGAATTTGTGAAAGCAATCTACTTTACCAGCATTGTGGAAATATAGAAAGTTGACAGTTGCTAATTAGAATGAGGATTTGCTTCGTGGATCGGAGATCCTCAGCAAATCATTGAATGACAAATGTAGATTGAAGATCCAGCAAAAGTCCAGGTACTATCTTTACCTAATTAATTATTATTATTATAATTTATCCTGTGCTTAGTTTAATTGAAAGATCTCTATAGTTTGTACATTCCTTGTTAAATCTAGAAAATATTAACATGGTATTAAAGCCTAGGTAGAGAAAAAGATCAATTTTCAGATCTAGGAATACAAACTAACTCTTTCAAAGCTAAGAATGGCAATCGGGGTTTGGCCCGGAAATAGTAATTTGACTTTACTTCTTATTATGAGGACTTTTGATTTGCATTGGTTGTCTTCTTTTTATTGGTTGTTCCAATTAACCGATTGACCTCCTAGTGCTTATTATCTTCTCTTAAGACATATTTTCAAGTTGCCCTTCCATTATTGGTTAGATTCAAGCTACCAAGAAACATACCTTGAGAGGGAGTTTTGATCTTGTTAGAGGGAGAAGATAGGATTATCCAGAAGGAGTAGGTCACCTTGAGAAACATATACCTTGGTATGACTTAATTATGGATATGTGGTTTAAGAGGGAGTTCAATCATGGGCTCACTTAATTTTGTGTTATGAACTCCTTCCTTATGTCATGTTGTTTACTTGCTATGGAAGCATACTTTGCATTGACATATTTATGTTTTGTATGCATAGATGCATACTTTACCTTAGCATATGTCTTACTTATGTATGGGATCATACACAGCGAATTAGCAGCATACCTTGCATCAATTATACTTCTATTATGCATGAGGAGCATACATTACATTATGAACAGTTACATTGACATATTTCTGTTATGACACATGTTATACCTTACGCTATTATGGGAACATACATAGCTGATTGTTAGTATAACTGATTAACTGTTTTCTCTATTGATGCATGGGTGCATACATTATTAGTTAATAAATGTTGGAACATACTTACATTGGCATATGTTGTGTATGTTACATTTTACAATTGACATATTTTTGGGAACATACATTATGATACTTAGAGATAATGTTGTTGTATGCATTGGAGCATACTTTATATGGATATATGTTATCCTTTATATATGCTTTTCTATTGATCATATATATGTGTGAATACATTTCTTTATAGAGGGAACTATATTGCATCTTGTTGCGATCACTGTTAACTCCAGAAATTGCACCCTCTCCTAAGCACTAAAACACTTGGGATTTCTAAGGACATGGGATCAATCAGAGGTTGTGGGTATCCTATGACCTGATTGAACCTCTGGATTCTAGGCCGGTTCCTATTTGATATAACACCTAAAGATCTCGATACTGCAACTAAATGGATGGAAAAGGGATAGGAATTATCATGAACTTAAAACAAAACAACTCAATAATTATTAAAAGGTGATACACCAAGATATTGAAAAGAGTATTGTATCACCAATCTGCATACAGATGTAACATCAAAAATAGATCCCAAAATGTTGTATATAAGCTCTCAAAGGCTTTGAAAATGCATACTCTGAATTTGTTACAATCAATGGAAGCAATAGCACAATGTCCCCAAAAGCACAAAGTCTCTCCAACTCCCAAAAACCGAACCCCCAATCTGAAATTTGGAAGGGAACATATAATGCTCAACCCACCAAAAGAGGAACTCCTATCTGAAACAATAAGTCGGATCTGTTAAGGAATATTAGATCAGAACATTAATATATATTACTTTAATTTATATTTTGCTGTAGAATACAATTGCCTTGGTGATTGATTGATTCCACAATTTTCATTTATTATATATATTAGTATGTAAAGTCATGATAATATATATATATTAGTTATTGATAATATTGATTCAATCACTAATTGCAGATTAACAATAACCCAACCGATATTTATTATTTCATAACAATGAGTTTGAGGATTATCGTATGCTGCAATGTAATTGCAGCCATACGATAATTATCGTGTGACTGCAATTACATTGCAGCACACGATACTATCATGCCTGCAATGTATTGCAGCGCATGATATACACCATGACTGCAATGCATTGCAGTACACGATATGTATTGTGTCTGCAATACAATACAGAGCACGATACTTATCGTGTCTGCAATGTATACATTGCAGTGCACGATACTTGTTGTGCACTGCAATGTATACATTGCAGTATGCGATGTGTTATTGAGACTGCAGTAAGCTTTTCATTCGATCGATTAGTATGCCAACTTTTTAATGATAATAATTATATATATATTGAATATACTTATATTCAATTGCATACTTAAACACGAACGAAGCTATATTTCAACACTCCCTCTTAGTAAGAGAGGGTTTAAGATGTGTTGAGGAAGATCATAGTATGTCATGATTATCGACACAATTTGGGACAACATAAAGAAGTCTTAATCATGATATACTTAGACATTCCAATATAATGATATCCGGCACAATCTAGGACTACCAGTTAAGGTGTCAATCATGATATATAGGTTATTACACCATACAGTAATAACATCTCAGAATCAAGATATCCCGCACAATCGAGGACAACCCGTTAAGGTGTCAATCTTGAAATTTGGTCAACTATTGTCAAGATCGTCACCTTATTATAGTAACCCCAATAGAAGATCATCATCTTCTTGAACATAATGAAATATTTCAAAAATAACTTTATTTATTTATTTATTCATGAATACAAAGTACAAGAGTAAGGATTTCATCCCAACAAGTTTATAGTATAGTCATACCAATTTTACTCCTGAAATAATCTATCTTCAGTTTTGCAAGAGGTTTGGTACATATGTCAGCATTTTGTTCCTCGGTGCTGATAGATACTAGTTTGATGATATTACTGTTGACCATATCTCTAATGTAATGGTAAGGAATCTCTATATGTTTTGATCTATTATGGAAAATTGGATTTACAAAGAGCTTTATGCAACTTTGATTATCACAATGGATAACGGTAGGTACCAGAGGTTTTCTAAATAGATCAAACAATAGTTTTCTTAACCAGACTGCTTCTCTAGCTCCCATAGAGGCAGCCATGTATTCAGCTTCAGTGGAGCTCTAAGCAACAGGTGATTATTTTCTACTGAACCAAGATATCATTGCAGATCCTAAACTGAAACAACATCCTGTGGTGCTTTTGCGATCTGTGGAACTGCCTACCCAATCTAAATCGGAAAATCCTTGAAGTTTGATCTCAACTTTTTCATATTTCAAGCCAAGTCCAATGGTCCCTCATAAATATCTTAGAATATGCTTAGCGGCCATCATGTGTATTTGCTTAGGTTCGCACATGAAGTGACTTAGTACATTTGTTGCATAGCAGATGTCAAGACATGTGTTTACTAAATACATGAGAGATCCAATAATTTGTCTGTACGGTGATGGATCTATAGGTTCAGAATCTTCATCTTCACTTTTTAGCTTGTGTATATTTGTTTCCATTGGGGGTAGCCAATGGTTTACAATCCATCATACCAAATCTAGTAAGGATGTCAGTAGTGTACTTTTCCTAATTTAAGAAAATGTGATCTTCCTTTTGCCAAATTTCTAGACCTAGAAAGTAGTGTAGTAGGCCCATATCCTTCATATCAAACTTAGCTACTAGGTCTTGTTTGCATTTGGCAATAAGGTGATCTTCTCCTGTTATAAGCAAGTCATCAACATTCAGAACTAGAATTATCATATCACTATTTACTACCTTGAAGTAGATGTTAGGGTCTTCTATGTTCTTGGAGTACCCTAGTTTGGTGAGATAGTTGTCTATTCTTTCATACCATGCTCTGGGGGCTTGTTTAAGGCCATAAAGAGCTTTCTCTAACTTACATACATAGTGATTTTTATCATGTGTGATAAATTTTTCTGGTTGCTCTATGTATACTTCTTCCTCAATTTTCCCATTCAGAAAAGTTGTCTTGACATCCATTTGGTGTACTTTCCATCCTTTAGATGCTGCAATTGCAAGAATGGTTCTTACAGAGGTGTAATGGGCTACAGGGGCAAAGGTTTCTTCATAGTCAATCCTAACCTTTTGTGAGAATCCTCTGGCAACAAACCGGGCTTTATGTTTTTCAATATGCCATCTGAAGCATATTTTATCTTGAATAACCATTTCGAAGAGACTACTAATTTGTTTTTGGGTCTAGGTCCAATGTCCCAAACATCATTTTTCATAATGGACTGATACTCTTCAATCATGGCTTCTCTCCAAGCTTGTTTTGATAAGGCCTTTTCCACATTGTTAGGTTCGAATTCTACGAGTTCAATTAGAAGGGCAGCATAACATTTTTGTGTTCTTGTTCTCTTGTTCTCCCTGGATATTTGATCTGGCTCTATATCATTTTCTTCAAACATCTTCCTTGCCCATAAAGGTCTTTTGGTGTTATTTGATGTTACATTATTTTCATCATTTGGGTTTGTAGGTTCCATATTTTGGAATGTAGGTTCAGACTCTATTGTTTGATTCTCCCTCTCATTCTCAGTTGTAGGGTCTTTATCTAGCTCTGTTATAGAATTATCCTCAGTAGTTGTGGATGTGAAATTTTCTTCAAACTTTACATCTCTGCTGATCTCTGGCCAAGAATGTAACTTCAATATCCCTTAGTATCTTCACTATATCCTATGAATATACCTTTCTTCCCAGAAGGTTCTAATTTAGTTCTCTTCTCGTTTGGAACATGTATGTAAACAGGACAACCAAACACTCTTAGATGACTTAGGTCTGGTTTGTTCCCTATAAACACTTCTTCTAGTGTAGTGTTTTCTAGAATAGCATGAGGACACCTATTTTGTATGTATACTGTTGTGTTCGTTGCTTCAGCCCAGAAGGAGATGTGAATATTTTGATCATGCATCATGGCTTTTGCTGATTCAATGATGGTTCCGTTCTTTCTTTCTGCTACCCTGTTCTGTTGAGGATTATATGGTATAGTATACTCCCTCTTAATCCCAACAAATTTGCAGAATTCTTTGAAACTGTTAGAGGTATATTCACCTCCATTGTCAGACCTTAGAGTTTTAATTTTCTTGCCGGATTGAGTTTCAACAAGTACTTTGTATTCTTTGAACTTAGATAAGACTTCATTTGATTCTTTTATTTTTTAAAAGTATATCCATGTTCTTCTAGAGTAGTCATCAACAAAGATTACATAGTATAAAGCACCTGACAAGGAGTGTGTGGACATAGGACCACATAGATCTGTGTGTATAAGTTCTAATACATTTTTTGATTTGTGTTCACTTGTCGTAAAAGCTCCTTTTGTATTCTTTCCTAAGGCACATCCTTTGCATATACCTAAGTGTTCAGATTTAAGATGAGGTATCCCTAGTGTGATTCTTCTTAGGGTTGGAAGAGCACTATATCTAATATGGCCTAGCCTTTTATGCCATATCTCATTATTGTTTTGAACTTCATGGCTTAAGGCAATTTTTTGTTCACCACATAATTTATATAGACTTCTTTCCCTAGACCCTATTGTGATAGCATTTTTGATATTTGAGTTTTTAGTCCAGAGAAGAACTTTATCTCCATTAAATGTGACTCTATATCCTTGATCTACTAGTCCAGAAATGGAGATTAAGTTTCTTTTTATTCCAAGTACGTATAGTACTTCTTTTAACTGTAGGATCACTCCTCTTATCTTGATTGAACAGGTCCCAATTCCTTTCACGAGATAAGTAGAGTTGTCACCAATAGTAACTTCTTCTGAGTTGTCTCCTTTGAATGTTTCAAATTGAACCCTGAATCCAGTGATATGTCTTGAAGCTCTACTATCAATTATCCATGTACTCTTATTTGAGTTTAGTTCACTAGACAAGGCTAAGAAGAACAGAGGATTTTCTACTTCTTTGACTTCTGCTAGTGCTACTTGTATTCTCTTTCTTTCTGGACAATATTTGTGAATATATCAGTATTTCTCACATTTGTAGCACTATACCTTTGAAAGATCCTTTTTATTGAAGGTTTTAGTACTTCTTTTACTTTTTGAAAAAAATTTCTTTTTGTTTGATGTGTGGAGTGCCAGAACTTCTTTTTCTTTGCTAGTTACTATCCCTCTTGAGATTAATCTCGATTCTTCTTAAGTGCAATCATTTTTTTAGTTCTTCAAATTTTGGTAATGGAGGTCTTGCACTTATGCACTGAATGAAAGATTCCCAGGAGATAGGTAATCCTCTTAGAGCAATTAAGGATAGTTCTAGATCATCCATATTATTTCCAATGGTAAAGAGTTGATCTCTTAATTCTGATATTCTCATAAAATAGGAGGTGATTGTTTCACCCTTGTTCATTTTCATATTCATAAGTTGTTGTTTTAGGGTCAATAATCTACTATCATTATTGATTTCAAATGTGTCTTGAATGGTTTTGAATATTTCAAATGCAATAGTTAATCTTGAAATACTTGGAAGTATAGAATCTTTGACAGAGTCAATAATCAATTTTCTAGCTTTGTTGTTTCGCCTTTTCCAAGTGGATTTCTTTGCTTCATCTTCAGGTATTGTAGGTTCTTTCTCTATGTAATCCTCAATTCGAGTCCTAGAAGTAGAGAGGTAATCCTAGTTTTCCAAGATAGAAAGTTTGATGCTCCCTCAAGTCTATCTTCCATTCTCATACTGCGAGTCATTTCCTTTTGATATTATAATAAACACAAAAATAAATTTTATTATGTTTATATGAAATATCAAAAAATATAAATAATGAATAATATAATATATCTTCTTGAATAAACTTGCTCTGATACCATGTTAAGGAATATTAGATTAGAAGATTAATATATATTACTTCAATTTATATGTTGTTGTAGAATACAATTGCCTTGGTGATTAATTGATTCCACATTTTTCATTTATTATATATATTAGTATGTAAAGTCATGACCGTACATGGCAGTTGCCATGTAGGGTCATGACCCTACGATAATATTGATTCAATCACTAACTGCGGATTAACAATAACCCAACCGATATTTATTATTTCATAACAATGAGTTTGAGGATTATCGTATGCTGCAATGTAATTGCAGCCATACGATAATTATCGTGTGACTGCAATTACATTGCAGCACACGATACTATTGTGCCTGCAATGTATTGCAACGCACGATATACACCGTGACTGCAATGCATTGCAGTACACGATATGTATCGTGTTTGCAATACGATGCAGCGCATGATACTTATCGTGCCTGCAATGTATACATTGCAATGCACGATACTTCTTGTGCACTGCAATGTATACATTGCAGTATGCGATGTGTTATTGAGACTGCAGTAAGCTTTTCATTCGATCGATTAGTATGCCAACTTTTTAATAATAATAATTATATATATATATATATTGAATATACTTATATTCAATTGCATACTTAAACACGAACGAAGCTATATTTCAACAGGATCTGGTCAAAAGGCCTAAAAAGGACCTCAAACCTATCAACAACCCACTCAAAATGAAGGAACAATCACTCCAACTCGGATAGAAACAGATCTCCTCAAAAATAGGCCTCAAAAAGCTCCAAAAAATGAATGTAATGGACCTGAAACTGCTCCTCAAATGGATCCACATGATGACCACTCAAACTGACTCCAGGAATCTCAAGAAGAGTCACAAAACAACTCAAAGTTCAAGATGAACTCCAAGTCATCTAGCAAAAAAGAAAGCCAGCACTACCCCCTTAAGTCCTCATCAAAACAAACAACTCCTCATGACTAATACATCTATTTTCCACTTGGCAAAACAAATGCCACATCTCCTATGTGAAAGTTCAAGTCAAATCTATAACTCCTCCATTGAGTTATTATTTAATATCTAAGCAAAAAGGATGCTAAGTATTAAATGATAACAAGAGCAATATATAACATATAAAATAATAATGAAACAACTTAAAAAATTTAAATTTACGCTTTATATTTATTTATACTAAGTAATAATAATAAAATTTTAATTAATAAACATAAAAATAAAATTTATGTTTATTAATTAACATATTATTATTGTTGCTTAGGATAAATAAATATAAAGCATAAATTTTTTTTAAAAATTAATGACATTATTACTATCCTATATGTCAAATATTAAATAAGTTGTTTACTTTATAAAACTTAAGGCAAAAGCCTTAAAGAACTCTTGACCTTTTTCTTGTTCGAATCTAGCACAATAGCTTCCATAGGTAAGCCGTTTTTCTGATTTTTCCCTTGCATTTTCCGTAAGTATAAATTTTGAAAAGAAATGCTGCTTGTTTATTTATGCCTCTGGGTTTATTTGCATTATCATACAACCATTATTTGTTGTTGTTGGAGCCATCTATTTCTTGCACTTTTAAAGAATCTCATAGGGTTTTCGAAGCATGAATTCAGCCTTTTCTCTACTATTGTTGGAGAAAACTTATGTTTACTTGTCTAGCCACGATATTCAGATTTGCATTTATTTGTAACATTGAATGGAGGTCTCGCTGAAATTTTTGGAATGAAAGTTCGAAAACCCTATTGTGAAAAAGAAACCAGTATACCTTTTGCACCTGTTGTTGTAGCTTCCCTATTGGCACCATTTAGAAATTTACTCAACCCATGATAAAACTTTGTCATTTCCTCTATTTGAATAGATCTTTCGGGCTGTCTTCCCAATCCATGGCGAAAACTTTCTGCAATACAAGTTACCTCTCTCATTGTATGATGATTGCTTCATCTGTACATTTACAACCAAGAATTCATAATGGTTGTTTACTTTAATGCAATATAGAACATTCTACATGAATCTCTTATTTTCATTATTTCATGTAGCTGCTTGTCAACTCTTCTTTCACCATACTTGCATTTGTTGAACACCTTCAACTGAAAAATTTATTTCTTTTCCTGCAAACCTCTGAATCTGTCATCTCTCTGTTTTGAAAAGCCATCTTTCTCTTTGACATATGCAATATTCTATTATTTTTCCCTCTGTTATAGTTATGTTGTTGTAGCTTCTTTCATACATCTATAACTGCACTTTCTTTTGTAGTTATCATGTTTCTGAAAGCTTCCTGTTGCATTTGATATTCTGAACATTTTGAGCATGTAGTTGATCTAATGTGGCTTCATTATTGTAATGAAATTACATGAATTTGAAACATTAGCTGTCCCAAAAAGGTATGAAATAAAAAGTTTCAAGAATGGCTCTTGTCCCTTTGATGTTTCTGTTGATCTGTTTGATAATGGCTGCAGGATAATTCTGATATAAAAGCAAAAGGTTTCATAAATTAATGTCCCTTTGATGCTTACGTTATTAACAACGCATCATAGCAGCACATTACAACCCGATAATTCTGTAGCATTTTCTTTGATTAGCTCCTCTTCAATCCTGTCTCTGATGGGTATGTTGGGCTCAAAAACCCTCAGTAGACAGAGCAAAGGGAACTTGGTCTACCTAAACTCAACCGAGGGGGCTTGCCTCATTGCTACTACAAAAGAGGACACAGAGAAAATTTGCCTCATGGACAAAGAAGACAATTGTTGGTTGTGGCACAAAAGGCTCTGCCACATAAACTTTGATAGCATTGTCAAAGTAAGTAAGAAGAAGTCAGTCAGAGGGCTTCCTGATATTACAAAGCCTGACAGGGCTATGTGTAAGGAATGTTAGTATAGGCAAACTGACACGTACAAGCTTCAGCAGGAAGTCTTTTTCTGCTGAAAAAGTGTTAGATCTTGTTCACACAGACCTGTGTGGACCAATGAGGACGAAGAGCTACTATGGAGACAGGTATTTCATGCTCTTTGTAGATGATTTTTCAAGGATGATGTGGACACTCTCCCTTAAGGAAAAATCAGAGGCCTTTAACAAGTTTAAAATCTATAAGGCCCAAGTTGATAAGGAGACCGGTAAAAGCTTGAAGTGTCTAAGGTCAGACAGAGGAGGTGAGTACACCTCTCAAGAGTTTACTCACTACTATGAAGAACAAAGGATAAGAAGGCAGATGTATGCACCAAGAAACCCTCAACAAAATGGAGTTGCTGAAGAAAAAAAAGGACTCTGATAGACTGTGCAAGAACTCTGATGATTCAAAAAGATCTACCCCATCACTTCTGGAAAGAAGCAATCAGCACCGCTGTGTATACACTGAACCGGGTTCAAGTCAAGAAAGGAACCGGTAAAACTCCATATGAGTTATGGTTTGGTCATACCCCTAGTGTAAGCTATTTCAGAGTTTTTGGTAGCAACTGTTACATCAAAAAAGAAGTTTACTCTGGCAAAAATGAGCCAAAGAGTGATGTAGACATATTTTTGGGTTACTCTACTAAAAGTAAAGCCTACTGGTGTCTAAATAAGAGGATAGGAAAGATAGTGGAAAGTGCAAACGTAAAGATAGATGAGTATTCAGAACCAAGGGAAAAGAACAATCATGATGAATCAGTCAGTCACCAGGATCATGATGTTAATGATCATTTAGAATTCAGTGAAATAATTGTCGCTAATGAAGAAGAACAGGTAAACAGACCCTTGGAACGGGGTAATGTGCCCAAGTCAGAAAGCGATCAAAACATAAGACCGATTGAAGAAGATGAACAGGAAGTTGTTCATGATCTCGCTGGAAATATTGCTCAACGAAAAATGAAGACCGAGACCACCGACCGGTTCTGCCAAGGTATGTCACATATCATTCCACTGATAACATTATTGGAGACAAACGTGCTAACATTCTGACCAGGAGAAAGGCTAGAAAAAGCATTTGTTTGCTTTCCAGTATAGAGCCCAAAACTACCAGAGAAGCTCTGGAGGATGACAACTGGGTTAAGGCAATGGAAGAGGAGCTTGAGCAAATAGAAAAGAATGAAACATGGACTCTTGTTCCCAGACCTCAAGACAAGAATGTTATAGGCACCAAGTGGGTGTTCAAAAACAAGCTAAATGAAGAAGGAAAGGTGGTGAGGAACAAGGCAAGGCTAGTCTACAAAGGATATGCACAAGATGTAGGACTACATTATGGAGAAACCTTTGCACCTGTAGCAAGACTAGAAGGTGTAAGAATTCTACTTGCTTATGCTGCCCATAAAAGGTTTAAAGTATACCAGATGGATGTAAAATCTGCATTTTTGAATGGTATATTGGAGGAGAAAGTGTATATAGAACATCCGGAGGGCTTTTCATCCACAGAGGAAAATGATATGGTCTACAAATTGAAGAAGGCTCTCTATGGGCTAAAACAAGCCCCAAGGGCTTGGTATGAAAGGTTACACTCATACCTCCTGACTATAAGATTCACAATAACAGGAAATAACAGCAATATGTATCTCAAGACTAGTAAAGAAAGGAGCCTGATTGCTGAAATATTTGTGGCTGACATCATATTTGGAGGAGATGACAAAATGAGCAGACTTCGTTGAAGAGATGAAGAAAGAATTTGAAATGTTCATGATTGGAGCTATAAAATTCTTCATTGGTCTGCAAGTCCATCAGCTCAAAGATGGTATTTTCATATCTCAGTCCAAGTATATTAAGGAAATTCTTAAATCATTTGGGCTAGAAGAATCCAAACCGATTGGCACACCAATGATAACCAACTGCAAGTTATCAAAGGAGGATGATGCTAAAGAAGTCAATGAGACATTGTACCGATCAATGATTGGAAAATTACAGTATGTTGTGCACAGTAGACCTGATATTGCACATGCAGTAGGTATTGTGGCCAGATTCTCTGTAAATCGAAAAGAGACACATTTAATAGCAGTTAAGAGAATCTTCAGATATCTAAAGGGTACTACTACTGAGGAATGTGGTCTGTGGTTTCCTCACAAAAGAGGTTTTGAGATAAAAGTGTTCACTGATGTAGACTGGGCCGGTAACATTGAGGACAGAAAGAGCTCGAGTGGAGGTGCATTCGTTCTTGGAGAAAGGATTGTGTCATGGACAAGTAAGAAGCAAAACTGCATTTCACAATCCACAGCAGAAGCCGAGTATGTTGTTGCAACAATTAATTGCACACAGGTAATCTGGATAAAACAGATATTGGAAGGAATCCAAGAACAAGTACCTGAACCGATTGCAATATTCTGTGATAGCACGAGTGCAATCAATATATCCAAGAATCTTGTCATCCACTCAAAAACAAAGCACATTGTTATAAAGTATCACTATCTAAGACAGCAGGTGCAGAATAAAGAAGTAAAGTTGGAATATGTTCCCACAAAAGAAGAGGTTGCTAACATATTCACAAAGCCTTTACCAAAGAGTACCTTTGAGTATCTCATAGGTAAATTAGGGGTAGTTCCCCTTCTTGATCTTCAGTAAAAGGACAGAGGTGATCATCAATCCATCGAGCTTCAATAGAGGAATCAGCCTCATCTTAATTGGATTGGTGACAAAGGACTGTTGCTTGACAAAGGACTGTTGCTCGAAGGGGGAGCAAACTTCATAAAAGGTAGACATTTGACTAGCCTTTGGCATTATTGTCAAAGGGGGAGATATTATAACTGGTAAGGAAGGTAGACCGGTAAGGTGTTTGCCATCAATGCCAATGGGGGAGATTGTTGGCATTAACCCGTGAGGATGTAACCGGTATATGGCAAAGTGGTGTTGTCATTGATGTCTAAAGCTAACATTGTTCAAACAGGGAACAAGTGACAATAATAGCAAACAGAAGAGTTACAGTCAACAGTGAGACTGGTTAGGAAACTGGTGGAAGAAGTATTGTGACCAGTGAAGTCACAAATCGGTAACCAGAGCAGCGACTGGTAAAATATATGACCGGAACCGAGGATCCAAACCGGTATAGACAAAGAAAGGAAGAGTGACAAGTGAAGACAAAGACCTGTACACTACCTAAGGATGTAAACTGATCATCTCTGATCAGTGAGATATCATCGAGACTGATGAACCAGTGAAAGTCATAGTTGACAAACACTAAAGTGACTCTTCGACCGAGATTTGTTGCATGAAACACGGAGGACTTCGTGTTACGGAAAAGATCAGTGCAAGGCACAATTGAAGGATTTAATGCTGAAAATTAAGGCATTAAAACATGGCGGAATCTCAAGTTAAGGAAAGTATGTGGCACACATCTGTCGTTTCCTTTACAAAACAGAAAAAGCATATGGCATGCATCTGATATTTCCTCTCTGAACAGAGACTCATCTGGATGATGGATCCAAAGGAGATCTTTACAGAGGTTGCACATGCAAACAGCGGGAAGGGCAGAAAGTCTATTTATTCTTCAGCCTGTGAAAAATATCATTTACCTTTATTCTGCCAAGAAGAAAAAGAGTGAACCTGTACGCTAAACAAAGCTACGAAAAGGTGAAGAAAAGAAGAAGAGAAGAGTGTGGAAGGAAGCACAACAATCTGGAGAGAGCATACCTGTGGTGCCTAGTGATGACTCTCAATTGATGTATACAGCGATCTTATCAGGCTCAGCAAAGCCATCTCAAAAAGATCAAACCCTCTATTGCTCTCTGACAATTGCAATAGCAAAAATCTCAATATTTGGGTGGACATTAACAGGTCCCTTGTATTAAATCCCTTAACCGGGTAACATCAAGTAGATGTTCTGAAGTCCTCTAACAAGGTAGGCTTTAATAGGCCTTATTCTTAAATCCCTTAACCGGGTCGCATCTAACAATACATTTGTAATCCTTTAACAAGGAAGGCTCCTAACAAGGTGCACTTCAGAAGAGTGCAAAAATTGTGAGGTCTACTCACACTGTGGTTTTCTCCCGCTTTGAGTTTCCAGGTGATACATCTGGTTTTCTCTACTGCTTTGATCTTGTGATAATTATCTCTGTGATAGAATCTATTATGCATGCAGTTTTAGTTAGATTATATCAGATTGTCTTCAAATTTTAGTGGGTGTTGATTCACCCATCCCCTCTCAGCACCGGTTGGGACCATCACTAGGTTGGTTGATGTCAATAGCTAAACTAAGTCTAGTAGAGTCACAAAGACATCCACAATTTCTTGCATTCTAGGGGTAGATTAGTTTTCTAAACCCTTGTCTCTTTGCAAGTCGTTTGGTTGGAAGTGATTAAAGAAGTTAAAGTCAAGTTGGTATCCATTGAATGAACAACGTAAGTCCCTTTGTGATAACCAACATATCACATCATAAAACTTAAAGAAAGTTCACGATTAAAAAGGAACTTTGAGGTTGTCTCGTTTGATCACACAATCCATTTACATTATTTAGCATATGAGCAACCTTATTCAAGAAAGAGTTGGAGATTTGATGTTTCATCTCGAAATACTAAGTATTTGATTTTGTATGTTGTAGTGGAACAAAACTCACAACAACACCCCCTCCAAAGGCAAAGGTTATGAAGGGTTGTGACTCTTTCAAAGGGCATGAATTATGAAGGGTGGTGAATCTTCTAAAAGGTGGTAACTATGAAGTGTTGTGACTCATTCAAAGAGTGGCAGTTATGAAGGGTTGTAACTCTTTCAAGGGGTAGAAATGATGAAGGATTGTGATAATTCCAAAGGGCGGTAATGGTGAAAGGTTGTGAACATTACAGAGGGCAAGCATGATGAAGAGGTGTGACTCCCCACCATTGAAGATATAAAGGAGAAATCAACTCATTTGAAATGCACAAGGAATATCTATCTATTCATTAGCAGAAATATAAGCAGATCTAAAAGATGATAGCAAACCTATACGATGAATAAGAGCAGACATAACAGAGATAAACCAAAATCAGAAAACAACGATAAAGACAAGAAGCAGTGACCATCATAATATAAGAGAAAGCAATCTCCATCAATAACCATGGCCATTCTGGAGTCGAACTTAGAGAAGATCTAAGATGGACATATATAAGCAGATATAAGCTAGGGTTTTCATCAAAGCAATCAGCACCTGCACACAGTTAGATCCAATCATCAAGAAAGCATTGAACCATGAACCATCAGGAAAGCAATCAAAAGCATCAGTGCTCATAAGAGCAGACCCATACATTATAGTGATCAGAATTAGAAATCAAATATATGGCAGGCAGTAGCATTCTTATCCATTGGTGGGTATTAAAAGGGACATCACGTCAACATTAAAAAGAATCCTGAAATCAGTAATGACATAGCAGAAAATCAAGATAAGGTTTCTTTTCAAAATTATTTTTAGAGTTATCAAGTTGAATATCATGATAAAATTCCATCTTTCTAGGTAAATTTATATTTATGATATAATGCAGTTATCACTCTAAGTTGGAACCACTGTTTTAGGGCAGAAATTAGAAATGTCCCAAAATGGGGACATTACAATTTAGTCTAAAGGTAATTTTAGGTTTGCTTAGGTCTCAAGGAGCTGCAAATCACACTTTTCTATCCCCTCATGATTTGAAGAAAGATCAACCATACACATTGTTGAATTCTAAATTGTCTTGTAAAAGAAAAGTTAAAACACCAACATGCATGTTGCTCTGTTGCTAACAAAGAGGAGGGTTGGGATGGAGAGTCTTTCATCACTTGTTGATCATTCACTTGATCTTCTTGTACTTGCCCATTGTGAGTAGAACTTGGAGCTTGCAGCTGGGATCTTGGGTTGGTTTGCTTGTTGAGTAGATATTGAGGAACATGGTATGGGACATTTAATTTGTTTTTCGATCAGTCTCAATGGTTGCTCACTGCTACAGAAGATCACATTTTAAGTTGTTTCTTCCTTGGTTGTAATTGTTTTATTGCTGGAAATATATTGGTTTTGGTTCTTTGGAGGCTAGGTTTTCCTAATAAGGGTTTCCCCAGGTATATCGGTGTCTCTCTTTTGTGTGATTGTTTTTCTTCAATTCCTATTATGTGTCTATGTCAAATGCTGATGGAATGTTTATAAATTTGTGATATTTGACATCTTTTCTCATAGAGTTAATGTGGAATTATTTCATACCATGGTTTATGTAGGAAACCTTAAATTCAATATCCATTTAGTGTCAGAAATTGTCTATGACTTTCGTACTGATAGTGCAGATTTCCTTTCAGGAATGAGTGACAATTGGACAACTCAAGCTCATCAGAAACTAGTTCATGTAAATCATTTCTAAAGAAAGATGGCAAAATTGAGTACAAATCACTCTATTCAGCTTCTCCTAGTGGAAAGGATATAATAATAAACAATATTTAATAAAAACAGAACAGCTCAATAAAAATTAACATAATAATTTCAGTTTGAGTTCATCAACAATGAAAGTATTTTTCACTAAAAAAATGTGAGCTCAATAATGTCCACAAATCACATTATTTCATTTAACAGTAACCACAGATAGATAAAGCAATTGATGCTGAATATTACCTGTGGCCAACAAGCACAATAGCAGGTGGATCATGTCCAAAAATTGTCCTGATAACAGACAATACATCTTCACATAATGTCTGCAAGTAGCACAGAAAGTAATATATTCAATTTATTGTAAATAAAAGCTACAGGAAATAACAGTTGACTTTCAAAAAGAATTTTAATTTATAAATTTTAACTATAAGCAAGGCCATCAGTACGTTCTCTAGGAATAGAATTGCCAAAGCAGCTTTAAATATTGTAAAAACTACATATTTTATAGATTGAATCTCACACCTGTCATGTCCACATAGATCCACCATACTAGATTAAAGACTTTGCATACAGAAAATTAAATAAGTATCACCCACCTCTATTGACATATCTGTTTCATTATCTGAGTGTGACTTTCCATGTCCGCGAAGATCCATGGCAACTACTCGAGCTTTTTGCTTCATATTTCCTGCTGCCAATGCAAAAGAGAGCCTGCCAGAAGAATGATTAACACAGAAAAAGTTTAAATGCAGATAAAAATCAGTTAGTGAAAAAAAAACCAAGTGATATGGT
Organism: Chamaecyparis obtusa; assembly: GCA_027943335.1. Lineage (NCBI taxonomy): Eukaryota > Viridiplantae > Streptophyta > Pinopsida > Cupressales > Cupressaceae > Chamaecyparis > Chamaecyparis obtusa. Next base: position 765,837 of record BSBK01000102.1, on the reverse strand, counting down.
AAAATAGGTACAGATGTTTGAAATATCTGTGCCTGCATTGCTTGTAAAGAGCTTACTCAAACCGAATCTTCACAATTCCAGAATATCATTTTAATAGAACATTCAATCAATGTTAAATTTAAACTTACTTTACATTGGAAAGCAATTGAAAGTAATTTGAAACAATGAGTAAATAATATTTTCAAGTTATTAAGGAAGAAACAGTTTAGCATCTTTATCTTATCTCTAACTAAATGAAATAAACTCAGCAACCATACGTTATTCTAAAAGCTCTTATAACCAAAACAGACTACAACTTCAGCCTGATCATCATACTCGGAGACTATCCCACTATGAAGGTAGGGGGAAGCCCTCTTCAAGCTTTCTCCCATCCTAGTGGAGTGCCCTACGCCTTCCCTTACTCGAATAGGGATAGGGATAGAGCACAATCACTACTCTATTCAAGCATTCCCCCCTATAATAACTATAAATATAAGGGAGTGTGGGCCTCTACTATCTGAGGTTTTTGGAGATATAAGATTACAAGATAGGGATGAAATGGTTAAATCGGTCAGCAAAGTAAGGCAAAAGCTAGTAGTGTAATTCAACAATCTATGTGGGAGTGTTCTAATAAGTCATCTTAGTATGAATGTTGTTGTAATGTTCCCACTTTAGCAGTTGACCAAGTGTGTGTGCGTTAGCCTTGTTCTACATGGTCCCGAGGGCTAACGAAGGGTTTAAGGGGATCCTGGAGTGTTTTGGCCTAGTCATTTCCAGTTTGGGCCAAAATGAAGTTGATTTACTCAGTTTCAGGCATACTTACTATTTTTAGTAAGTCAACAGGACGCAGTGGAGGCCAGTTTTGGTGATTGGATTTGATACTCTTCGGTGAGAGCTTTCCGACGAGCTATCACTTGCATTATTCGGAGTCCGATTGCTAATACATTTTAATGCCTGAAGTTTTATTAAAGTAACATTTAATTTAATTGTAAAATATTAAAGTGTTACTTTAATATTTATTTTATGGGGATGTGTACCCAAGGGAGACATAGGGGATATTTTAATATATGTTTTATATTGCACATCTTTTATCCCACATTGCCCATGAGAGTTGAACCAACCCTTGGAAATAGAATAAAAGGAAGCGTTTGTGGCTTCATTAGTTAAGTTGAATATGAGAAGAAATTGGTGTGTGAGTTGCAAATCCGTTCTTGGCATTTGAGGACGTTTATCCTCTCTTGTGACATTCTAGACGTCATTCCCTTGGGGTTTGGCCTTTGGAATCCATTGTTATCAGTTTCATTATCAGGCAGTTTAGTTGCATTTCCAGCTACAGGCAGATTTGGTATTTTGCTCATATCTTCTTCACTACTTGTCCAATGCTTATGCCGCTTTGAAGGAATGATTTTATGAAGGTAGTGGAATGATTGAAGGACAAAGTACTGTAGTGGCACTGTTCATGCGGCACTATTCACATGGCACTATTCATGCGGCACTATTCACGCGACACTATTCACACGGCACTATTCACGTGGTACTATTCACGTCACTGTAGCAGCAAGTTCGAAAGCATGGGCTGGAGTATTATATCATTAATGCTGGAGTAATTAGTGAGTTGATAAATCTGCCATGTATTTGGTTTTATTAATTCTGAAAATAACATTTTATCGGCAGCAGTTCATTGTCCACTTTGCATATTATTGTAGTTTATTTCTTGTTTATGTTGTATGATTCCTATTCCATCCACAAAACACAACAAACAAATAAATGTTTGATTTCCAGTGTTATAAGGGGTTTAAAACATTAAATGGAGAAATAAGAAGTTGAATGCAAACTGTTTGACATAATTCCTTTCAGCAGTGGGTTTAGTTTTTTGGGGCATTCAGGGGTGTCCATTACAGTTGTAAGTGGGGAAAGTTCAAGCAGACAAAAGAGGAAGACCATTAGTGATGGCAAAAACAGTTGCAAGGTTGTTGAACATCCAAGCATGTGAGGACATTGATAATGATGCAGCCAAATTCTTTTATGCCCATGCCACCCCTTTTCATGAGGCACATTTTCCATATTTCAAGGAAATGTTGAAGTACAAACACAATTGACTCTTTATATGCCCCTCCTGGAAAATATATATAGAGCACCTCCCTTCTAAAGAAACAATAGTTGAAAGGTGAACTTGCTGATGAAAAATGTGAGAGTGACCTAGATAAGGGTAGGTTGCTCCACTGTCCAATTTTTTTTTGTCCATGCCATCCCTTTTCATGTGGCAAATTTTCCATATTTCAAGGAAATGTTAAATAAACAAACACAATTGAATAAGGGTAGGTTGCTCCACTATCATGATGGGCATTAATATCCAAAATCAGCCACACATTAATATTATTGTTGCAACTTACATGTTCAATTGGCTCTTATTTTACTAGAGCTATTGATTGCTCCAAAAAAATGCAAGGATGCAAATTTTCAATTTTATCTTATGAGGGGGGCCATATAGGTGGTTGGGAAAAGTGGCATTCAGATAGTGACTAATTGAACTCGTGGTTGTAAGTAGGTTGCTTTGATGGTGGAGAATGCTTACAAATATATCTTTTAGACCCCATGTTTTGTTCACACTTTAAACAATTCTCTGAAAGACATTGGGAAGATAGCTTGGGTGAAGACGGAGGTCGTAGAGTAGCCAAAGCTAGAAGCATACATATGTTTGACTGCAACTGGTACACTCACCTAAACCATTTGAAACTTTTTTGAAGAAGGAATTCCTCAAAGTAGTGGAGATTAATTATACTAGCCATTTCATTTTGCTAAAGAGGATGTTGAAGGTGCAAGAGGATCTGCACCCCATTGCGATTTGTGGAGAGTCGAAAATTTAGAAAACTCAAAGTCAGAAGGGGAAAAGTTTAGATAAGTGGTAATTGATGATGTTTTGTGGTCCACTAAAAGGTGAAAGCTTTAGAATGTTTGTTTTATCTTTGATTATAATTTTGAATAAATTTAGCATTCACTTCTAATTTTTTTAGTTTTCAAATATTTAATTTGTTTTTAAATATTGCTAGCAAATAAATTTGTTCTATCATTTAATTATGTTGATACAAACTCTACTAGTCTTCATGATATTGATGATACACTTGATAGCATGTTTCGACCAAATCAAACAAGCAGCTTGTAGCAAAGAGATTGAATTGGAAAATTGATGAGGAGCATATAAAGCCTATTTTGATACAAAGGTGGTACATATAGAACACTCCACTTCATATGGCAGCCTATGCTCTTAAGAACAAGTGATATTCACCTAGGGCTAAAAAATTCCACCCTTTAATGATGATGGGGCAAGGGATAGGTTTATAAATGCCCTTGGAAAGAAGTACAACACCAAGGATACATCTACACTTCAAGGATGGTGTATTGCATCAAGACATCAAAAAGACTCAATTGTATGGTGGACGTGACATTAAAAGGATCAAGCAAGACAAGTTTCCATTCACCTACACTCAAGGGTAACTAGTTCCTCTACTAAAAAGAGGAATTGGGGACTACAATTTCATCTACTTGATCAAGAGAATTAGGCTTATCACTAGGAAAGTAGAGAAGTTAGTTGCAATTCATACTGCCTTGCAACTTCAAGATTGACAAGCTCTTGAGTATTGACAAATTTAAACCGCACATTGAGATGTTGATCCTAAAGATGCTAAATAGATGAATGAGGAGAGGACAGACCTAAGATTGGTTGGTGTCTTGTTGGATGAGTCACAACTTGATTTAGAGAGTAACTTAGAGTGAGGCCAATTTTGATATGATAACCCAAATGAGACAGTTATTACATAATTGCAATAATCTGAAAAACAAAATTGATAAACCAATGGCCATCCATTTTCCTAATTCTTTCAAACAAATTTTACTAATTTTATCAACAAATTGTGAGAAGAAGTTTTTAGTTGAGTTAATAACACTTAGTAGTCAAAAAATGCAATTAAATCATACAAATCAGGATAGATCATCAAAAACTCACTCTAAATAAATAATATCACCATCTGACCAAATTTGACCTTTCATGATTTTTTAAAACCGTAACTCTAACCCAATTTATTCTGATTAAATCCTTTTTTAAAATCTGTCTTTTGGTTTGTCAATTTATTTGTAAGAACCATTTTTGCTACTATGAACTATGCTATAATTTTATATCGAAACACTTACTTATATGACTATTGTTAAGTACTTTGCCATTTTGTAGCCTTGGGCCCTTTTGTCATCATAAAAAGTTAAAACAATGATTTTTTTACTGTTACTATACTTAAAATCAATGAATATTGAACATTTAATATCAAGTTTGATGCATTATATAACTATCTAAACTTGAATTTCAATGGCATGTATGGCTACATATATCAATGTTCCATAAGGCCATCCTCTTGCCACCCCACACCACAACTTGCAATACCCAAGACACCTAGGGACCAAGGTTACCAAGAGACGGGTAGTGGTACTAGCATGGGAAACTGGTACCGATACAGCTAATTTTCAAAATAGGAGACAGGTACTTGGAGATGCCAGTTTTTTTAAATAAAAAAATTTCTAGAAAATATCATGACATAGAACTTTCAAAACAAGAATAGTGGTAAAGTTAAGATTAACTTTAAAGTTTAAATACACAAATGTCAAATGTCATTGTGTCAAAGAGTCAAAGAGAACAAAATTCACACTACATATTTCCTATTAGATTATCATTACATATTGAAATTCAAAGATCTTTGTAATTTTATGTTGATACACAAACATAAATTAAAAGTTGGAAATCTACTATCTACTCTTCTACATTTTGATCATATCAAAGTCCTCAGCTATGATGCTCTCTAGATACTCATCACTCTCAAACTCAAATCCCTTTTGTCATGTCCCCCTAGGTGAAGCTCATTGGCAATATCCTCATCCTATTTCAAGGAGTCTATATAAGACATAATTGCAATAATGGAATCAATCAGGACTTTAACGCAAAAAGATTTGATAATAATCAAAATATGAAACATAAGATAAATAATAAATTAATTATTTATCAATAATATATTATAATGATAATATATAATAATAATAATATATTAATAGTATAAATTACAATACAATAATAATATTAAATATATATAATAATCAAGATATAAAAGTTAACATATCGAACCTTAATATCATATAATATAATAATATATGTATCAATATATTACATATTGTATAATAATAATTGATGATGTGTAATCTATTAACAACATAATAATAATAATAATATATTATATGATTAGTATCAATAGATAATAATAATACAATGCAATCAATGAAAGCACCCGTATTGTAAGAAGGGATTTCCTAATAATAAAAATGAGTACAATACATGGTGGTCGACATAGACTTGCAATTGGTAGTCACCGTCTTCAATTACTTAGATAATATCAACCGGCAGTAATATTAATATGGTCTCCACAAGGCCCGTAGACTGCGGAATATCCAATGTCTATCAACAATAATACAAGAAGGTTACTCTACCATGAATATTGATGATTTGGATTTCTTTCACCCAACCAATGGACGTATATGATTGTTCCATATTGAATATTAATTATGTTTATCAATGCGATTAATGAACAGGAAGCTATTATCGATACTACTGAGAACATACTATGGAGGATACAAATGCTCTATTTACATCAATTAAACCAACCAATGATGCAAAGAAGAAGACTTGAAAAGTCAAAATGTCAAAAAGCGACCATGGTTTACGGAGGCATTGACGTTGGAGGAAGACGTCTTGATTGGCCAAATGAGATTCAAGTGTAGTATCAAACCTTAACATGGAGGAAGTCAATACGCAATTCTGATTGGAGGTCATCATACTCCATACAATTAGATATGTCAGCAAGTAAGCAACCATATGAAGACAAAATAATAACCAAAGTAATGGCATTAACACTATCAATTAATTATCAACAAATTAATGATATAGAAGACTTACTGGATAGTTATGAGAAGACAGCGATTGCTAATAAGTCAATAAGATACGATAATCCTTATGAGTAATATCAAGGAGAATAATCATTGATGATAGCATAACCAAAGCATGATTAATGATTACTATAACAATCATTCTGGTTATTACGATAATAAGTGATGACTCTTCAATTGTTAATCACGATAGGAGGCAACCATTCCATCATGCCTCTTCACTTGGCCGATGATGAATATAAATAGGACATCATATCATGGCAAGAGGGCAGATCAGAAGATAATAAGATATATATTCCCTTGTGGATCGCTCGGTTGAGCAGAACCAATTGCTATAGCAATTGAAAGGTGCAAGTACATATTTTCCATATCAGAGACAGCATCATCGAATTATACATTATAATATATATATTTTGGGTACTGAGCAGTTGGATTTGGATCAGGAAACAAATATAAAAAAATGTAAATGTTAAAGGAATGAATCCTTAACGTGGCTGGCAGCATTGTGTGACAGAAATTAAGCTGTAACACATCTATGAGTTTATAAAGGAATCAATAATATTACAAGTACTCTCTGAGTCCGAGTCTATGAACTATGCACCCCACTATAGAGTCTTTCTTTGCTTGAGTACTCTCTGAGTCCGAGTCTACAAACTATGCACCCCACTATAGAGTCTTTCTTTGCTTGCATATTATACAAAGCTTCCATTGAAGAAAAATTACCATGTGCGCATAAAAACCTATTCCATTGACTACTCATAATTGAAGCATCCTCATCTCGACCATAAATCTTTTTTATTGCAGTCCAAAATCCTTTCCTTACCTCTCTATCCTCATATGGAGACTATTCATGTAAGTTTTGTGACCACTCCAACATGCGAAATAAAATACCAAGTATTCTATCCTCTCTTGAACAAGGAATCTCCAAATGCTAAACAATGTGGAAATCGTGTGATCATGTGAAGCAACTCCAAGGTTTAGACTGCATACTTGTGGCTTAATGTTGAATATAACTCAATTTAATGATGTGATATGCTGGTAATCACGTGGGGACTCACGCTATTCTTCCACGAGTTTATCAATTCTTCTCCTCAAAGTGGCTAGAACTTGGAACACTAACTTGACTTCAAATAAAGATAAAAGGGATGAAGAGTTTAGAGAAATCTAAGTTATTCCTAATGAAAATGATACCAATGGATTATACTAGATGATTGAATTCCTATAACCAAGCTTTGCTTCACCAAATGAAACAACTACACAAAGATGATGCAATCTCCAAAGGAACAAAGGATTTTCACATTGCCAACATTCATCCAAATACCCAAGACTGGCGCAATCCAAATGGACACCCACAATTGAACTTACTATTTAATCAAGTCCAAACTAACCTTACATTGCGACTTGCAATCAACAATCAACAAAAGGTATGGACATGTCCCCTGTTTGAAACCCTAATCACAGCAATTAGTATACGTAAATAAGGGGCAGTAATCTAAAGCCAACTCTACCATAATTATAGTCGCTCAAACAAGAGAAAGTTCATAGGGCAGCAATCTGGATTAAGGGAAGGAAAGTTTAAATTAATATTTTTATCTATAACAGCGATTATAAGGGAATCAAAGCAGTGGTTATTATTAATTGATATACAACCATAACCTAACCACCTAATAAGGCCGACTCCTTAAAAGGCAATGCTCTAATAAGAAATCATTTATTATTAAGGCAATTTTAAGATAATAACCATTGATAGCCGACCCATAAACCAAGGAATGTGAATGTCAAGAGTGGTGTCCCTAAGGAGATTTTGAGGATATAAATATTACATGAAGGATAGTGTTTGAAAACATGTGAAGATTTATTTAGTTTATTAACATCCAGATTTGGACAGCTCTAAAGGAGCAGAAGTGAGAAACCCAGTCCGCATGAACACATTCATTAATAAGCATCGAGCCAAACATCTGAAACAGTGGTAGTTTGATATCTAATCAGATCAATTAAGCAAAGTATAATTCACAAATATTACAAAGAATATATTAGGAGAAGCGTACATTCTCAGATTGGCGACAATCATCCTTTGCCTATACAACAAGTAAAATCAAAGAAAGCAAGGAAGACTTATTTTGAGGCAGTATTAACAGAAAACTTAAGCAGAAAATAAGATATCCATCCATTTAAAAGCAGAAAGAGCAGAGGTGTTTCTAATGAAGAGAAATAATTCAATAAGCATCAAATGTAGCGAAGAAGAGACAAGAAAGTCTGTTGAATAATACAGACTAGAGTGTCAGCAGCGACCAGTACCAAGAGCACAAATACAAACTAAAGGAAGATCATTGTGAGTAGTAAAGACAAACTGGATCAGACCTGTAACAGATCAGATCTAGGACCACTGTATCAAACAGACAATAAATTTAATAATTTATCTTGTGAAAAGGACATTACAAAGTGCATACCCCTTTTCATCATCAAGTAATTATAGCAATCAGCAAAAGGAGACAATATCCAAATCAGATAGACATGTATAAGCAACAGATAGACAATCAAGATCAGACTTAATTCAGACCTGATATACCGAAAATCTAATATTCTTAACAACTACTCTTGTGAAGTCAAGGCTCACATTGTTTAAGGGAGACAATTTATTTGGTAAAGTTGTAACCCTAAACCTAATTGTGATTCTAGGACAAGTTATAGGGCAATTGCAATAAGGGGACATTACAGTGGGCCTATAAAGTCCACAACAAATTTAACATCGACCCAAAAATATCATGAAGGATAAAATGTCCCTTCCTTAGACAGCTCAATTGTCAGCAGAGATTGTCCTATTATCTAGGTTCTCGTAGGTCAGCAGGGTGGATAGGGGACCCATCTAGAGGTTTGTGGAGCTACGCAGAGGCTTTATAAGCCATTTTAGACAATTTGGGACAATCTCCTAAGTTTTAGGAGGGATTCCAACTTTTAGGGATCGACTGGGAATTCACAGAACCAAAAAGCATCAGGGGACCTCCGAGATCATTTTGGAGACTTTGGTTACAGTCTATTTTTTAGCGAGGATCCCTATTTTTTGGGGGAGTGTCAGTTCACCTGCCGCATTCAAACATCATCCTTGGACTGGTGGCAATAGTCAGGTTTCAATTTGGAGTTCAAATGATGAGTTCATAAAATAATTGGGAATAATTAAATTAATGCCTAAGTTTGATTTAAATAAAAAAAATAAAGTGATTTAATCAAGTCACTTTATATTATAATAAAATATAATGAAGTGGCCCCCCATGGCACACTTCCTTAGGTGATATGAATTATAAGTTATTACTAAGAAAGTGGCTATTTTATAATCAAAAATAGGACCCTCAAGAGGTTTGAACCTCTAGGAGGGGAAATAAATTTAATAAAGTTTATTGAAAATAAACCTGGAAGCCCTAATTAGGTCGAATTCCTTGGAGGGAAAAAGGTAAGAAAATAAAAGGAGATTGGGGGCAGCAAATTCATTCATTCAAGAATTCATTTTTACATCATCACTTTGGGGTTTGAGCTCTGAGAAGGGTTTGAACAACAGATTTGGCTTCCAGGATCGAAGACTCTTGGAAGAATAGGGAGTTGGATGAAAACCCAGCTTTTCTGGTGATAGGATTCAGCACATATCAGATTGGGAATCAGAGTGACTTTGAATTTTGTAATCTATTGAATTAGAATTGTCAAGGGCATGTCTTAGTTATCAGTTTGCAGATCAGAGGTGGGACAGCAGATTTATTTCATTTCAAGCCTCCAAACCTAGCCATACAGCTCCATGCAACTCCACAGCTTCACCTAGTTGGATGTTAGGGCATAGCAGCAATGAATTTTGAGAAAAAATCCTTGAATCAGAATTGTCAAGGGCAGATCACAGTATTCAGATTTCATATCAGAGTTTGAGCAGCATTTTTATCACATCCCAGGCGTCCATAACCTAGCCATCAGCTACAGGAATAATTCCGAAGCCTCTCTCAGTTGGAAGTCAGTACCAGGGAGCAGCAACAACATAGAATTTAAAGTTTTCTTGGATTTGCATCAGCATTTGGGAGACAACAGAGAAAGAATCAAAATTGCAGATCAACACAACAATTTTGTTGCTGTCCATATTTGCCCAGATCCATACAGCCTCGTACAGTATGTAATGCAGACATTGGAATAAATATAAGTCTGAAAATTATTTCATGTTAGTTTCTTTTTATTATTTGTCAAGTTTTCAAGCATTGCATTCATCTTATTCAAAAACAACAAAAAATCAGAAAACCTTGAAAAAACACAAAAAAATCAAATATTGCAAAAAACACAAAATTCAGAAAAACTCAGTGAAAAACCAAGCGAAAATCAGAAATTCAGTGGTTAGACGGTTGGGGATCTTTCAACGGTATCAGAGCCTGATTCCACCAGCCTAAGGGTTTGTGGTTACTTCTATGCATCCTAGAAGGATTGAGGCATACAAGTATTACGTTCGCAGGAGAGCACAGGGCCAGTTGGATCTCGATATCAAAACTCCAGCAGATATGGGTGATATGCATGAGGGTAGTAGGAGTCCCCGACAGAGGGGAAGACAAAATCAACATGAGGATCCAGATTGAGAGTTATTTAGAACTCTCGTTAATACACAGCCACAAATTACATAGGCTTTAGACAGATTACAAGAAACCCTTGATAGGTTGGATGTGGGTCGTCCTAGGGATAGACATGGCAGGCGTGACAGAGTAGATAGGTATGTTTCAGTTGCAGGAAGTCGTGGGAGTAGCAGGGCTTCTTCATCAAGTGACAATGCACTTGGTTCTCCTAGATGTGATAGGACTCAAACTCGTACAGCAGATAGGCCCATGCAGCCTCATTTTCTTCCTAGAGATGAGTTGCCACCAGCAGACCCATTGGAGAGCGTTGAGTTCCAAGATGCAATTATGGTAGCCAATGATAAGTGGTGAGCCTTTCCACAGCATGTTAGAGATGCTTTCCCTCTACCCCAGTATTGTGCACAGCGCAAAGACAGTTTGAGGGCCAAGGGTGATAGACGGCCTAGACAGCAGCAGAATGGAGACCTCAAGCGAGCAACCAGCAAGCTCACTTTATCTCCCTTCCTTCAATGGTAACGGAAAGATCAGTGCACGGGTCTGGGTGCACAGACTTGATATCTATCTCTCACTTAAGCCGATGCCTAAGGATGAGGCTGTTCAGTTTGCAGTGTTACATTTAGAGGGCATGGCTTCTGATTGGTGGCATCATGGTTTGGTTACCCAAAACCATGGACTCGTCCATTCTTACAGGGAGTTCACTGAGCAGTTGATTGGCAGATTTGACAGTAAGAATGTTGAGTTGTATTACAGAGACTTAGCACTGATGCGACAAATAATAACTTATTCACTTGAGCAGTATAATGTTTGGCTTTAGCACTTATGATGTATATATATAAAGAGTGCAATAATACTTTATGGTTCTTTAACTATTATACTTACTCTAGAACCTCATAATTATTTTCTGAAATCTTCTTTTAGCCCGTCATTCAAACCTCCAATGATATGAATTTTTCAAATACATGCAATAAAGATATCAGCAGAACAGGGAGAACTCACAGAGCTTACCCTGAATAACCTCCTCCATGCAGACAGAAAACTACTGGCCCCTCTGTTCCTGCAGAATATACGTGAAATGTCTGCATACAAAGCAAAGAAGGCAGTCCAAATTAGAGCAAGAAATAAAATGATTTTATGTTAGTTTTCCGATAAAACAAGAAAAAAATATTAAACTTGTGTCTCTCCAATATTTTGGGACTGGAGGATGCAGGAACAGGGTTTTGAGGATGGCAAAAAATTCCTAGATTTTAGGGATGGTGAGGTGACAGACATATATAGCCATCAGAATTGAGAACACAGCCAATAATTAATAACTCAACATCAGGTAGATCCGAAAGAAAGCTCTCATATTCAGGTGCGTAATCTAAATAAGTTAAATCATGTTGATTCGTTGGGTTACTTGATCAGGGCGTGCCATCTTCTTTTGAACTAATACTCAGGTTCCAAATAAGGCATTCATATTCTATTCAGAAATCAAAATGGTTTATATTATAGCAGCATTACTCAGAATTGGAACTGACTCCACAAACCAAAAGTACAAATGTCATTCAAAAACTCAGGAAATAATGTTGTCTTCCATTGTGCACAGCACAAAATAATTTTTTGTTTCGCTTTATAAAAACCAACATGGGGATCAGGGACAGCAACCCCTAACAAACTCGAGGGGCAGTGCTCCTTGTGAGTTCCCTGTTATCTCATAGGGTGGGGTCAAGGACAGAAACACCACAAACAATCCCAAATTAAGGCCATTGTCACCAAAAGGACCTCCATGGCATATGTCTTCCTCCTCCTTGCTTGCAAAAGTAAATCATAACAATGCAAATGGCAAATGATGAAAACATAAAAATGGATGTGTGATAGAGATTTTAAGAGTGCAATAACAACTTTTTAAGGTTTTGAATTTGAAATGTGCGGGGAAAATTACATAGATGTCAAGGGATGGAAGCCGTCAACACAAAGTCCTTGTAGATATTAGAATAATTTAGAATCATATTTTATTAATGCTCAATATTGTATCTTAGTATAAATATTAGAATGTTTCTAATATTTAGTTAGCTGTAGCTAGAATAGAATGTTTCTATTCTAGACGATCATTTCCTAAGGAAACATCGTTCATCTTCTTGTATATATAGATCGTTTGATCTTTGTTAATAGATCAGAAAGTATTCTACCATCTACTTTTCGTAACATGGTATCAAAGCCATTACTTTAAATTTTTTCGAAAAATTTATAATTTCTTTCGAAATTATTTGCTCAAATTTTTCGAGTAAATTTATGTTTATTCCCACATTCTGGGATCTGCTACTGCTCACGTCTAGGATTCTTGGTGGGCATTTCGAGAGCTCAACTGGTGTAATGTCCCCATTTTTTGCAGGTCATTGATCTGATGGTGCCAGGTCATTATTGTGATCCTCATGGTCTGGCGAGGTGTTTAGAGGGTCTTTGGTGTGAACTTACTATTTATAGTAAGTCAATGGATAGTTCCGATGAGCTCAGATGAGTTAGAGGAGTTGAATGATGCTCTCAGTTTTCATTTATGGCTTTTGATTTGGGCTCCAAGAATCTTGGAGAGAGCGTCTATTTTTAGTAAGTCACTCCATCAAGTTCATTCATCATCTTTCATCAGCTGGATCAATCCTATGCAGACAGATTTCGATTCGGACGCTTCTTTAGTTGTTTTCGCAAGACGGGTGGTTTATTATTATTATTTAATTAAATTTGCTAAGGTTGCCATTTTTGTTAGTATTATATGCTGGATACCTTAGTGTTATAGCTCGTTGGAACCATGATGAAAAGTTTTAAATCTTGGGCACAAGAAACAGGGACCTTGCGTGTCATAATTTCATGATATTGATGAAAAGGCCTTTTTTGGAGCCAAATGAATTAATAAATTATATTATTCAATATGTGCCTAAGTATAAAAAGTGTTTTAAGTGAAAAGTGTGTGAGTGAAGACACTTTTGAATTATAAAAGCAATGCTCTGTGAAAGGAAAATCACCCATTGTTTATTTTGATAAAAAATCATGAAGTCTTTTGTTGAGAGCTTTCAACAAGGGTTTGAGAACTGATTCCTCTCTGCTGCACTTTGAATCATTCTTGTAGTGGTGAATTGTGCATTTGATTCTACTGGAGAATTTATGTTGATTCATGGCTGCGAATTGATGCTAATGTATATCAATTTGACCTACGAATTTAATCCTGAAGGTGGCGTGTTGTTTCTGGGAAGCCATGATTTTTCTTTGTGCTGTGTGTGGCCAGCATTCAGCCACGTGAGTTTTTCCTTGGGCTGCATGAAGTCTTTCCAGCTGCGACTTTATCATTATGGTGGCTGCATGTTCTTTGTTGGGGATGCGTGTGATACCTCAGGCCCTACGTTAATGATTTAAGGGGCTACGTTAGAATTTTAAGGAGCTGCGTTCATAATTCTAGTGACTTGCGTTTCATTCCTGGCAGCTGCTTTCCATCCTGAAGATGTACATAATTCATCCTAAGGTGCAATTCACCTATATAGTTAATTGGCTGATGTTAAATATAAGCAAATAGTTAAGTATGGATGTTACAGTGAATTGTAGAAGTTAGAATTAGTTGATATTTAATTTATTTAATGCCTGGAAGTTTATGTGGAATTCATATTTTGTCAAAACAATAAACAAAGTGTTAGCAAATTTGGGAATTTATAATAATAATAGCAAGGAGCCAGGTAGGCTCTTCACAGTGGTATCAGAGCTATTTTCCTGCCATCCTATGGGGTCTGGATTCATTTTTATTCAGAAGTTTTTAAAAGTGATCAGCACTTCTATTTTCTCTAGCCATGGATAAATACAGGAGATCCAGTTCCGAAAGTCGTCATAGCAGTAAGGGAAATAGAGCGGAATTAAATGCTTTAGTAGAAAGCATGGAGAGACTTAGACTGCATCAGCAGAGATTGGCAGAGAATTTGTTGGATCCAGTTACAGTAGATAGAGCAGTGAGATATATGGTCTCTGCCTTTAGAAGGCCGACATCGAGTTTGTAGGGGAGAAGGCTAGAGTTTTCTTCGACAGTTGTCCGTGATGTTGATGTTCCTACATCTAGTTCACCACCTGCTATTCCCATTCGCAGTGTTGATGATGGATTTATTACACCAGAACCAGTGGATGTTTCAGTGCCATTGGATGACAACAGTGTTGAGTATCATTGGGTTGAGGCTCCCAGAGCAATCACTACGGATTGTACAGAGGCAGCTATTGTTGCAGTTATCACTGAGAGTTCGGACTCTTTCATGGACGGAGTTATTATTGGAGATGTTTATGTCAGTTGTAGTAGTGTTGCTCCAGTTCAGGAGGCAGTTGCTTCCTCAGATAGGACCGAGGCATGTACCAAGTCTCCTAGTGGTGAGGTTGGTGATCTGGGCATTACAGCGGGGTCAGTTGAAGACAGTTCGTGCTCTAGCATTATTGGTGCACAGCTTGACGTTGAGTCATGTGTGCAGAGACACATGTCCGCAGATGAGATTTCAGTAGGAGATGTGGGAGCTGATAGTATAGACACATCTGATGACACTTTTGAGGATGCTGTGAGTTGCATTAGAGATGACACTCCCCGTGAGATGTTGGGTGATGACTACGAGGAACGTATGAGCTCTAACAGCTCTGAGATTTATGATAGCAGTCGCAGTGTGGGATCAGTACAGGAGACAGTGGTTTCTTCCTGTGTTGAGGATATGTGCATGGAGCTTTCTGGTGATGACACTCAGGATGGGAGTGTTGCAGTTGATTTGGGCGACGTAGTTTCATGCCACAGTATAGTTGATTCACATGACGACATTGAGTCGTGTTTGTAGCCAGAGTTAGTAGAGGAGATGCTGATAGATGATGAGGGCACTAGCATTGCAGATATCTCTGATGTTGAGAGCGAGGATGATGAGTGTTGTAGTGTTTTTGGCTTTCTATATCTGACTTTGGGTGTAGATTCAGCATTGTCATTTGGTGGAGGTGGGTTCCAGGATTCTGCGTTACAAGGACCCACAGATGAGGACAGGGAAGCTTATGAGTGGCAGGAGTTTGTTTCAGCCAGGGCTTCCACTTCTGGAGAGGGGGTTACTTCGTCAATGATTCATGTAGATGTATCTCAGGATCTGGACTATCAGATAGTTGCAGAGGACGTGGGAATTGGAGATTGTGTTGAGTCAGATTCAGCGGCAACTTCCCCGGATTTAGATAAGGACGTGTCCGATGCCTGTACTCAGTTTGTTGATGTGTACTCAGATGAAAGTACACAGAGAGGGTGATCTTGAGGGGAGTTTGTTGGATACAGCTTCCTCTCATAGTGTAGACAGTGTGTTTGAGGTTGTTCATAGGAGGCCTATTGTGCAGAGTCATCATGTGACTAGCCAGTTGCGAGTTGATGAGAGAGATATTACTTCTACTCGAGCATTTTGATGTCACTCGTCAGTTGTTGGCTGTTTATGGTTGGGGTGCTCCTATGACAGATGAGCCCAGTGGTGGTTATCTCTCATTGACAAAGATTCATTCTTTGCGTGAGGCTGTCAAGATTTTGAGACAAAACTACTTACAGATGGTAGCCGACCGAGATCACCAAGTTGAGTAGGGGAGTACAGCTTATGAGGCACTAATGGACAGAGAGGAGGAGGTGAGTGAGCTTACCCAGGAGCTCACAGCGACTATTGAGGTTTTAGAGGACACTCAGCAAGCCCTTCAGGAGTCGCAGATCCAGTTAGAGGAGGTGACGGTGGAGTTGGAGCATTTGCGGTCCACACCAGCCCCAGACCCAGTTCGATTGCACATTGAGGTGGATGGTGGTGAGTTTTCTCTTACGGGTGGTGTTGAGGAACATGATGATGTGGCAGACACATGTGTTCAGGATATGAGAGCTCTTGGTTCGGATGAGGTAGGAGTACCAATGGAGTCGAGCTCTTAGGTTGATTTGCTTCCCTTAGCTGGGAATGAATCTATTTCATCATCTCACATAGCTGATAGCAGGAGACAGTTGGCTGTACCACATTTTCAGAGGGATCAATTGTGGATTGCGGGGGAGCAAGTTGACGCTTCCACGTATAATTTCTACTACACCGAGTCATTTATGGAGTATTTACTTGAGAGTGCAAATGTACGACAGGATTCTTATAGAGTGTCTGAGGGAACTCTCATCCGAAGCTCTTGTGCTATCCGGAGGTTGGTAGGGAGGATTGTGGAGACTCTATCTACAATGCTTCCCCACAGGGATTACGAGGTTGGGTTTGTTGAGAGAGTTGCTCAAGGACCTACCCAACCTACAGTTATGCGGAGTCAGAGATTGGAGCCATCTCATGACCCCCAATTTGGTAATGATGAGCTATTAACAGAGATTGGGGTTTCCAACCGGCTGTATACGGTGGGGCATATTCATCATTTGTTTTTTGACCCACAGGTAGAAGATTTCATCTCTCACAAGGGTAGTTTGGCTCCTAGTCCTTATCACCATTATGGGATGGGTTCTCACCATCAGTAGTTAATGGGAGTTTTGGCTGCAAGTCAATAGCAGGTGACTTGCAGAGTTATGGTGACTGCAGGGATTATGCAGTGTGTGGATATCCGGGTCCTGGTACAGCTTTGTTCAGGGGTATTCATCATTGTTGTGCAGATGGTCTACCCACTCAGTACAGGTCAATTGGGAGCACAGGGGGAGTTCAATGTGTATGGGATCTAAGTCTCCCATACATCTTGGTTTTTGATGATCCTGAAGTTCACTTCTTTCGGGATCCTAACAGAGACAGATTCAGTACAGAAGTTTTGGTGAGTGGTTGTTCTGGGTCTCTTTACAGAGATATCCGATTTGTATTTTGGGTGATGTTACAGGAGCCTACAGTTGGTGTCAGTGGCATGGTATATTCTTTTCTGTGGGATCCAGGTGGACTGTGATGTTTCTTGTTCCTGTGATTGCTTGGGGACAAGCAATCTTGGGGAGGACTGTAATGTCCCCATTTTTTGCAGGTCATTGATCTGATGGTGCCAGGTCATTATTGTGATCCTCGTGATCTAGGGAGGTGTTTAGAGGGTCTTTGGTGTGAACTTACTATTTGTAGTAAGTCAATGGATAGTTCCGATGAGCTTAGATGAGTTAGAGGAGTTGAATGATGCTCTCGGTCTTCATTTCTGGCTTCCGGTTTGGGCTCCAAGAATCTTGGAGAGAGCGTCTATTTTTAGTAAGTCACCCCGTCAAGTTCATTCATCATCTTTCATCATCTGGATCAATCCTGTGCAAACAGATTTCAATTCAGACGCTTCTTCAGTTGTTTTCACAAGATGGGTGGTTTATTATTATTATTTAATTAAATTTGCTAAGGTTGCCATTTTTGTTAGTATTATATGTTGGATACCTTAGTGTTATAGCTCGTTGGAACCATGATAAAAAGTTTTAAATCTTGGGCACAAGAAACAAGGACCTTGCGTGTCATAATTTCATGATATTGGTGAAAAGGCCTTTTTTGGAGCCAAATGAATTAATAAATTATATTATTCAATATGTGCCTAAGTATAAAAAGTGTTTTAAGTGAAAAGTGTGTGAGTGAAGACACTTTTGAATTATAAAAGCAATGCTCTGTGAAAGGAAAATCACCCATTGTTTATTTTGATAAAAAATTATAAAGTCTTTTGTTGAGAGCTTTCAACAAGGGTTTGAGGACTGATTCCTCTCTGTTGCACTTTGAATCATTCTTGTAGTGGTGAATTGTGCATTCGATTCTGCAGGAGAATTTCTGTTGATTCATGGCTGCAAATTGATGTTGATGTATATCAATTTGACTTGCGAATTTAATCCTGAAGGTGGCGTGTTGTTTCTGGGAAGCCACGATTTTTCTTTGTGCTGTGTGTGGCCAGCATTCAGCCACATGAGTTTTTCCTTGGGCTGCATGAAGTCTTTCAAGCTGCGACTTTATCATTATGGTGATTGCGTGTTCTTTGTTGGGGCTGCATGTGATACCTCAGGCCCTACGTTAATGATTTAAGGGGCTGCTTTAGAATTTTAAGGAGCTGCGTTCATAATTCTGGTGACTTGCGTTTCATTCTTGGCATCCGCTTTCCATCCTGAAGATGTACATAATTCATCCTAAGGTGCAATTCGCCTATATAGTTAATTGGTTGATGTTAAATATAAGCAAATAGTTAAGTATGGATGTTTCAGTGAATTGTAGAAGTTAGAATTAGTTGATATTTAATTTACTTAATGCCTGGAAGTTTATGTGGAATTCATATTTTGTCAAAACAATAAACAAAGTGTTAGCAAATTTGGGAATTTATAATAATAATAGCAAGGAGCTAGGTAGGCTCTTCACAACTGGGTTGTCGTCCAATTTTTCTGGGTACCTCGATTTTTGTGCCTCGATTTTCAAGCTCACAGATGCAAATTTTGATAGCATATTCTTTCTAGGTTTTTTGAGATCTCAAATGGGTTATCATCAGATTTTTATGAGTGCCTCAATTTTTGTGCCTCGGTTTTTGAGCTAGTGGATCCCATTTTTGATAGCATATTTCTTCTAGGTTTTTCGAGCTCTCCTCTGGATGCTTCTCTATTTTTTCTGGGGCTACCAATTTTTGACCTCAAAGTTCGTCTCCTTTGAGATATTCACATTTTTTTGGCAAACATGCTATGAGCATCTATATCAGCAGCCTCAGAAGTCAATCTCAATTAAAAAGCAAGCTAATGCTGCTAAACACTCAGAGGAGAAAGAATCTGCCTTTCATGCCTTTATGGCCAAAGTACCTGCAGATCATGTGAAATCTTCTGCCTAGTACATAGATTCTGGTGCTTCTCGTCATTTCACTCACAGGCATGACTAGTTTGTTGAGTTCTCTCCCTACACTGACTCAGTTATCTTTGGCAGTGGTGAAGAGCACAATGTTGTCGGCAAGGGCAATGTTCAGATATAGTCTGGAGGAAGAAAACTCATGTTCCTCAATGTGTGTTATGTTCCTGGCATGAACCATAATCTTCTTTCAGTTAGTCAGATTATGAGGCACTCTCCTAAGCTGGATGTTGTTTTTAGTGCACATAAGTGCTCGATTGTTGATCGTACTTCTTGCACTACGCTTGCTATTGGCCTTGAGGATCATGGTCTTTATAGGCTTGTGGACTCAGGCGATTCTCTTGAGCATGCCTTCATAGCAAAATCTTCTGCTATCAGCAGTCTCTGGCATCAGAGATATGGTCACTTGAATATTCAGTATCTTGCACAACTTGTTCGGGATGATCTAGTACATGGCCTATCGGATATTCAGACCCAAAATCATCGAGTTAGCTGAGCTTGCCAGGCAGGGAAGCAACACAGGACACTGTTCAAAGATGGTGACTCATGGCGAGCATCTAAGGTACTCCAACTAGTTCACGCTGATATATGTGGTCCTATGAATACTATTTCTATTACTCGGTACAGGTATTTCTTACTCTTTGTTGATGATTTCAGTTGCAAAATGTGGGTATATTTTCTTAAGAAAAAATCAGATGCATTTCCTGTATTTCAGACATTTAAGGCCTTAGTAGAAAAAGAGTCTGGTTCTTCTATTCTTACTCTTAGGTCTGATAATGGGGGGGAGTTTTGTTCTTCTGTTTTTTCTACCTTGTGCGCTACTCATGGCATCAAGCGTTAGTTTACCACACCACACACCCCTCAGCAAAACGGTGTTGTAGAGCGGCGAAATCGTACCATTACAGAGATGGCTAGGGCTATGCTCGAACATAGAAACGTACCTTAAAAATATTGGGCAGAAGCAATATTCATAGCAATTTATCTTCTTAATCAGTCACCCACTTATGCAGTTAAACATAAGACTCCTGAGGAAGCATGGTCTGGTCGCAAACCTAGGATCAACCATTTAAAAGTTTTTGGCTCTCTAGCATATGTATGGATTCCTGATGCCAAGCGCACTAAGTTAGATTCCAAGAGTCAAAAGCTTATGTTTACAAGGTACAGTGACACTCATAAGGCCTACAGACTAATTGATGTAAACACTGATCGTTTAATCTTTAGTTGTGATGTTGTGTTTGATGAGGAACTAGGACCATTTCAGCTCTCTTCCTCCCTGCAGCATTCTAAGACTCAGCCTTCAAAGAGGACTTGGGTCTTCCTATTTCATGTGATTCCTCTGATGAGTGAGCTGATTCTAATGCACCGCCTGAGCTCCCTCCAGACAATGCCATTCTTGCTCTTAATCTTGATCTGCTTCCTCATCCAACTATTCCTTCTGCATCTAATATTGGCCCCTCTTCTCTTCAGCCTAAATGGTGGGCTAAGACAATCAGTGATCTTCGTCCTGATGAACTCATTGAGGGTAGAACCTCCAAAAATAAGAGCATTCAGCATAACACAGTTAATGTTGCTCTCATGGCTAACATCCATAGTATCTCTAAGCCTCAAACATATGCAGAGGCCAAAGGAATTCCAGAATGGGAACAGGCAATGGATGCTAAGTTCCAAAGTCTTCAAAAGAATCACACCTGGGTTCTCTCAGATCTTCCTCCAGGGAAGAAACCCATTAGCTGTAAATGGGTCTATAAGGTCAAATATCATGCAGACGGTACCTTAGACAAATATAAAGCCAGATTAGTTGCTCGAGGATTCACCCAGCAAGAAGGCATTGACTATGAGGAGACTTTTGCTCCTATAGCTAAGATGAGTACTATTCGCCTTCTCCTTGCCATTGCAGCTCAGTATGGTTGGAAAGTTCACCAAATGGATGTGAAGAGTGCGGTCACCTGGACCAATAAGAAGCAACAGGCGAGGGCTCTCTCTTCAACAAAAGCAAAATATAGAGGAGTTGTCAAGGCAGCTTGTGAGGCAGTTTGGCTTCGTCAGATGCTTGCAGATATGCAACTACCTCAAGCAGGTCCGACTCCTTCGTTTTCAAACAATCAGGTGGTACTCAAACTTGCCAAAAATCCAGTCTTCCATGAACGCACCAAACACATAGAACTCCATTGTCATTACATTCGGCAGTTGGTAGAAGATGGATCTATTCAATTGCTATATGTTCCTACCTTGGAGCAGCCAGCAAATATTTTCACCAAACCCCTTGGTCCTGACAAGTTTGTAAAATTCAGGGGGTCTATTGGTGTAGTTAATAGATTGAGCATTAAGGGGGGGTATTAGAATAATTTAGAATCATATTTTGTTAATGCTCAATATTGTATCTTAGTATAAATATTAGAATGTTTCTAATATTTAGTTAGCTGTAGCTAGAATAGAATGTTTCTATTCTAGACGATCGTTTCCTAAGGAAACATTGTTCATCTTCTTGTATATATAGATCGTTTGATCTTTGTTAATAGATCAGAAAGTATTCTACTATCTACTTTTCGTAACAGTAGAAGGGGGTATCCTGGGAAAAATTCCTCACTTTGGGGAGAAATCATAGGGCCGTTCTCTAAATAAAGTTAAAATAGAGACCAATCCCAACCCCCACCAGCCTGCTGCCCTGTCAACAAACGTCCCCAAATGAGGGACATGAATAAAGCCCTAGGCACAAAGTCCTTAGGGTGCACTACATAAAACTCATCACAATTTTTTACTAATCCAGAAATTTGAGAATACTTGCCAATTAATCAAGGCAGAGAGAAAGGTATTCAGAATAATTATTTCAATTGATATTTCCATTTAAATTACAACAAAATCAATCCCACCAAAGAATGGCAATGGGAACAATGTAGCAGCTTGATTAGAATGCCATCAAAAGGACATGGTTGTCCAATGGCACAAAATTTAATTTGTATCACATTTTCTCCAGAATCACATGAATATGACTGCTCTATACATGCAGAAGCAAAGAAGTCACAGTTGACAGAGCATTGCAGGATAGAGTTATAGGAAATGGAACTCTATTTTATTGGTAGGAAAATCTGGCACTAGAATTTCACATTTAGCCAAACACAGGTAAATTTCCCATACCTCTTTGTTGATTCTGATCTTATTTAGTTCCTAGTAATCTCCAAAAGGAGAGGAAAAACAAGTGTAGGGATATAGAATGCATTGAAAAAATGCACGCCTGTAGTGTCCCTGCTGCAAATCTGCCCAATTTCAAAGATGATTGTATTTTACTACATCATAAAATTAAGTGAAGCATAAGAAACAATTTACAATCCATAATACATGTGATAGTTACCATACTCAGTCCCAAATTCCCTATTCCTCTCCTAATCAACAACCTTAAGAAGGATGGGGATTTACTTGTCCTTAGGACAATTGGACACCAATCTACAAGTAGGCTCCCTCAAGGTTTCCAGAACACATATTTATACCTATCTTGGGACTCATCCCTCAAGGATTCGCAATATATGTCCTTACCCCATCTTGGGAGTTTCCTTCTACAATGTGAGGTTTTCCTCCATCTCTCCCTGACAAAAGGGGTTTAAGGAAAAGGGCCAAGAGTATACAAATTATAAAGAATATGTAAAAGTATGATTATATATGTATAAAGAAATACATCATGACCAATGTGTGTGTGTTTTGAATTAGTGCAATAACTGTTAATAACTTACGAATATTACAAAGTGTGTTTCAGATTATTATAACCATATTAAGTATAAAGTATTGTATATCAATATTGATCTGGTATAATTTCCTATACTACTTACAAAATTCACTGTTTGCCACTGATCAGGATTGATCACCTTTCTGATCACTTCCCACCTATTTACTCCCTACGGGGTATATGTTTTAATACTCGTAGTAAACAAGAATATGAACAAAACACATTTAAGATAGCAATTCAGATATAACACATAAGAATGGTAGAAAGATATAGCTTTATTTCCAATGTAATGTATGTACAATCATAATGTTCCTATTCCAGTACAATCCTGAAATATAAACCCTTCAACGGTTGGTTAACAGTGCCAACCGTCAACAACCAACAACTATTACCTAAGAACACTATTCATTACATTGTCATTTACTAACAAAAACATAATTTATTCTAGTTGGCAAAATTGCCACCAACATCAGCCCCCCAAAAAATAGTCGTCTTCCAAAAGACAAAACAAAAAATGGACTGATGTAATACACCAATATTTACTGGGAAGCAAGGTGAGAGGACGCCCCTAGAGTAGTTGAGGACGTCGGCCTAGGTACGCTGGGGAGCTGCTAACAAAGGACCCGTAGGTCCCATTCTTGTATCTTCTGTTTTTCACATGCAACCCTCACCAACTTTACAACCTCCATCAAATCTTTCTTTGAGCTCTCGAGCTCTCCTGTCCCACTCCCAACAATCCCTCTACTTCTGCAAGTTACACATCCTTTCCTTCCCTAACAACCCTCTCCTAAGCCAATTGTTCTCCTAAAGTGGTAGTAAGCCTCTCTTGCTCTATCAGCTTCTCCTGAATAGCTATGGCCTCCTCTATTGCCTTTACTTGCCTCTCCTCGGCCTTCCTTCCGCAGTGGCTAACTCTCTAGAGTCGAAGGAATGTATCTCAAAACACACACTCCATACTATGTAGGGTGCCCATCATTCCTCCCTGTCCATCTTGTGTGTACGACTTGCACCACGCCTCAACCATCTCAGGTGTCTCTATGACCAGCCACCCATGATCTATAAAATGCTTAGCAAACTCTTTCTCGCAACCAGTAGTCATGAAAGAAAGGAGCTTCTCTTCTTCTACTGCAACTGGTCCCATATCCACTTGCCCTGTGAGGTCATCTACCCCTCGTGCCACTACAACTACTCCTAGCTAGGCCAATTGCCTCCGAAAAGATCCTACAGCATCCTGTGGGTCAGGCTTTGAGACCAGAGTGATAAGAAATTCAAACATCTCTGGCAACATCTTGGCATTAGTTCAACAGCACCATTTCAACACATCATGGTCTACAACTCCCAATCTGGAGCCATCATTAATAGACATGGTGCAAGGCCCTTGGACACCAACATGGATGTAATCAGCAATGGAAAATTGCCTGAATATAAAATCTCTTATTTGTTGGTCTTTCATTGAGCAATTTGTCTATTTGTTTCTTGTTTATGTGCTTGGGATATTTCAATGGTATTAGAATTGGTGATTTGTTGATAAGAGATAACTTTGTAATCTAGTATTGTTCCTTGGATAGGATGGGTGATGCACATGCAGATTTGATGATCATATTGAGAGAGTTAACAAGAGGACAGAAAAAGATATAAGACCCTTAGTCGCTCGGTAGATGGAAGGACAAATGGGACTAAAGGAGAAAACAATGGCCATGGCGTCAATTTAGTTAATGGGAGACCACACACACAACAGACCAATACAAGGCTGATAATGCCGAATTTCCCTCAAAGAAATGAAAAGCAAGAGAACCAACCCCCCTCGTTGGTTGAGTTGCAAGATCAATTCAAACAGGATTGGCTCAATGGAGGGTTCAGATGGGATTTGTCTCTAAAGGAATACATTGATCTGAGAATGAGGTATCTACCCTCCAGGGGTGATGGAAACTACAATAATGATCTGAAGCGAAAGAATGGCAAGTTAAACATTCCCTTTTTCGATGGATTTGGAAAATCAACGACAAGAGCCTAGGTGCAAAAAGAGGATACATAATTTCAGCTTAATCCTATGCCCAAGGATGAGGCAATCAAGTTTGCAGCACTACACCTTGATGGGATCGCTCATGAGTGGTGGCACCATAGGCTGGTCACACTTGGACATAACCAGATCACTTCCTATGCCAACTTCATGGAGAGGCTCATTAACAAATTCAATGAGAAGGACCCTGCGCTCAACTTCAAGGACTTGGCGCAACTGAGTCAAAGAGGACCTATGGATAGCTACATTTTCAAGTTTCTAGAGGCTTTCGGTTTTTGTGACTTACATTTCACAGAAGAGATTGGTAGCTCTATTCATGGATGGCTTGAAGGATCCTTTGAGGGGTTGGGTTAAGGCCCTAAACTCTAGCAAGCTCATCGAGGCAATTAAGAAGGCACGTGATATATCAAACTCAACCTCCACTAATCAAGCATACCCAAGGCCACGTATTACACAAAAGGGCAAGGACAAGAAACCATTTTAGAAGAAGACCCCGATGGATGATCATGAGGCAATCCATAAAGACCTGAGAGGTAAGAAGCTTTGTTTTAGTTGCAAGGAGCCATAGTAGTTGGGTCACAGATGCCTTGGCAAAGGGAAGATCATTACATTGATGTGGTGTCTGATAATGAGGAGATCAAGGAACCTGAGGAGCATGATGAGCAGACACCTCATGCAGAGAAGATTGCTACACTTGTGAGGAAAGGAGGTATCATTGCTGCTCTTTTTGGGACTCCACGATGTAGTGTATTTTGGGTATGTGGCACTATTCAAGGCCAGAGAGTCACCGTTAAGCTTGATAGTGGAGCCACACTCAACTTCATCAACTCCTCCCTAGTTGCCAAGAGAGGATTACACACGGTTGAGCATGAGGGATTCAAGGTCAACGTGGTAGGAGGTAAGCTTTTACCTTGCACATATTTGGTACCACAATTGAGCATTACCATGGGAAACTACACACTACACAGTGACAGATGACTTCTTCGTGGCAGATTTGGATGATACGAACGTCATCTTGGGCATTCAATGGACGGAGACTCTTGAGAATTACACACAATTTCAAGCGATTGGAATTCTCATTCAGGGTGGATGGAAAAAAGGTGGTTTTGCAAGGAATGTCCAATGAGGGTCCTAGAGTGGTTTTGGCCAAGTGCATGGAGGCAATTTTCAGACATGATTATGTTGCTCGGGCAACGCAATGTTTGGTTTCATCGAAACTCTTGATTGGCCAACACACTCATTACCATGATGATGAGATTCAAATGGTGTTGGGCAAGCACAATTCAGTTTTCAGCAGCATTCCTCAAGGATACCACCAAACTAAGGCTTTGAGCACACAACTGAGTTGGAGGAAGGAGCCAAACCAATCATCTCGACTCCTTACCATCACCCCAAAAAGATCAAGGATGAGATAGACAAGGTGATTCATGAGTTTCTTGACATAGAACACATTAGGCCTAGCGTGAGCCCCTTTGTGTCTTTAGTGGTGCTAGTGAAGAAGGATGGGACTCTCAGGATATTTTTAGAAGACTATCAGGCACTGAACAAGAATACAATCAAGAACCAATACCTCATCCTGGGGATTGACGAGTTGTTAGATGAGCTTCATGGGGCAATTTACTTCTCAACGATTGAGCTCTATACCAAATACCATTAGATTCGAGTAAAGGAGCAAGATGCACACAAGACAGTCTTTTGATGCCACTATGGCCACTACGAGGTTCTTGGTCATGCCCTTTGGTTTGACCAATGCACTTGCGACTTTCCAATCTTGCATGAACCATATCTTCAACAAGCAGTTGTGGAAGTCCTTGTTGGTGTTCTTTGATGACATACTCATATATTGTTGGCATTAAGGGATGGTAACCGGTACATGGCAAAAGAGGTATTGTCATTGATTGGCAAAGAGGTGTTGACATTTGTGATAGGGCACCAGTGTTGGATCTGTGATGCAAGAATGAAGAGACTATATTTGTTCATCAGTGCAACCGGTCACAAGAGAGATGCAACCGGTAACCGGCAACAAAAATCGAGGTAAGGATGCAACCGGTATAGCCAAAGGAAGGGAAGGTGATAGGTCAAAGCTCTTACCTGTGCACAACTTAAGGATCTTTACCGATCAAGTGAAGACGTCATCATGATAGAGGAACCGGGGAAAGCCATAGTCAACAATCAGTTATCTAACTCTTTGATCGGGAGTTACTGCACTAAATCCGGTAGTCTTTGAGTTATCA
Source organism: Chamaecyparis obtusa (assembly GCA_027943335.1). NCBI lineage: Eukaryota > Viridiplantae > Streptophyta > Pinopsida > Cupressales > Cupressaceae > Chamaecyparis > Chamaecyparis obtusa. The sequence continues at coordinate 738,535 of BSBK01000102.1, read as the reverse complement.
AGACGATTAGTACGAGGCGCGATTGAAGGTTTTAATGCCGGAGTTTGTGGCATTAAGTCATGGAGATATCTCTTGTGAAGGAAAGCTTCTGATACGCATCTATTGTTTTCTTTCATAAACCAAATAAAGCATAGCATGCATTGGATGTTTCTTCAGTGAACTAATACTCCACTGGGTGATGGATCCGAAGGTGATCTTTAAACAGGTCGTGCATGAGAAAAGAAAATAGGGCAAGAAGTCTATATATTCCTCTGCCTGACAAGAATATAGTTTGCCCTCATTCTGCCAAAGTAAAGAGTGAACCTGTATGTTGAAGAAGCTAAGGTGAAGAGAAAGGAGAAGAGAGAAGAGTGTGCAGAGAAGCACAACAGCAAAGGAGAACATACCTGCAACGACCGGTGATGTTTCTAAGTTGAGTATAACAGAGATCTTATCAGGCTAAACAAAGCCATTTCTAAAAGGTCAAATTCTTTATTGTTCTCTAACAATTACAATAGCAAAATCCTAGTATTTTGGGTGGACATTAACAAGTTCCTTGTACTAAATCCCTTAACCAGGTGACATCTATTTAGGTGTTCTAAGTCCTCTAACCAGGCAGGCTCTAACAGGCTTTACTGTATCAAATCCCTTAACCGGATCGCATCTAACAGTGCACTTGTAATCTTTTATCAATGAAGGCTCTTAACAGGGCGCACTTCAGAAGAGTGCAGAATTTGTGAGGTTTCCTCACACCGTAGTTTTCTCCCGATTTGGGTTTCCACGTGATAAATCTGGTGTTGCTTATTGATTGATTGCTTGATGCTATTTTTATGCTAGAATCTGTTTCGCTTACAGTTGTAGTATACCACATCAGATTTGTTCTAAAGTTTTATAGGTGCTGATTCACCCCTCCCCTCTCAGCACCGGTTGGGATTGTCATATACAGCAAGATTTGGGAGGAACATTTGAGGCATTTGGACAAGGTGTTACGGACCATGGAGTCGATCATTGTTTGCACAAAAGTCCAAGTGCGAGTTTGGCATGATGGAGATTTTATACTTGGGTCACATCATCAACGCACAATTACAAGTACACCAAGAGAAGATTCAAGCGACTCTTGATTAGCGCACTCCCAAGACACTCACAGAGTTGTGAGGGTTCTTTGGCCTATGTTACTATACGAGGCTCATGAGGGGATTCTCACAGTTAAATGCTCCATTGACCAAAATCACGAAGAAGGGTGCTTTATGTTGGACTAAGGAGGCATAACAAGCCTTCGACAAATTGAAGGTGACTACGAGTACATGCCAAGCATTCATGTTGAATGATTTATCTCGACCTTTTCTTCTCAAGTGCAATGCATCTAGGGAAGGCATTGAAGCAAAGTTAATGCAGGATCATTATCCCATTGTGTTTGAAAGCCGAAAGCTCAAGGAGACTGAGAGATATACTCGATCTAAACAAGTAGATGCTTGTCATCATACACACATTGGCTAAGTTCAACCAATATTTGGTCAAAGCAAAGTTTGTGGTTAGGACTAATCATAATAGCCTTCGATACTTCCTAGAGCAGAAGGATTTGAATGCGAGGCAACAGAAGTGGGTGAGCAAGATTCAGGCCTATGACTTCGACATTGAGTATGCGAAGGGGAAGAAGAATGTGGTTGTCGATGCCTTATTCAAGAAACCTGCCATATGCTCCTTGTCCCAAGTTTCAACTAATTGGAGAGCTCATTTGTTGGTGGAGTACTTCAAGAACACCTTTGATTGCTAGATGATGGATGGATAGATTCAAGATGATCATTACAAGGTGGTGGATGATGTCATCCACTACAAGGACAGGATTTTCTTGGTCCTAGAATCAAAGTTCAAGGAGAAGATCTTGAGGGAGATTCATGAGTCGCCACTAGCAGGACATCCTGAATACCTCAAGACATATAGATAGATAATGAGAGGTTTTCATGGAAAGGCCTCAATGATGATGTGTTGTGATAAGTCAAGAAGTGTGCCATATGCCAACAAAACAAGTTCGAGCATACTTTTCAAACGAGGCTACTCCTGCCATTACTCATTCCAGATGAGAAGTGGGAGAGCATTTCAATGGATTTCATCACTAGACTCCCAAGGTGCAAGGCAAAGATTGCATTTATGTGGTAGATAATCGTTTGACTAAGTGTGCTCACTTCTTTCCCATACCTACAAAGTTTTGAGCAATCCAAGTAGTGGACTTGCTCTTTTGGGAGATACTTAGGTTGCATGACCTTCCAAGGAATATAGTCAGCAATAGAGATATTTGATTCCTCAGCACTTCCCGAATGGAGCTTTTTAGGTTGGTAGGCACTAAGCTGACTCTGAGTAGTAGTTACCACCCCCAAATAGATGGACAATATGGTTGTGAACAAATGAGTGGGGTGCTACTTGAGGAACTACATGGAAACACAGCAGAAAACAGGGATCCCTAGGCTACATCTTGGAGAGCACTACTACAACACTACCTACCACATGTCAATTAGAATGTTACCCTTCAATGCACTCTATGGCTATGAGGTTGCTTCATTTGTAGATATGGCATTGGGAGACAGTAGAGTGCCTAAGGATAAGGATTGGTTGCAGAAGAGTCTAGATATCCTTCAGTTCCTCAAGGATAATCTGCAACAAGCCCAGAATTAGCAAAAGATGTATGCAAACCGACATCAAATTGAGCATAGTTTTGAGCCAAAGATTTGGTTTACCTTCGATCACAACCCTATAGCCAGTACTCATTGAAAAGGAATGCAGCAAAGAATCTTAAGCCTCGCTTCTATGGACCCTACATGGTAATTTGACAGATTGGAGAGGTAGCATGTGAGTTTGAACTTCCAAAGTACAGCAGGATACACTATGTATTTTATGTTTCTTGCCTCGAGAAGGCTCTTGGAACAACATGTCAGAGTTTCACAAGAACTTTCACCACTTCATGATGAGGGAAAACTTGCATTGGAACCTATTGAGGTCATTGATCTCAGAGAGAGGAGGCTCACATCCTGCACAATCAAGGAGCATCTTGTCAAGTGTAAGGACTTGTTAGTTGAGGATGCCACATGGGAGAGTGAGTAGATTTTGGAGCATCCTGATCTAAAAATAGCTTGCGGACAAGCAATTCTGAGAAGGGGAGACTAACATGTCCCCTCCTTAGCCCAAACTTAAACCTAACTTGTTATCTCATATGTCCCATGTGAGCTAATTAACCTTGCAAGGGGGCCCATATTGAGAAGGCGCATTGCGCACTTGTATGCCACCTCCTTTAGTTAAGACCTATTTCAAAATTATGTTTTAAGGTGCCCATTTGGGTTGGCCAACTTTCTTCTCTTGCATTATTAGAGTTCCATATTAATATCAGATTTGCTAGTAGTTCATAATCATTGATCAACTTTGCTTTTGTTTGTCATTGAGATTCCTATTTGGAATTCAATTAGAGATACAATTTCAGAAGTGAGATATCCCCCTAGTCTACCGTCACTCAGATTAGGTGAAGTCTATTAGAGACCTACTTGGATTGATAAGTTCAATTATCCCTTCTTTGCAGATCAGCGACATCATTCGATACTTGGATCAGAACTCAACATCAACGCATCCATATCCAGCATCTCAAATTGACATCTTCTTGCATCACAACATATCTCTAGATTGCAGCGCACTTCCATAGCATCATCAGCAATAAATATATAATTTCAAGGTGACGATATACACCTGTAATCCTTCCATTTACATTTAGAAGTGGGAGTTGGTGCTTCTAGTGGGTTGGTGCTCACAAATAAGTTAGGGGTTGGTGCCTCTAGTAGATTGATGCCTACATACAATTGTGAAAAGAGATATTCAAGTTAAAGCATTTATTGTTGTGGCTTTTCTCCCATTAGGGTTTCCGTGTAAACATTGTGTTATTGTGTTCTTATGTGCATGATTGTTAAAATTTAGGAAATAATATTATTATTGTGGTTGATAAAGTGTAAATTGGTAAAAATTGTTGTTAACTGATTCACCCCACCACCCCTCCTCAGTATAATCGTGTGCTCTTCACCTTCGTTCTTTAGACATCAAAATTTTAGGAACCTACATCATAGACAGGAAAAAGTAGAGGTGAATCTTATGACACAATAGAGTAGCCTTTCATTATTTTGGCACTTGAAAACTTTGGAGATTGGTGAGTTCTTTTACAAGATGTTAAATGTTATGTGAAGAGATGCTTCTACTCAAATCTGTTGTATGGTGAGCTTTCCGATTCCTTTCCCTTTCATAGATCTATAAGGCAAGACTGTCCCCTTGCCCCCTATTGCTTTGTTTTAGCTATAGAAGCTACCCTTTACTGATTGACACTATATTATTAAGGGATTGCTCTAAGGGCCCCTACTAAAAGGTTGACCTATCACCTTACCCTCTAGAGACTCTATCATAGAACTCCACTTTGCTGATGATACTTCTACTTTTGTTGAAATGGATGAGATTAATTTTAAAAATCTGAATAATATATTGGACATTTCAAGGTCAAAATTTGCAATGTATAAATCTAATATTCTTTATTAGAATGATAGGTTTCCTAAGTGGTTTTTAGATAGAGGCAAGAATTATTTAGGACCTAATGAGGTTATCGTGTATTTGACAATCCCCTTTTCCCTTGATCCTTAAAATGTCTGTGGGATTTAGTTCTGTAGAAAGTGAAGAATAGAATTGTTCAGTAGTAGGGTAATGTCTCATCTCTTATAGGGAAGTTTTGTTGAGATTTTCAGATTAATGCAAGGAAAAGAACAATCTATAGATGGCCTTTAAAATTGAAACAAGTTAACATAGAACAAGATGGAAGGAAGGTATCTGATTTGCTCTCCAACTTGTTCAAAATCCAATGTAGATCTGCCTTTAATGAGATGACTGGATGCTGCTACAGCAGGTCCGAAATCCAGCCCTAGATCGCACACCAATCTGCACAATGATTCTCCTAAATTGCTGCTCCAGGACAGAATAAGAACCCAGACAAATTCGCTCCAAGAGGAAGAAGAATATTTCGTATGTCTCTGATTTTAGGAGCAGAGATACATGTTACGTTTTTTATGATCTCTCTCCCAAAATCGATTCATCATATATATGTGTATGAAATTAATTTCGTCACCCTCCAAGAGGGCCGACTTGCCCTAGTTAGGGGCCCTTTAATTAATAAACACAATATATATTTAATTACTTGTATTTTATAATAATACCATTATTATTATAAAATTGCACAAGCTAGGGTATAATTAATAATAATTAATTATTAATTCTTTTGTCTAATTTGATCTTAGCCGAAAGGCTGTAATTATTAACACTCCCTCTTAGTCTTGAGGGTAAGATCAAACTATAGATCCCATCTATTCCAGGACACACCCTTAACTATCATCCTTGATAGTGAAAACAAAAACATAACCATCTCGGATACCCTATCCTGAGATGTCATAGATTCCAAATCTATGAAGGTAGATCCTATCTACCACAAATCCATATGTATATTATAATTTGGCTCCATAACGTTATCCTTCCGATTTGTGGATTGATCAGGTCCACAAGAATATCAAGTCCATGATATTCATCATAACATTATATTACCAAATTCTCAAATATACAGAAACATCAAGTCCATGATGTTAACCAAGAGTCACCTTGACTCAATAGATATCAAATCCGTGATATCAAGAGCATTGGTCAAACGAATATCAAGTCCATGACATTCACCAAAAGCTTAGAGCAATGGCCTCCAGACATCAAGTCCATGATGTCCACCATATGCTCAAGTGTGGATCCTTGATCCAAGAGATATCAAATCCATGATATCCTCGAGCATTGGTCTAACGAATATCAAGTCCATGATGATAATACTTTACCGATTACTGAGAGGGGAGGGGGGTGAATCAGTAAAACTAATCCTCAATTATCTAAAACTTGCAAACAGATCTTTGAATGTAAAGCAGAGAGTTAACAAACGTTTACTAGCATAAACAGAACCACTCAGATCAACACAAGTGTTTATATGTGGAAACCCTCAGTTAGAAGGAAAAAACCACGGTGAGACAGAGCTCACAACTTCACTACTGTAGAATGAAGGTGCCCTGTTAGGAGCTTACAAAGCACTGATTATAGTGCTACCCAGTTAAGGGATTTTACAGAGATCGGTTAAGATCTGATTTTACAGAGATCGGTTAAGATCTGAACCCTGTTAAAAGTTGTCTGGTTACAGGACTTTGAACATCAATGAAGATGTTACCCTGTTAGGGGATTTTTACAAAGAACCGATTAGGTTCACCCTGATAGAGGGATTTTAATAAGCTTTCATACCTTGTAAAAGCAATGATCTAGTATGACACTCACTGTCTGATTAGATCATACCTGTTGATCTCTTCTTCAGTTTGCCTAGTTGTTGATCTCTCCTAGTTTCTTCACCTCTGTGCCTTTAGCACTCTATAGAAGGATATCTCTCCTCTACTCTGTGTAATTTTCAACTATCAACAACAATTCTCTTTGCGTCCTATGACCTGTATATATATTAAAAGAGTTCATCGCAATGAAACCCTTAACTTGCAGAACCGCCAGGCCACAAACTCCGCAATAAATCATGCAATCAGCAACAATTGCGGGTAATGATCTGGAGTTCACCTTGTAAGACATCTGCAAGGATAAAGCTAACTCTTGTTAAAAAGCTAACTCCACTCATAACTAGTGGATGTCCCGTATAGTCCGGCTTCTAACTGAAATTGATCCTCTTAATCTGGTGCAAATCTTTAGCTTGTCTTAGACCGAGACCGGTGTGATCTTGAATCCGGTTCAACTTATACATGCACTCAAAAACCGGTGTGTGTTTTTAGATTAGTCTACCGGTGAGTGCACTTCTCTTTATCTACCAGTGCATACTCTTATGTTGCTCGGCGACCGGTGTCTAGAAGACAAGTGTTGTGAGTGACCAGTGACTCTTACCAATACAACATGACCGGTGACTCCTTACCGATACAACGTGTTTGTAGATGAACACTAATGACAACTCAAATTCCTAACACATGATATTCACCAAATGCTCGAAGTAATGGCCTATCGACATCAAGTCCATGATGTCCACCAATTACTTAGATGTGGATCCCTGATCCACGAGATATCAAGTCCATGATATCCTCGAGTATTGGTCTAACGAATAAGTCCATGATATTCACCAAATACTCGGAGTGATGGTCTCCCGACATCAAGTCCATGATGACACCAATATTCAAATGTGGATCCCTGATCCAAAAATATCAATCTCTATGATATTCATCAAAAAATATAAATGTGAACTGCCACAATTCACATGCAAGCATAAATGAACTCATATATAACTTTACCATATAATAGAAATGTTAGTACAACAAACTCATATTTTCACCAAGCCAAGTTTATTCCTGAAATGTTCAAGTTTGCCCCTTGCTAAAGGTTTGGTGAGAATATCTGCAGTTTGTTCATCAGTACATACATATTCCAATTGAATGGCCTTTCTTTCCACCATGTCCCTGACATTGTGATAAGGAATCTCAATATGTTTGGACCTATTATGGAACACAGGGTTGATGGCAAGTTTAATGCAACTCTGATTATCACAATAGATAACAGTAGGTTCCATAGGTTGTCCAAATAATCCCACTATGAGTTTCCTTAGCCAAGTTGCTTCTCTAGCTCCGAGAGAAGCTGCAATATACTCTGCTTCTGTTGAACTCTGAGCAACGGAGTTTTGTTTCTTGGTAAACCAAGAAATCATAGTTGATCCCAAGCTGAAACAACATCCGGATGTACTCTTCTGGTCTGTAATGCATCCTGCCCAATCTGAATCTGTAAAGCCATGAAGATCCAATTTTACATTTTTGTATAATAGACCATACTCAATGGTCCCACGAAGATATCTCAAAATATGCTCAGTTGCACTCATATGCAATTGTTTAGGTTCTACCATAAACTGACTTAGAACATTTACAGCATAACAGATATCAGGTCTAGTGTTAATTAGATACATAAGAGATCCAATGATCTGATAGTATAAACTGTTACGAAAAGTAGACGGTAGAATACTTTCTAATCTATTAACAAAGATCAAACGATCTATATATACAAGAAGATGAACGATGTTTCCTTAGAAACGATCGTCTAGAATAGAAACATTCTATTCTAGCTACAGCTAACTAAATATTAGAAACATTCTAATATTTATACTAAGATACAATATTGAGCATTAATAAAATATGATTCTAAATTATTCTAATACCCCCCCTTAATGCTCAATCTATTAACTACACCAATAGACCCCCTGAATTTTACAAACTTGTTAGGACAAAGGGGTTTGGTGAAAATATCTGTTGGCTGCTCCAAGGTAGGAACATATAGCAATTGAACAGATCCATCTTCTACCAACTGCCGAATGTAATGACAATGGAGTTCTATGTGTTTGGTGCGTTCATGGAAGACTGGATTTTTGGCAAGTTTGAGTACACCCTGATTGTCTGAAAACAAAGGAGTCGAACCTGCTTGAGGTAGTTGCATATCTGCAAGCATCTGACGAAGCCAAACTGCCTCACAAGTTGCCTTGACAGCTCCTCTATATTCTGCTTCTGTCGAAGAGAGAACCCTCGCCTGTTTCTTCTTACTGGTCCAGGTGACCGCACCTGATCCTAAACTGAACACATATCCAGAGGTAGATTTTATGTCATCAACGAAGCCAGCCCAATCAGAATCTGTGAACCCACTGAGTTGAGGAGCAGCACTTCGAATGTAAAGAAGTCCATAATCCAAGGTACCTTGTACATAGCGCAGAACACACTTCGCTACAACCCAATGATCAACCTTGGGGTTTGTCATGAATCGAGAGATGTAGCTGACTACAAAGTTGAGATTGGGTCTAGTAGCAGTGATATAGATGAGACTACCCACTAGTTGCCTGAAGAGGGTTTCATCTACAGGAGGAGAATCAGATTGTGCGGACAATTTCAAACCAATCTCCATAGGAGTGGAGGTTGGTTTGCAATCTTGCATTCGAAACTTGTCAAGCAAACTTCTGGCATACTTAGATTGAGAAAGAAAAATGCTACAGTCAGTCTGCCAAACCTCAATACCCAAACAATAATGAAGTAGTACGAGATCTGTCATATCAAAAGTGCTGCACAAATCCTGTTTGACTTCGGAAATCAAATGTTTTGAACTCCCGGTAATGATTAAGTCGTCCACATAGATAACAAGAAAGAGAATATCATTACCAGTGTTTGATATACAGATTATTGTCTGAAGGACTACACTGAAATCCACGAGCAACCAAGTACTGATCAATTTTTATGTACCATGCCTGAGGGGCATGTTTAAGACCATTGAGGGCTTTCCGGAGTCTACATACTTTGGGTTCTGAACCGTCAACCTTGAAACCAGGAGGCTGCGTCATGTAGACTTCTTCCTGCAATTCACCATTTAGAAAGGCACTCTTCACATCCATCTGGTGAACTTTCCAACCATACTGAGCTGCAATGGCAAGGAGAAGGCGAATAATACTCATCTTAGCTGTAGGAGCAAAAGTCTCCTCATAGTCAATGCCTTCTCGCTTGGTGAATCCTTGAGCAACTAATATGGCTTTATATTTGTCTAAGGTACCGTCTGCATGATATTTGACCTTATAGACCCATTTACAGCTAATGGGTTTCTTCCCTGGAGGAAGGTCTGAAAGAACCCAGGTATGATTCTTTTGAAGACTTTGGAACTCAACATCCATTGCCTATTCCCATTCTGGAATTCTTTTGGCCTCTACATATGTTTGAGGCTCAGAGATACTGTGGATGTTAGCCATGAGAGCAACATTAACTGTGTTATGCTGAATCCTCTTATTTTTGGAGGTTCTACCCTCAATGAGTTCATCAAGACGAAGATCACTGATTGTCTTAGCCTACCATTTAGGCCGAAGAGAAGAGGAGCCAATATTAGATGCAGAAGGAATAGCTGGATGAGGAAGCAGATCAGGATTAGGAGAAAGAATGGCATTGTCTGGAGGGAGCTTAAGCAGTGCATTAGAATCAGCCCGCTCATCAGATGAATCACATGAAATAGGAAGACTCAAGTTAGAGGTCTCTGAAGGCTGAGTCTCAAAATGCTGCGGGGAGGAAGAGAGCTGAAATGGTCCTAGTTTCTCATCAAACACAACATCACGACTGAAGATTAAACGATTAGTGTTTACATCAATCAGTCTGTAGGCCTTATGAGTGTCACTATACCCTGTAAACATAAGCTTTTGACTCTCGGAATCCAACTTAGTGCGCTTGGCATCAGGAATCCATACATATGCTAGAGAGCCAAAAACTTTTAAATGGTTGATCCTAGGTTTGCAACCAGACCATGCTTCCTCAGGAATCTTATGTTTAACTGCATAAGTGGGTGACCGATTAAGAAGATAAACTGTAGTGAATATTGCTTCTACCCAATATTTTTTAGGTACATTTCTATGTTCCAGCATAGCCGTAGCCATCTCTGTAATGGTACGATTTCGCTGCTCTACAACACCATTTTGTTGAGGGGTGTGTGGTGTGGTAAACTGACGCTTGATGCCATGAGTAGCGCAAAAGGTAGAAAAAATAGAAGAACAAAACTCCCCCCCATTATCAGACCTAAGAGTAAGAATAGAAGAACCAGACTCTTTTTCTACTAAGGCCTTAAATGTCTGAAATACAGGAAATGCATCTGATTTTTTCTTAAGAAAATATACCCACATTTTGCAACTGAAATCATCAACAAAGAGTAAGAAATACCTGTACCCAGTAATGGAAGTAGTATTCATAGGACCACATATATCAACGTGAACTAGCTGGAGTACCTTAGATGCTCGCCATGAGTCACCATCTTTGAACGGTGTCCTGTGTTGCTTCCCTGCCTGGCAAGCTCCGCAAACTCGATGATTTTGGGTCTGAATATCCGATAGGCCATGTACTAGATCGTCCCGAACAAGTTGTGCAAGATATCGCTGATGCGAGAGACTACTGTAGCAGAGGATTTTTCTATGAAGGCATGCTCAAGAGAATCGCCTGAGTCCACAAGCCTATAAAGACCATGATCCTCAAGGCCAACAACAAGCATAGTGTGAGAAGTACGATCAACAATCGAGCACTTATGTGCACTAAAAACAACATCCAGCTGAGGAGAGTGCCTCATAATCTGACTAACTAAAAGAAGATTATGGTTCATGCCAGGAACATAACACACATTGAGGAACATGAGTTTTCTTCCTCCAGACTGTATCTGAACATTGCCCTTGCCAACAACATTGTACTCTTCACCACCGCCAAAGATAACTGAGTCAGTGTAGGGAGAGAACTCAACAAACCAATCACGCCTATGAGTGAAATAACGAGAGGCACCGAAATCTATGTACCAGGCAGAAGATTTCACATGATCTGCAGGTATTTTGGCCATAAAGGCATGAAAGGCAGATTCTTTCTGCTCTGAGTGTTTAGCAGCATTAGCTTGCTTTTTAATGGAGACTAACTTCTGAGGCTGCTAATACAGATGCTCATAGCATGTTTGCCAAAAAAACGTGAATATCTCAAAAGACACGAACTTCGAGGTTAAAAATTGGAAGACCCAGAAAAAATAGAGAAGCACCCAGAAGAGAGCTCGAAAAACCCAAAAGAAATATGCTGTCAAAAATTGGATCCGCTGGCTCAAAAACTGAGGCACAAAAATTGAGGCACCCAGAAAAATCTGATGACAATCCATTTGAGATCTCGAAAAACCTAGAAAGAATATTCTATCGAAATTTGGATCCATGGGCTCGAAAATCAAGGCACAAAAATCAAGGCACCCAGAAAAAACGAACAACAACCCAGTTGAGCTCTCAAAAAACCCACCAAGAATTTATAATCAAAAAAAAATTCGAGCCCAAAAAATTAAGGTTTCAAAAAAAACAATCTGCTGCAAAAAACCTCAAAAAATTAATGACAGATTTGCAAAAAAAAACGTGGCTGAACAGGGCTAAAAACTGGCCAAACTCACAAACCCTAGACGTGAGCAGCAGTAGATCCCACAATGTGAGAATAGATAGAAATTAATTCAAAAAATTTGAGCAAATAATTTCAAAAGAAATTATAAATTTTCTGAAAAAATTTAAAGAAATGGCTCTGATACCATGTTACGAAAAGTAGATGGTAGAATACTTTCTGATATATTAACAAAGATCAAACAATCTATATATACAAGAAGATGAACGATGTTTCCTTAGAAACGATCGTCTAGAATAGAAACATTCTATTCTAGCTACAGCTAACTAAATATTAGAAACATTCTAATACTTATACTAAGATACAATATTGAGCATTAATAAAATATGATTCTAAATTATTCTAATATAAACTAGCATCTGCTACCTCAAAACTAGCCATGGCTTCTCTTAACTTGAGAAGGTTGGTTTCCATAGGTGTGGACATTGGTTTACAATCCATCATACCAAATCTCTTTAAAATATCAACAGTATATTTTCCTTGATTCACAATAATCCCAAGAGATTGTTGCCACACTTCTAAACCAAGAAAATAATGAAAAAGGCCAAGATCCTTCATTTCAAATTCCTTTGCAAGGTCTTGCTTGCAATTTACTATAAGGTATTCTTCTCCTGCGATTAAGAGATCATCTACGTATAGCACTAATATCAATATGTCTCCATTAAATATCTTGAAATAGAGATTAGGATATGCATCGTTCTTTGAAAATCCCATATTTTGAAGATAGTGATCAATCCTTTCATACTAAGCTCGAGGAGCTTGTTTGAGCCCATATAAAGCTTTGTTAAGCTTGCACACATAAAAATGTTGATCCTTTGTAACAAATCCTTCAGGTTGCTCTATATATACTTCCTCTTCAATTTCTCCATTAAGAAATGTAGTTTTAACATCCATTTGATGGATCTTCCAACCTTTGGAAGCTGCAATTGCAATTATTGCCCTAACTGAGGAATATCAAGCAACGGGAGCAAAAGTCTCCTCATAATCTATTCCTTCCTTTTGAGTGAATCCTCTAGCTACGAATCTGGCTTTATGTTTCTCAATACTACCATCCGCAGCATGTTTAATCTTGAATATCCATTTTGATGATACCACAGATTTGTTCTTGGGTCTAGGAACAATATCCCATACATCGTTCTTCATTATGGATCCGTATTCTTCTGACATTGCATCTTTCCAAGCCTGGATTTTAAGTGCTTCACAAACAAAAGAAGGCTCGGAATCTATAATCTCACTCATAAATGTAGCATAGTTAGAATATTTCTTAGGTCTTTCACTTTCCCTGAAACTTCCTGCCGGAGCTGCAAAGTTGCTTGCATCTTCCAACATTTTGGTGGCCCACAATGGTCTTTTCTTGATGATGGAAGTGCTAGGTTCACTTATTGGATCATGTTCAATAACATCATGATACTCCCTCTGATTCTCAGGAGGGTTGGATTGAATTAATTCATCACATGCTATATCTTTAGAGGTAGAGAATACAAGGTCTTCTTCAAATATGACATCTCTTCTCAATTCAATATGTCTTTGCCCTGGAACATATATCCTATATGCCTTGGTAGATTCACTATATCCCACAAATATTCTCTTCTTTCCTAAAGGTTCCAATTTTGTTCTCTTTTCTTTTGGAACATGAAAATACACAAGACAACCAAATATCCTAAGATGACTCACAGCAGGTTTGTTTCCACTAAACGCCTCTTCAGGAGTCTTATTGTTCAATGCTGAATGAGGACATCTATTTTGAATGTAAACCGCAATGTTGGATGCCTCAGCCCATAGTGAAGTATGCAGATTTTGATCATGTAACATAGCCCTTGCTGCTTCAATTATGGTTCTATTCTTCCTTTCAGCGATTTTATTTTGTTGAGGGTTGTAAGCAACACTGAACTCCCTCTTAATCCCTGATTCTATACAAAAGGTGCTAAAGGTTTCAGAAATGTATTCTCCACCATTATCCGTTCTAAGAATCTTTACCCTCTTGTTTGTAAGATTCTCTATTAAAGCTTTGAACTCTTTGAATTTGTTGAAAACATCAATGGATTCCTTGTTCTTAAGAAAATATATCCAAGTCTTTCTCGAAAAGTCATCTACAAAGATGATGTAATAGAGATATCCACCAATAGATGGTACGGACATGGGTCCACAAAGATCAGAATGAACTATTTCCAATATTTCCTTAGTCTTGCTTTCACTACTAGGGAAAGAGGATTTGATATTTTTCCCTAATGCACATCCTTTGCATACTCCTTCATGTCTAGGAGATAAATGAGGGGAAGCCTACTACAACTTTATCCATAGAAGATAATGCTTCGAAATTTAGATGCCCTAGCCTTCTGTGCCATAAATCATTTGAGTTAATTGATTCAACTATTAAGGCTTGAGATGAAATAGTATCAAGTCTATAAAGACACTCATGTCTTAGTCCTATGGTGTATGCTTGTTTTAATGTTGAATTTTTGGTCCAAGCTAAGACTTTCCCATCCATAAAAGCAATTTTATAACTGTTAACTTTCTATGATCGCTGCAAATGTAATAGCACTATGTTATTGTATGTGTTTTCCAAATGCAACAATCTCTTTCATTTATATTGAGAATGAGCCAATAACAGACATGTCCCTCTAAAGGGACATGTCTATTTATTATTATTGTAATTAATATAATTAATACACTTATGATTCTATATTATATATTATATATATATAATATCTCTTTAGTATTATATTAATAAATATTTATTTTCTCAATTTAACTATTATTATGAGAATAATTATAACCTAACTTTATATATACATATACATTAATGTATATAGTAATATCAATTATTATATACATTGATATGTATGTATATATACATATATATATAATAAATCATTTCTCATAATAATCATGTAGTCAATATTATTTATCTGACCGATGCTACAAACATCAACACTCCCTCTTAGCTAGGGAGGATAAATCAATCCAATGTCAACACTTATGATTCTCACCATAGAAACACAAAAATTGTTACAATAACTAACACTCCCTCTCAACTAGAGAGGATAATCATTTTATCACAATGTAATACACACACACACACACACATATATATATATATAGTGAGTACTTGTGGAAGATCAAGTCCATGATATTCACCAAGTACTCAATGTGAGTATAATAATCATTTTATATGTTCATATCATTTTACTAATATTAAGAGTAATGGTTCTCGAGTATCAAGTCTCACGATACTTCACTGATTACTCAGGGCAATGGCCTACTGAATACAACTCACAAATATTCATCAATTACCCAAAGTGATTATCAAGAGCATTTACCTCCTAAATATCAAGTCACATGATGTTCACTATAGCTCATAAATATCCATGGTATGTCTAATGATAATACATCTCATGATGTCTATCATATGGATACTAAGTTTACGTAGAGACATGTCACTATGTGATATGTTTCATAGGGTCCAATTAATATATGATACTAAGTTCAGAAGGATCCTAATATGATTCATTTGGATACTAAGTAATCATATATTACATAATTCATGAAGTATCACCTAACATGTGATACCAAGCCTAACATGTGATAGTTATCAGTTTATAGTCCAAACCGATAGTTATTGGTGGATAGAAGTAAACACCAATAAGCTATCAGTATAACCTTTAATGCAAGTTAATTTAATATTTCATTATATTAATATATTAATATGTATGTAATTATAATTTAGTTAGTATCATAGTTTTCATATCATCTTGATATGAGGAATCACCATGCATTGTGACACCTAGTTTTCATACCACACCGATATGAGGAATCACCATGCATTGTGACACCTAGTTTCCATATCACAAAGATATGAGGAATCACCATGCATTGTGACACCTAGTTTCCATATCACAAAGATATGAGGAATCACCCCGTGATACCTAATTTTCATATCACAACAATATGAGGAATCACCCAGTGATACCTAATTTCCATATCACAACGATATGAGGAATCACCCTGTGATACCTAATTTTAGTATCACCACAATAGTGATACAAGGATATAGCAAGTAAAACATTACATTTTATTTACATATAACCCTATTATGGTATGTGCACAGACAGATAACCGTCTACCATAACAAATCCACATTACAAGACCGTCATCTTGTAATCAAATACAAGTGTTCATTGTTGAAAAGTCGTCACCTTTCTCCAATGTTCACAGGAGGGCCCATAAGTTCAGGAGTCACATACATGAAATCCACCTTGATTTATGTCAGAGGGTGGATCCATGCTCATCCCAAAGGGTGGAAACAAAAGTTTTCACCTTAGACTTCTCTCTCAAGGAGAAGAATGAAATAACATACATGATAATAGATGAAACTCCTTTTCATCTAAGGCTTCATTCTCCAATATGCCAAGTTTATCTCGAAGGTACACAACCTTACCTCTAGCAAGAAACATGGTGAGAATATCAGCCATATGTTCTGTAGTGATAATGTAACTTGAATAGGATGTACTTATGCACTATATCTCTTATATAGTTTGCATCTCTCTAGGTGAACTCCAAGTTATGTAGGAGCTAGCATAAAGGCATTTCAACAGCACACATGAGACTCAATCTCATAGTCCTCTGGATGCTTCCTTCAAGGTCTTGTAACAACCTCCTCAACTCCTCATCCAAGGTTGGTTTTAGATGAACTATCATACTCCCCCTGAATCTAATATCAACCTTCTGCGAGCAAGTTGTGTCTTTACTCCCTCTGAATCAATATGACCAAGATCTTTGGAAATCAAATAAGACAGATCCTCTAGATGTTGTATTGACTCCCTCAGAAGCTTAAGTTCGTGTATCCATCTTGACATTGTCAAACTCCTTCTGAATCGGATATCAACTCTCTACTCAATTTCTTTTCCTGCATGCACATCCTTAGAGAGAAAGGAAAAGATCAAGGCAAATAGCTCTTATACTATGTACATAGATACACAAATAAGAGATTAGAAATATAATATTTAGAAATTGAACTCAAAAATACTAATCTCATGCAGTTTAAAGGATATTCTTCACCTGCTCCCACTAACATAGATGCATACCCTTCAAACAATGACCTTTAGTTGTTAGATGGATGCACTACTGAGCACCAAAAATCACCTTCCGATAACAATGGACCTTACAATCTACAAATTCTATTGAGAGTGTTTCATCCACTACAATCAACTCTCAAATCCTTTGTCTACTTCGATCTTCCAAGGCAATGTCCATTGTGTTGAGATTATGATACACTAGCGTCCCAACTTACGGTAACATGCATAATTTCCTCCGTTGACTCTTCTAGAATAGAGAGTTGTACAAATTCCTCTCCCTATGGCAATGAAGACATAATACGAATGCATATTCGTAACTCCTACATTCAGTAGATAATTAAAAATGCTATTAACTCCCGTGCCTTATTAATTTCTCCATTCTTTGTAATGTGACAGGCATGGACGTAATAATATAGCATCAATTCACTTAAAATTACATTTGTTGTATCTTTATTTTCATCCACGTGTAACCCATCTTTCTCTCTGTATTTAAATAATACATTGACTACTAGATTGGTTGAACGACATCAAGAAAGAATATGAGTGGGAACTTATTTGAGAAAGACCGCACACAGCAGTAGGCAAGGCCGATGACACCTTTAATCTAATCTCCTGATCCAGCAAGAAATGTGATGAAGGCTCATTTCGAGTAACCATAATTAGGTGAGGCCATCTCTGCGGCAAAAATTTAATCCGATAATCAATTTGAGATGAACAAGCACCAACATGAAACTCAATCCTTTCTTGGAGTCCATGCAGCAACAGAGAAGCCCGATGCAAGAATGATTATGCTGTTCTAGTGACCTCTGCCAATATGAAATATATCATTGAATGTAATATTTGCTCTTTATGATAGCGGCAAGTATAAGACATAGGTTAGTTCCGCCATAACCATATAGTCTGCAACCTTAGGATATTAATCTTCGAACATCTTCAATTATATTATTATTCCGCCAGTGGCATATATTTAACACCCGAACATTAGTGTAGATAAGGAATACATACGCTAAAGATAATATCTCCAACGATCAAATATGTATGCTTCATTATTATTTCACTACACCATACATTGTTCTTCTCAAGGAATTGTGATCTCCAAAGACAATTGCCTGTCTTAGCACTTGATCAAATACTAATAAGCACCGCGATAACTCCAATTCTCTAGTCACCGAAACAACCTTGAGTAGACATTAGACTTTGTATTTGTTATCAAATCATTTCTTGTATGGTACCCAGTGATCTTCGGGAACATTACAATATTTATTCCGTAGATATTAGACGAAGGCATCCACTGGAGTCTTTTGTAATTTCCAGCCCATTTTGTTTTCGATTAAATAGATATCTTAGTGTAATGTCTCTTTGATGCTGATGTCAACTCATTATTATTTCCTTGGGTTGATTGTTATCGAAACTTCACACACTTCAATCAATTGTTTGGGATTGTATTGGAGGTGACCTGCTGTTGACAAGATATAAAACACGCCTAGGAGGAACTGTGCTTGCCAATCTAGTATTGAGAAACCAAATACTACTGCGCAGTGATCAGAATTGTCAATCCATATATTGTTGATGGCAAGAACAAGTCATCTGTGACACAATGTAGAGATCAAGCAATTTCATAACGATTTTGGCTTTCATTTCTTTTAATTTCTCATCTCCGTTATGTGGCCATGTCAGACAGGGTTGGGTAGAGCTGAAGAAATAATCTGCCAGGATGTCATTTTCCATCAAATCATAGACTAGAACTTGCTCTAGCTCGTGGTCGATTATCCCCACGCTGTGGCCTTTCAAAGGCAACGAGTTTTGGTGCTTGGTGGTGCTGATTACCTGGACCTCGTGGTTGAACTCCTCCGCTCTCTGCCTAAAGTCCTCAAATCTCTTTACGGTGATTCGTGATCCGTCGGCCAGAGTGCCTCTGTACACCATCCCGAAGCTCCCTTCCCCGATCAGATTCGACTCCACGTAATTTATCATGGCTTCTTTGATCTCCTCCACGCTGAAGAAAAATGAGACCGGTGCTCTAAATGAGGATATCGTCTCTCCGGATCAGCTTCCTCTGATGCATTTTCTTCATGCCACGGATCCTTCTCAAGTACCCAAAAACGACGGCTAAGACAAGGAGGAGAACCGCTAAGACGAGGAAGGTATTGACAGAAATTTGACACCCATCTGCAACTCTGTTGACTCGGATTGAATAGGATTCCCTGATCCTAATTGTCCATATCACCGCATCCCATTCATTTTATCCATATAGGCTTAATGATAAATATGTGTTGGAATTCGCTCGTTCTTTGTTGTGTCTCACATTTGCCGTCTGGCTCTGATACCATGTTAACTTTCTATGATCGCTGCAAATGTAATAGCACTATGTTATTGTATGTGTTTTCCAAATGCAACAATCTCTTTCATTTATATTGAGAATGAGCCAATAACAGACATGTCCCTCTAAAGGGACATGTCTATTTATTATTATTGTAATTAATATAATTAATACACTTATGATTCTATATTATATATTATATATATATAATATCTCTTTAGTATTATATTAATAAATATTTATTTTCTCAATTTAACTATTATTATGAGAATAATTATAACCTAACTTTATATATACATATACATTAATGTATATAGTAATATCAATTATTATATACATTGATATGTATGTATATATACATATATATATAATAAATCATTTCTCATAATAATCATGTAGTCAATATTATTTATCTGACCGATGCTACAAACATCAACAATAACCCTTATCCTCAAGTGTTGATATTGAAACTAGGTTTCTCTTTATGCCCGGAACATATAGGAGTCGAGATAGTTGCAAGGATATGTCGGACTTCAACTGAATGTTGCAATTCCCAAAACCCATAATTGGATATGAAGTGTCATCTCCTATGGTAACTTCTTCCTTAATGTTTTCTGAAAATGTATCAAGGTTTTCCCGGAACCCAATGATATGCCTTGAAGCTCCACTATCAATAACCCAAGAGTATTTATTTGAGGTTTGGGTAGACAATGCTGAATATAGGGCTGAATATTCCATGTTTCAAATCTTAAAAGTTTGAGACTGTTTTTCCCAGTAATCTGAATATGATCTTTTACTCTACCTAGGCTCTGATACCATGTTAAGATTTTCAGATTAATGCAAGGAAAAGAACAATCTATAGATGGCCTTTAAAATTGAAACAAGTTAACATAGAACAAGATGGAAGGAAGGTACCCAATTTGCTCTCCAACTTGTTCAAAATCCAATGTAGATCTGCCTTTAATGAGATGACTGGATGCTGCTACAACAGGTCCGAAATCCAGCCCTAGGTCGCACTCCAATCCGCACAATGATTCTCCTAAATTGCTGCTCCAGGACAGAATAAGAACCCAGACAAATTCACTCCAAGAGGAAGAAGAATATTTCGTATGTCTCTGATTTTAGGAGCAGAGATACATGTTATGTTTTTGATGATCTCTCTCCCAAAATCGATTCATCATATATATGTGTATGAAATTAATTTTGTCACCCTCCAAGAGGGCCGACTTGCCCTAGTTAGGGGCCCTTTAATTAATAAACACAATATATATTTAATTACTTGTATTTTATAATAATACCATTATTATTATAAAATCGCACAAGCTAGGGTATAATTAATTATTAATTCTTTTGTCCAATTTGATCTTAGCCGAAAGGCTATAATTATTGACAAGTTTCAGGTTTGCAAAAAGGTGTTTTCCTCTTACATCACATACTTATCCTTTTATTGGCTTGTGGTTTCTTCTCATGTTACTCAGTTAACAAGCTTATTAGAAGTTTTTATAGGTCTGATGAGAAAGGAAGTAAGAAAAGGCATGTGGCTTCTCGGGACCCGTGTATTAAACCTAGAATTGTGGAGGGTATAGTTTTGAAGGACATTTTCAAGCATCGTGTCTCTCTTGTTGGCAAATCTGTAACCAAAGCCAAACATAACAATGATCCATAGAAGTAAAAAAAGTTATACTTACAATGGGCACAGTGGTTTAACTCCTTACCGTATTGGAATCTGGAATGTTGATGTCCTCCTCCTTATCAAAGTGGCCTTCCCATGGTAAAGGTGAGTATTTGCTAGCCGTACTCCTAAATTGCAAGTAAAAATTTAATAAAGGAAAATATCAGACAAGGGATGTGCAAATGTACCAAATAAAGAAGAAAATCACCAAAGAACTTTTTCTTCTAAAAAAGTTATTTTTTCAGCATAAACACTATTCACGGTGAAGTTTACCATTGCAATTCATAAATTAAGCTCTGCCATTGTGTAAGAAGATAAACAAATGAAAATCAAGAAATGTATTTATAAGAAGATAAACGGATGAAAATCAAGAAATTTATTTATTTATGCTAATTCCACTAATCCCAGTTGCTCAATAGCCAAGCATCAAATTACTTCATAAGTCTTTAGATCAATGTCCCAATTTCAGAGAAACTTCAGATTTTCAATAGCAAAGTTTAGTCCTTAATTTTTCACACTATGTTGTGACTCCAACCAGGACGACAAGATACCAAATCGTTCTTCTTCGAGTCAAATTTGTGATTAAATCAAATATTAATGTCCATTGTTCATAAATGTCAATTGAGAAAACATAATAATTTCCAATGCCCGATGACACTGCCAAAATGAAAATGAGACAAACGTCAATCCAGAACAAAATGATCAATCCTCTTCCACGTCATCATTTCCAACTAGATAAATAGTCCCATCAAACCATCATTATCATTATCCAGAAATCCTTAAAGCTAAAGCTCTTAATGACATCCACGAGACAAGGCAATTCATAGGAACTATGGTTAGCAACGAGTAGTGCTATAATTGATCACTGCTGCTAATGCATCAAGGTGAAAAGCCTATTTTGCATCCGCATAACAAATATGTTGACACGTTATCATGTCTTCTGGTGTTTGAACTACACATTTGCTTCGAAAGCCCGCGTTTTTCTATCAACTAAGCTCCTCCCACCCAACACCAACAGTGCAATTATTCCTCCAGAAAAAGTTTAGCAATTGGCATCGAACGAATTTGATAAGTTTAGAGCAATTCATCTATCATCTCATAATATACAAAGCTTTATTAAACGATTCCCAAAAGTAACATCTAATTTTCATTTCTCCTTCAAAGGAATCTCAAACGCAGTTTTTCCTGATATCTCACCAAACATGTATGCAACTACAAAGATCTTCTATAGTTGCACAAACAATTGGATGAGAAGAAAGAAAATTACTTACTGAATGGCAGGACGGGGCGGAAGAGATGTAAATACAGAGGCAGGTTGTTCAGTGGCCTGCGCTTCCTCATCTTCAGCCAGCGGAGGCAATACATTTTCATTCATTCTTTGCAGAATTGCAGGTTTTAGGTGTTTTAACTGTAATAGTACTTTCCCCTGTTTGGGCTCAATTTATTTCTCCTCTCACCCGGCACCGTCCATTCGGCTATTTTTTTCAATTTATTTTTTTCCAAGTGCGGCTCCTATATGTATACCTTTAAGAAGCTCTCAACTATTTATTTTCCATGTTGAACCAACCCAAAAAAAAAAAAAAAAAGGAACTAAGCAATTATCAAGATATCAAATAAATAAGACCAGTTATTGTTAGAGTCTAAATTGGTGGAGGTATTAAAAGGAAGTGTAATAAAATATACGTAAAATAATATATTGGAAGACCTAAATTAAAGGAATATTGATAATAATTTATAGTATGTTATAGTAAATATAAAATAATAGTTAAGATCATCTTCATAAGTTTCTTACGATCCTTCATTATGCACTATAATTTTTAACAATATAAGGAAACAATTAACTTATACTATAGATTACACTAAATAGATTTGATCTCTAATCATTGATGTGTCGTCTTTATTAGTTAGATATAGAATTAGGGCTAGGGTAATGTTAAGGTCGAGGTTGAGGTTAGGGTTAAAGCTACAATTAAGGTTAGAGTTAACGTTTGGTAAGGATTAAGTTTATGGTTATGGTTAAAAATAAACTTAGGGTGAGTGTTAGGTTGGCTTTGAATTAGGTGTGAGGATTAGAGATAGGGTTAGGACTAGAGTTGAGATTATGATATGTACCATATGAAAAGGGGATCACATAAAAGGACTATTTTTTCCAGTTCATAGGGCACGTTGGAATACAAACCACCTCAAGACAAATATGATTAGTATAACTTGGTAAGAAAGATGTCAATGCAATATCTATATTTGAAGGGTTTTTATTTATTTATTGCTTAGAATTGAGAAAGAGAGGAATATAATATTGATATGCAAAAGACTAAACAAAATATATCTAAATCAAATCTAGCTAATAAAATTAATATAAAAGGGGGTGGAAGAGAATTTGAACGCATCTGGAAATGAAATAGGAGAAGTGAGTTTTCATACCTAAATTCCCAACTGTCAGAGTCTTGGAATAACCTATAACTACAAATCTGAGACCTGGAGGCTATAACCTAACTTCCTGCCAAATCTGGGATCAGAATGCAGGGAACATTATGGAAATGGTGATGTGTTCCTAAGACATGATGGCAATGGCAATGTGTTCTTGATATTTTTGACTAAATTTTTTACAGCTCATCTAACTATTCCCAATCTGCCCTGATTTGATCCAACAACTCTATAACATGTTCTTGCACACCAAAAAATAGGGAAGAAGGTTGGCTAAAGGGGTTTATCTTAGTCAAACCTTTATTTAGGAATCAACCTTAAAAATGAAAGGAAATTTTGTAAGAAAATATGAAATAGAAACCAAATCTAAATTGTAAATCACCATATACCTTGATGGTACAATGCTTCTTTAGATGTGGTCACAAATGTTGATGCAATAACTTGGTCTAAAAGGAAATCATGAAATAAATACCTTAAATTATGGATGTTGTATTTTTCCAAAAATGCTTGATGAAGAAAGAGAAGAATGCTTTGAAGGATTAAAGCCTTGGATGCTCAATTGTAGAAGAGATCTTAAATTCTGATTTCTCACTTGATCATGAATACTTGAAAATTTTGATACTGAATGTTTGCACTTGATAATGAATACTAGAATGAGAAGATATAGGATGTTGTATACTCAATCCATTATTTCAAGGGTTAACAATTAAGCACGCTGACCATGGGACTGGATCTCCCCCAAGACCTTGACAGGGACCTCTGAGCCAAATTTGGGCCCCATTTACCTAGGACATGTCGCCAATGGTGACATGTACCTGGGAGAATGGGCCCAAATTTGATCGAGGTGCCAAACATATTGGGTATATGCAAGATTTCTAAGTATGCCTCATTCCAAAGTCAGGACGGGTCACGAAGGCCACAAATAGGGATATAGGGCTTAGCTGATCAAATAAATTATTTCATTGGAGGAAAAATAGGAGAGCACACTTAGAAATAAGGTGTAACCTCAATTTTTGAAGAAATTAAATCAATATATAGGACTTATAATGTTAATTTGAAGGTCCAATATGCATTAGGAGACCATAAAATCAATATGGAAACCCATACATACTAAAATATGGCTAATATGAGCAACTAATTAAGGGTGCTTACTTTTTAGGATGGTACATGGACATAGTTAACATTATAGATAGAACCACAACCTTAATTACATCCAATTTTACCATTACACGCATTAACTCTAACTATAATACTAATCTTAACCCTAATACTAATTAAACCTAACTCTAGTATTATCTATAACCATCATTTAAATCTTAGGAACACCAACTTAAATCCTAATTGAACTTGTTAATATAGGAAAATGGGTAAAAGAGCATAGAATGTAAGAGCAACCACAAAAATCAAATTCAATGCTTTAACCTAGATCAACCAATAGAGAAAGATAGTTAAATAAAATGCAAAATAATAAATCAAATTCCAACCAAAACCATTGCACTCAATCCAAACAACATCTCCATTATCCTTCACATTTTTGAGTTGTAATGTTGGCTCTCAAATTTATATCACCAATTCACTATGTGGTCATACAAAGATTTGAAGACTCTAGTTAGCCAAGGTGATAAATCTAAGTTGTTTTTATAGATTTCAAGATTTCAATTGACGGTAAAAAATGGAGCGTTTGTAGGAAGCTTTGGTGGCTAGGGTTTTCTCTGCTTCTCAACTAGTTGCACAACTGGATCTTGAATGTTTGTGAAGAGTGAAGGAGCCATGTTCTAGATTGTGTGAAAAATACCGCGTGTAGTATGGGTGATGAGATAGGTTATGTTCATTGGGGAAAGGGCTTTAGATGGTGGAGAGACAATCTCAAATCGTAAGGCGATGTGAACAATGCATAAGGAAAAGGCCCCAATGAATGTTACTTTGGAGAAGGAGGATGGATGATATTATGGAGTGGCAAGGCTAGGTAAAGACAATCATAGGGTTTTATTACCCAAATTAATGTAATCTTTTGGGTCATTTGTGGTTTTACATCAACATATGAATAGGGCCATTTCAATTGATCTAGAGGGTGATGTGGAAAAGGAAATGAACCATAATGTTGTAGTCTTCTCTAAAATTGGACTAATTGGAACAAGGGAGTGTGGTTGATCTTGCATGATCTCCATGGATGGATTTTTGTGTGATGGGAGCCTTTCTTGAAGGGGTGTATTTATATCTACCCTACAGCAAGACATTTTTTCATTGTAGTGTTTGAGGATGTTTTAGATAGGAATAATATTTATGTAGCTGCATCTAGATTTGGGAGGATAAGTTTCCTTCGATGTTGAAACCTTGGCACCCTGATTTATGCCCCATTATTGAAGTTTTTGATAGGGTTCCATTATGGGTATGGCTTCCTAACCTTCCTTTACAATTTTGGTTTGATTCTTACTTTAAAGCTATACAAAATTCATTAGGAAGCTTCTTGATGATTAATGAAGGATCCTCTAATCCTCTGCATTCAACTTATGCCTAAATTCTTATGGAGATGGATATTACTAATGGATTACCAAAAGAAATTTTGTTTAAATCTTCAAATGGTTGTTGGGTACATCCCTTGAATTTTGGAGGGTTCCATTTCAATGTAGAATGTATTTTAAAATTGGGCACATGGCGTCCCAATATGATAAATAGAGAGTGGATAAGCATGTCTCATGGTGGAGAGAGTCTTCCTCCTCTCATTATATGGTGGAAAAGAAGGATGTGCAACCTAAGACATATTCCCAAATTATGAATGGGAAGGAGTTTCAACTCTCTTTCAGGGATATGTCTCAAGATATGGCTCTAGCGGTGAACACTGTTAATAATATCAATGTTGGGTGTGATAAGGAGATGAAACATAGTGATGCCACTATGGATGGTAGGGAGAAAAAATGACTGATGGGATCGCATGACAAGGTGGAAGAATCTCTAGCAAAAGAAAGAAGGTTTCAAGGTGAGAGTTTCTCAGTTGTGATGATGGAGATGTCTCAGATCAACTCCATGGAATGGCAAAAAGAGGCTACTAAAGTGGAAGAAGGTTGGGAAATTGTGAAAGGGAAAAAAATAAAGAAAGTCCAGAAATCTTTTGACATGATTCTTTGATCCCATACTAAGGGTGGTGTAAAGTTTTAACCACTTCTCTATCAGCTTATTGGTGTTGATATATGGCTTTGTTCAAAACTGTTTATGGATATTGCTTTTATTTTTAAAATTGGGATGGTGGTTTCTCATGTTGTAACCTCCCCTAGTTTGGTCTAGGTTTAATCCTGGATCTACATTAATAATATAATTAAATATTTCAATTGACAGTTCAGACTAAATATGAGGATAGTTGATCAACAATTGAGATTCAATGAGACAACATTATGGTGATGATAATAAGGTAGAATAGGCTACCTGATTTAGAAAGACTAAGTTGATTGAGATAATAACAATGCATAAATGATTGAATAATTTAGATAGACTGAGTGAATTAAGGAGTTAACTTATTTGATTGGGAGTTAGTTGCATTGGTCTTATCAATTGAACTAAGAGTGGGTGGCAAATAAAGAGGTGGAAGGTGAAGACTTCATTAGTATTAAATAATTAAAGAATTATTTAATTGTGTGCATGAGACAAACAAAATAAAAAAACTTCTTTTTTTTAAAAGTGAATAATTAAATAAATTAAAGAACTTATTTAATTATAAAAGACTTGATTAAATAATTAAAATAAGTATTTAATTATGAGAGAGAAATAGAAATTCATTTAATTAAATAATAAATATTACTTAATTAAAGTAAAGGAAAATAATTAATTAAATAACAAGATTATTCAATTAAAATTAGAAGAAGATTATTTTTATAGAAAAATAGCTTTTTAGCGTGGTTTGAGCTCTCTAGGTGTTGGGGCTAGGGTTTCTCTTTCCCTTCCCAGAAACAAGGTAAATATCTCTAGTTTTGCTTCCCCATGTTTGTCTGGGCATTTGGGAACAAACTCTAGAAGATCAATGAGCAATGGGTCAGACCTACTCTTGCGAATGCAAAGGCGAGATTTCGTGATTGAAAATGGGGACTCCTCACACCAAAATAACGAGAAGAAGATGGGGGATTTGTGTGTTATGGAAAAAATTGATGAGAATGGGGTAGGGTTGCAGGACCCATCAGTGAGTTCCCTTTCCCTTCTTGCAGGCTCGTGGTTGCGTGAGAAGGGCCCCCATCTATAGTTTGTCAGCAGGTGACTGAGTGTCAAGGGTGAGGATAGATGTTTACAATAGGAGAAGTGCAAATTTGGAGGTGTCGATGCCCAAGGAGGTAGAAAACCATTGGGGCATGGGAAGTCTCGGGATGCCCTTTTGAGATTTTTCCAACCAAAATTGTTGCCAAAGTCTTCGTTGGAATTTCCTTTGTCATTGTCTACCAAGGAATTCTCGGTTGATTTAGATGAGGAAGAAAATGATGAGGTTGTTCACAATGTTGCATCTTTTTCCAAGGTAGGTTTATTGGATGGTTTAGAGGCCTCTAGCCATCCTTGCAAGAATTGCACATTTGGATATTCAATAATTGGGAGCCCATGCTCACAGGTTGCATTTAGATTTATTTGGTTGCAAAAGGGGGTTTTGTTATGGTTTTTGAAAAGATTCAAGATATAAATAAGATAATGTGTGAATATTTCTAGTGTTGGAAGGAGAATTATACACTAATGTTGAAACCTTGGCACCCAAAATTTTGTCCAAACTCTAAATCTTTTGCCAAAATTCCAATCTGGGTAAGACTTCTAACCTTCCTCTACATTTATGGTTTGATTCTTACCTTGAAGCGATTGGGAACTCATTGGGATGTTTTCTGACAGTGGATGAGGAATCCACAAAACTCTTCCATTTGACCTTTTCTCGCATTTTAGTGGAAATGGACATATTTGAAGGACTTCCAACAAAAATCATGATTAAAACTTCCAAAGGTTGTTGGGTACAGGTGTTGGACTATGAAGGAATCCCTTTCAAGTGTAGGAAATTCTTTCAAATAGGTCACATGGTTGTGAAGTGTGATAAATTGAATGCACATAGGAATGCTTCTTGGTGGAAAAATTTTAGTCTTCAGTATTACATGGTTGAACAGTGATGCAGGAGCATCTTGGGTCTTTGGCAATCTTGCATCAACCAAAAACATTTTCTGATTTCTGTACCTGTTTGCTATTGTTTTCTTTATATCTTTGCATTTGATGGTTTCATGGTGTGAAAATCTTACATTATTTTTAGGACCTATTTGGGAACCTTCTCCTATGAGCACATCAAGTTTGGATGGACTGTTTCAAAGCTACAGCTATTTTCCTTGCCGTTGGAAACAGTGTTTTCCTGCAGTTTTGGTGCTCATTGTTCATGTTGGTTCTCTTGATACATAAGGAATTTTCTCTTTCTCACTTAAGGACTTGAAGAGGACCTAAATTAATACAATTTTCCAAGAGTGTAGCTTCCAATTCATTATGAGTCAAAAGTTATGGCCTTTTTGGCACAAGACCTATTTTCTGCCAGTTTCACGTCTGAGCGGTTCCTACAGTTCTGGTGCTGATTGTTCATGTTGGTGACCTTGATCTATAATGAATTTTATTTTGTGCACTTAAGGACTTAAATTGGACCTAAATTACTATCATTTCCCAAGAGCTCAAACTTCAATTCATTATGAGTAAAAAGTTATGTCTATTTTGCCTCAGGACCTATTTCCTGCCAGTTTTTGGGTGAAACGTGTGGTGTTTCTTCTTGCGATGTTATGTGTGCTCATATGGGACCTTGCACAATTAAAGGCATGTTCTTGGTTCAATTTAGGACCTAAATCCAAAGGCACATCAATTTATATTCATTCTAGCATTAGTTTTGGTTTAAATCTTGAGACTAGACCTATATTGTAATTAAATGCCTGACTGGCCGACCTGTGGCTTAGCTGGCTATATAAGGGGTCTAGATTGATGTAGTAGAGGATCATGGGTGAGATATAAGAAGGATTATCAAGATACATCATTAGATAAAAAGATAGGATGCAAGTTGTAATTCTAAATTCATAATTCTCATTGTATAAGGCCAAAACTCGGAAGGCCTCACAGCTGGGCATGTTGAAAGAAATAATATAATTCTTTGTTGTTGCTGCCAGTTGATTGTCTCATATCCATTGTGATTCCATTGTGTTAATGTGATATTTATATTGCTTCTATTGTGTAACTTTGAGCAAGGGCTTGTTGTGGATTCAAGTGGACTCAATTCTGCTTGATTCTGCTTGTATCTACCCTGCCCTTGCGTCAAACAGAAAGGGGAGAAACAAATGAGCTTCTCCTAGGTTGTCATGGGGGAACAGTCTCACAAGCCTATAGGGTCCACTATGCAGGATGTGCAATGAGTAATTCAGAACAAAATTATAAGCTCAAAAGGGATTGATAGGGATTTGAAACAAAGTGTTTGTGCTTCTACTCTAGGGGGTAGAGAAAAGTGTAGGTCATTAGGCTCTCCTACAACAAAGGTGATTCCAGAAGGGGAGGATCAACTCTAACAAGAGATTTTAAATGTCGAGGATCAAACATAGCTTCCAAACAATAAATATGTTAGCTGGGAGAACATGATAACCAAAGTTGAAGAAGGTTGGCATATTGTTAAAAGGAAAAAGGAGCAGAAAGTGAATGATGTTTCATTTGATATGAGCCTCTGATCTCATACCAAGGGAAGGGGTTTTAGTAAGTATCAATAGTTGTACTACTTATAGTATTTGATTTGGTTATGTAGTGATCTGTTAATGGATCTCATTGTTGCTATGATTTTGGGGATGGCGGTACCCTCTACTATTACTACCCTTGGTTCGGGCCAAGCTCCTCTCGATTAACATACTTCAATAATAAAATAAACCTTTTATTGACCAAAACAAAATATTAGAAGAAGAATAGATAATTAAATATTATTTAATTATGATAAAGGAGGGAAATGTTGAATTTTGTATTTGAACTAGAAGAATGACATCAAATTAATTAAATAGTTTAGTTAATTAATAATTTAATTAAGAAGAAAGTTTGTACAAATGTTTTTGTTTAATTAAGATGCCTAAACAAGGGGCTTGACCCTTACATAAACAAGGCCTAAAAATGAATACAAGTTATCTACAATACTTAGTCAGCACAACAGGTGCTGACTAAAAAGACAGAAAATATAGCATAAAGACTAGGGTCCTTTCAAATCAAAGTCCAAACTTGCACCGCAAGACATTATAGGGAAGAGTTTGAAGAATATGTATTCCCATGCCACCAGACAACAATCTAGACGATGCTATCTTTAGGCTCCCCAATGATGAAAACTCCATTAGGCCAACTATCATCACAACTACCAAAGTGTTAAAGAAGTTGAGTATTGTAAGCAACACCATGGTGAAGGGCACGAACAAAAGTTATAGGAGAGGAATTGTCCATAGGGACAAAGAGGAATACACCTATAGTAGCAAGGGAAGCATTCAAAGTTGCATCTTGAGCCAGACCTAGAATAGCAACAGAAGCCTAAACTAGATCAATAGCAGGGACAACGTTCAAATTGTCGGCAGGGGTTTCATCTTCATTAGAAACCAGTGAATCCTTATAGGAAGAATCAGAAGCATGAACTATCAAATTTCTTCACTTACATCCTTCCACCATGTAGCAACACCTTTCTGTTGTAGAAGAGTGCAATCAAAATCTATATGTCTAGTAGAGAAGTAGCACAGACAACAGAAAGAAAAGCCCTCATAATCAAGTGCTTCAGTCCATGGTTGCTCCCCAACATGAGTACCACATCCCCAAGAGGCAGTGTGGAGATATCCATATCAACCATAATGCAAGTGAAGTTAGAGTGGCCCAAAGTGGCAGTAGCATCATTCACCTTTAGGAAATGACCAAGAGAGTTTATGATAGCCTCAAAGAAAGACATCTCCTAGAAATGGAATGGAAGATTAGGAAGATGAACCCATGCAAAGTGCACATTAAGTGGTTTAGTAAGAGGGTTGAAGGAAACTACCTAGTGTTTAGTAGAAAGAGATTGATTCCCCCAAACCTGTGATATATTCAAAACCAAGTCACGATCTTTAGAAGAAGAGAATACAACAATTAAAAAACCCCTTTGCACAAGGATATGGTATAAGTCTGCATTATTTACCACATATAGGCCACAAACCACAATAGAGGAGGACTTGGCACAGGTAATAGGTCAATATTTCACCTTTAAAAGGTTAGAAACAACAAATTTTCACCGTGAGCATAACTTCTTCAACCTATAATAGCATATTTTGGGGGAGGAATCCTTTCCTTGATAGCCTCAAGGCCAAAACACCTAGAGGAAAGAGAAAATGTAGTAGTCTTCATACCAAGCTTATAAGTAGTAGAAAGTTGTCTTTCAAGAAGAGTAGGAGCAGGGGGCTCATGGACACCTCTAGTCAAAAGCCCCAAGATTTGGTTGATAGTAGCATAAGACTCCCCATTATTGGCAGGGACCAACCCTAAACATGGAACAACACACACAGATTATATGACCAATACAAATAAATCCCACAATAACAACATGGAGTAGTGGCGAGCCTTCATTCCCAGTTGTAGACCCAAAACTAAGTTTGGGCATGTTTGAAATTGTCAACCAAGAAGAAGATACTTGTAGGTGTTGGGTAATTTTAGATGTCTACATTTTTTCCCTCTTTAAGATAAGGTGATTTTAAGTGTTGTTTCAAAGAATAAATGTGAAAAACAAAATCTTAGTATTTTCCAATGGGAATGAGGTGATGATGTGGTAACATGGTGCCCCTCAAGAAATTGATCAAAAAATTGTGAAATAAGGTTCAATTTGTCAACAATGTATTGAAAAGTATTTAGTACAAAAAATCTTGTTCATATGCTTAAGTTACAAGCTCTAGAAGGAAAAATGGTTGTGACTAATAGAAATTAGCATATGACTATTAAATTAACATATAAATCTTAATTTATAGAAATAAAGTGTGGAAGAGGACTGGATGTTAGGGTTTCAAGAGGCAAAGTAATTGTATATGAGAAAGATGAAGATGAGGATTTAAATAACAAATCTATTCTTTGTGTGTGTTTTCCTCCTCATAATTGGTCATTTGGAAGGGAAGGGATTTGGATTCCTTCTAGATCCCCTCTTTCCCTACCTTGGCGGCTTTAGTCTATAGATAATATAGTTGGTTTAGTGTCATCTACTACAAATAAGATGAATCGTTCAAATATGACAACCCCCTACGAAGATTTTTGGTATTTTGTGGTGCTTGTTTGTTTCCATAAATGTCTCCTTGTTGTAACCTATGATGGTGACCACATCATGAGTGTGGGGGATTTGGTTTCAACTATAGGCACTGGATATTTCACACCTTTTTTGTATGATGGGTTTGAAGAGTGTGAGGACTCTTTTGGAAATATCTCCCTTGCCAAATGACCTTTTCATGGAGGCTTGATTATTTTCTCCCTTCTTGTTTGGTGGATCTTGTGGCCTTGTTATGACTACCCTCTTAGATGGGATCATGTGATCAATGACTTTTACTTTAATGGATTTTATAGATGAAGCTTTCTTTGGGAGGCTTGTGGGAAAACTGGGTTTTTTCATGTCCAATGGGTTTTCTTCTTTTCAATAGTGGTGTTTGAAGCCTCTCGTGCTTGGTCTATTATGGTTACTATTGGGGCTAATGGAAGTGTTTAGCTTGTATGTCTAGTGTGTTTCTTATAGGTGTTTGTTTTCATGGGTGATTGGTTATTTCTTTCTCTTGGCATTACCAGTACCTATGCTTTGATTGGAGTTTTTGCTAAGGTTGTTTTATACCCTCGTGTTTTGGAAGTTTATTTAGAGGGTATTCTTCCTCTTTTGTGGTTATGGGTGTCTTGTGTTTGATGGATCCCATGTTCCTTGGAGTTGTAGAGGTGTCAAATAATGTGCCTCATTTCTTTGGTCCTAGTTGTGTTGTGAACACTTTAGTGGGGATTTTCCTCAGTTTGGATTGGTGGTTTTTTTGTGCTATTACAAATTTCTTTTGGGTTGTGCTTGTGTGGATGCCTACTTTTCCTATTGTGGTTCTCATTATAGATGCTCTCTCTATGAGGTCTTAGGGAGATCTAGGTATTTTATGCTAGTTATATTCTTCTTGGTGGAGGTGGTTAAAACCTATTGTGATAGGTTTGTGATGGTTTTTGTGGGGGATTTTTGGTTTGACCAATGTGTTGTGGTTCTTGCTCGAGAACTCTCAATTGTGGGCCTTTATTTTTTGTGGTGTGATGTTATGGAGATGGACATATACAATCTTTTGGACGAGCTAGTTTTTTTCTAATGAAAACCTTTAGACTAAGTGGACACTTGTCCATCAATCTATTAAGGTTTTGTGTTTCTTTGTGGATTTTCCTTGGCCTTTGTCAAGGTCTATTGGGATCCTATGTTGGTGGTAAGAATATTCTTATGGTGACTGGATGTGAAGTGAGTTATGCATTGGTTGATGGAAATGTGATGCTCCAACTTATTGAGGGGCTTAGGGATGTTTATAGTGTTCTTTACTTCTCCCTATCCCGATTTTGAAGAAAATGCCTACCCTAGTTTTTGTGGTTATGTTTCTTCACCCTTTGTAGATGAGTTGTGATGGACATTGATGTCAATACTAGGTTTATTTTTATTTTTTTGGTGTCTTATTTTGTTTGTACTGTCAATATTAGCTAGTATGGATAGTGTTCTTATTTCTTCTTGTGGCCAGTCAATTATTAATAGTTTTCAAGGTCTTACTCTAGCCTCTGGTTATTTTTGGTAAAAATGTGTAGCTTACTTTGGGGATATGCAGGACCCTGTTGTGGTGGGGTGTTTTCTGTTGGCCATGGTTAGGACTTATGGTGCACTCAATGTGTTTCTTCCTCTTTCACGGTTCCTATGGAGGTGGAAGAATCTCCTGTAGAGGCATGAAGTTTTTTCATGATGGAGGAGGTTTGTAACTTTGCAGGGTATTCTCTTTTATATGGCTACATGGACAAGGGGTGGATTTTTGGTTGGCTCTCTAGTCTGGTAATCTCTTCCTTCTTTGCTCCTATTGAGGTAGACTAATTTTTTGTTTCTTTGGTAAGGATTTTTGTAGATGGGGAGTGGTGCTCTAGTTGAAGGGGTGGTGTTCTTTATTGTAGGGTGATATCTATCACCATTTTGTTACCCTTCAAGAAGGCTTGGGGATCCTTTCAAAATCCCTCTATTTTTTGCCCCCCTATCTAGGTATTGATTGTCCATTGTTAATGGTCCCACTTGTATAGGTTTTGGTTGTCTACTATCAATGTACATTATACTATAAAGGGCTAGTCATGGCTCTTTGTTCTATAAAAGGCCTTTTAAAGAAGGTAGATAATCTACTGATAGTGTTCCCTTTGTGGCTTTAACTTATAACAACCAAAACCTTTTGTAACATGTTATTGATCTCTTGACAACCCTTTGTGTCATGGCTATGTAGGGGTCAACCCCCTTGTTTTGGTTGCTAATTAATATCAAAAAACATAGAAATCTTTTGTTGTGTACACTTGTTTTGGTTTCCACAATTATTTTAATTTATAAAATTCCTCATGTTTTTCTTATGAATTATCAAACTATAGCTCACTTTGAGTCAAATGAATAGTCTTCCTGACTTGTACCAAGCTTTGAACCTTTGGTTAACCAACCTATATTGGTTACTTAAGAGAGTGAACATGAGTGCCTAACACTACATCACTAGCTAGATGACTATGAGCACAATATTCTAGATTCTCTCAGTCTCTACTATATAAGTTATAAGCCCAAGATTAGGTCAAACAAGGCTTCGACATGACACTAGAGGAGAGATGGTAATAAAAAAAAGAGTTTATTTCATTTTCCCATTAGTGAGATGGTAGTGGCCCTAGAGAATGTGTAGTTTATTATGCAAATCCCTATCTTAAGGAGCATGTAGTGTATGATTCTAGACTATGGATATCCTCATTATGTAGATTATCATACTATGAGTAGGTGGATATTGGCATTGAAAACTAACTCGAGATATGATAGTTGATAATGGTATGATTGTATGATCGACTCACAATAGTGTTATGTGTAGTTATATTAGATATACTTGTTCCAAATAAACATAAGAATGGATTTCAAATAGGTTGGGACTAGATGCTCAAAAGGATGTGCATGGACAATATTGAATGTTCTTGGGGGCCTTGTAACTTTTGGATTATCTACCATCCTATTAGTGTAGGATTTTATTTTCCTTATGTTGGTAGGGAATATTTATTTTTCCTACATATATATTAAGCTTTCTTACATTATATTAGAATGTCTAGGAGGAATACATGTCCCATAATCCTACAACTACAAGTGTCATTCACACCCATCTTTGGGTATTTGAATGTCTCACCCTATTTTGGACTTATTTTCTACCTCCCATTACCATTTGTTTGCCTTACCTGAGTTGGTGTAACTATGTAGTTGTCATTTACCAAGTAAGTAAAACTTCCTCCTATTTTGGGTTGCTGGGAATTATTATTCCTCTTGGATTTACTTGCCTCTATCTTCCTATATAAACATCCATCACCTTTCTCAATGTTAAGTTCACTAGCTCATATATTCATGAGTACTAGTTCAATGCTAGGAGAGTATTGGGTATGTTCATATTTGGATTCTTGATCTTGCTTTCCTTGAGTCATTTGGATCTTGGGTGGCTTCAAAACTAAATATAGCATGGTACCAAACTAGTTGTGAGTTGTGGGTTAGCATATTTTTAGGAATCCAGAGTAATTTCATTCTTGAAAGAAAAGTATGATCTCTTGCATCTAATGAGGACATTGAAGATTAGGAAATCTTGAAAGAAGTGCAATTTCTATAGGGTTATTATCTCTTTCTTATCATTCAAGTATTTTGGAGCTTCCTAAAGAATCTAAGCTCACCATTGAGTTCATAGAAACCAAGAAAGTCAAGATCGCCCTTTTTTGTCGAAATCAGACACATGGTGAGAATTTGGTGAAGTTTTAAAGTAGATGCTTCATTGTTAGATACAATGTACAACTGAACTTTCAGAGCATTTTCAGGTCAAATAGATTGTGCCATCATTTCTAGAAGATTCAAAAACACTAAAATCAACTACCATTTTGTCAAGTTTAGAGCAAGTTTATATGGAGTTTTCTAAGATTATAGGTAGCTACTAGTTTAAATAAATTTTGTGATTTTTCAGATTTGGTCATAGTTTTGTACAATTGGTGGGGCTTTGTTTTGAAAAATTTGACCCATTAGAGTTTCCTATTTTGCACCTAATATTTGGAGCATGATATCTTAGGCATAAGTTGGAGTTTTTTGGCTCATTTTTTTAATTTGGGGAAGCATTTCTCTCCCTTCATGATGGTGTGATTGTTTTATGCTTGGGTGATCTTGTTTCTATAGAAAAACAAGTTTTCTCATTAGATATGGAGGACAATCCTCATTTTTTCAACTTCAAATAGATGTAACTTTCATATATGACCTCCGATCAAGGTGATTATTTTTTTTCAAGTTGATATTTTTTTAGAAGTATAAATTTGTGTTGGGTTGAAGCTATAATTCAAAGATTTAATTTTAATTTTAGTATTTGAGTCCACATTTGGATATTGTAAAGTTCCCAAAACAACTCTATCATTGTAAACAAATTGATTTATAAAGTACCATATCATTTTTTTCTTGGGGGGATTCTTGATTGAGTGAAAAAGAGGGGGTCTCTCTTTGTGTTTCTGTTTATGGTCAACTTGGATGTGTTCTTCTTTTCCTACACATATGGATCAATCCAAAGTTTTGTTTCTTACACCATATAACTAAGAAACTTGGTGTCAACATGCATGGAATGTACTAATGCAACTTGGGTACACTCCATATATTCAAGAAAAGGTAGTTCAACCTACATATGATAAGGAAAAGCTAAAATGGATGATTTAACAAAAAAATCTCTTAGATGTCTCCGTAGTTTTATTTTTCTTAATCTTATTTTTCAAATTGACGAATGTCAAAATTCACATGAAGCTTGGGAAAAGCTAGAAATTGTATGGTACAATAGATGAAGTTAGAGGTTATCATATTGACAATGATTTGATGGGCCTTAATCTAAAGAACTTTGACAACATCATAGATTTCATAACTAAAGCTAATGATTTGAGAGCACAGTGTAAAGAATGTGGCATTGACAAAATGAACATTCAATTGGTCTATAATGTATTAAATAAACTTGTTCCTAAATAGATATCTTTTGTTTCTAGCTTTCATACTCACATGCTAACCATGAAATAAAATGATTTTATGTTGCATCTTTTTCTAAAATATTTATACATAAACAATATAAGCTTCTTTTTATGGGTCTCATTAAGCCATCAAAGAATCATGCCTTGTTGGTTACTTAGCCTAAGGGACCAAAAGAGTCATTACATTCTAACAAGAAAAAAAATGAACTTGAAGAAAAAGCCAAATACAAATCAAGCACAACATAAATCATTTTCAAATGATTCATTTAATAAGTATACTTTTGCATATTGCAAAAAGAATTGACATGAAGAACATTCTTGTTACAAGATGGATATTGATGAACTAAAACATATTCTTAAGAGGAAAAACATTTATTTTCCTTCAAGAATGTATGACTCAACTTCTTCACATTCAAAATGTTGAGGATACACTAAGCTAAAAGGTCATAGAGGACTTGCTTCTGAAGCATCTAAATGTAAAGGTCTTTGTGCTTTTACAAGTTTTGAATTTGGGAGATGACTCCTAGATTGTGGAGTTTCTCACCATATGGATTCTACACAATCCACCTTCTCTTATTTTGAGCCTTGTGTAATGCCACCTATTATGATGGCAACAAAATTTACATGAGTGTGATTGGGAAATGATCTATTGTAATTAGGGATGACACTTTCAATTATGTTTTGTATTTACCTCATCTATAAAACAATTTTATTTCCATCTATCAGATCTCCCATGGTGGAATAGGGAAGACTATGGAGTTCACACCTAATTTATTTATCATTTGAGACTTGGAAAGTAGAGTGACAATTTCTATTTTCATGGTTGATCATTCATTTTAGTTATATACCTTTTCAAAAAATTCACCTAATGATGATTTTGATTCTTTGGTTGTTGATCACACTCCTAGTGTGAACTTTGCTTTTGAGAAGAACTTTGGTTACTTAAATTTTGGCATTCTCACATCATATCTCATATTAAGCCTTGAATCCTTCTCTTGCATCTACAATTTCTTATGAGGGTACTTGTATTGCTATGTTCATAGCTACTTGTCATTTAATGCAATAGGAAACACAATGTATTCTAGATCTAGTTTATTGGGATGACTACTTTATAGACTTTGTAGGTTTGTTTATGTAGTCCCATATTTCAGACTTCGGAGCCACTATCCATGCCAGTCATATTTTCTTTGATGAATTTTATTCTTCTTAAATTGTTTTTAAGAAACCTTTGGATACTCTTTTTTATTTTCCACATGATCATTCATCACAGTTTGATATGAGTGTGGGTACTTTTGATCAACATATGGAGGATACATCTTTATCTTTGGAGGAGATACTTGAGTCTTTTGATCTTATTCTGCATATATCTCTACTAGGTTCTAAATTTTCATCTTCATCAGTGTGATTGAGAACACCTGATTTAAACATCAAAACTCTTGGCATCGACAAAGAATGAGAAATATTAAAAGACTTCATACATTTTTCACTTTCTTTCATCATATTCCTTTTAGAAATTGGAACATGTTCTTCATACATCTTTACTTTTATTTCTTCCCAAGGGGAGGAATGTTGGTCAACATTCATGGTCTATATTATACATATTATTTTGAGAAACAACCATTAGCATAGTTGATTACTTTTGGGAAGGTTACATAGTCTTTCTTGTCCTTTCTATTTTTAAGGGGATTTCTTCCTTGCATGGGATTCTTTCTTGTTTTGGGAAACTTGTTTTCTTTTCTCTCTTTTGGGGAGGATTTTTGTCATACCGGGTTTTTTCCTTTTCTTTTTTTGTGAGAGTTTTTTTTGTACATGAGTATCTAACATGCCCTTATATTTGAGATAAATATGTGTGTCTTTTCACCCACCTAGGCTATGGTTATTGGGGGGTGGGCGGTGTTAATGTAGTATTTTATTTTCCTTGTGTTGATAAGAAATTTTTATTTTTCATACACATATATTAAGCTTTCTTAAGATATATTATAGATGACATAACCTACAATTAATTCACAACCACCTTTAGGTAGTTGAATGTCTCACCCCGTTTTGGACTTATTTACCACCTTTCATAACCATTTGTTTGTCTTTATATGAGTTGACATAACCATGTATTTGTCATTTTCCAAGTAGGTAAAACCTCCTCCTATTTTTCACTATCAATCTTAGAATTACAAGTCATTCACACCCATATTTGGGTGGTTGAATGTCTCACCCTATTTTGGACTTAATTTCCACCTCCCATAACCATTTTTTTTCTTTAACTGAGTTGGAATAACCGTGTATTTGGTATTTACTAAGTAGGTGAAACCTCCTCCTATTTAGTGCTATTGGGAGTTATTATCCCTCTTGGATTTACTTGCCTCTATTTTTTCTATATAAATGACCCTCACCTCTCTATATAGTAAGTTAAATAGCTCATATATCCATGAGTGCTAGTTTAGTGCAAGGAGAGTGTTGGGTTTGTTCATATTTGGATTCTTGGTCTAGGATTCCTTCAATAATTATGGTCTTGGATGACTTCACATATAAGTATAACACTATCAATTAAATTTTATAGCATATTTTATGGCATGGGAGCATATTATCGTATGTCAACCAATTTTGGATAGGCAATTAGAGCCTATTCATCCTCATGTATATTTATATTTAGGTACAACAATGTAGTGACAAGTGGGACATACATTGCTCCTTAAGATGTCGATGATGCTCATTTATCCTACTTCTAGTAGGAGAGATACCTTATTGTTTGAACCATTTAGGAACAACAAATTATTGAATTTTAGTTACATGATTGTATCCTTCAATAGTTTGGTGAGTGATAGGTGTGCCAATAGGGGCATCTATTGTTTCTTGATACAACAAGGAGGTCAATGAATGGGGGCTAGTTATCATCCCTTATGTTTCTTACACATAATTTGATAGATTGGCACTAGTACATTGGTAGTACATATCAATAGTGGTTGATATAGCATGCACCAAAAGATTATGCATGGTGGGCCACACATAGGCCTATGCCTTTGAAAAATCTATGTGTTCCTATGCCATCTAAGATGGGTCAATGATAGAGACACATGAGGGGACAAAGGGCTATTCATAGTGGTAGGGGAAAACATAGAAGCAAAGGTCATGGTAGAGGTAGGGCCTAGGGAAGGAGGGGTGATATTATGGCTATAATGAGAGGAAATGGATATGATAGAGATGGTGGAGGAGAGGGAGGGGGAGCGGGAGGGGGAGTAGCATGTGTTGTTGCTCCTATTATAATTTTTTCCCCAATACCAAGGGAGGAGAATATGAAGGAGGAGGAGATGGAGGGAGAGAGCTCAAAGGAGAGAAGTTATAATGAGTCCATCTTGAAGGACTCTAGTTTATATGACTCAAGCTCTAATTATCATGATTAAAAAGATGATTATATAGTTGTATCATTCTAAAAATCTAGCACCCATGATTGGATACTTTATTAGGATCTATTAGACCCCATTTTGGTGATTTTCAAGTCTGAATTCCTATTATGCTTGATCTTGGAAACTTGTTATTCTTATCCCCATATATTTTCACCTATCCCAACACATTGCCCAAAATTTGTCCCATTCTCCAAGGTATAGAATTCCAATGATGTTTTATCCCCAAGGATTGGGGCCCAAATTCAGCATGGGGCCTTATGTCAGGGTATTTGTAAGAAATTTGATCTCGTGGTTTGCCTAGATTATTTTTGAATCTGAAATGATGGATTAGGTATAAAAAAACCCATCTCTCCTTAATTTTATATATATTCATGATCTACAACTTTGTAATCAAGCTATCAAGTTTTCAAGCAATCAAGAGCAATTAAGCAATTGGATTAAGATTTGAAAACAAGCATACAAGATCAACTTTCTCCAAGTCTCGAATTCTTCAAGATTTGTCTAGTCAAAGGAAATCTTCTCCAATTAAAGCAAGTTTATCTCCCATGATGGCCAAGTGGAGGAATTCTTAATCAAGAAAGAAGATCCTTGATTCCATCCACATTATCTCTCCTTCATGGAAAGCGATTATCAATCATATCTATATTCAAGATCTAGGAGTGACATTTATAGATCTATGCATTCTTGAGGGCATCGTCAACCCTTTGAATTTCAAGTACATTTAAGAATCTTCATGGGTATGAATGATTTTTACATCTGTCCATGAGGGCTTATGCAAGGTGAATCAAACATTTACCTTTTTACATACTTTCCTTTATGCAATTTCATTTCATTTTCAATGTTGATTCCTAAATAGGGGTTTTACAAAGACAAACTCCTTTTTTCTTATTTTTCTATGTGCATGAATAGGTTATGGAGCTTTAGATAAAATTTAGAAAGATTAGAAACTGTCAAAAGATTCTTGGAAAATTAAGTCAAAAACACCAGGTAAGATTGACATTATCATTATGTACCTAGGTACAGGTCGCTATTTCCATTTTGTACCCTGCATTCTTCTTCCATATTTTAGCCACAGGTCAAATCTACATTTTGGTTTCATTTCTGTACATTTAAGCTTAATTCCAGTTTGTATCAGTTAATTATTTCCATTTTTAGTAACTTGTATAAATTATCATTTAATTTACATATTCTTATCATTTCCATTTTCATCATTACATATTCAAAAAAGGATCACTATCCCAATTAGTGTTTGAGTCTCCTCTTGAACCTAGCAGGGCATCTTCCTTCTGAAATATGCAAATAATGAAAAAGAGAAGTGAACTATCTATTTGCATTTCTTCCCTTTTCATACCTCACATTTTTTATGAGCTTGACTCTTCTTACATACTTCTAATTTTGGTAGTTATATCCTCTTTTCATGTATATATCTCCTTTGTATGCATTACATTAGATCTTCATATTTGATGGTTGGATGTCCTTTGCATTAAAATTGCTATTTTTCTTAGTTAGATTGCACATCTCTTTCAAATTTTATGTTTTCATTAGATCTATCTCTTTTCCACTCTCTTGTGCATGAGTTTCATTACCTTGAGTCCTACTTATAGACTTCTAGTTAGGAGAAGTCATATACTTATGGGCTCACTTGATCTCGAGTCCTCTATTTTTCCTAGGAATCTTGATGAGACCAACATGCCTACTAATGACATTAATCCTATTATTGGGAACAAATATTCCCACTCTTCTCATGATTAAGATAAGACCTTAAGAGTCCCTCATATGCATGTTAAAAAACTTTCCCTTGATTTTGAAAAAAATGAGCAATGGTTAGGACAAGAAAACTCTAATCCCAATGTCATCTCTATGGTAGAAGGTTTGTGGAAGATAACTCATAATGATGAACATGGTGTTAATATCTGGTGTAGTATCTCTCATCTCATTGATAACAATGCTAGTCCTATTAGAGATTGTGACCAAGACCTAGGTTTCATTTCACCTACTATTGGTGTTGATACCTCAATTCCTATTTCTACCTCTATTCCTAATGTGTCCACTTATGCTTCACCCATTATAACTAATTCCATTAAAAATATCAAACCTACACATGTTAGTATTCCTAATCTTATTGTTCCCACTATTCCTACTAGTGTTCCATGTGTTTTCCTACCTTCATCAATACCCACTTACAATATTGTTCCTTTTTCATATTCTACTATTCCTTTCATTTCTCATAATAGTCCAAATATTTCACACATATCTCCTACCACTCTTTCTATTGATTACCATGTTTCATTTCATTTCCCCATTTTTCTTTGTGCAGGAACATGTTATGGAGTTGTCAGACAGAATTCAAAAATATAAGAATCCGTTGAAAGATCCCTAAAAAATTCAATTAAAAACACTAGGTATAGATCACCATTCCCATTTTGTACCCAGATATAGGTCACCATTTCCATTTTGTACACTATATTATATTACCATATTTTAGCCATGGGTAAGATCTTCATTTTGGTATCCATTTCTGTATATTTCATCTTTTCGCCAGTCTTTATCAATCTGTTATTTCCAAATTTTTAGTAACTTATCTAAATTATCATTTACTTTAGATATTATTATCATTTCCATTTTACATAATTACATATTTAGTGAAGGATCACTATCCTACTTAGTGTTTGAGTCTCCTCTTGAACCTAGTGGGGCATCTTCCATATGAAATGTGCAAATCATGAAAAAGATAAGTGATCTAACTATTTTCATTGCTTCCCTTCTCATACCTCACAATAGCTATGCAAGATGTTTCACTCAATCAAGAGGTGGAGGAGATACTATATTTAGAGACTTTTATGGCACATCTATGGATGAAAAGGGATTAAATTAGGG
Organism: Chamaecyparis obtusa; assembly: GCA_027943335.1. Classification (NCBI taxonomy): domain Eukaryota; kingdom Viridiplantae; phylum Streptophyta; class Pinopsida; order Cupressales; family Cupressaceae; genus Chamaecyparis; species Chamaecyparis obtusa. The sequence continues at coordinate 694,514 of BSBK01000102.1, read as the reverse complement.
ATCTCCACACTGAACTAGATATTGCAAGGTAAAGAGGGACATTCTACAGACTATAAAAAACAAGGCCTTGTTAGAGAGATAGCTCGATGATTATAACTATGTAGGTTAAGTAGGATGTTAGGAATTATAATGGTGGACTGAAGGATATCGGTATGTGAGATGAACTGGAAAAATGTATCAGTCCTACTAGAAGATAATATATTACAAGTAACTATATGAGTAGGTTATTCATTCAGACCAGGGGGATCCTATTTATACTGCTACTTAGTTACATGGCAACACATAGTTGATAGAGAAGTGAAGGCATTGTGGGACTACTTAGGTCACCTTGGTTAGGATGTTGGGAATAATTTGAGTAGGTTGATAGAAGATTATTCAAGGTTAGGTCATCTAGGTGTAGTGGCTTAAAGGATGAAGGAAACATAGGTTGACATGTATTTTTTTAGACACTTATTATATTGATCCTACAAGCTCCATTTTGACTGACATTGTGATCTTTATACTTTGACATGTTATGTGTGTCTATATATATATATGTGTGTGTGTGTGTGTATACATACATACATACTATACTGTCCTAAAAAGTTAGCACCCATAAATAATTGGATGCTCTATTAGGCCCTATTTTGGTGATTTTGAGATCAAATATCCACTATACTTGATCTTGGAAACCTAATTCCTCTTTTCTCACTTCTTCTCCACCATATTGACACCTAGTTCAAATATGGGATCAAAATACTAGGTATATAGTAGCTCATCCATTATGTATCCAGGTATAGATTGGCTCAACTATTCTACACCCTTGGATTTAGGCCAAGATTTGGGCCAAAGCCCTGTGTTGGGGTGTTCATAGAAAAAAAATTCTAGTGGTTGGCTTCAATCAATTTGGAATATTGAAATGATGTATGAGGTATAAAAAAACCGTATCTCTCCTCAATTTGTAATCAATAACTATACTCAAGAATTCACTATCAAGTTTTCAAGAGCAATTAAGAGATCAAGAGAAATTGAGCAATTAGATTCAAGATTCAAAGGAAAGAATCCAAGATCTAGTTTCTCCAATTCATTCAAGTCAATTTTAAGTCAATCTTCTCCATTGAAGAAATTTTCTCTCGCATGATGACCAAGTAGAGAAATTCTCAATCAATCAAGAAGATACTTACTTCCATCTACATTGATCTCTCCTAAATTACAAGCGATTATCAAGCATATCTACATTGAAGATATAAGAGTGGCCTTCATAAATCCATACATTTGTGATGACATCCTTGATTCCTATTCTACAAATTAAGGTCAACTTCTTGATTCCAAGAATATTTAAGCATCTTCATGGGTATGAGTGATTCTATACATCCATCCACGAGGGTTTAAGGAAGGTGAATCAAACTTTTACCTCTCTTCATAATTTCATTTTATTCAATTTCCTTTCAATTTCAAGGTTGATTCCTAAATGAGTTTTTGACCAAGGAAAACCCCTTTTAGCCAACATTTTCCTCATTTTTTGTGTGAAAATATATTCTACAGAGCTATCAAAACTTTTTTGGGCAATCCAGGAATAGTTAGAGCATCCCTAAAAAATTTTGACAAAAAATCAAGGTATAGATCAAATATGACATTTTATACTTGGGTATAGATCAGAAGCTATTATATACCCTTTAGAACATGCTCAAATTTGATAGGAAGATAGGTTATAGTATCAAGATCTCAGAAAACTTGTTACAAGTACTTTCAGGATTTTATCTGTTAGTTATTTAGATCTAAAGTAGCTTATATACTATTTCATTTATAGATGCATGTGAATATTTCCTAACCTGCATTTCTATCTTTATTATTATTTCCCATTGCAAAATTATATATAGCAAAGGATCATTGTCCCCATTTAGTGCTTAAGTCACCTATTGAGCCTATCAGGGGCATCTTCCTTCTGAATGTGAAATCTTGAAAGGGAGAGGTGGTATACCCTATTTTTATTGATTCCCTTTTCATTCTTTACATTTTGGTGAACCCGACTCATAACATTTCCTCTTTTTATTTTGGTATTTATTTTGCATTTACTCCACTATATGCATTAATATTCATATTTTATTAATAGTTAGATGTGCTTTTCATTAATTTTACTTAGTTTTTATTTCTATATCTCTTTCAAAAACATTATTCACATTAGATCTATCTCTTTTTCATTTTATAATGCATAAGCATTATCACATTGATTCATACTTATAGTATTTTGATTAGGAGAAGTCATAAACTTATGGGTTCCTTTGATTTTGAGTCCTCTTTGTTTCCTAAGAATTTTGATGAGACCAACATGCCTACTAATGATATTCCTCCAATTATCAAGAACACCTCTTCCCACTCTTCTCGTGATGAAGATGAGAACCTAAGAGTTCCTCCCATGAAAGTCAAATAGATTTCCCATGATTTTGGAAAATTTGAGTAATGCTTAAGATAAGAAAACTCCAATCCTAAGGTCATCTCTATAGTAGAGGGTTTGAGGAAGGTAATTCATAATGATGAACATGTTGTTAACATCTTACATAGAATCTATCATCTAATTGATAAAAAATATCAACCCTACTAGGGATTGTGCCTAATAATTAGGTTCCATTCCACATGATACTATTATTGAGACATCCAATCCTATTCCTACCTCAATACCCAATGTCTCTACATATGTGCCACCTATCATACCACTTCCATTCAAAACAAAAATCCTACACATGTTAGCATTCCTAACCCTATTGTTCCTCCTTCTTCAAGTGTTCCATGCATGTCCTTACCTTTATCTATGACCACTTAGAATAGTGTTCCTTTTTCACATTCTACCATACCCTTCAATTTCCCATAATTGTCCAAACCTTTCACATATATCTCCTTCCACTCTTTCTGCTAGTTCTACTAGTAATATATTGGCTCAACCCATTTCATCTTTGCAACAACAAATTGCCTCTATGACTCAATCCAAGTTTAACATTCCTACTTGTGATATTGTTGGTCCTTTGTCCTCAGACATCATTCATGTTGTTATTCATCAATACATGGAAATTCCTCATTTAGAGACTTACAATGGTAAGAGTGATCCTTTGACTCATGTTAAAACCTTTCAAACATTATGTAGTGATTTCTCTCGTGATCATAGGTTCTTGGGTAAACTATTAATTAGAACCTTTCAAGATAAGGCCTTGCAATGGTATTGTTCTTTTCCTCCTTATTCCATCAATTCATTTTAAAAACTTGATAATGCTTTCATCCAACAATTTTAAAATAATATTGGTCCTTATATTTCTATGACTGATTTGATGCATTGAAAACAAGGTGTTAAAGAAAAAGTGAAGATTTCATTGGTAGATTTAAGCATTTGCATGATCAAATTTTCTATAATGTGCTTAATGTTCATTTCTAATTTACAAAAAGATATTAGGGATAAGACATTATTGTTTAAATTCTCCCTTTTTCCCAATTATGTGCAGCTCTTCACAATTATAAGCTTCAGGTGAGTTAGATTGAGAGCACTCCTCCAATGTCTCTAGTTGATAAGAATGATGTTGCATTTTAGTAGAGCTTCATCAAAATCAATAATCTATCAAATCATGTTGATGAGCAATTGGCAATAACATCCAAAGGTGTAGCTTCTTTGTCACCTTCTTTTAGACCTTCTCATAATTTTACATCTCTTTCTGAATCTTTACATAATGTGATGTTGAATTTGATTAATTCTAATGTGATACAACTTCCTCCCATTAAAATGATTGACACATCTAAAACTTTGCCTAAATATTTTGATCACAAATCTTTTTGTTAATACCATCATCAACCTGTCCATGATACTGAGAAGTGCTTTCATTTTAAATATGTTATTCAAGACCTCATTGACTCCAATTCTATATCTTTTGATGGTGTTAATGATGAAAGAAAAAAATCCATAGCACCTCCCAATCAGAACTTTCAAATCTATACCAATCCTTTTCCTTCTCATTCAACCAATAACATTGACTCAACTCAATCTTTACCTTCTTCTTCCACCCATGTTTTTGACTATGATTTTGAGTGTACTGAAGCCAACAATGTTTTAAACCTTATTGATCACTCCAAACCTAAACTTTAACTTGAAATTGAACTTTGTATTATACTTGATCCTAAGGAGATGATTAAATCACCTAATGGTCCTCTTTACATTGTAGCAAATATTAATGGTCTTCTTTCTCATAATGTCCTTATAGATCCTACTTGCATGTTGAATGTTGCAACTAAAGAACATCTTTACACTAGACAATTTCACAAATATTTCAATGATAAATCTAATGTGATGATTCAAACTCGCAATGGTTTCACCTATCCTACTCATGGTTCCATTACTTTTCTCGTACAAGTTGGTGGTAAAACTATAGATGTCACCTATGTTGTCATCCCAACTTCTGATCAGTTTCAAGTTAGGCTTGGTCTTCTTTGATTCACCTCCATTAAAGTTGTATTCTCTCCTATTCATAAGTATTTTAAATTTCCTCATGATGGAGAAATAATCATGATTAATCATAGTCTCTATTAGCCTTTAATGCCTTGAGGGAAATTTGACCTTGAATTGTTTTGTCCATCTATGCCTCAACCAATTCAACCCTGTAAAGACAATATTTTTTGATCCTATAAAAAATTCAAGATCCAAAAGATTTGTGAGCTTAGAAATCCTAAGGATATTCCATCTTCTTTCCTCAGACCTATAATTATTCCTAAACCTTCCAAACCTCCTCTATATGCTTCCATTCCACCTCCTATATCCTATATCCTATAAACATTCCATTGATATTATCTCTCAACCTAGTGTGGTGCCTTCCATTCTTCCCCCTAAAGAAGAAGATAACCTAATGTTGATTGATCCTAAACCAAACCAAATCTCAAACAAAACTAAACGTAATTTTTGTGCTAGTGACCACCATTGTAAATATTTTGGTAGAGCCCATGAGCATACTTCCCAAAATATTTCCTCCCCTAAGACACATACTGATGCTTTGATTACCTTTGACTACACTATTCACATCCCAAGGGAGGAAATTAATTTGAAAAAGATGAAATTGAACAAACACGATAATTCTATTCGTATCTTAGATTCTATTACAATTAGTTTGGATAAAGAAGATACTCTTGACATTGATTATTTTAATGTTCCCAGTGCAAATGATGATATTCATGCTAGTGATTCTGATGATATGTATGAGCTTATTGATGTTAATCATGGTTTACCAACTATATTTGTAAAACAATTATCTCTTATTTTGAGTGACGAACAAAGTGACCCATCTTTACAACATGGTCCTTGTTTGGAACTAGCTATGTTTCCATTTATTGTGCTTCATATTTATCTTCTTGTATATTTCCCACCTTTCCTAAACAGTTCAGACCAAGATGGGGAGTAGGCAATATGCTTTACCAACTCTTCTTGTATGGTGGATTCTTTGTGTTTGCTTATTGTAATGTGTTTCCCCCATGATGTGCTACTTGTTATATATTTTATGTAGATTTATTTAGATGCCCTTGTTTCTCTTTTGGCGCAAGGTGATGAGGAATCGACTTGTTGTGACATTACTCTATTTGTATCTCATATCTTCTATATGTTATTACATGTTATGTCATGCATGTTCCATTATTCATAAATGTGTCTTTTTGTTGTCTAATTGGGGTGGATGCAAAATGGTAGCCACCTATTCTTTTTGGTCTCCATAACATCTATTCAAAAATAATCTTCTTTGTAACTCTTAGATGGCATTCTCCCATTGTGCTTGTAGTTCTACTACCTTTGAGGAATGATGACAAATCATTTTGATATAATTATGATATACATGAGTTATCATATGATCATACCGACCCTTGAGTTAGTAGATCCCTTTTGTTCTCTCTTTTTTTGTTAATGTTCTGGTAGCTTCATGAGAAATATTTCATACCTATGTTGATCCTTTCAGTTTTCTTAGTATATACCCATTATGCTAGATTGTGACTATCATCTTTTGGTTCGAGTACTTGTTATGATGTTCTCTACATTTATTGTTCTTTGTTATATATTTTTGAGAGATGCATCTTATCAATGTTAGAGAATCTATCATGCCTATTCTTCTTTTCGTTATTCTTTATATCAGATGTTATGTTTCTAATAAAGGTGAAGTGTCATTGTTCATGTATTGTCACTGCCTAGTATTATTGAGTTCTATATGGTCTTCATCCATTTGACAACATATTCATTTATTGTTAGGTTTAATTATGCATTTATTTCTCTAGTTCTACCATTAGGTGTTATGACTTATGTCTCTTTACTCAATACACAATGTTGTGACTTGGAGGGCAACTCATGCTTTAGGATTAAGTAGATCATGTTAATGATGAATTTTGTAATGCCTAGCTTGTTAACTACCAATGAGTGTTTTATGTTCCTATGTGGTGACCCTTTATCTACTATTAGTTCATGGCTTTATAACATTATTCCTTATTGTATTTCATTGGAAGGTTCTATTTAGTTATGTTATTGTATGAATCTTATGTGGAGGTTTTTAGGGTGAAGATAACTCTCAGAATTATCAAATTTTTTTTTGTGGGAAGTTCTTTATGTAAATTCATATGTCATAAGCATAGTCTTCTTAAGGGTTCAATATATGCTTTAGAAGTGTATGGTATTTGGGTATTCAATCAGTATATGCTCCATATATATTTTGTAAGACATTTTCAATGTTAGAAGTATCTGTGAGATACTCATGGATTTTTTTTATTCTATTTTGCATAGCCAAAGTGATCAATATATGAATAAGATGAATATAGCCTATTGATTGGTTGTTTAGAGTCTTCAATCATAAGTGAGAGAACATTGTATTTATTTTGAGAATTCAATAAAGAATCTATCTTTTGTGGGGTTGGGTTTTTCACCCTTGAGTGGAGGGTTTTCCTAGGATAATTTTTGTGTCATTTGTTATTGTGTTTTGGTATATTGCATTATGGTTCAAAATTTAATATGGTATCAAAGAAGGTCTAAGTAAATGATCCATAACCAATTTTTTTAAATTTCTTTTTGAATAATCTTTTCTCTACTTTTAGTTTGCTTGTTTTAGCTTCCTACAATGGTGAATGGGCTGGAAGTTGAAGACAGTTGGATCTAGAATCCAATTTCACTTCATGGAAATTTAGAGTCTTAATTCTACTTGAAGAGAATGATATTCTTAGCTATGTGAATTCTGATGTAGCTGAACCTTCTAATGATACTGAGAAATTAGAATGGAGAAAGAACAATATCATGACAAGAAAGATATTGATTGATTCTGGTAAGGATCATCTGGTACCTATCATATAAAATTTGAATTCAGCTAAAGAAATATTTAAGACTCTAAAGAACTTGTATGAATTCAAAAAAACTAGTAGATATCTAACCTTGAGACATCAACTACTACATATTAAGATGGCTAAAGGAGAACTTGTTGTATCTTTCTTTATGAAGATTGCATAATTGAAGGATTAGCTAAATGTTATTGAATAATTAAATGAGGACAAAGACCTAGTTATGTTGGATGTGAATGACCTTCCTCACTCTTAGAAATATTTCATTCAAGGATTAGTGGAAGAGATGAACTACCCAATTTTGATCGCTTGAGAGATGATTGTGTTCAAGAGGAATGTAGATTGGAGACAAGAGGAAATGGGAAAAAACATCACCGTGAAGAAGATCATGTTCTTGTTGCTCATACATCTAAAAATAAAGGAAGTGAATGGAGAAAATGAATTTTCAAGAAAAATAGAGATAATGATTTTGATTCAGCTCTTGAACCAAAGAAGAAGAAAGATATCCCCAGAATTCAAAAGTATGGTCACTTTACAAGAGATTGTTTATCAAGACCAAAACAATAAGATGCTACTCCAAACGTTGATGTTTCTTGACCTAATAAACAATCTAGTTACAATTTAGAAGGATTCTTAATCTAAAGTATTACTTTCCTAAATTTAAAGGTTTCATTTTTATTGTTGAATCTACATTCATTTTTATTATAAGAAGGGCTCTTATATATAAATTTTCCAAGTCCAAATTTCTTAATTTGGATTTTGTGTTGCTGGTTTGAATTTAAAGTAAAGATATGTTTTTTTTAACTATGGTTGAGTTGCATGAATGAAGCTTTAATCAACAAGATTTAAGAATTCATTTATGCTGATACATATGAAATTGACAGAGAAAATGGTTGATCTTCGTCTAATTCGAGTATTCTAAAGTGATAAAAAATTTAGTTGTCTATTTTTGCTGAATACTCAAATTTTTTAGTGCAAAGGAAAGCTAGCTATATTATTTTTGTGGAAATTTATATTTCAATATTTTGAATAAGATTGAAAGAAATCTTTTGGGTGGTCTCTGGTTGATTAGTGATGGGATTAATAGTAATATTTGTTTAGAACTTTGTCTCACTTTTTCGATAATTTTATATTATTGAAGTCTACTATTTTGACTTAGCTATTTGAGTGAATTTTTTAGGGCATTGTGTGAAGCCTAAGGACTTGATTTCCCTATTTAAGTGCATAGTTTGCTACAATACTTTCAAGATTTTAGTTTTAGATCTATTTGTGTTCATGGAAGTGTTGGACAAGTCTTGAAATTTTGTAGGAGCTTGAGTCTCTTACCTTTTGTTCCAAGGGGAAGAAAATATATATAAAGAGATAAGCACTTCATACTCTTGGATAATGTTTATGTAATTTTTATAAAAATCTATTTGGAATAGCTATTCATGTACTCTTTTTAAGCACTGGTCTGTATATTTATCTTTGAGATAGTTTAATTCTATGAATTATTATTAATATCTCTTGGTTGTTGGATCAAATCAAGGAGCAAAAATATGTCAAGAATATTGCCTTTTTGAAAGGGTTCTATATCATCCCATCTTGCTTGTGAAAATTCATGGTGGTAGATTTGGATGGTGTTTTGTATTCTCATGTCATGAACATCAACTTAGTGGAGTTTGGAACATTCGTATTGGTATTTTCTGAGTTATTTCAACAAGTAGAGATGGTAACTTTAAATCTCAAGATCACAAGGATGAGTTCAGATACAAGTCTAGCTCATTTGGTGTTTCAACAACTAAGAGATAAGGAGGATTGAGGAGCATGAGAGGGAGGAAGAGATTGATGCATCCTTTGAGGAAGTCAAGTAGGCCGAAGTATGAAGACAAATTGCTATCATGGGATTGAGTTAGTGGCAAATAAATTCATAGAAGAGGAAGAACCTACATATTAACTTTGCATTCAATTTCTTCTTAGAAGAGGAAATGACATTCAAAGGGAGATAAATTATGATAATTCAAGGTGTGAGTTAAGAGCATTAATGTTCTAAGATTAATAGAGGGAGTTCAATTTGATATAACCTCTTTGAAATATCTGAGGTAGCATGGATCAAGAGGGATTTTTGTGAAGAAGTGAAGATATTAGCTATTTGAGTTGTAGTGTTGCAAGGTCAGGTGCTAAAGTCTATAGAGAACAAAATTGTACAGTCAATCTGGTTTTGACTTTGGTAGCTCCACAATCTCATTTAGTATAGTGTGTTGAATATCATTACTCTCTGGGAAGAATTGCAGACAATCTTGGACGAGGTCGTCAGAAGGTTGATGTAAGTGCTTAAAGATTTAGAGGGATCTTGAGTGGAAGATGGAGAGTGCCAAGTCCTTTGCAGAGAATCAACAAGCTTGTGTGGGAGTGTGACTGCAAAAGATCCTTATTTGGTCAAATATTGAAGTCATATGTAATTTATTATAATAATCAAGTTGTAAGAATTCTATCCTTACTGATAGGGAGTCTCAACATTCAATTTTTCTTAGTATGAGCTTAATAATTATTTTCCTAAGAGGGATAAATTTGAGGTGAAATCTCATGTAATGAATTCTTCTCTATGAGAGAGAAGTTTGAGGTGAAAGCCCTTGTTAATGTATTATTCTATGCGAGAGAATCTTGAGGTGTAAGCCCTTTTTAATGCATTATTATCTACAAGAGAAGTTTGAGATACAAGGTCTTATTTATGCATTCTTCTCTACAAGAGAATATTTAGGTGCAAGCCCTTGTTGATGCATTCTTCTCTGCGAGAGAAGTTTTATGTGAAAGCCCTTATTCCACCCTCTAGGAGTAGCCATGGTGGATGTCATGTGAGAGACTCCATGACTTAGATCTTCTATTTATTCACCCTCTGGGAGCAATCATGGTGAACGTCATGTTGAGATGACAATATCACGTAGAGAGAATTCATGATAAAGTTTTGTTATTGACACATATGGAGGCAAACATTGTTGGAAAGTTAAGGTGCTAAGAGGGGATGGGGGGGGGGGGGGGTGAATTAGTGCCTTATAAAAATTTAACCTTCAATAGCTATTTTAACCTTTGAATCTTAGGTCTTTCTTTGCATGTATAAACTTAACAACTTATTACTGAATAGAAGTAAAGTAAAGTAAACTTTTTCAACCATAAACACACTAACCATAACTCATCTTTTCTTCACTAATGACAACACTCAAAGACGTCAACCATCCCATGTCATTTCAGTATGCTTCTCTATTTCTGCCTTCAGTGCCACTCTTACTACTTTTTCTTTCTTAGCAATTGGGTATCGACTAATCATGTGCATAACATCCTTTGTGATCTTAATCAAACCTTCGAGCCACATTGATTGTTCATGCACTCGGCTACAAATAATTCTTATCCATTCATCTTTGAAAAATTTTAGGAAATAGAGGGCATGAGTCAAACCCTTCTTTTCCAAATGTTTGGGCTCATCTTTTAGTTGCCCATCTGCACATAATGCCTTGTATGCATATTGAATTTCATTTTCACATATCTCACCAATTTTGTAGTGAATGTATGATCTAATATCTCGAACTAGTAAAACCCTTAGAGGCAAAGATGAAAGCACTATGGTCTCATAAGTCTTCATAGAAACTTTAGGATATAACTTGTAATTTGACTCTTCATAATCTCTGCTCTTTATCATAATAAGTTTTACAACCTTGGGTGCCTTGGATTGTGCTGCACTAGATACCATTTTGAGATTGATTATCTAGGGCTTTGTCGAGTAATAGTTAAACAACTTAGGCACACTAGAATGATTTCACCCAATCACTCAAATTGCTAACAGATTCACTTGTTTTAGCTTAAAATCCAATTGCTCAAATTGCGCTTCAGTGCTCTTCAAATGTAGTGTATCAAATGAAATGTCTATCCTCCTTTTTATATTAAAAATGACATTTAGGGTTAGGTAATGGGAAATAAATGTTCTTTATTGACCAACCAACTAATAAACATACTAACCACAAATCTTCGCTTGGTTACTCAATACTTCTCCACTGACCATCCAACTTACTCGGTTATGCTTACCAACCATACTAACTTTCACATCTATAAGAGTTATCCTATTGCATCTCTCCATTGCTGATTTGGATATTAATTCACGATTGTGAGGAACTAATGTATGATAAAAAAAATTTCAAATATAGTTCCCATACCTACTTGTATGGTTTAGTTTGTAGTTGTGGAGTCACCTGATCTAGAGGATGAGGTGTCACCGAATGATCCATCTGATGTTCCACTATCTTCAATCTTTATGCTCCATATTATGTTCATATGATTACACTTTTCATCAACATTTACTATACATTTTCCTTTAGCATCTTCATCATTGGGTGCATACTTTTGGTCTTTGCTTAAGTGACCGACCTTGTGATAATGAAAATATGCCATGCTAGAAGTCTTCAAAGTACCAGTATTTCCTCCCATGTACAATCTTCTAAAATTTGTACAATATGACTATATCTTCCATAAGATCTACAAGTAATTCTTGTGTTGTAATCCTAGTTGTTAATATTTCCTTGTCTATTCGGTATCCATGTATACTTCTTTTGTGATCTGCAATCTTGTGATTTGTGTCCATTATTATTGCATGTGTAGTAGTAACCATCAAATTTTTGTTGCCTTGGAGTCTTGTCAAATTTGGATCTACACTCAAATGCTTGATGACCATACTTGTTGCAATTATAATAGTATCCATCAAATTTAGGAGTAGTAAATGACTTACCGACCTTTCTCTTGCATACATTTTCTATGTGGCCTAGTTTTCCATAGTGATAGCATGTTGGCTTCTTATGTTTTGTAGTTGTATACACATTTCTCTACTCTTCTTTCTTAGATGATTCTCCTTTCTCAGTTGTAGAGTCCTATGTAAAGCCTAATCCATTGATATCTCTCGATCTTCTCTAATATCTCAACTTTTCATCTAGTTTCCTTATACTTTCCTCAAATCTCTTCAGTCTTTCATTGGTTTCTTTTTTAGTTTTCAACTCATTCTTCAAATATTCATTTTTTGATCTTAGTCCAACATTCTCTTCCACCTTCTTTGAAATCTCATGATTAACAACGAGTAACTGATATGTTATATTATAGTGATTTTGTGTCAACCTCTGCATTTCCACATCTTTATCATCCAATCTTGCACTCATTTGCCTTTTCTCATATCCTATCATTCTCTTATCATCTTCATCTTTTATCTTTTGTTTGAGGACTTCACACATTCTTACAAATTGAGCTTCTTGTTCCCTCTTCAATTATTTTACCTACTCGGTTAGGGTTTTTTTATTTTCAGTCAAATCTGATATAGCAACTTTAGATTCATCAGCAAGCTTCCATCTGATTGTTCAGAAAGTTCTTCAAATTGATCTTGGGTATCTTTTAGTTGATGGGCTAACTCCTTTCTCTTGCTTAGTGAATGCTTCAACTTCCTTCTCAATTCATCAATCTAATCTTCTACAAGTTTCAATTGTATGTTCAAATTCTCAATCACCTTTTCATACCTATAGCTTTCCATCTCTTCAGATCTTTCCTCTCAAGTGGTTAAACTTCTAAATAAGAGACTGTGCCTGATAAATTTTTTTGGAAAGTTAAGGTGGTGAGAGGGGGGGTGAATCAGTGCCTTATAAAACTTTAACCTTCAATAACTATTTTACCCTTTTAATCTTAGATCTTTCTTTTCATGTATAAACTTAACAACTTATTATTGAATGAAAGTAAATTAAAGTAAAAAATTTCAACCATGAACACATTACACACATGAACACATGAACACATGATTTTGGTCACACAGAAACCCTTGGTTAGATGGAAAAATTATGGTGGGGATCACACCCACAATCCTTCACTACTATAGCATCAATAGGTTTCTCGATTAGAGCATACAAAAGTATCACTTATGGTGATTTACCCTTTTAGGAGTAATACAAAAATATCTGCTAAAGTCTTCCTAGTAAAATGATTTTGCAACACTCATTAAGTGTGCACTCTTTTAAGAGATTTACAATGTAAAAGGATTGTTAAGGCCTACCCAATATGTTGGATTTGAGAATACAATAACAACAATGTAGTCCTAAAAAAAACTGATCTAGAATAATGCATCTACTTGTATGCTAGGTTAGATCCTTTATGCTATGTGCAGTATAATTAACTTTCTCTTATTGATTTCACCAAATTCATCCACTTCCTCTGCTTGGTAGCACTGTTTTCTTGATCTCTATTATGCACTTTGTCCTTCTCTTTTTCTCTCCCTTTTAATATTTTCTCTATCCATCCATATATAGTAATATGTAGCTTCCTAATTACTTGACCTAATTAGGGTTTTGATCCTTCTAGAAAGATTGGATGATTAGATCTATGATCCATATTCATTTCCTCTTTCCAAGAAATATCTGCTTTATTTTCATTGGTTCAAAAATTTCCTTGGAATCATTTACAATCATGTTTCATTCCCAATAAATCTTACCTAACATTTTCCTTGATCTTCGTAAACTATTTTCTTTCTCGGTAGAATCCAATCACACTTTTATGTTCATCTTGTGTCTCTTAGTAGTATTTACTGATCTTCTTAATTATCATGTTGTTCCTGCTCGGTAATACTCTTCCTCGACTAACATACTTACTAGGTACTCTTCCTTTTCTTGGTAACCATTGTGCTTGGTTAACTACATTTGTTTGGTGTCCATTATGCTCTGTATACACACAGTTAGGTAAATGCTTTTCTTTATGCTCAATAATTGTTCTTCCTTGTCTTTACCAAATGACTTTCTCTTCATCGACCTGATTCTTCACTCATACCGACCCGATTCTGCACTAACCATAACTCATATTTCTTCACTACTGACAACACTTAATGAATTTAGGAGTAACAACCATTATGTTTGAGAGACAACATATCACATGAAAGATCTCTCTCCTTCTAAGAGGGAATGTTGATGTTTTGTTAGTTGTGTGAGAAATCTTTCATACCTATGTTGATCCTTTCAGTTTTCTCATTATATACCTACTATGTTGGACTATGACTATCATCTTTTGGTTCGAGCACTTGTGGTGATGTTATCTACATTTTTTATTCTCTATTTTATATTTTTGAGAGCTACCTCTTATGAATGTTAGAGGCTCTATCATTCCTATGCTTCTATTCATTATTCTTTATATCAAATTCTATGTTTCTAATAAAGGTGAAGTGTCATCGTTCATGTATTGTCATCACCTAGTATTATCGAGCTGTATATGATCTTCATCTATTTGACAACATATTCATTTAATGTTAGGTTTTATTATGCTTTTATTTCTCCAACTCTAGCATTAGGTGTTATGACTTCCATCTAGTTCCTCTATACTTGATGTTGTGACTTAGACGGTGAGTCATGCTTAAGGATTAAGTGGATCATGTTTATGATGAATTGTGTAACACCTGGCTTGTTAGCTACTAATGGATGTTTTATGTTCCCATGCAATGACACTTTGTCTACTATAATTTCATGACTTTATAACATACTTCCTTCTTGTATTATGGTGGAAGGTTCTATTTGGTCCTATTGTTGTATGAATCATGTGTGGATATTTTCAGGATGAAGATAAGTCTCATAATTATAAGAGATTTTTGTATGGGAAGTTCTTTGTGTACTTCATCTACATGTCAAAAGTATATTATTTTCAAGGGTTTGATATATTCTTTATACGTGTATGGTCTTTGGGTATTCAATTAGTGTATGATCGATTATATATTTTATAAGACATTTTTAGTGTTAGAAGTATCTGTGAGATACTTGTGGCTTTGTTTATTTTGTTTTGCATAGCCAAACCAATCAATATGTGAATAAGATGAATAAGGGTTATTGATTGGCTATTTAGAGTCTTCAATCATAAGTGAGAGAACATTGTATTTGTTTTGAGGATTCAATAAAGGATCTATCTTTTGTGGGGCTGGGTTTTTCACCCTCAACTAGAGGACTTTCCCAACATAAATTTTGTGTTATCTATTATTGTGTTGAACTATATATTGCATTCTGGTTCAAAATTTAACATTTTTCATGTGCTCATTTTCCTTGGTTTGTCCTTTCCTGGGGGCATCTCATAGTGGAAATGTATCTTGTGGGTGCATGTATGTTCTATTAAAGCTATTACTCCCATTAAGGTGTTTGTAATTTCTTTAATGTGGGGGCATACACTTTTGCACACACAGACATAGACAGATAATGATTCAGTGCAATCTCTCTTATGTAGATGGATAAGAAGACACCGCTTTCCTTATGATAATATTTTCATTATCATGCCCCTATGCATTATTCAATGGATCCCTTAATGGAGACAATGCTTTCCTTAGGACTGATCACCTTTTCAAGATCCATCAATGGATATAATGCTTTCCTTAAGGATTGATCCCATTTTTTGATGGGTTGACTAGCATAAAACAACTTGCTAGACTATTAATGCCATCTTTTGCATCAATAATTTTTGTTTGCATGATATATAGTAAGGAAATATCTTTCTAGGCTAGTGGTTGTGCCTCTCTCTCTCTCTCTCTCTCTCTCTCTCAAGTGATGCCTCTTTTATCTTGGTTTCAGATTTGATGAAGACTTAAGTCATTTGGGGGCTTGTTGTTTCTTTGTCTCTTTGACCTTGATAAGATCATTCTTATGCATTGATCTTGTTTATCTTGAGCATGAGTTTGTCTCATACTCCCATTGAATTAGGGGATAAATGTACTATCCTATTAAGTTAGCACCCATAATTGGTGCTCTATTAGGCCCCATTTTGGTGATTTCAAGATCAAATATCCATTATGCTTGATTTTGGCAACTTGATTCCTCTTTTCTTTCTTCTTCTTCACCATCCTGACACCCAGTTCAAATATGGGATCAAAATCCTAGCTATTGAATGGCTTATCCATTCTATACGTAGGTATAGATTGACTCATCCATTTTTTACCCTTGGATTTATGACCAAATTTTGCATGGAGCCCTATGTTGGGGTGTTAATGAAAAAAAGATCTGTTGGTTGGATTGGATCAATTTTGAATCCCACAATAATTGATGAGGTATAAAAACACCCTATCTCTTCTCATTTTTTAATTAATAACTATTCTCAAGAATTCACAACTAATTTTTCAATAGCAATCAAGAGATCAAGAGAAATTAATCAATTAGATTCAAGATTTGAAGGCAAGCATCCAAGATGTAGTTTCTCCAATTAATTCAATACAATTCCAAGGAAATCTTCTCCATTTAATAATGTTTCTCTTTTATTATGGCCAAGTAGAATAATTCTCAACAAAACAAGAAGATCCTTCCTTCCATCCACGTTCATCTCTCCTTCATTACAAGCGATTATAAAGATTATTTATATTGAAGATATAGGAGTGGCATTCATAGATCCATGCCTTTATGAGGGAATCCTTCATTCCTATTCTAATAATCAAGGTCAACTCCTATATTCCAAGAACATTTAAGAATCTTCAGGGGTATGTGCAATTCCAAACATTTGTCCATGAGTGTTTAAGCAGGGTGAATAAAAAATGTACCTTTCTCCATACTTTCCTTTTATACAATTTCTATTAAATTTAAAGGTTGATTCCTAAAAGGTAGTTTGACCAAATAAAAAACCTTTTACCCAACCTTTTCCTTATTTTAATGTGTAGGAATAGGCTATAGAGTTGTCGAAACATTTTTGGGCAAATCAAGAACAATCGAAGACCCCCTTGAAAGTTTCAGGCACAAATACAACGTATAGAATAACTTAGTTGTGCTATACCTGGGTTTCCTATAGAATTGGCTTAGATTTAATAGGAAGATAGATTACCATGTCATAATTTCACAAAAATTGTTACAGGTACTTTCAGGATTCTAATTGTCAGTTATTAATATCTAAAGTAGGTTGTCTCCTATTTTTTTTTCTAGATGCATATAAATCTTTCCTAATTTGCATTTTTGTCTTTATTATCATTTCCCATTTAAAAATTACATATTTAGTGAAGGATCATTTTCCCCATTTATCTTTTAAGTCACCTCATGAGCCTATTGGGGAATCTTCCTTCTGAATGTAAAATCCTAAATACATATCAACACATGATATCGACATGGACTAATGAAAGAAATGTTAGTGTGATGAATGGAAAAGATAGATATGATGACAATTTAGTGAGACAAATTATTTGATTAAATCCTATTTTTATGACACCACAATCATTTCATTATGTATTATGCTTTCAGTAGTGTACGTAAATTTCATGATTGAGCCTTATTTTATGTGGCAAATGGGGATGTTTTTCAACAAGGTATGGGAGATCAAGGTACTGATGCTTTCAATTTGTGCTACAAAACACATATCAGACAAGGAATGTTTCCATCCATCCTAGGACTCATCTACTAAAGGTTGAGGTCTATGTGGTGGTCACAAGTATATAAATCTATGACCATAGGTGTGCATAGGATCTTTTGCTCAAAGTGAACATGGAAACATAGACACCTAAAACACCTTTTTGCCCCAAGACTTCATGAAAACATCCCACAAACAAAACAATAAAACAAAAAATCATGAAGCATCCCAAATATAGAGCTAATCACTTGTGGATATCCTTTAGAAGTATATGAACTTTATCAATGAGAAAACAACCAAACTGATCTTTGTCTTTGTTGATTGTTTATGTTATGTGGTGATGATGATAATATTTGGTTTAGGAATGAGTTGTCTTGTTTAAGATATATTCATCTAGTTTTGAGTGTATCATCCTCTATATTAGATATGTGATCATTGATAAAGGATTGATATTGATTGATTAACTGATGAGATAATGTGATTGGTTTGATCACACAATTTGTTAAGTTTGGTATTTTGGGTTTGTTTTTCATTTGTGCCTTCTCAATGCATATTGTTGCAAAGGGATAGCTTATTATAGTTTGTGTTGGATACATTATTTTTGGGGTTTTTTTATTTAAAAAATTTAATGACTTTTAGGGTTTTTAATTGGTTTTCTTTTCTTTTGATCTTTGATTATTTTCTAGTTTTTTTTTTGGATTTTTTTATTGTTTTTCAAATTTTCAAAATTTTTAAAGGATATTTTATAAATAATGATGTAGGATTTGTACCCAATTAGTACATGGACCATTTATGATGGAGTGGATGAAATGAAGTGACTCATTATGGAAACAAGACGATGACACAAAAGATAAATGAACCTTATTCCATGAATGGTGTGGCAAAAAGGTTATTATGGATGAGTAAAGTGAATGTAATAGGGTAATGGATAGGAAAGTGACATTTTATCATGAGGGAATTAGATGGAAAATGGTCGAGGTCACATAGATTGCATCATCATCAATTGTTGAGGTCAATGTAGTTATATACCATCATTGGTATACACTTTCTCCATGTCGATTGAGAACAAAAACAAAATGCGTTAAATAATATTCAATACATATCTATCATCAACTAATACCAAATAGATTTGAGCATGAGTGTGTATTAATGAGTTTGGACCAAAATAGTTGTGCACTATGCCGATCATTAATTACCGCCGATAATACTACTAGTTCTTTTGCCAGTGCCCGTTGTCGGTGCTTGTCATTGGTTAATACTAAACCAATATCAAAAGATGAAATTATGATAATTAATATCAATAAATATAGAATAGATAAATCAATGACAACCAAAATGGGATAGTCTAAAAATCTCCCCCTTTGTCATTGATGGAAAACCAAAATATTCTAGAAAGCCAAAATGATCATAACTAAACTTGAAACTTTAAAAATTTGAAAACCTTCTAAAAAAATTGAAGTACTACAAAAAATCCCCTTGAGAGGGACACTCTAATAACTTCTCCCCCTTTTTAAAATAAAATACTTTACAATTTTTTTTTTGTTCACTACTCCACCTTTTGCCAACATTGAAAAAGAGGTCATAATCTATACAAGCTGAAATATATGAAAAAATTACAAGGTTTAATCATTAGCCTAAATGGACTCAAGGGTCTCCTTTAACTATTGAAGTGCTTCAATCCACTTATCCTTGTTTCTATTCCAAATAGTAATAGCCTAATCCAGTCAATAAAGGTGTATACAAACTATAGCCAACATATTCTCTACGTCTTCAGTAGTACCCGATTCTTCTAATGAGTAACCTTGTGTAGAAAATATTGCATTACTCGAAGCAGAGATACATGGAACACACATATATTACAATATGCTTAATGAAATAATGATATTTTCTCCTTTTTGCTAAAGATGAAAGAACATATTTTGTATTTTATCTAATTGAGTTCTAAATGGTCTATCAAGGTCATTGGTTATCTTGTAAGATTGATAGGCATTTTTGACTTGCAACTCAATAGTATCCATTAGTTGTTTAATAGTTTTGGTGGTTACAAGCCATTGTAGGGTATAACCAGACAACTTATTTCCATATTCCAATAGTTATTAACCTTCTTGAATCAGATTTTTTGAATTAGAGAAAGTCATATGATACCTATTCTTAAGCTACTGTAAGAACATCTATTTGGTTTCTTCTTCCTTTAAATAAAATTTTCTATCTACCGAAGTTGTTAAATCCTTTACTGCATTTACAAGAAGTTTACACTTTATATTTTATGCTACAAGATGGATTAATTGTACATGAGAGAACCAAATCCTAAAGTGTTGACACCATCTCTAAAATAACCTTCTCTTTTTCTTCAAACACTTTCAATAATTCTTCTTGTCTAGAGACAATGATACTCTTCCCTAAGCAAAGCTTTTTCTTAGGAGTAACTTTGTTGAAATCAATGAGATATGTGGAAGTGGTGAATAGTTGAATTACAAGTGGTGACATTAGAAAGTTTCTCAAAAATTTGCAAGAACTATAATAAATATCATGTCTTCGATCAATGACTTCAATCTCAAGCTCTTTTCTTTTTGGACTGTTTGTCACAATATTATTAGTAGAAACCAACACCAAAAAACCTTTCTCTTCTTTGTGCTCTTTCGGTTTTAATTCTTCCTCTTTATCTATTTATTTCTCCTCTATTTCCTTTTGATCTTGTTTTTCCTTTTCTAGTGTCTTAGTTTTCTCTTTTCCCTTTTCTTCTCCTTCTCCTACCTCCACTTCCTTTTTAGGTGTGTTTGTATTTGTTGGTTTGATAGTGTCAAGGTTCACAATGGATTCATCCAACCTGATTTCTGCTAGTAACTTTTTGGTTTCCTTTTATTTTCCTTCATCCTTTTCCTTTTCCTAATGAACTTACATAATTTTGATAGAAGATCCTATCAGACCTAGCAGAGCAACATTAAGTGGCTCAATTTTAGGAGGATTATGGTCTAGGTTGTGTACTTCTTTATTATTGAATTCCTTAATAACTACATATTTTCCTGGGGGAACAATGTGAAGTGAAAGTGTCAACCTGTAACAACATATTCAAATGACTTACTGTAATACCCCAAAAATGGGCTATATGTTCATTAACCTCCTACATCGACAAATTGAATGAAATCAACATCAAAGTCCTAATCTAAGGCACATCTGCACATCATCGAATCCTAATTGATTATCTTAAATTCTGCATCGAGGAATATTCCTAGTAATATTCCTAATTATCTTAATTATCTTTAATTTAATGATTATTTGGCAATAAATCCAATTTATCCTAAAGTTTGATTAATTGAATATTTTCATATTTAATTAATTAGATTTAATATTTGCCACTTAATTGTTTAATTAAATTTAATTCTATCTATTATTAATTATATTATTTAATTTTGACAATAAATCCAATATCCTTTGAATAATTGATTAAATTCTTATTTAATTGATTAAAGCAAGTTGTCATTATTTAATAATATAGTTTTTAATAAAAGTTTGATAAATAGTTAATTAACCAATAAATTAATTATTTATTTTCAAAAATCAGTTAAGTTGAGGATAAATCACATTATTTATTTATTTAATTCTTAATTATTATGCACATTCAAAAGAAATAGTTAAACTCCAAATCAGAAAATCAATGCAAGTTATTGACTTTTTGGAACTCAACATCCTTTTGGAGTTCAAAAAGCTGATCTAAACTCTAATTTGAGTTAAAAAGCTATTTTTGCATGTTTTTGCATGATTTCGAGAATTAACTATCTTTCATGATCAGATAACTCAAAAATCAACCTGAGTTATTTGAGTGATTTATGGCTTTCTTCCATGCACCTCCAAAGCCCGGGATTTCTATAAATTAAGGCTTCAACTCTTCACAAATCAATCCACAAATTTGCACAATTACGCTGCCAAGATCAATTCAAGAGTTACACAATCACGTTGGAGAATTGGAATTGAAGAATCAAAGCACTTGCGAATCGACATCTTTGTGAGATCAATCTTATTTTTGCATTCATATTGCATATCATTGTTAGATTAGCATTGCATATCAATTTTCAATAGCATTCATAGCATATCAATTTCATCTAGCATAGATTCATATCAAGTTTTCATTCCTTATTGCATCATAAAATCCAAAAAAAATATAGCTTCATTACATTCAATCTCATATCTAGATCAATTGCATTCAAATCCTTCATTTAGGTGTCGTCTAGGTCACTGATCTCGATTACAATCTAAGAACATCAATCTCGCACCTATTAGAAGGTAGTAAATCGCTTGGTTAGATTAGATTTCAATTTTACATGATTTTGATTATAGCTAACCTCTAATGTTTTACTGAAGTATTGTGTCTACAGATCAGGTACAATTTTCACACACACATTTCTGGCGCCCACCATGGGGCCCTAAAATGGGTTTCCAATTCACACTATCAATTTCTATCTTTTTCTTCTCGGGATCTGTGCAAAACTATATTTTTAATTTTTGTTCGTACATCTGTCGTACGAGTTTTTGACAAATGTCATATGGGAGCATACCCACTATCGTATGATACTAGACCCACTGTCGTACGACAGTCTATTAGATCAAGACTCGTTTAATCACATACCCACTGTCGTTTGGGAGCTCAACTGTCGTATGGTAGCATACCCAGTGTCGTACAAGTTTTTGGATTGTCATCTAGGAGCATACCCACTGTCGTACGAGTTTTGGTACCATATTTCAATTGTTGTTTCATTTTTGCAGATAGTTTGTCAGATTTGATTTTCAGATTTTGACTGACAGCTAACCCTAACAATTGAAATTTACTGTTTCTGATTGATTTCTGTTGATTTTGATTGGGAAAAGCGCAAGAATTGCTAAAAATCAGGTAATATCTACTAAGTGCGTTGCGAGGATCACAAGGTATTCTCCTTGTTCTGAAAACATTTCAATTTGGACTTAAAATAAATCTCTCACGTGTCAAGCTTGTGTGCATCTTTTCATGCTTTTGATCTATTTCTACACACTTGCATAATTTGATACTAGGTTGTGATCCCTTAAGGGTTCATTAAGTAGTCTTAGAATAATTGTGATTGATCTTGATTGCTATCTTGGGTTATTGGACTTGCTAATCTGCCGGCCCCTCATTTCTGCCCCGTGGTTGCAATCTCAGCACCATAAAGGGGAGGGGTCAACAGGACAGAAGCGTTAAGTGTTCCACTTGGCAACCCTTTTGTGCTTTTAGGAACTCACTTGTTTTCTAAGTTGTGGACTCATTTTCAGCTTGTGTGAGGTGTTAAGTGTTCCACCTTGTGGACTCATCTCATATTTTCTTTAAGCGTTAAGTGTTCCTCTTTCTACTTTTTGGATGCTTTTGGTAGATTTTCTTTCGGACCATACATCTGTGCTCACATAGTAATTAGGCCCTATGAACACTATTTGTGATTCTTGAGAGATTGGATTCCTAGAGAAATCTTTCTTGATGATAGAATCCTTGTAGGTAGGGAGGATACTTAGTGCGTTTCACATTCAACTTGGTTAGTGCATCTTCTCTTATTGATCGACACATTCTCTTTTTGAAGAGGTTGATAGATCACATGGGGTTGATATCACGAGCTTTGGTGAATCAAAATTGGTTAGTGCATCTTCTCTTATTGATTGATACATTCTCTCCTTGGAAAGGTTGATAGATCATGTGGAGTTGATATCACAGACCTTGGTGGAACAAAACTTTGTCTTAGCATGTCGGATTAATCTGCTTGCTTTGTTTGGGTTAAAAGTGAAAAGGTGTCAAAAACCTTGGATCTGGAGCCAAGTCCCCTTGTGGTATAAATCTGTGAGTCACCTTTAGAGAGGGTTAACCATAGCAGACAATCCCTTCACAGGGAAAATTGCATTGATGGAACCTCAAGCGGTAATAGCCATTTTCACCATGGTAGTGATAGCCGCTATATAAATGTCCTTGTGGAAGAAATCTCCACAGGTATGGTTCATTGTTGGGTTGTCAGATCTCCCTAGCAGCTCTTGAAGATTAAGTTCTCGGACTGTGTCAAAACCCTGGTGTGCCAGGATTGGAGTTCACCCCTTTGAATCATAAAAGTTGCAGAGTCAAACCATTACTAAAAACCCTAGAGAGGCCAATTTTTCATTCTCAGGTATATGTGTGTTATTGCAAAACTTTTCAGAACATACACAATTAGTACTCTCAGGGATTAGCACAATTTGGTCACTTTATTATTCATGCGCAAGGTTGCTTTTTCCCTTGTTCATTATTTTTAGACGTGCTTGGAATCACTTGCTTGCTGTTCTGCGCGCTTGTTTATCTGCTTGGCTATTAAAAATGATCAAATTTGGTATAACCTTCAAAATCTGGACAGTACAATTTGCAAACAATCCAAAACTGAAAACCTTAAGTTTTGCAAAATTTGACGTAAAATTCTTTCTGGAGTCAAAAGTCATTTCAGGAAGTCAAAAGTCATATGAGTTTTGTCCAGTGTCGTTTCAGTATTGCCCATCTGTCGTATGATTAAGAACCCAGTGTCGTATGAGTTTTCAAACCAGCAAATTCAAGAAAGTCAAAACCCTGTTAGCAACTGTCGTATGATATTGAAAACTATCATTTCATTACTTCCCAACTGTCGTATGAGTTTAGCAACTATCATTTCATAGACTACCTAGTGTCGTACGAGTCTGCAGAGTGTTGTTTGGAAAAATTTGAGAGAGTTGTCAGAAATTGTCAAATTGCAAGATATCCAATGTTTCCAGCCTAGTTCCAAAATCTGTCAAAAATATCATTGTGTCAGGAACAGAGCAGTAGCTATTGAGCATTCTACCATTTTCCAAGATTGATCTTTTGAATCTAATCTAGCCTTCTATTTGATCAATTTGATTCCTTTTTATCTCGTGTCAAAACCTTGTCATAACTATCAATCTTCAATCAATCAATCTTCAAAAATAGACTAAGTGTTGAGAACTCGTGTCCGCTATCTTTTGGGCGATCTATCCCATACATTTAGGGCACAATATCCTTCACCCACATCTCATCAGATCTTCAAAACAATCATAATCTTGACAAGGTTGCGTCATCCGATTTTCTTGAATCAAATAGATCTTCAGTTGTCTTCGTCCTTTTCTTCTATTTCATTCAAAGTTAATGGTGGAGACCAGAGCTTCTTCACATAAGAAATCAGAAGAAACATCTCAAAACTTACTTTTACCCAATACCCCGGGTCCAACTCTTGAACAACTCATCAAGTTCGGTATCTACGAAGACAACGGTCTCGGTAACTTTCGATTTAAAACTGGTTACCTACCTCCTCTATCAACTCACAGAGGTAATCATAAAACTCCTCCTCAATCTATTCCAGAGAGTCCAAAAACTTCTATCATGTCTCAAGTAGGGACAAACCACGGTTCTCTAGGAGGAGGATCCCAAGGACCCCATTCTTAACATAATGCCGACCAAGAACCTACACCCTCTGAAATCCATCGATGTCAGAATGATGATGAATTCAAAAGAATGATGAGGCATTTCTTGAAAGTGGATAGAGAGGCATACTTTTTACAATTAGCCCAGGAAGGAGCTAAACTTCCTCCTCACTTCAATGTCGAAGATATCATCACACATGAGGAAGAAACTCCACTCACAGCTATGACAAGACAGATGCATGCTATGCAAGTTGAACTTAACAATCTTAAGAAAGAGAAGGAACCTAAAGAGCTCTCCATGGAGGCCCTATGTCCTTTTCCGTTCGACAGAAACTTGTATATGCCACCATTTCCAAAGAAAGTGGAGATACCAAAGTATGAAAAATATGACAGACACTCTGATCCTCAAGATCATGTCAGAGAGTTCTGTACGCACTCCATGGAATTCATGCATGAACCGACCTATCTGATGCATCTTTTTCCTAGATCCTTGGGAGGAGCATCCATTCACTGGTTTTCGAGATTACCTTCTACGATCAAAACTTTTGAGGAATTGATTAAATTGTTTTATCAACAATATTCCTACAATATTCAACATCTGATTACCATGATCGATATCTGTAACCTCAAGCAATATCCAGGGGAATCATTCCTAACTTTCCTCAAGAGGTGGCGAAAGAAGTTTTCTCTATATGCTAGACCAATTCCCGAAATGGAGAAACTTGAAATCTTTATCAATAACCTTGTTATAGAGCTCAACTATCCATTATAAATGCAAGATCATGTATCTTTTGATAAAATGGTGGATAATGCAATCAAGATTGAGAAAGTACTTGTCAAGAAAGGAGAAATCACACTTCAAAAGGACAAGTCTGAATCTGGATCTAGCTCAAAAGATTAAAAAAAGAGCTGGAATAGAAACAAAGGTATCATCTCTGATGGTGTTGTTGACACTATCCGCACCCCATCAAAGGCACCAGCCTACAATCTCACCCTTGGCACCAAAGCCATTAAAGCTTTAGAGCAAAAATCTGCTGAACCATCTCCAAAGAAGCCATTCAAATGATGGGATAATAAATGAAAGTTTACTCCCTTGGGAGAATCTTTGGAATCTGCCCTGAGAACCCTGATAGTTGATAACATCATCTCTTTACCACCAATCTGAAACCCTGATCCGGATCCAAAACCATATTGGTGGAAAGATAATGAATTCTATGCTTTCCATCAGACTAAAGGCCACAAAACTAATGGATGCTTCCACTTGAAGCATACCATTCAAGACTTGATAGATCAAGGGGACATCACGATCGATAATCCTACCAGCAATAATGATCACACAACATTTACAGAACCATTTCCACAACATGGCAAGGGAGTTTCCACTTCTCAGCCTAACATGGGGGCAAAAGTCAACTATGCCTACCCTGGAAACAATGCTGTCATCAATATGGTTGAACCATGTCTCTCTGAGAGCTGCATTGTCATCACTATTGTACGAAGAGACATAAATCATTCCTCAGCTAATGTAGTTACCAGATCACAAGCTCAGGCTCATCTGAAAGGATAAACACCAAGTTCATCTAATGTCCCTAAGATACCTTTCAATCTCACATCTGCTTCTAAATAGAAGGCTGCCTTGAAATCTTCCAATCCAAAGGATACAAGACCTACATCTTACAGCATCGTCCAACAACTCCAGCATACCAATGCCAAAATCTCTATGTTTGAGTTACTTCGAATATCCCCAGCTCACAGAGATGTCCTAGACAAAGCTTTGCTTGGCTCTAATGTTCCTGACAACCTAGATCTAGACAGGTTCCAAACTATGGTTGGTCATCTAACGTCTCCGCAATATATCTCCTTTTCAAAGGAAGATGACAACTCTTTGAGTCACCCACATAATCAGCCCTTACACATAGAAGTCTTGATCCAGAACCGTTGAGTCAAACGTGTGTTGATAGATGGGGGCGCAGGCCTCAATATTTGTTCTTACAACTTAATCATACAGTTGGGATTCTCAGAGATGGCTATTGATCCTCGAAAGAAGATCACCATAAAAGCCTATGATGAACAGGAAAGATCTTCTAAAGGCACCATTGTCTTACCCATCCGAGTGGGTCTGGTCATCAAAGATACCACATGTCAGGTGCTTGATCTGCCATTGGCTTATAATATCCTTCTAGGGAGACCCTGGATACATGAAATGCAAGCTATTCCTTCTACGTACCATCAATGCTTGAAATTTCCCTATGAAGGGGTAGAAGTTACTATCCCAATAGATCTGAGTACAACTTGCAATACATTGAAGGAAAGTGCCGATAAGCTTGTTCCCAATAACAGAGAATCTTCCATCAAGAAACAAAATGTGGCTTCCACATCCAAGATGGAAGACATTGCTACAGAGATCAATATCAAAGAAAATGGGATGGGAGAATACACTATAGAGCCAGTCTTGTCTCTAACATCTCTCCCAATCTCACCTAAGTCATATGGACAATCCTTGAAGCAGTATAAATCAGAACCTAAGGAACCTATGGAAGCATACAAAAGAAATTTTGTGGCGGAGCAAGTATCCAAACAAGAATTTGAAGAGGATGAAGCTGTGCTTGTATGGCTATACAAAGATGATTCTGAATCCAAAATTATTCAAACTAGTGAATCTGTAGCACCTACAATCCCTTCTAATTCATATGGTCTAGGGAACAAATTGATAGCCAAGATGGGATATTCCAGTCAAGGACCTCTAGGAATCAGAGGAAAGGGTCTTGTGACACCCATTTCACATATTGGTAGAGCCAACAAAGATACTGGTGGCTTATGCTTTAAGAAGAAACCCTATCATCTCAAAGGTGGTTGTTCTCATGTCATAGAACAAATTGCACCAGGAGAACCCCTTCTCAAGAAAGAAGAGACAGAACCCTCAGATGATGATTCAGATAGTTCAGAACTCATCCCCTATGAAAAATTGCCTAAAGAGATCAAAGATCTTCTTGATGATAAAGATGATCCTATCAAAAGAATTAATGTAGTAGAAACACAAGAACCTACTGTAGCATAAGAGATGGTTGCACCACAAGAAACAACCAATCTCGAAGGTGATCAAACTGATCCAGAAGCAGAGAGTAGTTATTCTGACACTAATTCCCATGAATATGAATTCAAGTCTGAGACTGAGGGTAATCCTTCTTGGGGTATTCATCCTGACTTCACACATTTTCTCAGATTTCC
The DNA here is from genome assembly GCA_027943335.1 of Chamaecyparis obtusa. Lineage (NCBI taxonomy): Eukaryota > Viridiplantae > Streptophyta > Pinopsida > Cupressales > Cupressaceae > Chamaecyparis > Chamaecyparis obtusa. Next base: position 666,212 of record BSBK01000102.1, on the reverse strand, counting down.
TAGAGATCCTGAATCAGAAGCTGAGTCAAATGACTATGAATGGGGAGCCATTCCAAAAGAAGATGAGCTTATCATAGAGAAATATATTGATGTTATTCACCATTATGTATCTCAGCCCAAGGTAGGTCTAGAGCGAAACAATGAACTTAACATGTCTGATCCACCTATGGCTGAAGAGGATTCCCATGATAACATTGAGCCTATTCACAAGTTAAACATTTTGAGCTGTAATATCACCTTTGAACTTGAGCGTCGGGTTAGGACCAATGATGACATATCCACATCCGTGAACACCATATCCCAAGCCTTTCCCGCTTTGACTATCCAACACCCTGATCTTATCGACCAAACTTTCACAAACCCAAGCCATGGTGTTTACACCTTTTCCAGTGACTATGCCCTTGCTTGTTACCTCAATGCAGTCGAGCCTATGAGGACTTCCATCAGTGAACCGAGCGTCAGCATGACCGAGTCGGACATCAAATATCTTAGTCAAAAAAATAAAAATAAAAAGAAAAAGAGTTCTGAGGGTGAAAACCACTTTGTGGCAATCTCAGATCCTACAAAAGTAAAAAGAAATGATGTATCTAAAGGCGAAAACCTCTCTGAGGTGCCTAAGGATGAGATATTTGATGTCCTTCCGAGTCATTTACAGGATAGATCTCCAGTTCTGATTGAACCCACTCAATCCATCAATTTGGGTACAACAGAGGAACCACAATTGGTACATGTAGTACAATCTCTATCAGAAGAAGAGAAACATAAATTCACTACATTCTTGACAGAAAAAAAGATTAACTTTGCATGGAAGTATTCAGATATGCTAGGGTTGGATCCAAATCTTATCATGCACCATCTATCCATTGCTCCTGGAGTAAAACCGGTCAAGCAAAAATTGAGAAAGATGCATCCTCATGTTGCACTTTTAGTCAAAGCTGAATTAGAGAAACTCCTAAAAGCTGGATTTATCCGCATCATAGACTATGCTGAGTGGATCTCCAACATTGTACCTATTTCTAAACCAAATGGTTCAATCAGAGTGTGCACAGACTTTAGAGATGTGAACAGAGCATGCCCTAAGGATGACTTTCCACTACCTAACATTGATATGATAGTGGACATGACTGCGGGCTATGAAATGTATTCCCTTATGGATGGTTTTTCTATATACAACCAAATCAAAATTGCTCCAGAAGACCAAGAGAAAACTGCATTCACATGTGCGTGGGGAACCTTCTGTTGGAATGTTATGCCATTCGGACTCAAAAATGTGGGAGCTACATACCAAAGAGCAATGACATCTATTTTTCATGATATGATGCATAGAACAATGGAGGATTATGTGGATGATACCTTGGCAAAATCCATGATTAGAACTGAACATCTAATAGACTTGAGCATGATCCTCGACAGAATGGAAAAATTTAGTCTTCTACTAAATCCTAAAAAGTGTGCTTTTGGAGTCACTTCTGGAAAGCTCCTAGGATACATCATCTCCAAGAAAGGTATTGAGGTCGATCCAGCTAAGGTGAAAGCTATCATAGAGATGCAACCTCCCAAGAATATCAATCAAATGCAAACTTTGCAAGGGAGAGTACAGTCCATCAAAAGATTCATATCATAGTTAGCTAACATATCACAACCTTTCACAAAGACATTACATAAAGGTGTGACCTTTTCCTGGAATGAAGACTGTGCAAAGAATTTTGATCATATCAAGAATTATCTCTTGAATCCTCCTATCTTAATGCCTCCTATTCATGGGAAGCCATTAATATTATATGTCTCCACAATAGATACATCACTGGGGGCATTGCTAGCACAGCATGATGAGAACAAGAAAGAAAGAGCCATCTACTATATCAGTAGAACTTTAGTGGCCTATGAGAAGAACTACTCAATGATAGAGAAGGCATGTCTAGCTATGATCTTTGCATCACAGAAACTGAGACACTACATGTTAGCTCATACTACTCATTTGGTAGCTAAAATTGATCCACTGAAATATCTCCTAAGCAAAGCTGCCCTCACAGGTAGACTAGCTAAATGGGTCATGCTCTTGAGTGAATTTGACATTGAATATATTGAAAGAAAAGCTATCAAAGGACAGGTCATTGCTGATCAATTAGCTGAAGCACCACTGTTTGATGATACACCCATGCAAATGGAATTTCTTGATTCCTCTATCATGCACCTCTTTTCTAGAGCATGGCGATTATTCTTTGATGGCTCCTACACACAGAATGGATCTGGAGCAGGCATATTGTTCATCACTCCTCAAGGATACTCGATACCCAAAGCATTCAGACTAAAGTTTCCTTGCACAAACAATATTGCTGAATATGAGGCACTTCTCAATGGTATGAAAATGGCAATACAGTGGAGAGTTACAGAGATGCACATCCATGGAGACTCACAATTGGTTATCCACCAAGTCAATGATGTGTACAAAACCAAAGATGAAAAGCTCATTCCTTACAAGAGAATGGTAGATGATTTAAAGAAATACTTCATCTCTATCACATTTGAGCAACTACCCAGAACGAAGAATAAGGCTACCGATGCAATGGCAACACTATCTACTTTATTACAGCAGCCTGAACATGAGCTACGCTACGAGTTCCTGGTGGAAGCACTCTCTTATCCTGCATATGATTCCCCCAAAACCTGTATGATCTACACTGTTGTAGGTCATGATTCATCCCGATATAAAAACTTATTCTCCTATCTCCATGACCAAATCATTCCTAATTCTTTTAACCATTTTGAGAAATGAAACCTTATCCACTCCGCATCCTGATATGTCATCATTGGTAATGACCTGTACAAACGAGGTCTAGATGGTACACTGCTTAGATGTTTAGAATAGGAAGAGTCTCAATGTGCATTAGAGGAAGTCCATGAGGGTGTATGTGGATCACACTCAAATGGTTTAACGTTAGCTCAAAAACTTATTAGGGCTGGGTACTATTGGCCTGAAATGGAGAAAGAGGCTATTAAATTTGCTAAAAACTGTCAACAGTGTCAAGTACATGGCAACTTGATTCATGCTCCAGGGAGAGATCTAATTCCCTTTACTACACAATGGCCTTTTCAATAATGGGCATTTGATCTCATAGGCGCTATCCATCCGCACTCCTCTAATGGGCATACCCATATAATCACAGCTACAGATTATTTTACAAAATGGGTAGAAGTAGTTCCTCTAACACAAGCAACGGGGAAATAGATCTCTATGTTCATCCTGAACTACATCATTTGCAGATATGGGATCCCTCATTCCATAGTCACAGACAATGGGGGACAATTCAAAAATAAGGACCTAGATGACTTATGTGCCAAATTCAAGATTACTCAACATTGGTCATCTATCTACTATCCTCAAGGGAATGGAAAAGCTGAAGCTTCAAACAAAAATCTCTTGAAAATCTTACACAGAACAGTGAATAAAATAGGAAGAGACTGGCATCTCATGATCAATCCAGTTCTCTGGGCATACAAGACTAGTATCAGAACGCTTACAGGGGCTACAAATTTTGCTTTAGTTTATGGGTCTGAAGCGGTACTGCCTATTGAGGTTGAAATCCCATCACTCAGAATCAAAATGCATGGACTTGTCACTGATGAAGACTACAAAGTGTCTAGGTTACAAGAACTTGAATTACTAGATGAGCGCAGGCAAGCAGCGTATGATCATCTCAGAGTGTATCAGAAAATAATGTCTAGAGGCTACAACAAGAAAGTCAGACACAGAGAATTTCAAGTTGGTGATCTAGTGTTGAGAGAAAATCCTAAAAATCAATCCCATTGAGAACGGAAGGGGAAATTTGAACCCAACTGGCTGGGTCCCTTTGTAATCACTGCTACTTTTGGCTCTGGTGCCTATCAACTCTCAACGACTGAAGGAGAACAGCTCTGAGAACCAATCAACATTCTCCATCTGAAGAAATTCTATGCCTAAGGCATTCCATCTATGGTTAAATATCATGAAAAAATCCTAAAAATTAGAAAAAGTCCTAAAAAAATGAACATCTTGGTGAAAACCTAACAATAGGTGCCTTGATGATTCACAAAAAAAAATCAGAAAATATCAAAAGTACAAAAAAATTGAAAAATGAAAAATATCAAAAAATCAAAAAAAGAAAAAGTGCCTTGGTGAAAACCTGGAAACAGGCGCCTTGGTAGCCAAAATAGAATCTCTGCCAAGATGGTGAAAATCTGGCAAACGGGTGCCACTTGTTCCAAATGCTCCATCTATCAGTGCAATCTTGGTCTTTCCTAGCTTTCAGTCTTGCTTTAGTTTGTACATATCTCCTGGTTTGTTTCTACATTTCCAG